>VDFB02000003.1:628556815-628704175 GCA_007258455.2 Sequoia sempervirens
GAAACTTTGTCCTAGAATTCTAACTCTAACTCTAACCCTAAACCTAAGTAAACCCTAACCCTAATCCTAATTAAAAGTTCAATCCTAACTGTAATACTAATTTTAACCCTAATTGAACTCTAACCCTAATTGGACATAAAACTTAGTCACCCATAAATCACTTTAACTTAGTCACTCTGATTTTTTAAACAATAGTAGAAGATAATTCCAATTGACATGTAGCCTCAAGAAAGATCTTTAGAATATCTTCTTGTTCTATCAATATTACCAATAAAGAAAATACCACTTTGACTTAGTCACTCCCAACACCTACTTCCTAAATGGTCACTAGGATGCACAAATATTAAATTACACATAGATAAACAATAAATTACACATAGTTAAACATGCCACACACTTCTATATTAAACATGTGTGTGGCATGTTTAATATAGAAGTGTGTGGCATGTTTAACTATGTGTAATTTATTGTTTATCTATGTGTAATTTAATATTTGTGCATCCTAGTGACCATTTAGGAAGTAGGTGTTGGGAGTGACTAAGTCAAAGTGGTATTTTCTTTATTGGTAATATTGATAGAACAAGAAGATATTCTAAAGATCTTTCTTGAGGCTACATGTCAATTGGAATTATCTTCTACTATTGTTTAAAAAATCAGAGTGACTAAGTTAAAGTGATTTTTGGGTGACTAAGTTTTATGTCCAATTAGGGTTAGAGTTCAATTAGGGTTAAAATTAGTATTATAGTTAGGATTGAACTTTTAATTAGGATTAGGGTTAGGGTTTACTTAGGTTTAGGGTTAGAGTTAGAGTTAGAATTCTAGGACAAAGTTTCGGGTTAGAATTAAATTAAGGTTAGGGTTATCTCAGATAAAACTTGGGGTTAGAATAAGGGTTCCAATTAGGGTTAGAGTTCAATTAGGGTTTGGTGTTAATTAGTTTATCGTTCAATTAAAGTTGCAATGAGTTAATTAATTATGACATTCTTAAATACATTCTTTGTTGATTTATTATCTTTCAAATTAAAAATTTAGAAATTAATTTTTTTTAATCAAAATTTAAAATATCAAATTATAGTAAACACATTAACATCTAATATTTAAAATAAATTAATAGAAACAATATATACAAGATTCTTATTTAATATTAAATTTAAATATTTTTACTTTCAATCTTATTTTATCTTAAATATTTACTAATAAAATTTAAAAATTAAAAATTAAAACTTATTTTTTATTAAAATTTATAGTATTGATTTATATTAAAAATATCAAAATTTAATATTTAAATTAATTTAATAATTTTATTTTTGAAAATTTAAATACTTTTTATACTATGTATTTATACTTATTTTACTTTAAAATAAAATTTTATTAATATTTTAAATATTTTTTATAATTTTAAAATTATAGTTAAATAATATAGATAGAAATGATAATAAAAATAAATAAATTTTAAAAAAATTAAAAATTAAAAAAAAACTGTAAAAATTTCCAGCGCTGTAACTTATATAATTTTAATATTATATATTGCAAAGGGCGGCGGCACAAACCCCAAAACTGGGGCACGGCAAAACACAGCACGAAACCGTTAGTTGCAGGACAGGGAGGACAGGTCTGTGTTGCACGAGGGCGAGAGAAACGAGGGATGGCAGCGGATGGGCATCCATGCCATGCGGTGCAAATTATCTCCAGTATAGACACTGCCGTAAATGACTGCAGCAAAATGACGGTTGGTGGGAAGTCAAGTCATACCGTTTTAATGTTAAGCCGCTGGCCAAAACACTAATTCATGCGACAATGAGAGCATCTGAAAAGGTACACGTGACATTATGTGTCTGCTCATCATTGGTTATCATATGACATAGTCAGTGAAGTGTTAAGTGATCTAATAGTTGTGGTCTACCGAATACCTAGTCAAGCCACAAAGTCAAGGTTGTAAGAAATTAGCGTGTGGGATACTGAGCTTGATAATTCATAAAAATAGACGATACCTAACCTTGTTAAATGTCATTCAACGATAAGGTGTGGCTTTTAGCGTTCCAAATTGGCTGCGTCTCTTTGAACCCGTTGACACGCACCAGAAGAGAGAAAACATTATCCGCAACTTTCTAACTTTTTTTGGCTTAAATAGAATTAGCAGGCCACTGAAAACGCTGCTCTTTCAAGGGACTTTCCACCTTAGAAGTTCTTTCAAAAACATATTAACGGCAGAGGAACTTTATCAATGGGAAAATTATGCTCAAGCCTATTTTTTGCAGTTACTGTGTTTATTCAATTGAAGAGTAAAGGTGCTGCAGTCGAGGCTGGAGATACTCTTTCGTTGGGCGCTTCGCTTACTCAACTCTTCATTAAGTAGGAGTGTTAGAATAATAAATAATCGAATCATGCATTTGATGAATAAGCATTGGTAGGAATTGTAGATGGGTTAATAAGAATAGTATGTATATCAATATAGTTATTTTATCATTATACAATTCAAGTTAGCTATCAAATTAGGATTCACATTTGTAGGAAATTTTTGTGAAGAGTTGAATTTCAATAAAGTTATATATTATAACTTGTATTTGTTAAATCAATGTGATCTTCAACTTTTAGAAAATTGAAAGAAAGAAATTTGGAGTGGATTTTTAATCACAACTCTTTGATACCCCCTTTTTTTAATATTTTTGATTTCCCCCTTTCTTTGTCACTTTACTTTAGTGCATATGTTTACATACAATAATGATGGTGAAAAAAGGCACTTTATGTATTAGTGTGAAATGGCCATAATTGAATAGAGTTTGAAAATAAAATTTTACTCTTGCAAATTTTCACCTATAAAATTTGCATTTACAAGTTTGGAAAAACCAAATATTCTAAGAAGTTAGAGAGAGGAAAATAGAAAAAAACCCAAGTATGACTTCTCCTTTTTCCAAACTCATTGTAGAAGAACAAATCGAGTATTCTTTTACAAATTTTTAACAATGGAAAAAAAATTTACACCTCCCCCTCTCAAATAATTTTTCCAAATTCATTGAAAAAATTTGACCACCTCCTTTTCAAAATTTTAAATGGTCATGTAAACAATTACACATAAGCTTGAAATTTAACACACATGGTTAATGTGTATCATTTTAACACTAGAGGTTAACATAATGTTGTTAATACCACCATGCTATGTTTATGTGAAAATATCAAAGCAAGATAACTGAATTGATCAATTCAAAAGGTGGAAGTGGGCACTGTGGCAGATTGACTCTTTGACTAAGTCAAGTAGAAAACAAGCATGTGGGAGATGTTGTGTGGGCTGCAAAGAGGAATAAAGAGTTTGAAAAAATATTGTGTCCCTTGCTTAGATGCCTCTTGAAGCCTTTGACAAGAGGTCATCAATTTGGAAAATTCTAGGTCATAAATAGCAACTTGCACCTTTCTCCACCAAGAACTCAACAAGCCACATGGGAAGCATGGGTGGTGCTGATGAAGAGGTTGTTGTATTGTGAGTTGTGACCTCTAAGAAGAAGTAAATCACGACCTCCAGCAAGTCAACCGATCTGGGTTGGAAAGTAAACAAGGAACTCACAACATCCACTGTGAGCAACTGAAGCTCACTATGTGAGCCATCACCACTAGACTCAGCCATTGTGCACAAGAACTCCCAACCTTCATTCCTGCACTCTCCACCAAAATGCTACCTCAAATACTCCTACAGCCTCAACAAATGTTGTGCACCAATCATTTTCCTATTCAATAGAGATTTCAAATGCCAGAGATAGGGGTGGATGTGTAATGTCCCCTTCCAGTTGACATCTCTCAGTACTTGAGATTAGCCTATTATGTGGCCCTCGTAGGCTAATATGGAGGATAGAGGGTCTTGTTGAGGCATGGCTTGGCTTCAATTGTCAAAATTATTCAGTTTGGCTTTCGTTCAGGGTTGTTTGTACATCATTTGCTTGACTTGCTATTTTTAGTAAGTAGAGACACTCAATGGAGCACTCCTGCTATTTTTAGTAGTATGGTCTAGTCATATGCAGATTTAGTCACTTATCATTTGGCTTCAGACGACTTGTCATTTGGACTTATATTGAGGGAGATATTAATATTTATTTTCCAAAATAAATATTAATTTAATTGAAGCTTATATTATAAAGTTATAATGTAAATTTATGTTATACCTTAAGTGACTTAATGAAGGGGTCGACCATCATGAGGAAAGGGCCATTTCTCAATTAATTATCATAATTAATTGGGCACCTAGACTATTGGAAAATTAAAAGTGAAATTCAAGGTTTATTTTAAATGATGTTTTTTGAAGGAAATCGAACTAATTGAGAAGATATAAGTTTTCTTTTGAGAAGAATTGATCATTATGCATATGAGAGTCAATTTTAGACAATTTCTTCTATAGGGAACGAAGCTAATGGTTTTAGTTTTCCATTGCATTAGAGAATGAGCCATCTTTAGTGTTTGCAGTTCAAAGGCTGTAAAATATCAGCTGATTTATTGCCTATCAATGAAATGGCTTCATTCAAAAGTTATTATAGATCTTATTGAAAAGTTATTATCCAGGGTTTGATTTAATATTTGTCAGGGAAAAGTGATATGTTTGAGCGGTAGGTTTAGTTCTTCATCTAGTACGAATTTCAAGGTTGTATGGATTCTATTGTTGCTAGTTTGGAGGCCGTACCACTTAGTTGAAAGGCCGTACTTCTTCCTCAAGCCTCAACACCTTTCCTTTCTATCTTCTTCCTTCACCAGATAGGACACCTTGGTCTCTAGGATAGTTTACACCAATTTTGAGGTTGGAGAAGGTTCTTGTAAGGTTGGTCATACTTCATCTTCACCATTATTGGCAGCTGCAATAGCCAAGTTTTCTAAATAAATTTCATTACTTTTCTCTATGCATGTTGTCTAATCATAGTTGTAATCAGTTTGGAAGAACAATAAATTATTTGGCATCAGTATATCAATTGGATTCCTTCATATTTAGTTATGTATTATTTTATTTGCATTTTTCAAGCATTCTCTATCAAAATTGCACCATTATCATTATTAGCAGAAAAACACAAAAAAAAATCAAAACAAAGGAAACAAGCAAAAATAATCAGTTCATGCAAATCGAGAGAAAACAAGTTCTTATAGTGGTATTAGAGTGGTTTCCTACCATCCTGAGGGTTTGAGATTCATATACGGCCACAAGAGGTTGGGCCTCACAGATATTACACTCGCAGGAGAGCTTTGTTTGACAGGGAACAAGAATTGAACAGATAGTTGGGTACCATGGGTGACAAAACAAATATTCCTCGAGATCCTTGGGATGAAGATGCAAAGGTCAGACAGACTCTTAGAGATTTATGGATAGGTCAACAACAGGTAGCTGATGTATTACAGCAGTTGACCATGGTGACACAGAGGATTGGTTTGCCTAGGAGACCATCACCACGTCGTGATGAGGACATAAGTGATGCAAGTTCACAGAGGATACCCAGGACTGTTTCATAGATAGCAGATAGGCCTACTCGCCCTACTTTTGTGAGACAGGAGCCTGAGGGAGTGTTCGTTGATACTCTTATGGTAGTGAACGATGAGTGGGAGTTATTGACACTAGAGGTGAAAGAGAGACTTACTTTTGATAGGTTTCTCACACAGAGGAGAGAGCATTATAGGAATAGGCAGATAGGAAGCCTAGATATCATAATAGTGACCTGAAGCATGCCACAAACAAGCTCACTTTAGCTATGTTTGATGGCAGTGGTAAGGTTACCGCTCAAGCTTGGATTAGTAAGCTGGATACCTTCCTTACATTGTGTCCCATGGCTGAGGGGGATGCTATTAGATATGCTACTTTGCATCTTGATGGGGTAGCTTATGACTGGTGGCATCATGGGATGGTGACACTCCAGCATGACCGTATCACCACTTACCAAGAGTTCATGGATAGATTGGTGGGATGGTTCGACAAGAAGGATCCTGAGACTTACTTCAGATATTTGGCCCAGTTGAGACAGGTTGGTAGTGTAGACACACAAAATTAGCATCATGCATAATCATATTCCATTCAACAAATAAATCAAGTTTATTTATCAATCTCCTAAAGTCATCATCTTAAATCAAATAAATCAAACTTGATCCTATCATCATCCCTTTAATTAGATAAATAAAACATCTATTTAATTAAATCCAATTCATATTTCTCTTTTTCTAATTTAAATAAATCAAATATCTAAGTCAAAGAGGTCAAACTCACCTAATCATCATTAAGCTAACCTAACAATGATCAAATACTAATCCTAACCACTTGCATTCTCTAGATTATGCCACTTGCACAAATAAATCAATTTATTGATTTATTAAATCAGCATCTTCACTCAACATGGCATCCATGATGAATATTCCATCAGGTTTGAATTCAAAAGGCAAGTTGAAATGTACATCCAACAAGTCATTTATGAGCTCATACATGGCTCTTACATGTCCCCTTCCAAAGGTCAAACTTAGCATTTATTGCACAAATTTGAATTTGAAACTCCCTCTCATGGGCACATTTCCCAAATCTTGCATAACCTTCAACCTATCAGAACTTGGCAAGTGGCCTTCTTTCATTGGTCTACATTTAGTCCCACATCCTCCATGTTTAGCACTCTTAGCATTTGAGAATCTACAAATAGAGGCATCATTCTTCAAGCAAATCCTCCACAACTTGATCTCCATAATCTCTTTCAAAGTCACTCTCCTTGAGAATTGATTTTTCCCATCTTATCATCATCTTCATAGCATCTTAACATCAAGCTTAAGCAAGGGTTGGGAAAGGGCTATTTTCTACAATAGCACCAATCCAATATGAGATAGATATGTTTCATGTTTCTTTATAGATGTTTTAGTTGACTTGTGATTGTATTGCATTTTAAAAAGCATGTTGCATTATCTCATATGGATGTTTAAGATTTAGTTTGGTTTTAAAATGCTAACCATTTGCAGATTTTGACATCCACAAAATGGCGCTAGAAGGAGGGCACCTCATACTAGCTTAATTTCATAATATTTCATTGCTTAAGATGCTATATCTCGGATCTTTTTAAATCACTGTTTTAAGTAGAAAAATCTATGTAGTGACTCCACTAATCAAGTCTATTGCAAATTGATGTTCTTTGCATTTACTAAATCTTGTGCATTAATTTCAAATACATTTTTCAAACTTATGCATGTCTTTCAAAATTTTCAATTTATTGCCAGATGTGGTGGATATGCGTAAGCAAAAAAACTTGAGCTGAATATTGATCAATATTGTACAAAGGATGCAACTTTTTCTAACATGTTGGGTTCATACTTTGAATTATTTTTGAATGTTGGATAAATGCTTTGCATCAGAGTAGATTAGAATGGAGCTAGATGTTGGATCGCATTAATCATATTGACTGATTTATTTATTAGATCTATTAGCTCTCCTGAAGTAGATTCATAAATTCATATTGACTAACTGTTTCCAAATCTCATGCCAAAATTAGATCTATCTTGAATAAGAAGTTTTGTAGAGTTGATAAATCTTTCATGTTCCTTCTTAGCACAATGCGCAAGGTCAATAATCCATCACTAGAGAATCTTCTATTTTGCTCATGCTAGGAACATTAGAAAACTGTGTGTTTCTCTCCAAAGGAAAAAGATTGGCTGATGCATTGATAGAGGAAGACAACATTAGTTTTACCAACCTTAGGTTGCATGTCTATCTCACAAAGACTTTAGACTGCATTAAGCCTATTTAGGGAATAGATTCAAATCTTTCAGGCTAATTCCAATAGAGGGTGAAAGATTAAATTCTTTAGCCTGCAATGGAAACATGGAAAATAAAGGAACTTAGATTCCCTATCATGAAACATTAATGTTTAGCAAAGCTATTGAGGTAAACAACGATATGGAGTAGTTGTGTCATTTTTCCAAGTGAAGCCGTGTTTTGTTCTTCAAGACATAACACCATATGTGTGGTATTGCTTCTATTACAAATCACTCTCATGAGCTAGAAACTTTATGAACTCTTCAAATAAATGTTGTTGACGGCATCTGCTGCTCTTGTCACCTTCATCATAACTCCCTATGTCATTGAATGGTGGTTCTTTGCATACTGACTATGGTCCTTGTAGAATATGTAAATCTGTTTAAGTGCTGACAAAAATCGTGATTGGCAGAAAGAAGAAATATCATGATTTGATGCTCCTGTCGCCTTCACCATAACTCTGAGGACACAATATTAATAAAATAGTTGGGGGTGGTAGATACGTTAATCATACACAAATTCTAAAACCCAAAGGCCATAGTGTCTGGATTTATCTCTCACATGTGCTGAGAATAGGCATTTTATTGACATGATGGCCTACTGTCGTTGACTACTTTATGCAACAATCTATTTGTCTCACAATGACTTCTTTTTTTTTGCTATAACACTTTGTGTATCATGTGATATCTCTTTGCACTTTGGTTAGCATATTTTAAGTGTCTCCCCGAAGTTTGCATAGCCTCTTCCAATTCACCCATGCCTAAAAATGCACACAATCCCTTTTTTTTTTTGAAATATGTATTGCCCTATGATTGGATTGTATGATAAACATCGACCAGTCTCCAATAGTTCATTCAATGCATAGCCCCTTAAATCTGCTTTAATACATCTAGCATTCCAACTTGAAATAACCTTTTTGGTTATCCAAGCAATAAATTTTGACACTAGAAAGTAAGTCTACTTGTCTGACTTCATTCTTGGGCAGCACTGTCATACAGTTCTCCATTCTAATATGCTATGTGTGTGGCGTGGATATAGGGAGTGTAGATGTAAATTTGGGTCCAATTTTTTCTTAAACTATGTCCATGGTTTAGGTACCATCCAAAATCGTGATCTATTTATTATTGGTGTGATAGATTTGGTATAAGCATTCTTTCTAGCCAGACACCTTTGACGTAGGTTAAAAAAGCATGTATGAAGTCCATTTTCTACTTCCTCGAGTTGAACAATCACCTACTCACCACTGACAGATAAGCTCATGTAAGCCCAACTATCATGCCTACCCGGGAGAGAAGGATTATAGCTAATAAAGTTAATAAGATTGCAATGTACACTAGCAGCTACTTCTCCTTTGGTTGATAGGAAACGATATCACCTAGTCGTTGCAACAATATCCTTAGAGAAAACTTTAAAGTTTAGCAAGTATCCATGACTTTGCTGCCTGACTTGGATAAAATAATCCGATTGCATTAAGATGGCCATATGGAGTAAATGGATAATGATTAATCTACATTTATTACGAGTTCTGCCATACGATGATATATGAGTTCAGTAAATAGAAGATGATGAGATTGCATTAGCTAATTAAACTACATTAAAGTTAATGCATGCGTTGTCTGATTTTATGATTGCATTGATGTATACATTTGTCTAATTTTGGATTACCCTTATCCTTGTCATATGACCAAATATATTAGCTAGAGGCTTTGAAATTGTGAAAAGAGTATGGGAAGCAAGATACTTATTGAGGAATCATTTATTTATTTTTAAATCATTAGTCTTCTTCAAATCAATTTTTTTGCTATTTTTGAGGATAATGATTGTAATTAAATAACGTAATCCTCACATGATTGTTTTTATTTTATAGGGAAGTGAAGGAGGTACAAAAGCAAACAAAGAAAAGGTG
Source organism: Sequoia sempervirens (assembly GCA_007258455.2). Taxonomy (NCBI): domain Eukaryota; kingdom Viridiplantae; phylum Streptophyta; class Pinopsida; order Cupressales; family Cupressaceae; genus Sequoia; species Sequoia sempervirens. Next base: position 628,566,466 of record VDFB02000003.1, read on the forward strand.
AAGGTGAAACGAAGAAGAAAAACAAAAGAAGAGAATGAAGATGACGTTTTGGGGAAGATTAAAGTGTTTTTTAACACTTTAGTGTTTGTTTTTAAACACTTTTCACAAAATTGTTTATCTTTTCATTTTAGGACACTAACTTTCATTTGGTTTAAAAAGAACACTTTGATTTTTTGCAAAGGGTTAAAATTGAAACTTAGACACCTACTAGATTTCAATTTGGGCTAAAATTGAACAAGCAACTTCACACTTGATATTGGTGTTTTAAAACAAATCAAATCATTGCTTTGAAGGATAAAATGAATGTGTGCCTTTATTGTTTTGTAATTATTTACACAAAGTAATATCATCAAAAGACGTATGTGCTTCTCTCATGCCTCACGGTGATCTTGAGAATCAAAAGGCTTTTTGTGACATTAAATTGCGTAAATAATTTCCCATACACACTTCGATTTGGGTTTAAAATTGAACATCTTGTGTGAGTGTGAGTAGAGCATCATCACGTATATTCTCTTTCTTTGAGTTGTCAAAGATTGATCGAGTTACGAATTTTGTCTTTGCTTGCTATTGTTTATCCTAGAGGGCCTGCCTTGGGGAAAAAGTACTCACCCAAGGGAGCGACTCAATCAGTAACACTCTAAAGCCAAGAGTATTTCTAGCTGGGATATAAATGTGGGTATTGGAAGAAACGCCAATATCACGTAGTTGATTTCGACAAGATGGATCCAAAAGGGGACTCTTTCCGTATGGGTCAATCTCCACGAATGGAAAGTCCAAAATAGAACCCTTTTTTTGTAGTGGCCAATTGATCCATTGAGCGAGTTTATCAAAGTGGTGCATTGGAACTTAGATTTCAAGAAGTTACTTGCCATGTCCGATCTTGGTTGAAATATAGAGGTTAAGACTTCATTCTTAATATACCTTTATATTTTTTCCTTGGTTGCATGTAAAATAATTTCTTCTACAAAGGGCATGAGGCAAGCCCACCAAGAAAAACATACTAATTGAGCTAGGGTGTTATATTGCTTGTGGTTTGAAATCACAGTGCTTTAATTGAAAACATTGAAAACCAACATTCAACATGAGCATTAAATCTCAAACCCTTTAGGAGAAGCAAATATCCCTGAAAAAATTCACATGTTACTACTTGCCCTTGGGATTACATCCTTAGAGGCTTCTAAACATTTGGATTTCATCCCAATTTGCTTCTACTAAAGTCAACTTTAGGTAACTCTTGCCTCAAATTTCCTTGGTTTATGCATAATACACTTTGCGGGATAAGGGGGAAGTTGAGACATTAGACATCTAGATTCAAAATCTAATCAAGAGTGTGTTTGTGGTAAAAAGAATCCATTAAGGAAAGATTGAATCAATTGGACCCCACACATGTGCTTGTCATCTTTTAATCATATGGTTTTCATGCAAACATTGGTCTTTTGATTTTGAGTTGCTTTTAGAGAAAGGCATGTTCTTCACTATCTTGGCCTAGTAAACAAGTCCTTCCTAGGTTCATTTAGGATCACATCAAACATTTCACCCATCCCAAACACTTATCAAAATCCATCCCACCAAAAAACTTTAGATCTTTGGAAACATCATTCTAAGACTTGGGTAGATCATCAAAATCAAAATCACCTTGTTTAGTTAGGTGTATGGGAATGCATCCTTTGAACAAATTCATCCTAAGATCACATCCAAAATCTTAGGGTTTACAAGTTCATTATCCAAATCCAATCAAACCAACCAAAATCAAACCCTAAGTCTAGCATTGTTCCAAAGATTCCTAAACATTCAACACTCATATCATTTACCCCCTTTCATCCTTCATCCCATCATTAGTCCTAAAGTTCATCTTAGAAGTCACTTTTGCAAAAGGGTCAAAACACAAGAGGAACATGGAATACAAACTTGATCCATACATCATGAGTAATCCAAATCAATTTAACTTTCAAAGCCTCCAAACGCTGATTGATTATCAACACTCACACTTATACACTCCATACATGGGATCATTACCTTCTACAAATGTCAATAGCACAGGGTGATCCCATAATAGTGGTTTACAATTTTCGGCCAAACTGGACACTGAAATTATTTTTTTAAACTAAATCTTCACATTTGGGCACCTATAGCGGCTAAACCGTGAAGAATTTGAAGATGATGTAAACTAGAGTCTCGTCACATTTTGTCTGCAGATTCTAAAAATATTTTTTTCAAAGTTTTTGGAATCAGATTCCACTTCTTTTTCCATCTCCCATGAAAACTGGTTTTTTTCAAAAAACAACATTTTGAAAAAGTGACGCACACCGTATAATGCATAACTTTCTTTCCATGGAGGATAAAATTCTAATTCTTTCGAATTTAGATTCCTAACTCTGATATCTAGTGCTTCCACTTGGTTAGATAGTTTTTTATTGAATTTTTTTATTTAATCAAGTTTCAAAGTCAAACTAATTACAATTCATATAGCGCGAAGTATAACACATAACTTTTTTGTATATATTGAAATTCAATTTTTTTTTCTATTGGATCAAGGACTTCAATATCTGGTGCACTCATATTTTTTAATTTTTGTTTTTTGATAATCCACTATTTTTCCACATGTGCAGAACATAGACCTTCATTTTCGATGAAAAACCTATGTTTAATAAAACTAAAATATCAAATACATAACAAAACCAAAACATATTAAAATTATATTTGTTGGATAGCTTGTTCTGAGGACTACCTGATTCCAATTGGGTTTGTGAATATTCCTCCATTTTCATCCTCAAACTAAGCTCCGAAGTGCCAAAATTCAAGTTTTTTCTGTCTCGGGGATGAGGAATAAAGGGTTCGAACGAACCCCTAGGGGTTCGCTCAAACTAGGGTTCATTCGAACCCCCCTTCTATAAAGGGTTTTGATGGGTTTTTGGCAGGAAAGTATTAAGAGGGTTCGGCCGAACCTAGGTTCTACCGAACTCCTAATTGGCTCGATCAAACCAATAGGTTCGTACGAACCCCTAAAATCAAGTTTTTTTCCATGCATTCATTTTTTGTGAGTTTTCCTTCCTCACTTCAATTATAACCACTATTGTGGCTTCACCCCACAACAAGGGTGAGTATGCCAAAATCAAAGATTGGAACATGTTTCCTAATGGTAGATCTAAATCCAAACCTACAAGTTTGTCAACCAAACAATCAAAACATGAGCCTTCAAAAGAACAACATCATCCCACCAAATCCCTACAAACTGCATAAGAAAGTACCAAGCACAAGTTTTTGAAACATGAATCTAGCAAACTTTGGGATGGACACATTTGCAAATCATATGAATATTCCAAACATGAACAATGGTAAATTTCTACCTACCATGCCAAATATGAATGTCATCCCAAATCAAAACATTGTCCAAAATCAAACACAAGTACACACTCCAAATCTGCATGAACAAAAACCAAATCAACTATATCAAGGGAGTCAAGATCAAAATCAAGAACAAATTTGGTGAGATCAAATTGCTACACTTACCAAAATAGTTGAGTCATTGCGCCAAGAGACAGTAACGTCAGGACTATTTCCTTCCGACGAATGGAGAGACTTATGCGTCATGAAATGGTTGAGTGGGCTGCCGAGTGCACTTTGACGCATACACAGGAGGCACAACATAAGAATGAATATCATCTTGACATTCAATAGTTGAGAGTTAAGCATGTGAAGGTTTTCAGTGACATTCCACCAGGGAGACCTCCAAACAGAGGTATTGAGCACATCATAGAGCTTGAGGAGGGTGCCAATCCCATCATGATTACTCCTTATCGACACCCAAAGCGGTTTAAGGATGAGATAGAGAAAACTATCAAGGAGCTACTTGCTATGGTTCACATTCGACTGAGTAAGTCACCATTTGCTTCTTCAGTTGTTCTAGTGAGGAAGAAAGATGGTACTCTTCATATGTGCATAGATTACAAAGTCCTGAATAAAAGGACTATTAAGAACAGATATCCCATACCCTGTATAGATGAGCTTATTGATGAGCTCCATGGTTCCTGTTACTTCTCAAAGATAGATTTGAGATCAGGATATCATCATATTAGAGTTCATGAGCAAGATGTTGAGAAGACCGCTTTCCGTTGTCATTGTGGACATTTTGATTTTGTGGTTATGCCATTTGGGCGAACCAATGCTCTAGCAAAATTCCAGTCCACCATGAATAGGGTCTTCCACTCACATTTGAGGAGATATGTACTTGTCTTCTTTGATGATATTTTGGTCTATAGCAGGACATGGCATGAGCACTTGGCTCATTTGGATACAGTACTCAGCATTTTGGATAGGGAGTCCTTGTATGCATGCCGAAGAATCCAAGTGTGATTTAGGGATGACTGAGTTGTTATACTTAGGCCATATTATCAATGTAGAGGGAGTGCAGATGGATCCTGAGAAGATATGTGCTATCATAGATTGGCCTACTCCAGTGAACCTTACACAATTGAGAGGATTCCTTGGGTTATGTGGTTTCTATCACAGATTTGTCAATGGATATTCATGCCATATAACACCTATGATGAATTTGCTGAAAAAGGGTGCTTTCATTTGGACTCCTGAGGCACAGGAGTGTTTTGTGAGGTTCAAGGAGCTTATGACTACATGTCTAGTGTTGGCACTATGAGATTTTATGAAGCCTTTTGAGCTTCAGTGTGATGCTTCTGGTGAGGGCATTGGAGCGGTGCTTATGCAGGACAATCACCCAATTGTTTATAAGAGTAGGAAGCTCAGAGGATCAGAGAGGGTTTATAGTATATATGATAAGGAAATGTTGGCCATAATGCATGCCTTGGCCAAATTTAGGTAATATTTAGTGGGTAGTAAGTTTTGTATTAAAACTGATCATAATAGCTTGAGGCATTTCCTAGGACAGCGAGATTTGAATGACCGTCAGCAAAAGTGGGTGAGTAAATTACAGGCATATGACTTTGACATCACCTATACCAAAGGTACACAGAATTTTGTTGCTAACACTCTTTCATGCTGGCCTCATTTGAGTTCTATGGTATAGATTGCAGAGGATTGGAGGCACTTGATTGTGGCAGAGTATGCCAAGGATACATGTGAATCTAGTATTGTTGAGGGATCTATTATGGACACTAGGTACGCACTTGTAAATGACTTGATCATTTACAAGAATAGGATTTTCTTGATCCCAAGGTCAGAGATGAAGAACACCATTCTACAAGCTTTCCATGATGTACCTATAGCAGGGCATCTTGGGTACTTTAAGACATATAGACAAGTTCAGGAGAGATTTACATGGAAGGGTCTTAAGGTAGATGTTCCTTAGTATGTGCACAAGTGCCCTATTTGTCAGCAGAACAAGTAGGAGAACGCATATCCTACCGAGTTGTTGCAGCCACTTCTGATTCCTGACAGGAAGTGGGAATGCCTATCGATGGATTTTATTATGGGCTTTTCTAAAGCCCAAGGACATGATTGCATATATGTAATTGTGGATTGGCTAACAAATTATGCCCACTTCTTTCCAATCACCACTACTTACACAGCTACGCAGGTAGTAGAGGTATTTTTTCGTGAGGTTTTTAGATTACATGGGTTGCTTAGGAGCATAGTTAGCGACAAGGATAGTCGATTCCTGAGTCACTTATGGCAGGAGGTGTTTAGACTTTGTGGGACCGAGCTTACACCGAGCACCAATTGCCACCCACAGACCGATGGTTAGACGAAGATAGTGAACAAATGGGTGGAAGGCTACCTCAGGAATTACATTGTAGGGCAGAAAAAGGCATGGTTCGAGTGGATATACTTATGTGAGTATTTTTACAATACCACTTACCACATGACCATTCAGATATCCCCATTCATGGCATTTTATGGGTATGAGGCATCTAGTTCTCTTGATTTGCTACTGAGTGACAATAGAGTGCCTAGTGTAGGAGACTTATTGCAGGAGAGCCAAGACATTATGAGGGCTCTTAAGGAAAATATTGCTAAGGTACAAAATCAACAGAAGTAGTATGCAAATCAGAAGAGGACTGAGAGATCTTTTGAGGTGGGAGACATGGTATATCTCATGTTGCAACCCTACCAACAGTTTACTCTTAGGAAGAGTGGATCAGAGAACCTCTAGCCATGGTACTATGGTCCTTTCAGGATTGTCAGGCATGTTAGAGAGGTGGCTTATGAGCTAGAGCTTCCAACTGATAGTAAGGTCCACAATGTTTTTCATGTGTCATGTCTCAAGAAGGCGTTAGGATATCGTGTGGTACCTTCAGTAGTATTGCCTCCCTTAGATGATGAGGGAAAGTTGATTTTAGTACTCGAGTCTATCCTAGAGTATAGGGAGAGATAGTTACGCAAGAGGACTATTAGGGAATATCTAGTGAAGTGGAGAAATTTTCTAGTGGAGGATGCTACATGGGAGAGTTAGGAGATTTTGCAACATCCTGAGTTGAGATTGCTTGAGGACAAGCAATTTCAGGAGGGGCGGACTGTGATGTCTCCTTCTAGTTGACATCTCTTAGTACTTGAGATTAGCCTATTATGTGGCCCTCATAGGCTAATATTGAGGATAGAGGGTCTTGTTGAGGCATGGCTTGGCTTCAGTTGTCAGAATTATTCAATTTAGCTTTCGTTTGGGGTCATTTGGACATCATTTGCTTGACTTGCTATTTTTAGTAAGTAGAGACACTCAGTGGAGCACCCCTACTATTTTTAGCAGTATGGTCTGGTCATATGCAGATTCAGTCACTTATCATTCGACTTCAGACGGCTTATCATTTGGACTTATATTGAGGGAGATATTGATATTTGTTTTCCAAAATAAATATTAATTTAATTGAAGCTTATATTATAAAGTTATAATGTAAATTTATGTTATAACTTAAGTGACTTAATGAAGGGGTCGACCATCATGAGGAAGGGGCCATTTCTCAATTAATTATTATAATTAGTTGGGTGCCCAGACTATTGGAAAATTAACAGTGAAATTCATGGTTTATTTTAAATGATGCTTTTTAAAGGAAATCAACCTAATTGAGAAGATATAAGTTTTATTTTGAGAAGAATTGATCATTATGCATATGAGAGTCAATTTTAGCCAACTTCTTCTATAGAGAATGAAACCAAGGGTTTTAGTTTTCTATTGCATTGGAGAACGAGCCGTTTTCAATGTTTGTAGTTTAGAGGCTGTGAAATATTAGCTGATTTATTGCCTGTCAATGAAATAGCTTCATTCAGAAGCTATTATTTAGGGTTTGATTTAATATTTGTCATGAAAAAGGGATATCTTTGAGCGACTAGTTTAGTTCTTCATCTGGCATGAATTTCAAGGTTGTACGAATTCTATTGCTACTGGATTGGAGGCTGTACCACTCAGCTGAAAGGCCGTACTTCTTCGTCAAGCCTAGACGCCTTGCCTTTCTGTCTTCTTCCTTCACCAGATGGGACACCTTGGTCTCTGGGATAGTTTGCACCAATTCTGAGGTTGGTCATACTTCATCTTCACCATTATTGGTGACTGCGATAACCAAGTTTTCTGAATAAATGTCATTTCTTTTTTCTATGCATGTTGTCTAATCACAGTTGTAATCAATTTAGAAGAACAATAAATTATTTTGCATCAGTATATCGATTAGATTCCTTCATATTTAGTTCTGTATTATTTTATTTGCATTTTCAAGCATTTTCTATCGAAATCGCACCATTATCATTATTAGCAAAAAAAAAACAAAAAAAATCAAAACAAAGGAAACAAGCAAAAATAATCAGTTCACACAAATTAAGAGAAAACAATTTCTTATAGGATGGTTGTGACATGGTCTTCTTCAGGCTTGCACATCAATCATGCACCTACTGGTTTCTCATGACAACTTTCTTTCTGAGGTGTCTCTTATCTGCCTGCTTGCTCCACATATCAGATCCACAAAGGATCACATAATATTGTGAGAAACCAATGAATGATTAATCACACCCTCTTTGTGTCTCACAAGCATCCTCCAAATAATGGGTGATGGTGTGATTGAGGTTGGCATCTGATACCTCTTTTAAGGGCTCTATGTTGACCAAAAACATAGCTACAACCCTCCTATGCACAGCCAAAAATAGTTGCATGAGGATCCCAAACTAAGCATATGGAACATCACGGCCTCCTAAACATGAATCATGGTGTCTTTGATTAAAGGCACCTAAAAACTACCTTCGAACAAAAAAAAAAAGTGGCCTATATAGTGAAATGGCCCTTGTACCATGGAATGGCCACCTTTAAAGCTCAATTGTAGGTGATTCAAAGGAACAATTAAGGGGTAGTTTTGACCCACAAAGTCTTGTGAAAAATAAAGCTAAAGCTACAAAATAGTTGCAAGAGTTGCAGTAACAAGCTGCCACTTATAAATTCCACAACAGAGATTGGAACATCCACAAAACACATTCAAATGCAAATGGGTGGGGTCAATTCCATAAAGGAACCCATTTCAAACTTCCTATGGATTAACAATATGCAAGACAAATGAAACAAAGTAAATACTAAAAATTCAATTCATCTTTGGCTTGTTTTATCCCCCTAAGCTTTGATACCATATTAGAAACTAGGAGGATCTAGGAGCTAAGAAAACAAGCATATGGACAATAGAAAATTGTATTAGTTGACATAAAGAGAATGAGAACAATGCCTTGCTTATATAGGCAAGGATGAGGCAATCCACCTATGAGGTGAATTAACAAGTGTCCCATAAGGTGGCACAAAGGAGTAGATAAGTGTCCTATAGGTGTCAACCTCAGGAACACTTGGAGTGTGTAAACCAACAATCTACATAACCAAGTCATCAACCTTGTGTGCCAAGTGTTGAGTGATCTACCTCCATGACCAAGTCATCAACCTTGTGTGCCAAGTGTTGAGTGACCTTTGAGATGAGATGTAAATGCTTCTAGCCTCAAAGAGGTAGCTCATAAGGGTTACCAAATAACTTGGTAACCTCTAGAGCTCTCAATGGTTGCACATTTAGTTAGACAAGAAGTTATCTAACCTCATATTGACCTAAGTGAGCTTAAGTGTAGCATGATTAGTAATTTCACTCTAACACATATATGTGTATATATAAATTGTTGTTGCATTGTCAAATGTGCCACTATGGTCCCGATTTGTATATATGGATATATATTTCTTCCTATATGCATATTTTTAAATATGAAATGGGAAATTCAATACATATATATGCATATATATTTGTCTATGTTTCAGGGAATTTAACACAATTTCCCTTTTTGTCAATCATATTTAGTATGAAATAAGTGTTATTCTAACACCTCTTATACAATTTCTCTATTTGTCTTCAATATTTATTACTAAAGAACATATCTCAAATCTTGTATCAGTATGTTTCATGGTATTCTAATATTTATATGAAAGCGGTGGAGCTTTCTAATTACATGGATTGGTGGTGGTGGAGTTGGTTTCCTCAACACGCAGAAGTAGAATGGTACCACAAAGAAAACTATTCATTATGTAATAGTTGGCTTATCAATTCGATGACCATTTTTATTGAAATATGGAGAATATAAGAGGGAAACTACAATAATGAATAGTTTCCTTTGCAAAACTAGAAAAAAATTATCATAAAACATATTGATACAACACAAGCAATCTATGTAACAGTTTGTAAAGCCAATGGGTAGCAATAACCTGCAAAATGGTTATAACGCCATAGACTTAATTGAAAATTTGAGCTACATTACTTGGCACTAAATATTATAGATAAATAGAGAAATTATAAAAGAGCTATTAGAATAACACTTAACAACCACTAAACTAATTTTATCTTGAATATCTTTATGCTTTTATACTAACCCTCTACATTCTACTTAATGTGGGTTTCCATCCATCTGTCATTTATGTGTGATTCTTAAATGTTATTCTAATGCCTCTTATAAATATTACATAGATTGCTTGTCTTGTACCAATATGTTTCATGATATTCTTTTTTCCTCATCTGTTTGAAGCTTCTTACAACAAACTATTCATTGTTGTGGTTATTTTGTTTGGACAAAACATGTTACATGTCTTGTATCAATATGTTTCACGATATTCTTTTTTTTTTAACTGTTTGAAGTTCCCCATAACAAACTATTCTTCATGATATTCTTTTTTTTAGTTCCCCATAACAAACTATTCATTATCGTAGTTTGCCTCTTCTATTCTCCATATTTTATAGTTTTATTCAATGTGGGTTTTTGAACATTTTCCAGTTTGCTATGATAAGTTTTTTTCTAATAACTCTTTTCCAATTTCCCTTTTTGTTAATCTGAAATTGCTCCTATGTCAATGGGTATAACACCAAATATGCACAAAGATAAAAATGGAGGGTGAAAAAATTACTAACCCTAACCATATTTTTTGACGAAAGAAACATGATTTAACTGCAATTTCTCCATCCATACAAAGCCATAATCTCTTTGAAGTCTCCAAAATAAATTGATATAATTGGAAAAAAACATAATGTATAGAATTAATGAGTTAAATTTCAACAAAAGGTTCATCAATTCAGTGGCTACACAAAGTCATGAAGAAGATTGAAAAAAAAAGCAAGGGAAATCTATTCAACAACCATTTCTTATCTTTAGGACCATTTTTAATAACCTGAGAACCCTAACAAATCATGTACAATTTCAATAAAAATCTTCAAAAAGATAGAAGATATCTTTGAATGCATTTGGAAACAAGTAAAAATTAATCGTTTATGCAAAATACCCATGTAAAATGACTTACAAATTCTGGAGCCCAACAGTATTAAAACCCGATAATCTACTATAAAATGGAGCCTCTACTATCAAACCAACACCACAATGTAAAACCCTCCAATCTATTATAAAAAGGATCCTCTTCTATCAAACCAACACCACAATAGCTCTTTCAACAATGCAACTTAATCAATATATTTTCTCGCACATTTCAAAGTATATTTTCCCACACTAAAACATTGAATATTACATTTACTTCCTCCCTCACCATCATACAAGAATGCCAAGATGCATAACCCTCATGTGAGCAAACACTCACCATTTTTGTTATGTGTATTGAGGCAACCAACTCCACCACTGCCAACCCACACAATTTTCAAACTCCATATCTTCATAAGCAACCCTAGGAAATTCGCCGCTAGTCAAGACATTGCCAACACTGAGAAATTCTATTCACAGCTAGGCTGACAAAAATCTTGACAAAAATTTCAAAGAAATAGCCTATCGGCTAATAAGGGTTTCATAAATGATCTTAAAATATTAATTTTTTTAATCTTAAATATTTTATCACTTAAAAAATAAATTAGTTGTATAAGTATTATTTCCATATATATTGTAAGTTTTTTGGTTTGTCTAGAAATTGAATTTATAAAAATGAAATCATAGTTTACTTCTATTAATAGATTTTCTTTATTTCAATGTTATTTTAATTGGATTCCCTCATGTTGCTTGGGGTCTATGGAAGGAACAAAATAATAGAATTTAAAGAGATAAAGAATCTTTGGTGGCCATTATGTTTGATAAAATAATCAGATTATTGAAAGAAAATTTCAATACTATCCCCCAGAAGGTTTGTAATATCGAGAAAGTGGCTTGTTTGTCCTATGATCTCATGGTAGCCAAGGTATGGAATATTAATCTTGATATTTCTTGTGCCCCTAAACATGCTAAGAAGGATAGGGAGGGTGTCTACTGGAATTTTCCACCTAATGGTTGGATCAAAGCCAACTTTGATGGGGCGGCTAAAGGTAATCCTAGGGTGGCGGGATGCAGCAGAGTCATAAGGGATTCTTTTGGACATTTCCTCGGTGCAATTGCCAGTCCCCTTAGTTCTCAAACTAATCACCTTGCTGAGGCTGTTGGAGCTTTTCATGTTATAAATTTGGCTCATAGTCTAAATTTTAAAAACCTTTGGCTTGAAGGGGACTCAAAATATTATTGAATGTCTTTTAGGTAGGTCCCCCCCCTCGTGGACCATAAAGTCTTGGATTTATGATGTAATTTTGACTTTAGCTAAGTTTGATAATATAAAGGTTTCACACGCTTATAGAGAATCCAATGTTGTGGAAAACTTTTTTGTGAATGAAGGAGTTAAAAGTAAAGGACAGTGCACTTGGCTAAATATTAGTCATTTGGGTGCTAATATTCAAGCCTTATTGAACTATGATGCGTCACATGGGAAAGATGCATGTCATCTCATTAATGATGATACAACGAGGCAAATACATTACTATCATTAAATTGCATGGGACCGAGCCAATTTACTTATCCTATAAGTTTGCTTGGCATGCTTTGTGGGCTTATTGGTTTGGCAGGACCATTTCGAGCTAAGATTTAATCTCTATCTACTTTACTGTGCTTGATAAAATGGAAGGATATAGAAAAAGAGTTGAGTTGGACAGCTTTGAGATGCACACAAGAAACACTAAAGCATGGACCAAAGTCAAAAGCGGGGGTTTACTCCCTTTTCTAGAAAAACTGCATGGGTCTAATCAGGAAGCTACAAAGAATTTTGAGAGGAATTAGGAAAATGGGGAATTAACCCTTTTTGGTAGGATAGTTCAACTCAATGAAAATCTTATAGTTGAAGTGACTGGTATGTCCACTGAAGAACACATTTTTTTGGGATAGGGTTTTCTTTGATGAAGCTATGGTTAGATTTCCAAAGAAAGATAAGGAAAGATTGAAACTAGTGAAAAATTTTAACAGTTACTTTGATGCCGACACCATTAAAGCTCTTTGGAGAAAAATTCTTCATGTCATCATGGAATATATAACTCTGGATGGTCATTTCACTAGGGTCTACAACATGGGTGATCCCACAATAGTGGTTTACAATTTTTGGCCAAATTGGACACTGAAATGATTATTTTTAACTAAATCTTCACATTCAAGCACCTATAGCAACTAAACCATGAGGAATTTGAAGATAATACAAACAATAGTCTTGTCACATTTTGTCTATAAATTCTAAAAATATTTTTTTCAAAAATTTTGGAATCAGATTGCACTTCCTTTTCCATCTCCAATGAAAACTAGTTTTTTCAAAAAATAACATTTTTAAAAAGTTACACACACTGTATAATGCATAACTTTCTTTCCATAAAGGATAAAATTCTAATTATTTCGAATTTAGATTTTTAACTCCGATATCTAGTGCTTCCACTTGGTTAGATAGTTTTTTATTGAATATTTTTTCTTTAATCAAGTTTTGAAGTCAAACCAATTACAATTCAGACATAGCGCGACCATATACCGTGTAACTTTTTTTGTATATATCAAAATTCAATTTATTTATTTTTGGTTGGATCAAGGACTTCAATATCTAGTGCACTCATATTTTTCAATTTTTTTTTTTGATAATCTACTATTTTTCAACATGTGTAGAACAAAGACCTTCATTTTCGGTGAAGAACCTATGTTTAATCAAACTAAAAAAATAAATACATAATAAAATAAAAACATATTAAAATTATATTTGTTAGATAGCTCATTCTGAGGACTATCTGATTCCAGAAGGGTCCATTTTCATCCTCAACTCGAGCTATGAAGCGTAAAACGATAGGCTTTTTTTGTGTCTCAAGAGGGGGATGAGGCGCAAGGGGGGTTCGAATGAACCCTATGAACCCCTAGGGGTTCAAACAAACCAGGGTTTGGCCGAACCATGGTTTGAGCGAACCTCTTCAAGGTGGCTCACTCGAACCCCCTTTTCTATGCATTTATTTTATTTTTTGGCAGCCAAAATTTAAAGGGGTTCACTTGAACACTAGTTCGAGTGAACCCCTAATGGGTTCGGTCGAATCAATAGGTTTGTACAAATCCCCAAAATCACTTTTTTTGATTTGGGGTCATTTTTTGTGAGTTTTCCTTCCTCACTTGAATTGTAAACCACTATTGTGGCTTCACCCACTATCATTTTTCCTTGCTCAACCATTTTCGCTATAAGGTTAGGGTTTCTCTTCCCCACTATCTTCTCTGTTCCTTAAGAAAGAGTCTGAATGACCATAAGAAAAACCAAAAAATATATCATATTTTGCATACTGGTTTGATTAGGTTAATTTTTGAACATTTTCAAAATGTCGGCCCCTACTAATTTGGATGCTTCCCTAGAGTCTGAGGAGGATGATATTGAACCTAGCTGTTTGAGGAATTTTCCCAATTTGAGCTCGGTAAGGATGGTCCTGAGTCCGCCCTCTTTTTAGACTGGCCAGAAAAATCAAATCCATAATCCCCAGTCTGTGAAAGCCTACCTTGCTTCTAATCGTGGAAGCTCTACTCCTAAAACCAAAGGTGCTAGAAAGAATTTACCTGTCAAAAACATTGTCTCTTATTCTGAAGACTCTTCTAATTCTAAGGATTCTGGAACTAACAATAATTTGTCCTCTAATGTCTCATTGTCAGATGGAGATGTTAGAATTGGATCCCCTAGAGCCTCTGACGCTGCAAAAAGTTGCTTCAATCTTGATAGGGAACCCTCTACTGACTTCCTAGGTATAGCTAGGAATAATGCAATGGACCCTTTCAGAATTTCAAAATGGGTCTTTCATGAAATGAATGATCTAAAAATAAAAAAATTGGGCCCTCCAAAGTAAATTGAAAGAAATGAGAGCTAAGCTTTTTGCATTAAGCAATAAGGATGAAGAGCATAAAGATCATAGTGCTAGTAAAGAGATTTAGGACAATGTGGGCAAGGACAAAAGGATTGAAATAGATTTGGAAAAAATGAAAAATACTTTGAAGATAATTTCTGAATAGAACAATAGGATGGCAAGACATAATTCCATCATTATCAATGCTATAATTGAAAAATTAGACAAAGCTCAATAGGAGTCCTTGGTGGTTGATTTGTAAGAGGTGAAAGATAAAAACCAAGAAGAGGACATTGGGATTTCAAAGAGAACCAGGGCTAATCTGAAAAGGAAGGCATCCCCCACACTGTAGATGACTCAAACATTCAAGAAGGGTGTTCAGGATATGCAGGACTTGGAGGCAAAGACTAAGTCTATTCTAAAGACTTTGGGTTAGTTGTTGCTGGTTTTTTGGCTTACGTTTCGGCTAGTCTTTTGATTCACCTTCTTGGTCTTTTGTAGTTGGCTACTACTTTTTCTAGTATTTTCCCTTTTTGCAGCCTGTTTATTCCACTGGGATTTTTTGTCCTCTTTCTTTTGTTGCAAACTTGGTGGTTTTAGGTCCCTTTAAAACCCATTTTTTCCTTTATCAAAAAAATATTTTATTTGGATACTCATTTATTAACTATCTTATAATTTACTTAGATAAATATGAATCAAAGAGGTTCTATGATTTATATGGCTTGATTGTAATTGCTCAAAAAACCAGTGAATCAAACAATAGGGCTTGATCATACTTGAGGATGTCTCAAGGATTGTCCATTGCCATATCAAGTCTTAATGGTTTTTCTTAGTACCACCAAGTCTCTAATTTTTAATTATAGGCATCAAAAAAAGCATTTCTATAGGTGCTAAAACCTTGGTTTGTCAAAGGTAAAAATAATAGCTTTCAAGCTAAAACTACAAACAAGTTATTTAAGGTTGTGAGGAGGAAGATCAAAACTATGAGTACAAACTAAAAATTACATAAATTTGAGAAAATTTCCAACATATCAACCATAAAAATTAGTCAAGTCCTCTAAATCTTCTTATTTTCTAGGTTTCTTATTCTTGCCATTTGATTGGTCACAATTATTAACTAAGATAATAGATTATTTTGATTATTGTATTCATTAAACCCAATCTTTGTAGAGAAGGAAATATTTTATTTACATTTTTTGTGATCTATTCAACCTTCAACTTCACAAAAAATGTAAAGGAATAAAATGGGCCCCTACATAAAATATCTAGACTACTAAATAAATTTATAGTAACCAATAATCAAATTAACCTCAATATGAGAGTAGATTCTATACAAGAAGTTAAAATTATACTAAAAATGATAAAACAGATAGATTCTCTTAGCTCTTTGGGTGAAATGAAATATTATGACTTTAGATTTAAGTGAATAGAGTTCTATAAACTAAAAAAATATTGTAGGGAAATGGGTGTAACTTGTAGGTAGGAGTGGGAATGCATGGGTGATAATGAGTGCTAAAATGTGCATGGCATAAAAATTAATTGCTATATGGGATGGTTATAAGAATTCTATTTAAAAAATAATAATTTACATCTTATATTGCCAATTATATTATTTTATCCATAATCAATTCCAAAATTCCACATGTAGAAATATTGTGAGTTTAATATAAGAAAAAATGTGCTAAAATATTTACAATATAAACTTGAACTTCTTCCGAAAATAAATTATCTATACCATCTCCAACCTTACTTTGATACTAATGTAGGCCTTGAAGTCAAATGCAAAGGAAATATTTACAAAATAAAATGGGTGATAAATTAGAAAATAAGAAAGTATTCATTGGAACTCATATTCTATTCATAAAAAATATGAAACAATATTCATATTCATCAATTTGAAGGAATCAAAGACATCAAATTTCAACAATATATAATATGTGTATCATTTTTTCTAGATTATACTATGTCATGATTTTTATCATCAATATTTTGGATTGCACACCATCATCTATAATCAAGATGACAAAACAAGGAGAATATAATAAATGAATTGTATACCTCAACAAACTAAATAGAGGTAGGGAATGAGGTAATGTGAAAACAAATATATTAATCTAAAACTATCCTTGAGAATGATATCTTGACATATTTTAGATAGATATATTTAAGATATCTTTGCTAGTGTAAAATATATTATTATATAATTCAAAATATCTTGTCCACATGCAATGAAAAAAAATAAGGATACAATTGTTAAAATTACAAGTAGAAATATGAATTTAAAAATCTAGTAATCATGAAAAATGTGAGTGTTGAATAAATTTATCATCTTTCCTGTAAAAAAATATAAAGACCTTAGTAGACACATTTTTACCATGGGAAAATATACTATTAAATTATGTTTAATCCACAGCAATATGTGTTATCTTGATTCCAATATTTTACAAAATGATTTAAAAAAAACATGTAACTTGAACTTTGTTTTTTGATTTCAATAGAATCACATAAAAATAACTAACAATAAATCTTAAACAATATTGCTCCTCCCTTCGTTTATTAACAAAATATTTTAGAAACTAGTTAAACAAAAGCAAGGGAGCATAATTAGATTACTTACAATAAAAAATAAATATTTTACAATATGCAATTAAAAAATAAAATACATAAAATTAATTAAAATGCTTATAAATTACATTGTAATCCTTCTTAATTATATGTAATTAAAAAATAATAATATTTCAAAATAATACAAAGAAAAATTTAAAGAAATTAAAGCAAATAAAAGGAAGAAAATGAAAAAGTGAAAATTAGATTACAAAAAATGAAAAATAATACTTTTTTTTTTTTTTGGGTAGTCCATGGTATCTCCACAACTCAGCCCAATGACACAAGTTTTCCATTATGAAGCAAGTTAAGACGAGACTAATCTCTGGAGATGTGTACAATCGTCCACAAGCCACATGCATCGGTTAAGTCTGGGCCTCCAAGTCAAACCCAAGACCTTGGGGAGCATACACCAGACTCAAGCCAACTCGACTACCCGTGTGGACAAAACATAATACTTTATTTTAATACATACAAAGAAAATAAATAAATTTACTTCAATATTACAAGCAAAAATGTTTTTTTAAATTGATATAGTGAACATTAAAAATCTTCAACTCTAAAAGTCTAAAACGATACAATTCAAAATTGCAATTGTTGTCTAGCTGGATAATATTCATGTGGCTGACAACTTTTATCTCCAATTCTCTCAAATACCACAAACAAATCTCTATATATCCTCTTGTCAAATTTTATAATTTTCCACTTGACTATAAACTTGGCACTTTTGAAAATTGATTGATATTGACTGCTACGGAGCGCGTCTACGAACCCTTTGATACGCAACAGGAGAGGCAAAATATTACCCGCAACTCAATTGTTTTGGCTTAAATATAGTTAAGCTGCCATTAAATTTAATGGCCTCTTGGTTGTGAGGTCTCTTTTTCAGGTGACTTTCCACCCTAGAAGTTCTCTTGGAAACATATCAAATTTAATGGCGATGGAGAAAAACAAGGCGAATTTATGCATAAGCCTGCTTTTTGCAGTTACCGTGTTTATTCAACTGAAGAGTAATGGTGCTCGAGATACTCTTTCGTTGGGCGCCTCGCTTACTGGATTGATGATGAGAAATAAAAACAGATCCATAACTTCTCCCAGATGAAACACATTAGAGGCGTGACTTCTTCTCACAAATCGCAATATTTCTCACCTTCCATGAGAGACATTGAATGAAATGGATATTTTGAGTATAAGTCGATGATTAATTACTGCCATCGTATTCGAACCACAAAAGAATCTCAGCATACATAGAATCTGATACAGCTATAAGTTTATCTTGGAATTACATTAACACTCAGCTACACCCACATGTGATATGGCCTTACCATCCACAAACTTTTTTTTCAAATGTCCAACATCACTTCTGTAGCATTAAATAATTTTATAAGGAATATAAGTAATTTATTAAATTATCTTTAGTTATGTTAGAGGTATTTTTACACTAGAAAAATTTATATTGACATCAAGAAATTATATATATATTGTTGGTGTACACATAGGTGTGCACTTGGCTTTCTTAAGCCTGCTTAGGTGTCAAGGAAACGGTTCTTGACACCTCTTGCTATCTTTCTGGATGGTTATCCGACACCACTCCATGTTGAAGGAGTCTTTCTCTTCATTCATAGGTAGTTAGGATTCTCACCCTATCATTGTGGTTGACCTTTTGCCACCACTCCAATCCTATACACTTTTGGTGGATCTCAGTTTCCACCGTCTCTTAAAAAATAAATTAATAAAAGCAATATAAGCAATAACATAAATTAAAATAATCTTTTAAAAAATAAAACAAAATAAAATAACTCTTTTCTAAATAAAACAACATTTAAATAAATAAAAATAGAACTTTAAATAAATAAAAAAGTAAAATAATCAATGCAGGGTGAAGCCACAATAGTGGTTTACAATTTGATAGAGGAAGGAAAAATGAGAAAAAATGACCCCATGGCAAAAAAATTGGTTTTAGGGGTTCAAATGAACCTACAAGTTCAACTGAACTTGGCTTCGAGTCAACCCATTAATTACCGTGCTCACATTTCTCACCCAAAAAAAAAAAAAAAATGCATATTGAAGGTGGTTCAAATGAACCCTGGTTCGAACAAACCACTAGGGGTTCGTACGAACCTCCCTAATTCCTCATTCTTCCCCTAAAACACAAAAAAAAAGAAATTTTTACGCTTTGAAACTCGGGTTGAGGATAAAAATGGAGTCTTTACAAACCCAACTAGAATTAGGTAGTCCTCGGAATGAGCTATCCAATTTATATAATTTTAATATGTTTTGGTTTTATTATGTATTTTTTTTTATAGTTTTATTAAACATAGGTTTTTCATTGAAAATGAAGGTCTATGTTCTGCACATGTGAAAAAATAGCACATTATCAAAATTTCTTTTGAAAAATATGAGTGCACCAGATATTGAATTCCTTGATCCAACAAAAAAAATGAATTTTGATATATACAAAAAAAGTTACACATTATATAGTTGTGCTATGTCTGAATTGTAATTGGTTTGACTTTGAAATTTGATTAAAGAAAAAATATTAAATAAAAAACTATCTAACAAAGTGGAAGCATCGGATATCAGAGTTACAAATCTAAATTCGAAAGAATTAGAATTTTATCCTTCATGGAAAAAAAGTTATACATTATACGGTGCACATCACTTTCTAAAAATGTTGTTTTCTGAAAAAAAAACTAGTTTTCGTGGGAGATGGAAAAATAAGTGCAATTTAATTCCAAAATTTTTTAAAAAAATATTTTTAGAATCTACAAATAAAATGTGACAAAACTCTAGTTTGTATCATCTTCAAATTCATCACGGTTTAGCTGCTATAGGTGCCCGAATGTGAAGATTAGTTAAAAAAATAATTTTAGTGTTCAATTTGGTCAAAAATTGTGAACCACTATTGTGGAAAAACCCTGCAAATAAAATAGAATAATTCTAAATTAAAATAAAAGGTTTCTTAGATAAATCAATCAAGTAAGAACATTTTTTGATATATGTATTTAAGATATTTATACTAGTATTAATTTTTAAGTAAATAAAACAATTTAAATAGATTTATATCTATATTAATATTATGATTTTGTATATAAAACTATCATGCCTATCTTTAAAAAAAAAAAACTTAAGAATGTATCTTTCCATATCTTCTACATAAACCTTTCTAAAGAGTTGATATATATATTTAAGAGTTTTTAATTTTAATCTAAAACTATTATATATAAAGAAAGGAGGATTTGGTTTAATTAATTTAATTAAGAGGTATTTCCTTAATTCAAGTGTAATACGTAAATTTTTTATATATTTTTAGTTTTATAATAATATGTTGGTTATTTATTTAAAAGAAATTAAATATATTTATAGATGAGATACTTTTATATTAATGAATAACATCTCTTGACATAACAATTAAACAAACATATTTAAAAACAATAATAACAAAAATATATATTTGTTACTTGACAACTTCAAACATCAAAAGTCTCCCTCTTAGCCACCAAAACATATGTATTCTTTGGTATTTTGGAATACTGGATGCCAATATACTAGTTGTTTCAATTTGGGCTAAAGAATCCCAATTCAAGTTTGTCATTCTTTCATATTATTGTCATATTTCTAGTAAGTGAGGGTGGAAATTCCCGCACAACTAAATATTTTTGTAGTCATAGGTTTTGTATGCACCATAGAAACCATATGTGACCCATGCATCTCTAGGAAAAAACTAGAACATGCTCCAATAATTGCCTTGAAATGCATACTATTTTCTTTATTTGAACTTAGTTACAACAAAACATGCACGTGCGTTGAAGTGAGGAAATGGTGTATAAATCAAATACAAACCAGAGCTATTGTTTTCAATATTAAGATCAAATATTTCTTTGTTTGTAATTTTTGGAACTCAACCGAAAAATTTGTCATCCCAAGTTTCAATCTCCCAATACTATACATAATTGTTCCATGTCAGCACATATTGTTTAGCCCCAAATGGACCTATGTGTAAGGGAAAAATCTTAGGAGAAAGATCAAATGAATTTTTCCAAGAGACTAGCTTTTTAGTATATGATTTCTTCACAAGTTCACATACTATTAAATAGTTAAGAAATTATTATTACAATAGTATTATCATTTAAAGTTAAATACCAATAAAATAACTCAGTGTCAAAATAAACATAATAATTATAATTAAATGTGCATGTTAGATAATGTTTAAGTTTAAATAATTTGGCTCTATTTTTTTTTAGAATAGGTATGGGTTGTTGGGCCATTGGGCTAAGTCGCAGGGACACCGTTGCCACATTTAAAAAATTAAAAAAATCATCTTTTTATATACAATTTGATAGATGTCACTAGAATTTAATAAGTGTGATACATGTTCAAGATTCTAAATTTTTATAATAGCAACACTAACAAACCAATAAGTCACTAAGCTGAGTTTATTACAAAGATGGTAATAATAGCAACACTAGCAAACCACTAGGTGACTATGGTGACAATATTACAAAGGTAAGCCTAATATTCTTAAAGTCACATTTTGAGGTTTATTGTAATAAAAACTAAACATACTAACACAATGACTCAAAACTAAATGGAACCATATAATTCTTTAGAATATTTTTTTTGAAAATCATTCATTAATCAAGTAGACCTCCATCAAGCTACCTAGTAACCCTCATAAAGGTGTAGCTCCTGTCCTAAATTCATGAGTTCTCAGATTACAACCTCCCAAAACTCTCAAAACACAAATCTCTCAAACTGTTTGGAGAATAATCCATGTTGAATTTTATCTAACTTAGATCCCTTATTGACATTAAAGTGGAGATTTCTTAATATATGAAGTATTCATCATTGACAACATCTAATAAAAATAACATAGATAAAAGACTAGTTCTTCTCATGTAAAGTGACATCTTTTAGAAAGAAGCTAGCATGAGATGTGAAAATCCTTTAACCTTAATTGCCTCTATTTTCCATTTGCAATCTCTATGATATCTACAAAATGTAGTATTTACTGCTCTAAAGGCTTTGTTAGGTGTAACATGGCTGGAAAGAGTACAAGAACTATATGTAAAAAAATATAAATGAAAAAAAAAAGATGTTAAATTCCATGATTAATACACCTATTTAGAAAGTGATTAAAATATCTTAACCTTGTCACTTCAAACAATCTTACATATTTTCAGAGCTTGAGGTAGATGATTCGTGGAAACCCACCCCTAGAAACTCTTCCATGCACTCCCCTATTCATGATGAGGTGTCTGATGTTTCTATATCCCCCTACCACTAACCCTCCTAGCCCTCAAATATCCGCTAAACTTTGTGTCAATTTGGAAGGGACCTCCATTGAACCCAATCTACGTAATGATATTTGTGCCTCTTGTGTTCCTCTTCGGCATAAACTAGATGATATTTTGACTAGTGTTAATATCTAGAACGACATTCTTAAATAGCTTCTAGCATAACTTATTACTGTTCAAAGGAAAAAATCCAGGCACTAGAAAACAAAGTGCTCAAACAACATGTGTCTTGGCTAGGGAAGGTTGAGGATAGAGGGCATTGGGATATGATTTCCTCCCTTTCCAAGTCTTGAAAAATGGACTAACTGGGAGACCAAGGTGAATGAGCTTAGAGATCTAGTAGGCACAAAGGAGGACAAAGTGAAATTATAGGAGGAAATTACCACTATTCACATCAACTAGGACAAAACTTTGAAATGTCTCCAAGAGATTGCTAACTACAACAAGGAGACGGTGAAGAATACTACTATTAGCATTTAGGATTTCTAATAGGAAATCAAGAACAAGCATGGAAAAAGGGTGGCTCAGGCTGATATTGAAGGTAGTCACTCATAGAAAAATTGCAAGAAAGAGGGCAGTTCTACTCTATGCAGTACCGAAGCGACTCTACCTACTCAAAAGGAACTCTTGTCATTTGACGAGAAACTCCATTTCTTGGCTAAGGAGTGGCAAGCCATTAGTGGTCTCAAGCTTTTGGGTGACTAGTAGCTGGTTTAGTCCCTTGCTAGTTTTGTTCTGTGTTTTAAGGTCTCATTTCTCTTTCCAGTCTGTTAGTTGTTGTTACTTCTTGTGAGCCCCTCACTTGGCCTCTATAGCCAATTTGTAATGGGTATGAGCCCTTCTTGTTTTATTCTAATCAAAACAATCTTAGATATTTTGATTGGATAGAAAATGAACAACTTTAGCATAATTGTCAACATAAAAAATTAACTATGCATTACACCTTTACCATCCACTTTTCTTTGCACTATTTTCTTTCATAAAAGGTTTGATCAAGTCTCTTAAATATCAGCAATTTTTTTTAAAGATTCCTTTAGAAAAGTACTTTTTAATGCAAATTTAAAAGTAATGGAAACACAAAAAATTGACCTTAAAAATTCGATAAAAAATTGTTAAACAAAGAACAAACATTATGCCCATACCATATGTGTGAATGGAAATATTATTCAACATATATAAAGAATGAGAGTAATAGAGATTGATATAGATTAGTCAACAATGATGGAAGGTAGTCTAACTAGGGTACTATTCAAATATCATGATTTGGGTGTGGATCTTACCAAATAGTACAATTTTTGAATAGATACCTCTCCACAAAAACCTCTCTTATCAAGTATTAGAGAAAAAATAAGATTTACTCTCAGAAATTCTTCAAATAAGACAAATCATATAATAGAAAATAGATATAAATTAAGAATTATAAAAGAAAGGTTCAATCTCCTTGTATAAAGTTTTGGAGATATAACCACCTTAACTAAGGGTGAGATTCATTCAAAGATTTTAAAGGCTAATATGAACAACATTAACAAACCACTAAATACAGGTGACTTTAATTTCCATTGCTATAGGTGTGACTGTCGCTTTGGTCTCCATCGTTGCTCATGAGAGCAGAGCTCGGAACCTGCAGAGTTCGAGGCTCCATCTTCCATTCCAACATCTGTACCACTTGCCTTATGCTTGACCTCACCTCCTCGTCCTCTTGAACGCATAACAACGCTACAACACATGCTCTTCTCACCTCTTCCATATCTGCCTCCTCCGCAAAACCTTCTTCCACAATTTTAGTGGCGTTCTCCTGGTAAATTTGAGTTGCAGCCCATGTGGGAAAGTAAAACAAACTTGAATCTTGCACGTTAAAGTCGATATTTCTTCGCCCCGAAATGATTTCCAAAAGCGTCATACCAAAGCTGTAGACGTCAACCTTGGGAGAGATGGGAAGACCAAATATCCACTCCGGAGCCAAGTACCCTCTCGTTCCTCTTGTAGTCGTCAGCACGCGGCTCACATCTCTACCCACAAGCTTTGCCAACCCGAAATCTGCTAACTTCGGTGACAAATTACTGTCCAACAGAATGTTTTCGGGCTTGACATCGCCGTGAATGATGCAATCTCTGCATTCTTCGTGGAGATAAAGTAACCCTCTTGCAGTACCTAATGTGATCTCAAAACGGATCTTCCAGTCGAGCACCCGCCGTTTACTTTTGGACGGACTTGTGAACAGAAAGGAACTCAGAGAGCCATTGGGCATGTAATCATAAACCAATAACCGTCTCGATCCTTCTGCACAAAACCCTCGAAACCTCACCAAATTCACATGCAGTATGTTTCCAAGAGAACTAATTTCCGCTCGGAATTGCTTCTCATCTTGTCGCGAACCCTTCATTTTCTTTACAGCCACAAGCGTACCGTCTGGTAGAGATCCTTTAAACATTGAGCTGAATCCTCCCCTCCCCAACTCGGACCTGAAATTCCTAGTTGCAATCTTCAACTCCTTGTAACTAAACATTCTAAGAAAAGAGTTCGAGGAATCATTGTGCCTATCCATTGGTTGTAACTGACGCCTTCGCCAGATAAAAACCGAAAAGATACCCAAAGCAATGGTGAAAGCACCAACAACACCTAGCACTGTGCCTACAATACTTGTGGTTTTGTGTTTCGTTGGAAGTTCAGAGCCACCTACTTGGATGAAGACATTTGAATTGCTTTCTGACGGAGGAGAGTTGCGCATGTTTAGCAAATCCCCGGACCAGATTTGGCATGGCCCTGAAGGTGGACTGAAAGTAAAGGCAGTGCACGAGCAGTCGTAGAGGCAGAGTTTCTGGCAATCTTTCTTTGTTGCTGCAGGGTATGAGGAAGCATAATCATCAGGCAATGTTACACTATGGTCCACGAATCTGTCGGTGCTGCCTGTTTTGGCATCGCAGTTTAACGGGCTCTGTCGAACACAGCCACTGGACCCCCAGTTTTCCGGATCCCAGGCGCCAATGTCTGTGGGTGTGAAGCCTTCCAGACAACAACAGAACTTAAGATTGTTGGAATTGCAGCTTCCGTAAGCACCACAGAAACCATCCATGGCGCATGCATCTACGGGCCGAGATCAGTATGTCCTCCATATACCGTCACCAAGACAAACTTTTGTTTGCACTCCTCCGAACATGGATAGGAGGATACGTGATAACACGGTCGTTTCAGGCATCCATGTATAACTGAAATACAAACCAGAGCTAGTAATTTCAACGGTCATATAGAATCTTCTGTCCTCTTTTTGACTTCCACTGAAAGTTTTGCCGTCCCAAGTTCCGGTCCCCCAATACTGTACATAATTGTTCCATGTCAACACGAATTGGATGGTCCCAGACGGATCCATGCCGAAGGGGAAAAGCCCAGGAGCAGGATCCAACGAGCTTTTCCAAGAGACTAGCTTTTGCTGTCCGCCGAAACTCATCCATGGCAACGAAGTATCCACAGGATTGTCGAAACTCTGCCAAAGAATTTCAGATTTATTGTCATGGCTCAGCATTAAAAAACAAAAGTTAAAGTTGCGGACAATGTTTTCCCTCGTGTTGCGTGTCAAAGGGTTCACACAGACGCAGCCAATTGACGCCAGTCGTCGTAGTGGAAAATAGTAAAAACTGACAAAAGGATTTATTGATTAAAAAAATAAAAATTTGATGGTACCTCATAGAATTGGTCTTAAAAGTTATCATCACATAAATATTATCTAGCCACACAACTAATGTATTGCTTTAGCTTTTTAAGAACATAATAATTTTTAAAGCTTAATATATCAATTTAAAAAGTTATTTTTATTTTGTGATATTCAATTATTCAGATCTTTTTATTTGATGATGGATGATGGTATGTGATCCAAAATATTGATGAAAAAATGATATTGTGAAAATCGGATGCCTTTGATCACTTCACATTGATAAATATGAATATTATATCACATTTTGTATGAATGACATATGAGTTTCATTGAATATTTTCTTGTTTTCTAATTCCTTTCCCATTTTATTTTGCAAATATTTCCTTTGCATTTGATTCCTAAGCCTACATTAGTATCAAAGCAATGTTAGAGGAGAAGGATAAAAGGAAGAAGTTGATGGTTTGAAATATTTATTTATAAAAGAAGTGCAAAGTTTATATTATAAATGTCTTAGCACATTCTCTCTTATTTTAAACATTCACTAATTCTACATGTGCAATCTGTATATTTATTATGAATAAAATAATATAATTAGTCATATGAGATGTAAATTTTTTTTTCAAAAATGAAATTCTTATAATCATCCCATAGTTATTTTCTTATGCCATGTACATTGTCCTAGCACTCATTATCTCCCTATAAATCTCATGTATTTTGGTATAATATTCAAGTAGTTTGTAGAACTCTACTCATTTGAAACTAGTCATAATATTTAACAAATTAAACAATCTAACATATTCACAACTTGTACAATCAAACATTGAGTATATCCTCATTTTATTGTTATCCTTTTCATGGTTGTTCTTCATCAATCACTAGACATGCTTGCTCGTAATACTCACTAACCCCCTACAACAATCCACATGGTCTAGCATGAAATATTATCCTAAAATCTATGCACTCATATTTCCCATGAGTACTTAAAGAAATTATCTGTACCACTTGCAAAACATTGGAGACCTAAAATTTAATACCTACATGAAAGTTATGTCCATAAATCATTTTCCCTAACCTATGTCCATTTTGTTGCATTTTCTTCCATTTCACATTGATACTCATGTATTTCCAAGCTATACAAGGTGGAGGTCAATGAAAATGAAGAACATGCATTGTTTACAAAATTCTTTCAAAAAATGTTAAGATTATTTTTACATGGAATTCTCTATCATTGTGCCACTTAAACCTATAAGCAATTAGACACATTTCTACTACTATCTAATATTGTAATTTTTTATATCATAGGGATACTTATTTGCATATGTGCATTCATTTTTCTTGTCATCTATAACAAAAGGTATCACATTTAACTTATAAGTATAGGGTAAATTATGGCCTAGTTTAATCGAATCACTTAGATCAAATAAAATAAGAAATTGAGTTGTCTAATAAATAAATAAAATGATACAATATTACTTAAAAAATGTTTTTGATAATAAAAACTATAGAATAGCTATTTCATACAAAAAAAACTAATACATAGGTGATTCTTTATGTTTGATACTTCAGGAAAGTAGACCTTGTTCTTGTAAGAGATATTAACCAATAAATCATAGTGAGGGACTTATTTGAGTCACCAAAAATAGATATTAAAGTATGTATCAAATTCAAAGTTTGTGTTAAAGATTTCATCTAAACTTACATCTTTAGTTGAGTACAACTTTCCATATGATTCTATCTACGTATAAAAAATATATGTTTCTTATGCACACAATTATGGTTACTCATTCTTAATTTACTATATATTTTGTTTCTATAACTATGAGTATAAATCCTATACTTTATATATATATATATATATATATATATATATATATATATATATATATATATATATATATATATATATATACTTATTCCTTAATAAAAAATGGTCAAGCTATTTTAAATCAATGCTATTTGAATTCAACCTTTTTTGTAAATGTCAAGACATTTAAAATTTTATGTCAACATGCACTAAGGAAAAATTATGAAGTGAACTTAATATTAACCATTAGATATATAATATTCTTACAAATTAATAATCCCATTCATTTTATCCTTCTTTGGTCCTGATTTAAGATTCCTTGAATTTTGTGATATTTAACATTCAGAAAATCTTAAAATATTCTATCTCTTAATAATCCTACAAAAAGTTCTTGTAAATTATGGTCAATATGAATTATATACTTGAAACTATTTCATATTTAAATTAAATGTACTCTAAAAACTTTGCATAAGGTAGAGTTTAGATTTTTTGGGGTGATAGCAGAAAAAACCCCACCCTAGCATTCATAGCTAACAAAAAATGAGCATTCATTCTTTCAAATCTAGTAAACCATCACTTGCATCCTCAAGAAACTTGAAGAATTTCATCAAGTTTATTTAATAAAGTATGTTTCATTTTATGATTATAATTAGTTTTAATTTTTGGAGAAAACCTTCTTGGGGAAAGTAAAACATTTATGAGGATTTTAAAAAATTGAGAAGATTTTTTCATGACACTTAAAATATTAAAAAATAAGTCATTTTAAAAACTTAATTATAATAAAAATATATAAACTTTATACAAATTATAATTCAAATGCATAATAACTTTGGTTCATATTTATCGGTCATACTATCATGATTGGACTATTGGACGTAAACCCTAATTTATATCTACAACAATAACATCTATGGCTTAGTCCATATAAATCGATAGAGGGAAATACTAACATTTTTACTTTCTATTTCTCTCTATTAACCATTCGTTGCTATCATAAGATGTAAATCATGATAGGAATAAATTTTAATTTATTTCTAAGTAGGTTAAACTAATGGGATGGATCATTTTAATGTGCCATTTAAATTATGCATGCATCTCTACTCTTGTGTGTTTCAACATCCCTTTCATATATAAAATCAACTATTTTCAAATGATGTGCTTCTTCCATATAAAGATAGGTGCATCAAAATGGTGAGAATATTGAGAGGTTTGGTATATATTGATGTAGAATTATATAGAAAAGACAACATATTTGAGTGATGAGAAACCAATGCATCTCCATTTGACAACAAAATCAATAAGATATTATAAATTCTACTATTGACAAGTATTATTAATGGAACACAAATAAGAGTTTTCTATAATCTTCATAATTAGGTCTTTATTATACATGATTGACATGTTATCTTAGGAAATTAATGGTATTAGAAAAAATAAAGAAAATTAATAAGCGAATACTGGTGTCAATACAAACCTTTATTTATGTAGATTTACAATTAATACAAGATGTTGTAGCAATAAATAAATAGCTTGCAAGATCAATTAAAAGTTGAAAAAGCTAACACACTAGTAGATAATAAAGATGTTGTTAATAACTATATTTTAAGTCAATAGGCTTGTAAAGATAAAATTTCATCAAATAGAAGTATTGAGCCTCAATATATAATATTGTCATCTAAATTAAAAATTGTGTTGTTAAAAATAATCATGGATACAATAAATATTAGTCCTACTATTATGTTTTTGATTGAAAAAGAAAGGAAAAGGCCTTGATCCCAAGAGTTTAAAACATTAAAAAGATTAAAGAGAAAAAAAGAGGACACACAAGCCTAACCAAACAACAAGAGGCATGCAAACCCAAAAAAAAGTCATAACAAAAATAAAATGAGGATGAGACCAAGAAAAACACATAAACCAAGCTAATAGATCAGGTTGTAATCATCTACAGGGGCATCAAGGGATATTTCTCAATCCTCCAAATATTTCTACTCATCAACTTTCTTATCCTAGATTTGTTCCTCCTTATCTTCTTTGGCTCTTTTCTTCTTTTGTTTTCGATCTTCAAATCATTGGAGATAATACTCATTACATGATTATGCATAATGCCCTGAGTAAGCATAATAATCTTAGGTAAGGAATTGTATAGATGTACAATTCTATCATTATAATTCTTTGAGACAATATTTTCTAGCTCAAGCACCCTAGACTACAACTTATCTATAGTCTTCTAGTCTTTGTCATTGGTGTTAAGGGTAGGAATTGAAAGAAGCCAATTTACTTCCTATCATTTGTATTTTTCATAGGGCCAATAGAGGGAAGGTTAGAAAATGTTTTCACCTTTGGGGATACCTCAATATCGTCATCATCTTCAACCTATTCCTCATTAACTTCATTTCCCTACATATCAATAGAGTCTTGCTATGAGTCATGTCATCCTATGAACCCTCCTCATTTTAAGGGAGAAAATCCTCTTCATTCGATTCATCCTCATCATGCAACTCTTGAAACTATTTACCTTTAGTATTGTTACCTAGGGTTTGTTAGAGTAAAGTAATTAATTAACTTTACTCTCCTCTTAAGATTTCACTTTATGCACATATATTAGTCATTTAATAATTAATATTAATTATTAAATGCACTCACCTTTAGGGTTAGGGTTATCTTTAGTTTTTGATCTCTTGTATTCTATTCTCTCTTGATTCATTTTTTCTCTGATAATACATTTTGCACATTGTCAGAGCCAAAACCATTGTTTTTGTTCTCTCTCTTTCTCTGTAACAAGTTTATTGCATGCAGGTGTTCTTTGGGTTCTGTGGAGTTGTATTTCTCAAATCCTACATGGTATCAAAGCCAGATCTACTGCAACTTGTTCAGTTTTTGAAAGAATTAGAGATCTAGGTTTTGGTTGCATCAGATCTGCGTTTTTTTCTAATTTTTATTTGGAATAGGGGGGCTTCTTTTTTTGGTGCACTTTGAGCTCAAACAAACCTCATCATTGAGCTCGCAGCATCCAGAAACCCCTACTTTCATATAAAACACATCTGATTCGGCCACAGTTGCTCAAGGAAGCAAAAAAATTCCCCAGAGCCATACGACCCTAAGGCACGCTTCACGAGGCAATTTTTTGCCAAAAATTTTTTTAAAAAGTTTTTTGTTATTTTTGGGTGCTTCACACAGGCCGTGCCACTGGTGAGCTGCCTGGCGGCATCAGCCGGCCGCGGCCAAGTAGTCACCACCACACCGCCGGCCCGAGCCCAGCGGTAAATCGCCAACGCCCACCGCTAGCTTCTAGCCCCTGCGCAACCCTTGAGGGCTCACCATGTGACTTCCAACCACGCCCAAGAGACAATCTTCTAACCCCTGGTCGTTCACGTGACCAGGGGCCAAAGATCCTAAGCCCCTGAGGGCTTAAACACTTTTGGCATGTGCCCTTTTAAACCAACTTTCAATAAAATGGGCATATATCAGGCATTTTAACTCAGATTTTCAAAAAAAAATAGGCATTGGAAAGCTGGCTTCGAGTCCATCCTGATGGTGTAGAAATTTTTTCAAAATTTTCTAGTTTGATTGCATTTTTTTGCAGTCAAAGTCCGATGAAACTTTTGCACTCTGAGGGGCATAACTTGCTCATTTTTGCTCCATTTTTTGAAAGCGAATAGGCATTGGAAAGGTGGTTATGTTCTCTTTCTAGATCTGTAGCTTATTTCATTAGAAAATTATTCAGGTACACAAAGATTTGTCTCAAACATATACTTCTTTCTATTATTTTGTGGCTTTCAGTTTGTAGTGGGGATTGGATTTTTGCATTGTGGGGGGGTGTTTTTTCTTGTTTTCTGTCATTTACATCAGAAAAATAGAATCTATAAAAAAAAAAAATTCCTTTTCCATCTTCTGTCAAGCTTTGAAAGACTACTAAATAATAATAAAAAAATTCAGAGTAGTTGAGGCACAATTCACAGCATGGCCGACAGATGTATTGAGCCTCTCACACCACATAATTATCACACTTGGAAGGGTCGCACGATGACACTTCTCCAGTCTTGAGGGTTATGGTCATGTTTGGATGAGGTTCAGCCTCAATTGACTCACCCCTTTGAGGTTATGCATCACAGGAAAAATATGGATCATGCTATGGGATTGATGGCTTTGCACATTTGAGATAGTCTCCTATTTCATCTTGATGGGTGTCTCACTCCTCAAGCCATTTGGACCAAGTTTGATGGACTTTTTGGCACTGTCAACGAGTTTAGAGCATTGCAGCTTAAGGCTGAGTTAACTTCCTTGGTACTTGATTCGTTTCCCTCCATTGAGTACTTTCTGATGAAGTTCAAACATCAAAGATCTATCTTGCAGGGTTGTGGCAAGGTTAAGACTCATACAGAGTGCATCTTCCTAATCCTCTCCAAGCTTTGGGGTCAATTTCAGATCTTCTCTTCGACCTTCTATTCCACCATGGATGCCTTGGGTGCTTGCCATGTCATGCCTACCTTTGAGGTGTTTTGTGATCATCTGACTTGTGAGCAAGCCAAGCTTGAGCAGATGGATTCACTTTCAGGTTCACGAAACCAAGTGTTGGTAGCAAAGTCCTCCAAGGGAAAATAGAAGCAGAAGCTGAATCCCAAGAAAGATTTAGCTGGCAGTGAGACTTCCTCCAAGCCACCTCCTAAAAATGATTCAAAACCATAGTTCAATTCTAAATAGGGAAAATCTTTGAAGTCTGGTGAGTCTTCCTCCAAGACTAAGAAGAAATCTGGTGATCCTTGTAGTTTTTGTGGCAAGGAAGGACATCCAGTTTCTAGGTGTTGGGGAACGTTTAGAGGCTTTAGAGGAAGCCATGCAGCAACATAATATCACTGCACCTCACCCTCCTTCACAACCCACAAGGAAAGGTCATGCTCTTTTTGCACGAGCATTGTCCTCAGAATCCACTTGGATTCTAGATTTTGGTGCCTCTCACCATATGACACACAGAGGATTTGGTCACCGCTCTTGCTCCTACGAGCACTAGATATATTGTAGTTGGTGACTCAGCACAACTTTCCATTCAGGGTTCAGGTATTGTTTCATTGGATGGTGGTTGTCTTTAGGATGTGCTTTTGGTTCCTGGCATTTCGACAAACCTTCTATCTGTTTATCAGATTTTCCACTCTGGCTCTAGTAAGACAATTGAGTTCTTGCCACATGATGTGGTTATTCGAGACCTTCATGATCCTGACTTGGTTGTGGCTACTGGGAGTGTGGATTCTGCATCACGCTTATATAGATTTGATGGCTTTGAGAGTTTAGACACTGTTGGTTCCTCTCTTATAGCCCATGCAGATTCAGTGAGCAGGCTTTGGCATGAGCGTTTTGGCCATGTCAATTACATATATCTACAATAGATGAGTACACAGGCACTTGTGATTGGGCTCCCACAGATTTCTTGTACTGATGGTGTATGTCGAGGTTGTGCCCTTGGAAAACATCATCGAGATCCTTTTCCTAAGGGTCGAGCCACTCATGCTAGGGCACCCTTAGAGTTGGTACACAGTGATCTTATGTCTTTTCCAACTCCTTGCTTTTTAGGGACCCGCTATGTGCTCATTTTTATTGATGACTTCTCCAGACGTACATGGGTGTACTTTCTTAAGTACAAGTTTTATGTCTTTGACTCATTTATAACTTTTAAGACATTTGTGGAGAAGCAATCTGGACTTTCTATCAAGAGGATATGCACAAATAATTGGGGGGAATATGTTAATCAAGCTTTTACAGATTTTTGCACTGAGCATGGTTTGCAACATTAGTTTATAGTCCCTTACACCCTTTAGTAGAATGGTGTCGCTAAGAGAAAGAATAGAACCTTACAGGAGATGGCAAATTGTATGATACATTCTCAAGCTATGAGTTCTTCATTTTGGGTTGAGGCAGTCAATTCTGCCAATTATATTCAGAATCAGATGCCTCATAAGGCATTGCACCATATGACTCCTGAGGAGGCTTGGACCCATGTCATGCCTGATGTTTCTACATTCTGATTTTTTGGTAGTGAGGTTTGAGCATTTATTCTTGATGCTCACAGAAAGCCATGGAGAGGAAGAGTTGACCACTCATATTTGTTGGCTACTATGAGGATGTTAAGGCGTACAGGTAATTTGATCCTGATTCCAGAGAGGTCTTGTTTCGGCGGGATGTCCAGTTTGATGAGTGCTATCCTCAGATGGATTCTCCATCACCAGCTTCTCCCTCATTGCCTACTCCTCCCTCTTCATCTCTTGAGGATTACTTATCTCTTGAGGATGATGTAGATGATGATCCACCATCTCCAGCACCACCAATTGCTTCACATTTTCCTAGATGGGCCCATGTTACTGTTGATGCAGCTAGTTCTTTGGCAGGTGATCCTTCAGATACTTGTCGTACTCGTACTCAGACATCTGGTTCTAGTCTTTTGAGTCATGCCATTTTGGATGATCCTCAAAAGTTTTCGGAGGCAACAGGTCACCTTGAGTGGGATAGGGCCATGGATGAGGAGTGTTCTTCTTTGATGAAGAATCATACTTGGGCTCTTTGTCCTCTTCCTAAGGGAAGAAAGTTGGTTCGGTGCAAGTGGGTGTATCGTACCAAGTATGTTGCAGATGGTTCTATTGATAAGTATAAGGCACGTCTTGTTGTGAAGGGGTTTTCAAAGGTACAGGGTATTGACTACTCTGAGACCTTTGCTCCTGTTGCCAAGATGAACTCTATACGCCTTGTACTTTCACTTGTAGCTTCACAGGGATGGACAGTGTTTCAAATGGATGTGAAGAGTGCCTTCTTGCATGGAGACCTACATGAGGAGATCTATATGGAGCAGCCTCAGGGATTTGTGCAGGGCACTTCTTTGGTTTGCAGACTTCGACATTCATTGTATGGTCTCAAACAAGCCCCTCGGGCTTGGTATGAGAAAATGGACTCTTTCTTGCTTTCCTCTCACTCCACACGATGTCATTTTGATCACACAGTGTATATTCAACGTTAGGAGGGTGATCTTTTGATTCTTGTGCTATATGTAGATGATCTCATTCTTACAAGTAGCTCATCCTCCATGATTTAGAGTGTTCAGAGAGCTTTGATGGAGTAGTTTCAGGTTATTCAGTTCTTGGGATGGGATTTCCATATTTCAGGAGAAGTATGCTCTTGATATGCTTCAGTGATTTGGCATGCTTGATTGCAAGTCTACCCCCACTCTATTTCAATCAAGTGTTGTTTTGTCTTCCACTTGTTCTACTCCTTCAATGGATCCCACTTTATACAGGCAGTTGGTTGGTAGTTTGTTGTACCCGACACATTCTCGTCCTGATCTTTCCTTTGCGGTTGGCCATGTCTCTAGGTTTTCCCATGATCCTCATGAGAGCCATTGGCAAGCATCCAAATGTATTTTGAGGTACATTCGGGGCACCACTCATTATGGCATTCACTGCACTTTAGGATCCCCTCACATCATTGGCTTCAGTGACTCCGATTGGGCTGGTGATGTCAATGATCAGAAGTCTACTTTTGGCTTTGTTTTTTGCCTTGGTTCTGGTCCTATCACATGGTCTTGCAAGAAGCAGTCTGCTATTGCATTATCATCTACAAAGGCTGAGTACCGAGTAGCAATGTTAGCCAGTCAAGAGGTTTTATGGCTTCAGCAGTTGATGACAGAGTTTGGGTTTCCTCCAGATAGTCCCACTATTCTTTGGTGTGACAATCAGAGTGCCATTCACATTTCTCACAACCCAGTGGAGCATCAGCGGATAAAGCACATTGAAATCCACATGCACTTCATCAGGCAGTTGATTCAGGATGGTTCTCTCATCTTGGAGTACATTCCTACAGAGGAGCAGGTTGCAGACATCTTCACTAAACCTTTGGCATCTCCGCGCTATATTCAATTGCGCTCCATGCTTGGGGTGAAGGAAGTTGTCCTTGGGGAGTCTCAGTGAGGCCTTCCTTCCTTCATGTTTTTCTTTCAGCATGTTTCTTTATCTCTTTTTGGAGAGGAGTTTTTTCCCACTGGGTTTTCTCCTTTACTCCACTTTATAGAGATTTTTTTGTATTCAGGTACCTGATTAGGCCATGTTGTCGGGACCCACAGTTGTATTGTAGTTCCTTTTCTTTCTTCTACATTGTTTGTAGCTGCATTGTAGCTCATCTTAAGGGGGGGTGTTAGAGTAAAGTAATTAATTAACTTTACTCTCCTCTTAAGACTTCACTTTATGCACATATATTAGTCATTTAATAATTAATATTAATTATTAAATGCACTCACCTTTAGGGTTAGGGTTATCTTTAGTTTGTGATCTCCTTTTATAAGGATTGATCTCTTGTATTCTATTCTCTCTTGATTCATTTTTTCTCTGATAATATATTTTGCACATTGTCAGAGCCAAAACCATTGTTTTTGTTCTCTCTCTTTCTCTGTGACAAGTTTCTTGCATGCAAGTGTTCTTTGGGTTCTGTGGATTTGTATTTCTCAAATCCTATAGGTTTCATAGTAGTGAGGGCTTTGGAAAGTCTAGTAGACCTACACCCACCATAGCCTTTAGAATCAAAATAAGTAGACTCAATAGCCACATTATCCATCCCCTCCACATAATAAATATCAATAGCCTCTCTCTCTCTCTAGGATTAGGGTTTTTATCCCTTTCACACCTTTACCCTACTATTTCTAATACACATTTTGGGTGCCACCTTTCTTTTCTTGGGAAACAAGGGATCTAACAACTCAAGATAGAGAGTATGAATCACAACGGCCCCCTTAAACTTAGGACCCAAACCCACCTTTTCAACAAAGTAAGGTTGATGGTTAATAGAAGTAGAGCGGGACCTAATGGCGTTTCCCTTAATAAGCTTGATTTGAACACCACTCTTAACCTTGGGGTTTGAACATGGTGTCATAGAGAAGAAGTATTTATAAAGGGCCATGATGAGGCCCTGGTGTAGAGGGGAGTAAGCCCCTTTGAGAATGTAGGCTTCAAAGGTGGTAAACATAGAGAAAAGAAGGTTCATTGTCTTACTATGGTATAAATTATTAAGAATAAAAAAATAATATCCATGTGTAGTTCTAAACTGACCTTCAAGATTGATATTTCATACAATGAAGACTCTCCAAAGTCTAAGAAGTTGGTAGCTTTTCACAATTGTAACCATTCTAGAAGTGAAAATTTCTCTCTTTGCCTCTATAAAAACAACAATAAACATTTTACAATCATGATTTCTGTTGTTCTTGACTTTCATTCCATCATAGGCTATGCTTTTTTCTTTAGAAATAAGTTTCATATGAATTCTTGAGCTTAGGAGTTCAAAAATTTAGAAGTAAGTTTATCGTTATAGCCTCACATGGCTTGGAAGAAGAGTGTAATCTATCTCTCTCAAAGAGCTCCCAGTACTCGATATTTTACTTAATAGCATCATATGAAATAAGTTTCATATGAATTCTTGAGCCACACATAGTAACATTCACATACACCCACTCGAAGCACAAAAGAGCCAAAGGAGTTGATAAAAAATCTAGGGAAACAAAAACAACAGGATCTTTGAAATTTTTTTGAACTTGCTAATACTCTTTTTGAAGCTTGGTTAGAAGGAGAAATAGAAAAAAATGTTAATTCTTCTACTAGAATACCCCCTAAACCGTAGATTTTTGGGTAGGGCTTATAGACTACTCTTACACTCTTAGGATACTCCACCTAAAAGGAGAGAGAAAAACCCTACTCAAAGGAATTTAGCGATTTCACTCAAATAATGCAAAGTATGATGTTATTTAGAATAAATGAGATGTTCTAAGTGCAACTAAATTAACTTTTTGAATGATTATAAATGCAAACCTTAAGAACTATGCAATGTTGGAAAACACAATGATGATTGCAAACATGAACTAAATATGAATAAATGCAAGAACAAAAAGGTATAAGACTAAAACAAAGTGCACCTAGAGATCTAAAGAATATTTTGGAATGTTCTGAAGGATGATAAAAATTACTAAAAATCAACACTAAGACTCATTCACCACTGATGGCGAATCAGTCCTGCTTCTGATGAAAACTTGCTGAGAACTAGTTTCTAAGTGTTGGGATCTGGAATCTGAAAAAATATGGATTTCCAACCTTAAGGTGGAACTCATTCTTCATTGATGGTGAATCAATCCTCTCCCAAAAATTTGAGAAAATAGGGATAAATCATGTAGCACCAAATCTGAGGTTGTCTGTTTATCGGGTTGCGAAAGTCAAATCTACAAGAAACAGACATAATGTCTTCTCCAAGCTTAAAATATTATGTAGTTGACTTGAAACACCTTGTTGAATTATTTTCCACTTTTCAACACCTAAATACTTGTCAAATCTACATACACAAGTCTGCAAACACACATGCAAATGGGGAAAATTGGTTAAGGGTTAGGTTAAAGGGATTTTCCTTTGTCAAATCCCACTTTGGTAATCAAACCCTTAATGAAATAATGAAATGAAAGACAATGATAAATAAATAACATGCAAATTGTATCAACTCACCAATCCCTTGTTGCAGAAATTTGAAGCTAATGAAATAGTTTCTCCACAATACTTGACAATTGCTTGATTCAATGATGCAAAATGCTTGAATGATTGAGTGAAAAAGTGAATTTGGTGAATGCTTGAATGCATGGGGTTAGAATGGATGTAAAAACACTTATTTATACACACTTGTACCTTAGTAGCCTGATAATACCTCATCACAGGCTGACGTAAGGTGATTTTAAATAAAACCTAAAAGAAATTTTAAAATATTTGAATTTGGAGCCAAGGGGGACTCATTTACCACCCATGGCGAATGGGTCCCACCTTGGACTTGAAAGTGAGTGTTGGGAATTATCATGCATTTAATGTTTTGTATCAGGTTTATATTCAAAAAAATAATTAATTAAGCCTTATAAGGGCATAAAGTGATCATAAAAAGGTGTAAATAGTGAAATTAAGCCTAGAAAAGCATGAATCTTTGTTACAAGACTTTACAACACTTCAAAATGGGACTTGATGATGAATAGAAATATTATTTTTAGGTGAATTGTACTAAATAGAGTCTAGAAAAGTGTAGAAATGTTTTACAACACTTCACAACACTATCACAGGACATCATAATTTGAATTTTAAGGACCTAATGTGAATATTCAAGCCACATTGTAACATTAAATTAGAGAAAAATGGACCAAGCTTCATGAAGAAAAGCCTAAAATACAATGAAAATGACAAGGGGCCATTTTTCTATGGTGCATTCAGTCCCCACTTTAGTGAGAGGATGAACTTTCTTCAAACTCACACTAAAGTAGCTATATGCATATCGAAAAGGATTCCAAATGTACTTATGCTAGTAAGATGGAATAACGATGATCAAGAGGGATGATCAAGCCCCTAGGATCAAGACCCCATGGAAAACTAAACACAAGAATAAAGGAATACTCATGTGAGATAAATTGAATTGAGCTTCGATCGTCTATCCAACTAGTTGTGGATTATGTGAAGCATATTTTTTCATTTGTGTTAGTCTTTCAATCTCTTGGTTTCTTTTATCTTGGTTGCTAAAATACTTGAGTAAATAAAAGGGTGGTATGAAAGACGGGCAATGTGCCATGTGGTGGCTGCATGAATTTCCTTCATCCTTTTCTTTCCCGAGGAAGGCCTAGGACACACATCTTCATGGCAAAATTTGTCTCCAAAAACTTTTTTGGAAAACATGAGGTCTCTGACCGCGTGACGTGTCACTGCTTCACTATAGGAGGACGACATCTCTTATGACACAATATCTTTTTAAGTTTTTCAGAGCTTTCTAGCTTCTCTTTTCTTGGTTGTTGGGTCAAAAGCTTTGAGTCGGTGCCTCAGGGTGATGTGACTCACAGTTTCAATTCTCTTGCTAGGCTGTGATTTTAGGATTTGATCAATTATGAGCCCCTATCTGCACTAAATATCTAAAGGTTATTAATGCGACAGTTAGGAATTGATGAGTAAATATCATAGCAACCTAACTAGGGGTCTGTGATCAGATTGCAAGCTATCAGATACCAACATCTAGCAGCAATTACTTATGAGGTGAGGTAGTGTTTCTCTTTTCTTGTGGTTATATGGGGGGGCAACAAAACAATGAAGGGTTGGATTCCAAGTGACAATTTCTTTACAGTAGAGAAAAAGTTTCTTAAGTTTTCTTAGGGATTTTAGAAATTTTTTTAGAAACAAAATACATAACTACTTTACTTTTGGTATTTTATATCTATTAAGTATTTCAAAGTTTGTTTAATATTAAAGCATGAGCTATTAAGAATAAATTATTGAGACTGTGCATGTATGGATTTTTTCAAGTTTCTTTCTTTATATGATTGTTTTGAATGAAACACTATGTCTTGCAAGCTATATCTAGATGGTTTAAATAGAGGATTTGCATGCTTTATGCTTGTGTGGTAAAGTAGTGGCTTAAGGTGAACTGGACTATCTCATTGGAATTTTTTTGTTTCCCTGAAAGTTGTTATTTTGTTATGCTATGCTATATTGGGAGGGAGAGTTCATGTAATTTTTGAAATATTACTCTGTTACTTCTGAGAAATATTTATGTTTGATCAGACCTCAATCAACACTGCCTATGGAAAGATTTGAAAGTTTGTGCTCTGCTTGAAGTTAGCCTTTGATGTTCATTCTCTTTCCAACAATGAAGGGTTGTGGCATTCCGTGTCTATTCATATCAATCATAGGAATGCTTTGGGTTTGAAATGTTGTAAAATCTTTGGTTCATCACCTTTTGTGTTTTATTTTTACATTTCCCTTTTTCCCTTATCTCAAAAGCCCCAAAGAAGAGTCGACTTTCTATAAAAATATCAAAGGTATTTAGTGAGACACAATTTGTTCTCCACTCACTGAATTTCCCATAAGATTGTCAAAGAGGCACAAACTTTGATGACTAGTTATTTTTATGGCACGCCCGGTGGTACTTGAACCCACAGTTGCTTAATTATAAGTTAGAAATATTTCTTGAATCTGGTGAAGGAAGGAAATTTGAAGTTCCATGCCTAGAGCCCAAACAAGAGCATCCTCGAGAGGTAACTTCTAGTACTCTCAGTTACCTACCTCAATCCCTAGGGGGAGAAGGCTTACACATTTTGTATCACTTGTAAGGAGTAATAGAGTGAGAAGTCAAAGCCCAGTATCTAGAGATTTATCTACTCCACCTAGAGGCCTGAACTTCCAAATAATATTACCTATATATCGAATCCATATGAATCTCTTCTTCATAGCTCACGTACCCCCTATCACTCCTATAAATTTTGTAATGTGGGATAGTGGTAGCCCACTATAGCCACCCACACCCCCAGATATATGGTCTGCCATACTCTCTAATTCCCTTAAGGCTACCTCGAAGTTCTCCAAAGAAGACTTCAAGACCCCTTTTGAACACCTTCAAGAAATAGTGAAGGTATGTAGGGTACATAACATAGCAGAGGAAAATATCACTCTCAAGTAGTTAGCTACCTCTTTTAAGGGAAAGGCCCAAGATTGGTATCAATCTTTAACTTCAGGTTCCATTGCCTCTTGGGACCAACTTGGAGGGTTCTTGTTTGAAAGTTTTTTGGAAAAGGGAGGTCGCTCCTCTTTGCTGCAACAACTAATTACCATCAAAAGAGCCCTAAGGGAGGCCATGAGTGATTTCAACACTAGGTTTGATAAAACTTGGCAGAGGATTCCCTTGACCACTCAACCACTAGCTGCGATGGCATTCATGTTCTATTTAAAGGCTATTAATCCAAAAATATCTATTTTGATAACTTCCATGGGGGGAGATATCTTGCCTGATGCATGAGGTGGTGGTGTACATAGAAATAGTCCAATCAATGCTGGGAAGCTCCCGCCACAACCCTCCATTCCTATGTCCATTGAACCCTCTAGAACACCACAAGAAGAAGCTTCTTTGAGCACTTCCACTATGCAAAGTAGCATAACAAATGTGTCACAGTCTATGTATGTATATCCCTCTACACAAAGTTCCACATCAGACTCCAATTCAGTAATGGGGGATATTAAAGAAATGAAAAGTTTCAAGTGAACTCTTGCTAAAGAATTAGTCATCTTGAAATAGCAATAGGCAATGCCTCTGAAGCTGAATACCCAAACCTACGGTGGGAACATGCCATCCTATCAACAAAACACCTATCAG
Organism: Sequoia sempervirens; assembly: GCA_007258455.2. Lineage (NCBI taxonomy): Eukaryota > Viridiplantae > Streptophyta > Pinopsida > Cupressales > Cupressaceae > Sequoia > Sequoia sempervirens. The sequence goes on from VDFB02000003.1 coordinate 628,608,589, forward strand.
GGACCTTCCCTAGGAGTAGTTTGATAGACGATGTCTACAAACTAGATAGTCCTTGTTAAAATGCCACTTAAAATAGTAAAAGATAGTCAAAGCAGAGAGATGATCCAAGGCTAGAACAATTTGGCAGAGGAAGAAGAAATATGATGTTTCCCATGCAGTGATGGCCATCTTTTCCAAAATTTCCCAAGAAAAATTATGGAAAGATGGATGGCCAAATAGAGAAACAAGGGCATGCTCCTGAATGGGAACGAGTTTGGATCATCCAAAATAGAGAGTGCTCACTTCAGAGCATAAATGCAAGGAATGTCCCTAGAACAAGAGTTAGATGTAACGCTAGACCAATCATTTTTCTCATGGGTGGAGGAATAAGGCACAATTTTTGTGAATGAAACTTAGACGACTGGTGCTCCATAGGTGCAGTCAAACTACAATACAAGATCTAAAAGGAGACTTACTGGAGAGTACGTACAACAAGTCTCAACACCCCCACAACCACATCAACTACCCCCAAAGGAGAGGTAGACTCCATCATCCACTATCTATCCTTTTCCACAGTCACATAATACACCATTGGTAGAAAAGGGAATGAGCAAAGCGCCAAGCCTAATTCTGTCATAATGTTTTCTTCCAAAAATGAGAGAGATACCCCTATTTAAGTCCAAGGATTCAATTGTTAGGAAGTTTAATTTGGTCGAGCAATTGAAGAAATCACCCGCTAGTGTATCAATGTGTGACATCATGCCTATTCTAGAACAAAATATTCTACTTTGGGAAGCATTGGAGGAAGAAGACCATGGGCCTCGAATGGAAGTAGCTCATGTATGCTGACCAAAGAAAGACAAGATATCTACACTCGAACCTCAAGTTCCAAAAGCAACAAAATATGCAAACAATGTGGATGATACAAAGGATCAAGAGGTAAGAAAATGAAAGCCCATGAATTTCTTTTTAATGCTCATTGTGGGAGATAAGTTTTTGCATAATAATATGATTGATTTGAGGGCTAGTACGACTATCATGCCAAAACAACGACAGATGCTTTAAAACTCATATATGAGCCCCTTGAAAAGGGAATCATGCAACTAGATGGAAAGAAGGTCCTGATCATTGGTTGGATGGAAGATCTCTCCCTGGCCCTTTTCTCTTACCCAAGCCAAACAGTCACATAGGAAGTGGTAGTGATAGATATTCCACTAATCTTTGGAATGTGTTTATCAAGGGATTTTACTACCAAAATTGGTGGATATTTGGCACTTGAATGGTCCCACCTAATTCTAAGAACCAAGCATAGAGAAAAGAAGAAGCTTCTTTATGAACCTCTACATCCCGAACACACTATGAACAATGTGTTCCTATGTTTTGAAGTTTCACATACTTCTATATCTCAGTAGGAGAAATATTGCATAGAAATACTAGAGGATGAAGAGGATACAAGTGGGAAAACTCTTGAGGAGGAAGTGTTGCTCAACCAATTCATTGATTTTGATCCATTTGGAAATTTCCATGCTACAGGGCTAGGCACCTATGTAATTTTCAACGATGACCAGAATTTTCTTAAGCTAGTAAAAGATCAAGAGAAATCTGACAACCCTTCTGATAATTGTCTATGGACCTTGTATTTTGAAGGTGCCAAGTGTAAATCCAGCTCTAAAGCGAGTCTCTGATTACTCTCTTTGATTGAATCTGAGACACTTAGAGATTACCACTTCATGTTTTCATGCTCAAATAATGATGTCAAGTATGAGGCTCTGGTCCACGATTTGAGCCTTGTAAAAAGGATGGGTATAAAAAGATCACAAGCTTTCAAAGATTCAGAGCTAGTGGTGATCCAAGTACGTGGCTAAGCAATGGAAAAAAATACTTGAATGATGTCATATAAACACCAAGTCTAGGACCTAATCAATATTTTTGAAGCCTTCAACATTCAAGTTATTCCTTGATCCCAAAACGGTATATTGATCGAATGGCGTTGGCCGAGTCACTGTTTGAGCTAGTTTTGGACTCACCTAAGAAAAATACAATACAATTCATTATCCAACCTTCAATTCCCAACAATGATGAAAATTGGAAGGTATTTAATGATGACACTTAGATTGATACTTTCATACAAAAGGGAGGAATGGTCCCCGACACTCTAACCCTAGGAACAAAATTTTTTGATGGGTAGGTCATCCAATTAAAAGGGAACAAAATTTTGATGGGGTTGATTTCCCTCAAGAACCTCTTCAACTATGAGGATTCCAGAAATAGTAAACAAAGGTTCACTGCAAATGAAAAGGATTATGAAGAGCTTGATGTTAGAAATGGTAGGAAGTTGAAGGTCAGAAGAGACATCCCACTGAAGGATAAAGAAAGATTAAGGGAGCTATGCTACGAGTACGACGAAGTTATGGATGATGTTTACCACAGTTTACATATGACAAAATTTCATTCATCATGTCAAATGCTAGCACAAATTTCCAATGAGCAATGGATATTGCTATCTAAACTATAGATTTTTGGGTCTATGTACACTTCTCTTGCACTTTTATGGTTTCTCACCTAAAAGGAGAGAGATGGACCTATAAGATCTAGGTGGTTCACTCAATCTAAGATATTTATGATGAAATTATATATAAATGAAATGTTCTATATATGCAACTAATTGATAAGATTGATTGATTAACTATACTAAATTAATGAAGTATGAAATGTTTGAAAACACATTATGAAATGAATGTGAATTGTAACATAAATGAACTGAAATGAAAGTGTGCACCTGGAACCATGATGAAGACTAGAAATAGATTATGAAATGCTTATGATGCTAATTTTCAAGCCTGATAGGACTCATTTGCCACCTAGGGAAAATCAGTCCCAGTTTTAGTAAATTGAGTTGAAACCTGTTTCTGTCAAAAGGGTGTTAGAAAATGCTAAAAACATGAAACTGGCCTAGAAATGTGACTCATTCACCACCCATGGTGAATCAGTCAAATTTTGAATTTATGAATATTCAAGAGTGGATTCCATACCTTTCGATCTGCACTTTGACTTTCTACAGGTGTTTGCTTCTATAACTGTTGTATTTGGGCCTAAAAGTGAGTTTTTGTTGATATTTTGACTTAGATGATGAAGAGATTACTTGAATGAATTTGTATCTTGATCTTCAATGATTCTCAAGCTTCCAAGAGACCTAAATATGTAAAAAAAAAAAGACAAAAGAGAGATATGTTGAATGTTAGGGCATGGTGTTTTCCTTGGTCAAACCCCATTTAGGTAATTAAACCAAAATGATGAATAATAGAATAAAATATGCAATAATGGTATAAATTACCTTGCCATGATGATTGATCTTGAAAGTCTACAAAAAAATATGTATAATCTGCCATCAAATGTGCTTAAAGGCTTTCTCAATGACTTGCAATGACAAAACCCTAAGTTGCTTGACTTGAGATGGAAGACTAGTGGATGAAGGAATGATAAGAGATAAGAGATGTGTAAAATGAGGATAAAAATAGTTATTTATAGACAATTTTGCCTTAGTATCTTGATTATACCTCATTATAGGGTGACATGTAGAAAAATTAAAGTTAAAACCTAATTTTTTCCACTCAAAACCTGAAAATGACTCAAAATGGGACTCATTCACCACTAATGGTGAATGGGTCCCACCTAGATGGGACTAATTCACCACTAATGGTGAATGGGTCCCACAGGGGTCATTTTTGCTAGTTGGAATGCCGAGAAGTAAGAAAATTAGGCTTATATGATGACTATGTTGGTTATTTGATCAAATTATGCCTCAAGATGCACAATATGAGTTAAGAGAGGCCTATTAATGATTATATAAAATTCAATTAGGGCTTGGGACACATAATTCAATGTGAAAGTGTAATTAAATACACTTTACAACACTAAAATGAGGTCCACACAACCTAGGAAGGCACAAGAACCAATGTGAATGTGTAAGACACATTACAACACCCATAATTCAATTAGGGTTTGGGACACATAATTCAATGTAAATGTTCCATTGTGTCATGTGGGATGGGAGTTATATTGCCCACATCACCACCATGCGATGATTTGGTAGAACTAAGTTGCATGAAAGGAATGTAAGGCTGTTTGGGTTGAGAGTGGGATATTGCACACCCTCCCTTAAAGGTAGGTGTGAAACTCCAATCACTACAAGAATGTGTGTTGGAAAATTAATTCTTTGTATATGACTCTTTGGACCATGAGGGTGAGATGCTGGAAATATTATGGGAAGGAGGTGTAGAATCTAATGACCCCCAATTATCACAAAAGAGTTTTGTTGTAGGTGAAGAGTTAGAAGGTCCAACTTGTATAGGTTCAAGTTTTGATCTAGGAATGGAAGGATTAGGGGAGTTGGAAGTGTTGTGATCAGTTGACAAATAGCTTTGCTCATCTACATCAATCGTATATATCTTGTTGTTGTATTCAAAATTCATGACACAGTGAAGGGTAGATGGGACTCCTTTCATAGCATGAATCCATGGTCTCCCTAGGATAAGATTGTACAGAAGGGGTTCTTGCATGATATGGATAGAGGTAGGAAACATGACAGGTCCAACCTTAATAGGTAATGTGATCATCCCAAGTGGTTGCCTATTACCATTGTCAAATCCACGAATATGAATATCATTAAGTTGAATGAGCTTTTTTTCCATGCCAAATTTGTGTAGGATGTCCATGCTACAAACATTGATTTCCAATCCATTGTCGATGAGATTGTTCCTAACTAAAGTTTCATTAATGATCACCTTTGTCATTAAGGGATCATTTTTTTGTTGAATCTCAAGTGAGGGTAATTCATGTTTAGGGAATGTGATTTCTAATTGAGTGGGTTGTAATGGATGAGAGGAGGATGTGGCATGATTTGATGTGATGTAAGATTGTATCTCTTCCTTCTAAATTTCTATCATTCCATTAAAGACAAGTTTCACTAATGGTTAGAGTTGAATGAGTTCCCATATAGATATATCAATAGGAGTCTTTTTAAGATCTTCAACACTAGGAAATTTTTGAGGAAAAGATAATGATGTAGGAATGTTGTGTGGTCCCCTAGATGTTTGAGTCACTAAGTTACAACTTCATGGCTATAAAACATTGTTATTAGTAGATTGCATGATGGATTTCAAGACAACTCTAATTTTTGTGTTTTTCACTAATGGAACGTGACTTAGGAATCTCACTAATTAAAGGAGATCCCACTTGTGTTGTCATAACCTCAAAATTTTTGTCTTGATTGGCATGATATGTTGGTGAAGGGGATTATAATGCCACTTGAGTACCCTCATCTAGGGAAGATTTAGTGGTTGAAGGATGCATGTCAATGTTCATATGTTTATGCACCATGAGATTCTCCCTAGGAGGAGAGTGTTTAGGAGAACAACAAACCAAATGTTTGTGACATTTATAGGTTGGTTCTTCTAAAAGGACCTCATCATAAATAGGGAATGATCAATGGTTGAATGGTTGTGCTCCATAAGGGTTTCCCTAGGAGAAGGGGGGAAACTAAAATATTCATAACCTTCCTCAAACAAAGTATCTACTTCATTACTATGAGAGACACTAGGAGAAAGGAAAATGTTATTATCATGACTACTTATGTTTAAGTTGTCTTGTTGATCAATCTCTTGTCCACTAAGAGAGGTAAAAGGAGAGAAACAACTTAGATTATCAACATTCTCATTGATTGGTTCTTCTATCAAAATATTTTATTTTCCAATAGGAGAGCTATTAGGAGAAGAACTAATATAATTGCGAGCAATGGAAAAATTTGTATTATTTTTCACAAAAACACTCTCATAGGGAGAGGGTAGGAAATGTTTCTTGAAATATTTAACTAGATAAGGTACTAGCATTGTTTGGATAAAAATGTAAAACACATTTAACCATTTCATGCAATGTTTCAACAATATGAACAATGTATATGCAAAGATAAAAAACATTCTTATCCAATATATGCAAGATTTGAAGAATGAAAAGAACTTTTAACAAAATTATGCAAAGTTTTAGGATATATGCAAAAGTGAAAAGTACTTCGACCAATGTTATACAAAATTTTAGAAATGGATGCATTTTTAGATCTAATGATTCTAGAAATTGAAGTGATTAAAAAAATGACTATCCAAAATTGATATTTTGAGATAAATGCATAAAAGAAATGATTGAGAAACCTTCAAAACTTATACTATATGATACTAGGAGCCTTAGGAATCATAAAAATGAGATTTCATATTTCATTTTTGAACACTTTGGACCCAATAGGCTCTGTAGCTATTAGAGGGTTTTTCACCTAAAAGGAAAGAGATTAGATCGAAAAATGCTAAGGGTTCACTCAAATTATGTTATGTATGATGAATTTGGAATGTATGGAATGTTGAAGATGTTACTAATTTTCCATAGTGGGACTTATTCACCCAGGGTGGCGAATTAGTCCACCTACTAATGAAAAAGTGTTGAGAGCAAGTTTCTAATAGTCGGGATCTAAATCCTAAAAAAACTCAGATTTTCAATCCTAAGATGAGACTCATTCACCACTGGTGGTGAATCAGTCCTCCCAAATTTCTATAAAATTAGGAGACAACTCTGCAACACCAGATTGGAAAAATTCTACTTGTTGGATTGCCGAAATAAGTTCTATAGGAAACGGACAGAAAATCTTGACCAAGCTTGAAATAAGGATAAATTGACTTGAATCACCTAGTTGACTTGTTTTCCACTTTTCAACACCTATAAACTTGTTAAATCTACAAACAAAAGGATGCAAATACACATGCAAAGGGGAAAAAAGGTTGAGGGTTAGCAGATAGGGGTTTTCCTTGGTCAAACCCCACTTTGGTAATCAAACCCAATAAAAATAAATGAAATATAAAGGAAATGATAAATAAATAACATGGAAGTGTCATAAAATTACCAAGATCCTCGAATATGCAAGTTTGAAGTAATGTCAATGGCTGCTCCAAAGTGCTTTAATAATTTCTTGATGATATATTGCAAGATGCTTGATTGAATGTTTGAATGAGTGAGAATATTGTAGGAGATGTGTTGGAGATGTAAAATGAGGTGAAAATAACTTATTTATACAAATCTTGTTCCTTAGTAACTATTCATACCTCATCACAAGCTGACATCAAGTATATTTTTGATGAAAAACCCAAAAGAAACCCACCTAGGACTTGAATCTAGGTGTCAAAAATTAAATTGCGGTTAATGTTGTTTGCCGGGAGTATATTCAAGAGTACACTTAAATAAAGCATGTGAGTGTATAAAGGGGTCAAATAAGTCATAAGAAAGAGATAAATAAGGGGAATATTCCTAGAAAAGTGTGAATCTTTGTTACAAGACTTTACAACACTTGAAAATAGGACTTGATGATGTTTAAAAAGATGATTTTTAGGTAAATTATATTAAATAGATTGTAGAATAATGTAGAAATGTCTTAGAACACTTCACAACACCTTCACAAGACTTCAATATTTGAATTTTAGTACCTAAATAAGAATGTTCAAGCCATGTTACTTCATAGAATCAGAGAAAAGTATGTCAAACACCATGAAACAAGACCTAAAAGGCCATGAAAATGATAAGGGGACATTTTCTATGACACATTTACCCCCCACTTTAGTGAGATGAAGAACTTGCTTCGGACTCACACTCAAGTAGCCATGAACATCAAGGGGAGGGTTCAAATACACTTATGTTAGCAAGATGGAATAACAACAATCAAGAGGGATGATCAAGCCCCAAGGATGAAGATCCCATGGAAAACTAAGAATAAGAGAAAAGGAACACACAAGTGTTGAAATGAATTGAATGAAGCTTCGATCAATAATCCAACTAGTTGTCAATTAGATCTAAGCCAAAAAGAGAATGTGCACTCACTTTGGGGAAACAAAATACATGATGATTTCGTCGAGTGAGAAGGCCCAAATGTATACTCACTCTTGGGCCACAAAACTTCTAGCTTTATGTGGGGTTAGAAAGCCCAAAAAGAGATACATATGCTAGTTGGTATGCACTCACAAACACAAAAGTAGCTATGGGGAAAATTCATACCACTAGTTGGGCTTTCCGCTCAACCATGCCAAAGTTATACCTCATGATAACTTTAACAAGGCACCACAAAATAGAAAGAAATGTAAATGTTCATTTTAGCTTCATGAGACAAGAAAAACTATGTATGCTTACACTACTGAATTTGACTCCATTTTCCAACGAACGTTCATCGATCATTTGACAAACATTTGTCAGAAAATTAATGAATTGACGAAAAAAAAATTATCGCTATTTTTTCATCAAAATTCTAATGACTAATTAAATGTCAAAATAATAATGCAGATTCCTCAGTCATCGGCATCATAAAATGACTCAGATGTTCATCGAAATATTGATGAAAAATTCATGTATCCACTGATGAATTACAACCAAAATGCAATTGCAATGGATCTTACGAAGCATCGAAACAACACTAGAAGTTCGTCGCCATTTCGAAAAAATGGGAAAGGAGTTACGATGAAGTCTTCATCACAACTAAGCAACTTCGTCGGACTTTTTTTGTGATTCGTCGATGGCCTTCATTGAAACTGTGACGAAATGGGCAAGGAGTTACGACGAAGCCTTCGTCATAGCTAAGCAACTTCGTCAGACCATTTCTGTGATTCGTCTGTGGCCTTGATCAAAATTGAAAAAATGGTCAAGGAGTTATGACGAAGCCTTTGTCACAAATATAGCAACTTTGTCAGACCTTTTCGGTGATTCATAGGTGGGTTTCATCAAAAATTGCAACTAAACAATGCAACTTTTTTTTTAAATAATATTCATTGAAATGTACCATCGTGGAGACTCTTGGAAATGACCACTAGAGCCAACCAATTGGTGAGAGATCAATCATCAAAACAAGATAGAAAACTCAATCTGATAGTCTATGTCTTGCCAATGACTTCTGTTGGCAAGACAAATCCAATGTCACACCGATCTTACCTCTTCAAGAGTTTTGAACACTATTGGTTATCAACAAGACATTTTGAGGGTCTCACTGATTAAACAAGTGTCTAAGAGAAAGTAAACAAATGGAACCTATTAATTTTCTTATTTTGGGGTTCTTTAAATCATAGAATAGATACCATCTTCTTGTGTATAATGTAGTTATATTCAGATTTGAATTCGAGACCAATTGTCATTGCACATTCCATTTGACTTGCACAGAGTATTCTATAAGCAATATATTGATAATGCCAAATGATTTATGGTGTTGTACAACTGTACCTATCATCACAGTTATGTTGTTCCTACTAAGAGAATCCTACAAAGATAAGTTTAGAATACCAAGTCAAATAATATGAAAAAGAATTACTTCCATACAAATTAAATGATTATTCTCACAATGGCAATTGCCTAATTACAACAACAATTCCATGAAAGTTTATCCATGATTCATAAGAGATGACTGATCATACATATAGACTGCAAGATGCATAGAAAAATCATTACACTTGAGAACAACCAAGGGCTAACAAGGGAAGGAATTAAGAAATGTCTAGATTGAAGAGAAAATGTGTAGGGAAAATGCTGAGCAGTATCAAGAGAACAGATCTTGTAGAACATATTCTTGACCTAATCAAGCTCTTGAACAACTTAAACAAAATTAAAATACTAACACATACATGAGATATGTAATGAATTTCCAATATCTACTATCTTTTTCATTAATGCAGAGGTAGGTAAAGGAGAAATAATTATAATTGTAACACTATTCATAGTCCAGTAAATTATGTTCGTAATTTGTGTTCAATGGACCTCGGTTTTATCATTATACTACCCATCTAATACCATATTTTAATCCAAGGTTCAACTATCTCAGATCAAAACAAGCACCTTCAATTAACCATTTAAAGTACTATAAAATAAGGTAAGACTTTTACTTGAGAAAGATTGGGTACACTTGTAGGATTAAAGTTCTCACCATCATCAGGATTTATTGGCACATAAACACAACCTGCAACATATGAAGTAATGGATGACTACAAGTTAGTGAAATGGTCCTTAATATGTGACTAGTTTGCAAATTGATTGGTAGAAAATAAGGTTACAAATAGATCTACATGAAAAATTATGAGGAGAATCTACTGTAATCATCAAAATAGATGAAAAGTGCAAAAGAAAGAGTCAAGCTACATCTCTAGAGCCTAAAAAAAATGCAAGAAACATAAAAAAAGAACAAACCATTTTTTGGATGAATACAAAATGGTGCCTTCAACAAGTGATTCATATGCTTTCACACCCGACATAGGACATTAAGAAGATTTTAGTCTCCCTCTATGAAATTAACTACTTACAGAATAAACCAAGAAACCAATATTATATACCTCCATGTCTAGTTGAGGGTAGGTATGATCTGAGAAGAATATTTCCTCAATGCAATGCTGAAAAATATCAATGTGTGTGTAGGTTTTTATTACTCAAAATATCATTTCACTACCTAAGGAAAAATACCAAAGTGATGTTTTAAATTTCAATCTTCACATAGGCTCCCTTATTGCTACACATGCATATACAAGCATTATTCAAGCTCTAAACTATTCAAATATTAAGGATTTAATTAGCTATAAGATGGAAAGCTGTTGTTTAGACATAATCCATCATCTTTTACATATCTTTATTCACTCCTAGCGCTTTAGATAAATTTGTGTAAATGAGATAGAAATGTGAATCTTTTATGACAAAGAAAATTCTTAAAAGGAGGGGGGAGAGAGAAAAGGATAGGGGGCAAGATAATACTTGAATGTATAGAAAAGTATAACATTTTGATCATTATAACAATGGAAAAAATCTTAAGTTTGAAGCATTAATATCATTTACAACATTTATGATCAAGAATGAATGTAAGTAGAGAAACTTTTGCATACCTGCAGATGGTAGAAAATTTCATGGTTAAAAGGAAGCCTCCCATCAACAACAAGATCCAAATATCCATGTATCTATCTCAATCGAGACTCTAAACCCTTCAGAGCTATCAATTTTTCCACTAACCTATTATGCACAAAAGTCAAATTTTAGAGTTATGTCACCACTAAAAACAAAAGAAATAGAGCTTTGAAACCAAATCCACATACAACACAATGTGGTATTCATACAAATCCATACAAACAAACTAAACTCAAAACATTGGAATGGAAACAATTTCAAATTATGATGTAGAGCATGGATTCAAGGTATAAAGAATAATTTTTTTGCCATCATAGTGAAAATTTAGCACTTTCTTTCATCTTTTCATATTGGTTTGATGCTTCAAACAATGCATTTCTTATATTGAAAAGTGCATTACCTTATTGAGCTTCTCTTTGTTTTGAGAATAGTTTAATATTCTCTACTTAATAGGACCAACCATGTGATGGTGGAAGCTCATTTGGCCCCTCTCCCCCCCTCACATCACTCTCAATTCCCCATACCCAATCATATAGCATTATTCATTCATTCATCCATTAATAACATATAACATTCATTCATTCATCCATTAATAACATATAACATTCATTCATCCATTAATAACATATAACATTCATTCATTAACATATAACATTCATTAATTAACATATTCACATTCATTCATTAACATATAATATTCATTCTTTCTGTTTTTACATATTATCAAAAATATGGTTGTCATGATATGATTACAATCACTTTTTTTTTGGTTTCTTTTTAAAGCTAAAAAAAATCTGAAGTGGAGTATCATTTTCTAAATCATCTGTCCCGGGCCCTTTAGTTGTTCTACCCTCTGCTCATGATCTTAATGTATGCCTAGTCATTTTTGTTCATCAATTTTCTTTGCAACAAATTTAACGAAAATGGGGTGTTGGTTAGAGGCATGGCAAAGTACAATAAATTATAATGGTGAAAATATTATAAGAAGAAAGAAGAAGAAAGGAAAATTATACAAAAAGAGAATTTTGGAAGGTAAGAACTAGAAAGAAAAGAAGAAGGGAAACTCAATCGGAAGACAATATCCAGGTTTTTGAATCCTTACCCTTGCATTTATACTCGAAATGAGAAGATAATCGATTTTGTTTTGAAAAGTTGATTTTCTCTCTGGAAATTGTGTAAATTTGTTGTTTTTGGATGTTGTGTGTTTAAATTCTCTAAATATTTTCATCCTTATGGTTGTAAAAATTTGTGCATTCTTCCCTATATATACATGTGTAAACCCTTGTATAGAGAATTTTATTCACAGATAGAGATTTTTGTTTATCTTTAAATCAAAACATTGATTCAAATTTTGATGACATATATATATATATACCTATATCATACTATATATGTATATTTATATATTTAAATATACCATACTCATATATCAAAATAAATATATGGTGGAAAACTCTCTTATTGCTGTAATTTAGATGTATTGTATGCCGAAATAAAAATAGGAAAGATAATATTCTATATGTTTTATACATGGCATTCTCTCAAAGGATATGAATGTGCTATCTGTCTTTCTCAACCTTATTTCTAACTACCTACGCATGCCAATCTATTGTTGTTGCAACACTTGAAAATAAAATATTAAATAACCTCCTTGATTCGATAGGAAATTTATCATTGTCGCAGTACTTGAAAATAGAATATTATCAATGTCTAAACAAACTTGAGAATTGGCAGTGAAGTCCAAATTCCAAACTTCAAACTTGAGTGCATTTTGGAAACTTGCCTTAATAAATTGATCTCTCCCATTGAATACGTCTATTGCAAGTCCTAGTCTGTGTTGTTTTTTTCCGTTCTAAGGTTGCAATAAAATATGAATTTATAAATGGATTTGTGTGTGTGTGTGTGTCTATATATAAAAATAAAATAAAATACCTAGAAGTTTATGTATATAATATCAAAATTACCCACTAAATTATTGAATTTCCACATATCTAAAAGTATGCATACACACACACAACACATGTGTGTGTGTGTGTGTGTGTGTGTGTGTGTGTGTGTGTGTGTGTGTGTGTGTGTGTGTGTGTGTGTGTGTGTGTGTGTGCGTGTGTATATATATGCATACTTTTAGATATGTGGAAATTCAATAATTTAGTGGGTAATTTTGATATTATATACATAAACTTCTAGGTATTTTATTTTATTTTTGATGATAATACAATATGTTTATGTATATTTATGAGGGAATAGACATTAAATCTGATTTGGAAATATATATATATATAAATAGATAGATAGATAGATAGATAGATAGATAGATAGATAGATATATGATATTTTTATAAGTTGATATAACTTTGTGTTGAATTGTTATACTTTTGAGTGTTTGTCCAAATATATATATATAAAATGATGATTGGTGAATGTTCTTTTAAAATTATATATACTATGTTATTAGTAACGGAATATTGGATACCTTGAATACAAATAGAGAATAACTCATTTTGTTTATAATAGCTTTTACCCGTTGATGCAGATTGGAATTGTAGAACAAAATAAGTTCAAGTAAAACTAGATGTAAATTTTATCTTCTTGTAAGTTACTTTTATGGGAGTAAATAACGAATTTAGGAAATATAATGAGTTTATGAATGAATGCATGAATTAGTGAATAATGAACTATATGCAACTTGTGCAAAATTATACATTATTCCCTTGTTACAAGGTGACTTTAGTTCTAATTTTTGGCACTTTATCATGTAACGTGGGAGATGGGACTTGGAGGCCTTTGCACCTATATCACTTATCTCTTTTTCCTAAACACCATGACATAAACTTTGTTAAGCAACATTTACACCTTGAAGGTAACCCATCCTTCATAGTACATTGATTGACATTTTTCCTACGAAAGATTTGGAGATCTAAGAAAAACATAACTTCTTTTAAGTATAATCACAATTTTCTCTATAAAATTAATTATTGTTTTTGGTTTGATATCTCTTGGTTTAAAATCTAGAATTAATGGATGAAATAAATGTAGGAATATTTCATTGTTATGAATACAATAGGGATGGCACCAACTGTCGTGTGTGTTCCATGTCATATTTTCCTTAATTTTCAGCAAGAGTAGACATACGTATGTACATATCACAAATAGTACTTATTTGAACAACACACTCATATATTCTCTAGCTTATACATGTATTCTCATACATACATGAGCTATACCATCTTAACTCTTGTATAGAATTATTCTCTTGTTGTTGGGACATCTATCAATCAATGAGTTTAGTAGTAAGCATTCTTGTTATATTTGCATAGACATGTGAGCATACTAGTAGGATTAGGATCCCTTCCATGAAGATTTATGAGGCTAGAATATGGATTTTGGGATACTTGTGTGATATTTGAGAGATCATTGGAGGTAGAATGGTCCTCTTTGCAAATACTCAAGAACCATTCATGATAGTGTTGGCACTACATAAATTTCATATGTAGATATAATATTACTTTAGTGAGACTTGAAAATGTTGTGTGTAGACTTATGTGACTAGAAAAATAATTTCCAATGCTCCTTGATATATGAGACACTTATGATAGCTAGAATTATGTAATGAATGGTCTTGTCAATGAGACAGTATGACCATTGCTTGTAAGGCATCTTGTAACTATTGAGATAATTTTGTAGCCAGCAAGGCTCTTCTGATGAGGTATTTTAATAGGCCAGTAAGGCACTTTTGACAAGTGGTTTTTCATCCCTATGAGGGTTTTCCACTCATGAAATCTTTGTGTTATGGATTCCTTGTGGTTGCATTTATGATTTTTCTATTATTTTACAACATTTGAATTTGCATGCATTGATGATATGATAAATCTTGTGTTAGACTATATGGCTATATCTTAAAATGACATAACCTTGTTTTGATACACTCGATTCATGGATGTATGTTATTCCATTTAAATATAGAGATGAAAGTAATTAAAGTATTTTTTTTCCCACACCGTTTTATAAATATTTGATTCTATTAAGTTAATTTGGACAGTAAGGAACATAATGTAAACATGACATTTTCTAGATGTTACAGAAAGCAATAATCAAGCATTCAAGATAGCATTCAAGCTCATTTTTCAGACATTCGAGGGTAGATTCTTCATCCATTGTTGTAGAAATTCAAGATAGATCATCATGGAGAGTTCTTAATTCCATTATTTCATGTTCATGCTTCATCTTATTTTATCATTTGGTTTAATTATCTAAACATGGTTTGACCAAAGAAAACCCCCCATGCCCTAACAATCAACATTTTTGTTCTCTTTGTGTGATTGCATAGCTAGGTGACTTGAAGACTTAGAGATGATTGAAGAATAGGTTTAAAATTTTTTGGAGTCATCCCCCTATTTTCTAGGTCAAAATCTTCACAAAAAGTTACTTATTGTGCCAAAAATCAAGGTTTCGGATCTAGACACCTGGAGGAACAGAAAGAGCAAACCGAGAGCTTTTGTTTCCACATTTGAGTTTTCAAAAAAGTCAAATTGGACTCATCCACAATTAGTGGTGAATAAGTCCCACTATAAATTTTTTTCAAATATTTCTATAGATTTAGATACCCATTTAGCTGAAACCTACTTTGGTACAATTTTCCATATCTGGGACTAATTCACCCAGAAAGGTGAATGAGTCCCACCAAGCCTAAAAATTTGCATTTTCAAAATTTCAAAGTCATTTCTAGTTTCTTCAAGTTTTCCAGGTGCACACCATTTACATCTTTTTTTAGTTATTTATTTACATTTCTAGAGAATTATTTAGATCATTTAGCATTAGTTTGCATATCACATTGTTTTTTCAAACATTTTTTATTTTCCAAGGCTACACTTGGAGGTGAACCCTTATTTGTTGTTATCATGTCCCTAGAACCTTCCCTTTGTCAAATTTCAAGATCTCCTTTGCATTGAGATCTCAAGTGTTTGTTCTTGAGTGAAGTGTTGATCTTTGTCTCTCTCCTTTTAGGTGCAGAACCCTAGAGGTGTAAGAGGTCACAAAAATAAAATTTTCAACTACTTTCAATGTCATCCTAAAATGTGATTTGTTTAGGGTGATGTTAGGCATCCCTTAGCTAGCTTCCATGAACAAAGTCGCTTTTTTTATTCACAAATGTTTGAAATTATCTCATGAAGGTGTTGTGCATGTTGGGCATGACACTAAATATTTGTCATTGGTATCTTGTGAGGGTTATTTGTTGGATCATTTTTGTCCTGCCCTGATTGGTTTGCTTCCTCTAAGAACAAACCTACTTTGTTAAAATTATGTTAAGACTGAGGAAAAGGAACAGTTGAAAATGACTCACACTGTAGCACAATGACAACTTGCCTCTTCCTCTCAAAAGGGGAAGGGGAAGCCTATCCACAATTAGGTCTCTTCTTCCTCTTCTTCATTCTCTACAATTCAAATTGCCTCTTCCGCCCACCCTACTATAGTTCCATTGACCTTCACCCCTATGTGTCTCTTAGGGATTCTGATGGTGCTCACTTGGTAGAAGTCCAAGTGTAAGGTATTTGACCTTCTCATCTTACCAACGACGCCTCAACCCATTCTATATGGTAAGGGGAAGGGCCCCCATGGAGCATCTTCTATGTCTCGGCCTTCGTGACTTCCCATTGCTCCTACCTCTAAGGTAGTGAATGTCAAGTAGCCCACTATTGAGGTGCTCAAGTCTAATCCCCCATTTTTTGTTGCATCTAGCTCTCCATATTTCCCTTATGTTCTCATCCATGAGTCACTCCCTTTGTTGGAAATGAATGTGATGGATACTCCAATGGTTGAATAAGAGCCTCTCACTCATTCTCAGGATGCAACCTCTAGCTCCTAGAGCCATAGAAAACACCTTGCATGTGAGAACAAGCATTAGAGGAAGGATTTGGCCACTGAGCATGTCACCTTGCAAAAGAAGGAAGGGGATCCAACCGCTCCTACTTCAACATCTTTTGTTGTGTCCTCCCCTTCTACCCCTTCTTCTTAAATTTGTTCTACCTCAATCTTTGTTATAAATCCCCCTATGAGTGTGAACGATCCTCACCTGAAGAGGGTGCAGGTATTCATTGCTCCTTTGGCTAAGCCCCCTCTTCTGATGTTCTTTCTGAATATCCCACCTTTTTCAAAACCCACGAAAATGTTGAATACTTTGGTGGTATTTGCTACAGCTTTCTCCTCTTCCTCCTTACCTTCTACTTCATCTATGGGGATCTCACAACCCCTAATGAAGGAAAATATAGAGGATGAACCTACTAGCAATGGGGGTTAAAAGAAGGGTTCTCCTTCTTTGAAGGTTGGTTTTGCATTAGCTTGCACCATCCTAGTGACAAAGGTGACCCCCACGTCTCTAGATTTTTTCACTACTCTTGAGTCTTTTGGTGAGGATAGCAGTGGATCTTAGTCGTCTCCTCCATTTCCCACTAAGTTGACTTATGTCACTCTCGTAAAGTGCATGTTCAACTCTATATATGATGTCCTAACTCAATTGACAAATTTTGAGAGATCATTGATGTTCACCTCAAAGGAACTGAGTGAAGAAGACCTCAAGGAGCCTTCTTCCTTAGCCCTCGTTGCAAGAGAGTTAGAGGGTACCCCCTTGATATTCCACCCTTGCAGGCTCATCTTCCCTCCCCTTCTAGTGATCTAGATTGGGAGAACGACAATTTCTTAGTTGATGAAGACTAGGGGGGTACCTCTTCTTTACATTTAGATTAGATTGTGTGTGGTTTGTGTTCCCCCATGCTTGTTTTATGTGTTCTTGGAGGACCCTTGTCACCCTTGTAGGTGCTTGTGTTGGATGTTGTGGTTGTGTTGCTGATATGTGGTTGTCATTGATGTCAACACTAAATTAGTCTTGTCTACTTCAGATACTGCATATGTCGAGAAAATTGTTAAAGGAAGTGTTGCGGGTTGCTAGTGTATCAATGAAGGTCATGAAGGTGATTTGATTTGTATGTTGATGTTCGGCTATTGCAGTCAAAAGGGTTTAAATATGAGTATATCTAGTCTATCCATTAGAAGTCTCAGAGGTCCACTTGAAGTTTTGATGAAGCTATGAACTGTTGTGTTCCAATAGAGTTCCTGAGTAAATTTGGTGTGATTTTTGCAGTGTTAGTTGTTGCAAATATTTCTCTGATGGTTGTTGATGCTTCTAGATTGTAATCTATCATTGTGGTACATTTGTGTTGATCGAGGTGTTTGTGGATGATGATTTTTCCTTTGCATGTTCGGTTTTCCTATTCTTGGCCGACATGGTGTATGTAACGTGTTGTGAATCCTTGATAATCACAAATTGAATTGTTAGCATGCTCGACGATGTTGATTTGGGATATAACTCATTATTGGTCAACTGAGTTTGATTCACATTGTAATTTGATTTTTAAATTGGGCCGACATCATGTATATGTTTTATTTCTTTTGTAAGTCGACATATTTGTTGATGTAAATCCATGTTGTAGATATATGAGTTTTTTTTTAGCAAAGTGAAGAATGTAAGAGTGTGTAAGATTGTGTGAATGCAAGTGTTTGAATATTGATCATATCATTCGATTGTAGAGTAGAGTGTGGAAGATTTTGTGCAAAGTGTGAAGAAGTTTTTTGTGCTTTAACTAGAACTGTAATCAAGATTTGTGGAGAAGCTATTTTTTTAGTTCAATACCCTATCGATCTATTTTGTCTATTTGTAAGGTATTGATTCTTCCCTTGTAATTGAGCAGTGAGATCTAGGTATTGTGCTAAATGCAAGTGAATTTTCCATATTATTCTTATACTTTTAAGAGGGTATAATACTGTGGACTAACATCCACCATGGTTTTTCCGCTAACAAGGTTTTCCATGTAATAATCTTGATGTTCTTTGTATTTGATGTGTTGATTATTTGTGATTAATTGCTAATTTATCAAATCCAAGAATAAGTTAAGGTTGAAAAGGTTGATAAATATGTGACAACTGATTCACCCCCCCTCTCAGTTGTCTATCCTTGTTTTTCCAACAATTGGTATCAGAGCTAGTGCCTCTAGAGAATTTAAAAGCTTGAGGTGATATAAGATGGCATCTTTCAAGAAGGACAGTCCCAGATTTGATGAAACCAACTACTCTCTATGGAAGTAAAGGATGGAATGTCATTTGAGGTGCATTGGAGAAGCCTACTTGAACATTACAAAGGAAGAATATGTTATTCTTGTGAATGGTGCCTCTACTGCAACAGAGATCAAAGAAGCAGAATATAACATCTGAGCTAAGGAAGCTTTATTGAGTGCTTTGACAGATTCAAAGATGACTAATGTAATGGAATTGAAGATAGCTCATGATATATGGAAGAAGTTGGATACATTGTATGAAGGAGATGCTCTTGTGAAGGTCGCTAAGATACAAATTTTGAAAAGAAAATATGAAGCTTTGAAGATGGGTAAGGATGAAAGCATATCTTCTTTTATGCAAAGATTCAATGAACTGGTGATGGGTATTAGATGTGTCGGTGGTACCCTAGATGAACAAGAAATTGTAGGGAAAGTGCTCAGATCATTGCTTGCTTCATACAAATCAAAAGATCATGTCATTCAAGAGCTGAAATCAGTGACAAAAGTGAAAAGGGACATGCTAATTAGAAAATTTGTTGCCTTTGAGTTGAGCGAATTTGGTGATTTTGTGACTAAGACTGAATATGCATTTAGAGCCTCTATATCTGGTAGAAACTATCAAAGATATGAACTAGGAGAAACTTCAAGGAGGACATTCAAATATGAAGAAGAAAT
Source organism: Sequoia sempervirens (assembly GCA_007258455.2). Lineage (NCBI taxonomy): Eukaryota > Viridiplantae > Streptophyta > Pinopsida > Cupressales > Cupressaceae > Sequoia > Sequoia sempervirens. The sequence goes on from VDFB02000003.1 coordinate 628,628,301, forward strand.
GAAATAGCTTGAAGATGAAGAAAGAGAAGTACAAGAACTTGAAGCATTGATTGCAAAGAGAGAAGGCAGAGGACAAGGTAAGCACAAAGGGATATTTCCCCTTATATGTTTCTCATGCAATAAAATTGGTCATTTTACTTTGAGGTGTCCTGAAAGAGTTCCAAGACCTAAAACTAACAAACCTGAATTTCAAAAGAAGTGTTATTTTGCTGAAGAAAATGAAATAGATGAAGAGTGTGATGGAAATGAGGATGATTGGGTATTCATTGCCATTAAGGAAAATGGTCTGGAAACCACTAAATCTGCAAATGATGACAAAGCTCTTGCAACTCGAATTGAAGAAAAAGATGAATGGGTTATTGATAGAAGATGCTCACACTATATGACTGGAGATAAAAGAAAATTTGTGAGCCTAGAGAAATGTGATGGTGGAGTTGTAAGATTTAGAGATAACAATGCCTATGTAATTCATGGAAAATAGTCTATTTTCCTTGGTGGTAAGCATATCACTAATAATGTTCTATATGTTGAAGGATTGAAGCATAACTTGTTGAGTGTTGGACAAATGGTTGAAAAGGGTTATGATCTTCAGTTCAAGAATGGAAAGTGCGAGAAAATTGCTACTAATGAAAGTTGATTAATTGCTTAGATAGATGAGAGCTAGTTATGGCATAGGAGGTTATGTCATGTGAATTTTGATAAAATTTTCAAAGTTAGTTCCACTCAAGCAGCTAGAGATTTTCCTAAGTTAGTGAAGCCTACTAACTCAATATGCAAGGAGTGTTAGATGGGTAAACAGATAAGAGTCTCCTTTCGGAGCAAAAAATGTCACAAAAATGGAGTACTGGAGCTTGTGCATACAGATCTGTGTGGTCCCTTCAGAGTGAGAATTCTACAAGGAAATAGGTATTTTATGCTACATATTGATGACTATTCTAGGAAGATATGGGTAGCCTTTCTGAGAGAAAAATATAAAGCATTAGAAAATTTCAAAAGTTTCAAATCCATGATCGAGAATGTGATAGGTTTGAAGATAAAATGTGTAAGGTCAGAAAGATGAGGTGAATTCACATCCCAAGAATTCAATGCTTTATATGAAGAAAATGGAATTAAAAGACAATTATCTACTCCCCAAACTCCACAACAGAATGGAATTACTGAGAGAAATAACAGAAAAATACTAGATGCTACTAGAACAATGATGTTAAAAGGAAACATGCATCACAACTACTAGATAGAAGAAATAAGCACTATTGTGTATACTTTGAACTAGGTAAATGTCAACAATAATTCTGGTAAGAATCCTTATGAGCTTTGGTGTGGTCACAAGCCTACTATGAAATATATTTCAATATTTTTGGAAGCAAGTGTTACGTCAAGAGAGATGAGGATATACGAAAATTTGATGCAAGAAGCAATGAAGGAATCTTTCTAGGTTACTCTACAAAGAGAAAAGCTTACTGGTGCTATAACAAAAGATTGAGGAAGATGGTGGAAAGTGAAAATTTTAGAGTTGATGAGAACTCTGCTAGATCATTCAAATATTGTAGATATGACTCTAATGAGCAACAAGATAGTACAAACAAAAGGAAGATGGTTTAGATACAAAACCAATTCTAGATTGTTCCAGTAGACCAAGAATCTCAAGAAGGTGAGAAAAGTAGAAGAACCTGAAGGGGAGCAGAACCCTAAAATTCCAACGTATGTGAGATTGAATCACTCAAAAGATCAAATTATAGGGGATAAGAGTAAAGGTGTACAAACTAGAAGGAGAATTATAGATGAGCATTGTCTGATTTCTTAGATTGAATCAAAGAATGTTAGTGAAGCCTGTAATGATGCACATTGGATGGAAGCTATTAAAGAAGAGTCGATGCAGATTGAAAAGAGTGATATATGGATTCTAATCCCCAAAGCTAAAGATAAGAATGTGAGTGGTACTAAGTGGGTGTTCCGGAACAAGCTAAATGAACAAGGAGAAGTGGTTTGAAATAAGGAAAGATTGGTGTGCAAAGGGTATTCGCAAATGGAAGGTATTGATTTTGAGGAAACCTTTGCTCTTGTTGCTAGAATACAAGCTATGAGATTTGTTTCTTTCTTATGTTGCATACAAGAACTCCAAATTTTATCAAATGGATGTTAAATCAGCCTTTCTAAATGGTGAGTTGGAGGAAGAGGTATATGTTGAGCAGCTGGATGGATTTCTATTGACTGGTGAGAAAGATATGGTTTGCAAACTAAAGAAATCTCTCTATGGACTCAAGCAAGCTCCCAAAGCTTGGTATGATAGACTAGATAAGTACCTTCTAAAGCTTGGATTCAATAAAGGTACTACTGACAACAACTTATACTTTAAGTTAGATCATGATAAAGAATTGATTATTGAAGTTTTTGTTGATAACATTATATTTGGAGGTAATGATGATATATGTATGAGGTTTGATGAGGAATGAAAAGTGAATTTGAAATGAGTATTATTGGAGAGATGAAGTTCTTTTTGGGTCTACAAGTTACTCAGTTAGATGATGGGATTTTCATATCACTATCCAAATATGTGAAAGACTTGTTGAAGAAGTTTGGCATGGAAGATTCAAAGCCCGTTGGTACCCCCATAATAACCGGATGAAAATTGGCATGGAATGATGATTCTCCCAAGGAAAATCAAACAAGATATAGGTCAATGATTTGTGGATTGTTTTACCTGACACAAACCAGACCAAACATTATGAAGGAAATGTGTATGGTTGCTAGATTTCAGGTTGATACAAAAGAATCTCATGTGACTGTTGTTAAGAGAATCTTTAGATATCTAAAAGGAATGGTTGATTTTGCGCTTTGGTATCCTAAAATTGATTATCTCACTTTGTGTGCATACACTAATGTGGATTGGGCTAGAGATGTAGATGATAGGAAAAGTACTAGTGGTGGTTCGTTCTTCCTAGGGAAGAAGCTAGTATCTTAGTTAAGTAAAAAGCATAATTTTATCTCTTTGTCTATTTTGAAGTTGAATACATTGTTGCTACAAATAATTGTACTCAAGTAATGTGGATCAAATAGATGCTAAAAGAAATTGGTGTAGTATATGATGATCTTGTTGCCATATATTGTGATAACTCAAGTGCAATCAATATATCAAAGAATTTGCTCCAAGACCAAAAATATTTCAATAAAGTTTCACTTCTTGAGGGAGAAAGTGAGAAAGAAGTTAGACTAGATTATGTGACTACAAAAGAGCAGATTATTGATATTTTCACCAAGCCATTGTCGAAAGATATTTTTGAGTGCCTCAAAGGATTGCTAGGGGTAATCACCCCTCTTGATAAGAACTAGAGATGCATTTTCATGCATCAATCCATGTGTATCATAGCCATATTCTAATCTGGAATGATGCTTTTTCATGGCTGCTACTCAGGGGGAATAGTCAGAAGTGTAGATATGTGATTCAGAGCATGCTAATGGAAAGATATTACTTATCTTTACCATTGATGTCGAAGGGGGAGAAGAGAATTTGAGAAACAATTTGAGGAAAACAAAATGGGAAGAGGAGAAGAGCATGTGGATATCAACAGGAGGAGAAGTCCTGTGGAAAATTAGAGTCAAAATCTAAGGGGGAGTAAGTGCTAATGAAGAATTGTATTGATGGTGTCTTTCACATCCTATGTTGCCATCAATGTCAAAGGGGGAGATTATTGGATGTTGTGATTGTATTGCTGATATGTGGTTGTCATTGATGTCAACACTATCATTCTTATCTACTTTAGATGTTGCATATGTCGAGAAAATTGTTAAAGTAAGTGTTGCAGGTTGCCAGTGTATTAGTGAAGGTCATGAAGGTGATTTTATTTGTACGTTGATGTTCGGCTATTGTAGTTAAAAGGGTTTAAATTTGAGTATATCTAGTCTATCCACCGGAAGTCTCAGAGATCCGCATGAAGTTTGATGAAGCTATGAACTACTATGTTTTGATAGAGTTCCTAGGTAAAGTTGGTGTGATTCTTGCAATGTTAGTTGCTACAGATATTTTTCTAATGGTTGTTGATGCTTGTGGATGCTTCTAGATCATACTCTATATTTGTGGTACATTAAAACCTGTCACAATAGTGGTTTACAATTCCTGAGAGGAATGGATTTTAGCTGAAATCGCATATTTTTAGAAAATATAATGATTTAAGCCTTAAAAAGTTCCATTTTAAGGATTCCAATTGAAGAGGGTTTGATCAAATCACCTTAGATCAAACCCCCTTGGATAGAACCTCGCTAGTTTTAAACCATACCTATAAATGCGTCTCCTTTACACCTATCAAAATGCTGATAAAAAATCACTTTTGATTTAGCTTTTGAGGGATCAAATGAATTCATTTAAAATTTATTTCAAATGATTATGGCATTCTCAGAACAAGCTATCCAATGAATATAATTTTAATATGTTTTGGTTTTGTTATGTATTTGTTTTTTAAGTTTTATTAAATATAGGTTTTTCATCGAAAATAAATTTCTTTGTTCTTCACATGTGGAAAAATAGAAGATTATAAAAAAAAAAAATTGAAAAATATGACTGCACTAGATATTGAAGTCCTTGATCCAACAAAAAAATTAAGTTAAATTTTGACATATACAAAAAAAGTTACGCATTATACGGTCGTGTTGTGTTTGAATTGTAATTCGTTTGACTTTGAAACTTGATTAAAGAAAAAATATTCAATAAAAAACTATCTAACCAAGTGGAAGCACTAGATATCAGAGTTACAAATCTAAATTTGAAAAAATTAGAATTTTATCCTTCATGGAAAAAAAGTTATGCGTTATATGGTGTGCATCACTTTTTAAAAATGTTGTTTTCTGAAAAAAAAATCAATTTCCGTGGGAGATGGAAAAAGAAGTGCAATTTGATTCCAAAAATTTTGAAAAAAATATTTTTAGAATCTAAAAACAAAATTTGATGAGACTCTAGTTTGCACCATCTTCAAATTCCTCACAGTTTAGCCCCTATAGGTGCCCGAATGTGAAGATTTAGTTTAAAATAATAATTTCAGTGTCCAGTTTGGCCAAAAATTGTAAACCACTATTATGGGATCACGATATGATTTTTCCTTTGTAAGTTTAATTTTATTTTTCTTGGCCAACATGGTGTATGTAATGTGTTGTGAATCCTTGATAATCACAATTTGAACGGTTATTGTGCCTGAGGATGTTGATTTGGGCTATAACTCATTATTGTTCAACTAAGTTTGATTCGCATTGTAAATTGATTTGTAAATTGGGCTAACATCATGTATATGTTTTATTTCTTTTGTAAGCCGACATAGTTGTCGATGTATATCCATGTTGTTTATATATAAGAGAGTTTGTTTTGAGAAAAGAGAAGAATATAAGAGTGTTTAAGGGTGTATGAATGCAAGTGTGTGAATATTGATCATATCATTCAATTGCAGAGTAGAGTGTGGAGGAGTTTGTGCAAAGTGTGAAGAATTTTTATGTGCTTTAACTAGAACTAGAATCAAGATTTGTGGAGAAGCTATTCTTTCAGTTCAATACCCTATGGATCTATTCCATCTATTTGTAAGGAAGTGAGCCTTCCCTTGTAATTGAGCAATGAGCTCTAGGTAGTTTGCCTAAATGCAAGTGCATTCCCCATATTATTATTATACTTTTATCAGGGTATAATACTATGGACTAACATCCACCATCATTTTTCCCCTAACAGGGTTTTCCACATAAAGATCGTGGTGTTCTCTATGTCTTTAATGTGTTGATTATTTGTGGTTAATTGTTAATTTATCAAATATGAGAATAAGTTAAGCTAAGGTTGAAAAGATTGATAAATTTGTGACAACTTATTCACCCCCCCTCTTAGTTGTTTGTCCTTGTTTTTCCAACAGCTTGGATACAAGAGTTTTTTTGTGTCGTAAAAATTCTTCTATTTGTCACATCATTCCTCTCTTTTTTGTGCTTTGATTTTCAACAATTAGGGACGATGCAAAGTGTTGGGGGAATTTAAGCATCCCTTCCATGTTGACCCAATTTTTTATTTTCATTTATTTTCATGTTCCTTTCTTCATATCGTCTGGTATAGTAGGGCATTGATCATAGTTCATTTATATATTATTACATCTATTTATCTATATTTATGAGTAGCTTTGACCCCAAAATATGAGATCCCCTTGTCTCTTATTCATTATGTCATTTTTCATCCTTTCTTTTCATCTTTCTCTCTTCTTTTAGTGCTTTGTGATGTTTTGGTGCTTATATGCTCTCCCATGCATGTGCGACAACATTACCACAACTACATCTCATCATGTTTTTTTGGCCACAACATCACTTTCATTCTTTATTTTCTCTCCTAAGGATGTCACGTGCCTTTGAGTTCAACACACACCAGCCTAAGGGGGGGAGCTATCATACTGCTGCAATTTTCAAAAGGTGTATTCTATGGCTAATGAATCCCTTCTTGAAACTCTTTGACTTCTTAAAAACATTTTTCAAAAATTGCATTCTTCAACAAGGATTCCTAGGTGAAATTTTCTTTCATCTCAAATTCGTAAGATAGAATCTGGAATTTCCCTTGCAAAGGATTTCTCTTTCTTTTGAATTCCTTAATGAAATAAATCTTTCAAAAGGATCCCTTGATGTTAGAATCATTGCTGAAAGTTTCTCTCTTTTCAAAAATGTTTTTACTTTCAAAATGAGTATCCCTTGAGTGGATCCCTTTTCTTTTGAAGGGTTCCTGGCCGACCCCTTTGAAATATTTTCCTTCAAGTTTTTGACTATCTTCGTGACTATTTTCTTGTATACCTACATGGCTTTTTTTTTATCTAGCATGTTTTGTTTGTGGATTAACATGTTACTTTGCAGGTGCACATGTGAAGATTCTTTTCAATCGACTTTGTAGGACCAATTACCTATAAGGCCCCATCAAAATTTGGGGATCCTCTTACATCTAGCTTCCTTTAGGATTGAACACCTGGGGGGTTCCTCCTTTACAAGTCCAAGGACCTATGAAGCACTTACATCTTGTGAGATCTCTTTGTTTGACTTTATAAGTCTACAGACTTGCAAAGTCTCTTTTTTCACCCTTCCATAGGTCTACAGACTTGCAGTGCATTTTTTCAACTCTCCTTGTGTTTGAGGACCTATGGAGCCATCTTCTCTTCATATTCTCTCGGGTGGGTCAGATCATGATCTACTTCCTCAAAAATTCAAGTATACTTTCTTTGAAATATTTTGATCTACGTTACCTCACATCTGGTAGCAAATATGTTCGCTAAAGTGGGGGAAAATATAATGGAGTGAATTTTCACTCCTCATAAATTACCCATTTGCATCCCCTTACCTTAAAAAAATTAAACCTAATGATGCTTTTCCACTTCATCTAATCGCTTCCTACCCACTTTGTAACTATCTATAGTGTCAATGGGGGAATTTTTGTCAAGGATGCTAGTGTAGTGCATGAAAATTTGTGTGGCACACTACCATCTTGATAGGATTCCCACCTCTAGAATTTGTCGAGGCATTACACTTCTTAATTGGCGATGAAGAGTAATGCCCATGCACCCTTGATCGACCTCGGATGACTCTTTTGGGCCTCTATCCATGCTAAAAAGATCACATTCTTCATTAATTTGATCTTCTAGAATCTCCTACACATTTCTCAATCACACTTGCTACTACACACTTCATTTTCATAGTATTCGAGCCATTTTTCAAACTCCAAGGTGTTATTTTGTTGGTTTTTCTCATCACATTGTTGCGACAACAATGGAATTGACAAGCTTGTGGGCTCATATCTTCTTTCACATGCTCGAGGGAACCTTATTTGGGAGGTGATATCCATTTCTTTTTACATTTTTATTTGATTTTGTAGCATAGTGTTGTTACCATTGCTTGGTAGTACTTACTTTCAGTATGGTCTTTATCATATTTTCCATCTATCATGGCTATTCTAGCTCTCTGTGGAGGTGTGAACACCAAAAAAATGGTTTGATTATAGCAAGCCTTGAAATAGACCCAACATTTTTTCCCATTCCATTGTGTGTAGGAGATCTTGTTTGTGTGGAGCTTGCAGGAAGCTAGAATGCTCATGATTTTCATTTCTACCACATTTATACTCATCAACTTTCATTTTCTAAGTTCAAGTATTCTTCTTATCACTCTTAGTAGTTTAACTATTTCTTGCTTTTCCCCATTGTTATTTTCATCAAGTGGTTAGTTAAATCCCCTCTAGTATTAGCTTTCCTATGTACCTTCTATTTGTATGGATTCCAGCGCACTACACTATCATCTATCTTGTGTAGTGGGGTCCTTTGGTCAAGAGTTTCCTAGGTTGTAGTTTAGACACTAGAATTTTCTCAACCGAGCTCCTAAACCTCTCCAATTGGGAGAAGGATATTGGTAGGTTAATTTCCATTCCTTTTCACCCTCCTAAAATGTTGAACTTACCTTGAAAAATCCTTAGCCTGGGGTAGATCAGAGCATCTAATTTTTCTAGAACCTCCTGTGACCTAGGGGCTTGAGTAGTCAATTCCCCTCCTCTATGTAGCACCCCGACATGCAACCCTAGGGGAATTTGCAATTAACTACTCAAATGCAACTAATTTCTTTTCTTTTAAAAGTAAAATTAACATACAAGTTCACTACCCATTGCCACAACCTCCAAGGTTACAAGACTGAGATTACACTGAAACCAAAAGAAGAAACATGAATTAAAACCATAACATTTAATTACTTAAATAATTGAGAATGCATACATTCCATACATGATAAAATACATCAAAGGATAAGAGATACCACTTGATTTAAAATAACAATACATTTACAATAAGATTACAACACTCATTCCCCGAATGAGAAAATCCCAATAAGTATGATTACATATTACAACTTACACCTCGATAATGATGAGGGGTAAAAAGATACAAGAATTACTGAAAGAATAAAGCATGAGAAGAAACTAGATCCCACGAGCACTCCAACTAGAAATCTCATCCACACGAACAAGAAGAAGACCCAACAAATTAAGGTGCACATTCCACCCAACCGTGTGATACCTGAAGGCTCACCCCACGTGCTAGGAGATAGTAACAAGGAATTCCTAAACAATACTATCTACCTCAAGACACAGGCTAATACACAACTGAACTAAATTAGATACAAGAACATCACTTAACACAAAGGTTACAATGCTTCCAGAGAACAATGATCATTTATGCAGTACAACAAATTGACTTCTAGTTGACATAGAGAGAGTGTCACACATTATTTGCTATGAGTTACCCAAGATCAACTGTCCTAGGCTACCGGACCCCTATCTTGGGTTACCCTAGCTCAACTCTACTAGCCGTTGGACTCTCATACAAACTGCGCTTCTCGTCTCATCTCAAACCTTAAACGTGAATGAGTTATGAGAGAGGCATTCATTATCTTCATTAGTTTGAGAGTTTTTCATTAATTCTTTTTAAGTTATCACCTACTTAAACACTAAGTGAGTTACCCTGGAGCCCCTTTGTGTGTCGGACCCCCACAAAGAGCCACTCTCCTATCAATAACATACATAGTACAAAACCACAATCCAATGAGTAAACTAGATAAGGCAACCTCTCCAATCCAAGGAGGCAACGAACAAAGGAAACTCACTCCATCACTGGAGGAAACAAAATACATAATCCACTCCTTCCAAAGGAGGCACAAACCACTTAAGCCACTCCTAAACCCAAGGGGGCACAAACTATCCCCGTTCGAAAAACTGGGTGAGACAACATGATACATCTATACACGCTACCCAAGACAAAATAGAGGTTGACTACATAATACGACAACCCCAAAAGATTAAAAACCCCATCTAGAAGACTTACATAAACAATTGACTCATTTTCCCAACATAGAGAATGAACGAAAACATCACTTAGAAATCAATTCAGGCAACTCAATAAACTAATGTTAGGGTTTCCTAAACCCAAGCCAAGCAATGACATAGCACAGGAAATCAATTAAATAATTAACCTTATTTGCACATACTCATTAGTAACTCAAATCACATTAGCAATTTTAAGGAATTTAAACCAATTATTTAATTTCGTTTCCAAGCAATAAAAAAAAATGTAAATCCAAATATTCATTTCAATTCTTCGATTACTACCAATGTTAGAATCAATTCACCAATATAATAAAAATCATTTTTTACTACAAATTCAGTGTTTCCATCTTCATAATAAAATAACCATCAATATATTTAAATATATTATTTAAATAATTATTTATTTAAAAACAAATTACAATTCCCAACCAATTAAACTATAAATAAAATAATAATATAATATATATACATATAATATATATATATTATATATAATATAAAATCATTATATATAATATATATATGTATTTATATATATATTATATTATATATATAATATAACATTATTAAATGGAAATAAAGTAAAATGAAAGAAACTTAAGCATTTTTATAAGGGGTGAAACCCTCCAAAGGAGGTGCGGGCCACGATACATGGTTACACCCAACCTCCCCAATGGTATTTAACGTGGGCATCACTTCCCACCACACCGCATGTGGGGAAGCTGATGCACCTATGGAAACTCCATTAGAGTGCGGTGTGTCTGACCAACATTCATGCACTTACAGAAAAAGATTAAACAGTAAAAAAATTGTGTTAGATTTTCAATTTAAGCAGAAAAAGACCAGGACACTCACATTGCTTTGAGCAAGAAATGACAAAGGGTTTTTGTATAAAAAAATAATTTTGTTTTAAAAATAAGACTTCCATCCAAAACATATAGATTTATATACAGAATATATATATATATATATATATATATATATATATATATATATTTAAATTTCATTTCACAGCCCAAATTGGGAAAATTTTCTATAGAGTAATAGAACACAACAATTTTTTAAATTTCAAAAAGGACATAATAAAAATTCTTAGATGCAACACAATTTTTTTTATTTCTATTGCAAGTTTTGAAACAAAATCACATGGGTTTTCATTGAAATCCCAATAGCATAACAAGGATTTGAAACTCATTTCAAAATGAAAATAAAATCAAAGAGGGAACCTAGTTTTCCTCCACAACTTGAAAGATTTGTCAATGGTGCTTCCAATTCCTATTTTTGATTCTAGCTCAACCAAGAAATCCACTTTGCTTCTTCCAAATCCAAAAAATTCTTCAAAATCCAAAAACAAAGCCACAACCAATCTTTTTCTCCACCAAATTCAAAAATTGAAAATTATATGAAATAGCAATTGCTCAAATAGAGTTTCCCCAATTTTGGTCAAACCCCTAAAAATATCCCACCCACTAAAGTCATTGCAAAATTGGTGATATTTCCATTTTTTTAAAAAATTTAAAACAATTTTACTTTCTAATTGAAATTTCATGCATTTTTTAAATAAAAATTCTTCTTATCAAAAAGAATTCAAAATTTTGTAAACAAAATGTTTTTTACATATTTATATTCAAAAAGTGAAATTTGAAGTATATTTTCATTTTTCTAATTTAGATCAAAATATCCAATAATGCCAACACAACTAACTTAATTCAATTTATCCTCATTAATTTAATTAGTCAATAAAATAAATCTAATCCAAGATTAGATTATTTTATCAATTAAATTAAATTAATCAATAAATAACTACATTTTCAACATTACAAATAGATATAATTAATCTTCATTTTAACTACACAAGCCATTTAATAACCTTTAACTTGGAATTAAATAACAACCAAGGAGAAATGGGCAACATAAAACAACTAAACCTGACTACAAACCCGACGACACACTATGACTAGGGTGATGACTTGGCATGAAAAACCTAACTACTATCTCCCAATTGATACCGTTGGCCAATGGACACACTCAACCTAGAAATCAGGTAGAGTTGATGTCCTGTACCTGTCAACCTGCAAACAAAGAGCACATCAAACATGGATATATAATATGATCAAACACACCATGAAGAGGAAATCTCAGAATCATAGGGCGCTCGCAAGCGAGTGGTACAATCTCGTCACCTTCACCAATACAATATTACTAACTGATAATTCTAACATCAATAATATGATCAAAAACATAAAACATCATTAAATCAAATATCTGCTAAATTAATCCAAAACATGCCATAAAGTTAATATTAGCATAAAATACCATCACATTAAAATATTACATATGCATCGCTTAACAGTTAGGGATTAAATAGTAACCAAGTACCAAAATCAAAGCATAGCAGAACAAAGTATTACAAAGAAAATGTTGCCGATCAAAAGAGCCAAAATGGAGGGGTGTTACATCCTCCCCCCTAGGGTCAAGCTTACTCCTGGAAGCCTGCAAACAAAATAGGGATAGAACTCCCTTAGAAACAACTAAACACTAAGCTACTCAGAACCTCGATCCTCGAGGATCAACTCCTGAAGCCGAAGAACGAACTGCACCTAGATGATCAGCCTGACAAGTATCCACCGCAGTGAATGCCCTATGCGATCTGCCCGCATCTCCTACTATCGACTCTAAAGCAGCCGACCTCTGACTAAAACCATAATTTCCCTGCTGAGGACACTCATGAGCAAAGTGGCCCTACTAACCACAAGAGAAACATCTTGTCCCTCTACTAAAACCCTGAATAGCTGGAGGCCCATTAGGTAATGGAAGACCACCTCCACTAAACGCCGACTAAGAAATCTGAGTAGGTTGATCATAACGATCACAATGAGCTCGCATCCAACTCTTATCTCTCTTCTTTTGTCTCCAACTTCTATCAGGTTGGGACTGAGGATTCTACTGCCTGGACTACGAGGGCTACTACTGCTCACCCTTAGCAAGTGACTGATGCCCTCTAGAAAAGCCTGTAGCCTGAGATCAACCACTCTGAGATCCAACACCAAAAGAAGGCGCACTTCCAAACTGAACTCCCACCTGACCACATAAAACTAAAGCTAAATTCTCCTTAACAATACGAACCTTATCCATAGCTACCTCCATGGTCTTCAACTCGAATACTCGAACTCCACCACTGATCTGGGGGTTTAAGCCCCTAATGAAATGCTAGACCAACATACCCTCATCATCACCTATGCCCGCAAACTATTTGAGCTCAAAGAATCGAGGCTCAAACTATTCCACTAACATATCCATCTGTCGTAGGGCATGGAACTCATTACCACGGCACTGACACTAATGATCAGAAAGGAATCGAGCTCTGAACCATTCTAGGAACAACTCCCAAGATATAGTGTCGATATCCAAATGGAGCTTCTGCTCCTCTAACCTCCACCAGATAGATGTGAAATCCCTCAAATGCATGATTGCACACCTAGCCTTGGTGTTGCTACCATACAGATGCATAGAAAAACACCTATTTAACTCAAACAACCATGTCTTGACCTCTGATCCACTGCCCAAACCATCAAAAGTGGGTGGACAAGCTCTAAGAAGATCTCTCATGTGAGTAGCCATGATTGCCTTAGATGGAGCTGGAACCTGATCTCTCTCTCCTACAACCTCCTGATCCCTATCCTACCTAAGGCCCATATGAGCAAGAGTCTCCTCTAGCAAGCAATGCAATTGAACATCCCCAATTCCTGGTGGATCCTGATGCTAAATACCAACCTCTAGCACAAACTAAGAATCCTAATCCTCTTCATGATCAAAAACATGGGGAACAATGGGAGGTGTATCCTACTGATTACCTCCTTGACCGCCTACACAGCTACGACCTCTACTACAAACTCACCTAGGTGGCATCATCCTATGAAGATACACACCACAACATAAGACAAGGTACACAAATAAAAAATATATGTAGCTAACAACTTAATGGGTCCACATTATCCCAGAGCACCCAGTGTTTAAACTTGGGCTCTGATACCATGTGCAGCGCCCTGCCACACAACCCTAGGGGAAGTTGCAATTAACTACTCAAATGCAATTAATTTTTTTTAAAGTAAAATTAACATACAAGTTCACTACCCATTGCAACAACCCCCAAGGTTACGAGACTGAGATTACATTGAAACCCAAACAAGAAACGTGAATTAAAACCATAAAAGTTAATTACTTAAAGAATTGAGAATGCATACATTCCATACATGATAAAATACATCAAAGGATAAGAGATACCACTTGATTTCAAATAACAATAAATTTACAATAATATTACAACACTCATTCCCCGAATGAGATAAATCCAATAAGTATGATTACATATTACAACTTCCACCTCGATAACAATGAGGGGTAAAAAGATACAAGAATTACTGAAAGAATAAAGCATGAGAAGAAACTGGATCCCATGAGCTCTCCATCTTGAAACCTCATCCACATGAAAAAGAAGAAGACCCAACAGATTAAGGTGCACGTTCCACCCAACCATGTGATACCCGAAGGCTCACCCCCTCGTGCTAGGAGATAGTAACAAGGAATTCCTAAACAAGACCATCTACCTCAAGAAATAGGCTAATACACAACTAAACTGAATTAGATACAAGAACAACATCACTTAACACAAAGGTTACAATGCTTCCAGAGAAAAATGATCATTTACGCAGTACAACAAACTGACTTCTGGTTGACAGAGAGAGAGTATCACACATTAGTTGCTATGAGTTACCCAGGCTCAATTGTCCTAGGCTACCGGACCCCCATCTTGGGTTATCCTGGCTCAACTCTACCAGCTGCCAGACCCTCATACAAACTACGCTTCTCGTCTCATCTCAAACCTTAAATGTGAATGAGTTATGAGAGAGCCATTTATTATCTTCATTAGTCTGAGATTTTTTCACTAATTCTTTTTAATTTATCACTTAAACACTAAGTGAGTTACCCTGGTGCACCTTTTTGTACCGAACCCCTACAAAGAGCCACTCTCCTATCAACATACATGGTACAAAACCACAATCCAATGGGTAAACTAGATAAGATGACCTCTCCAATCCAAGGAGGCAACAAACAATAGAAACTCACTCCAACAATAGAGAAAAAAATACATAATCCACTCCTTCCAAAGGAGGCACTGACCACTTAAGCCACTCCTAAACCCAAGGGGGCACAAACCATCCTCGTTTGAAAAATTGGGTGAGACAACATGATACATCTATACACACTACCCAAGACAAAACAAAGGTTGACTACATAATAAGACAACCCTAAAAGATTAAAAACCCCATCTAGAAGACTTACATAAACAATTGACTCAATTGCCCAACATAGAGAATGAACGAAAACATCACTTAGAAAGCAATTCAGGAAACCAATAAAAAAAATGTAAATCCAAATATTCATTTCAATTCTCTGATTACTACCAATGTTAGAATCAATTCACCAATATAATAAAAATCATTTTTTATTACAAAATCAGTGATTGCATCTTCATAATAAAATAACCATCAATATATTTAAATAATTATTTATTTAAAAACAAATTACAATTCCCAACAAATTAAACTATAAAGAATATATATATTAAAACAATAATAATAAAATAAATTTATTTAAATAATAATATAATGTATATATACAAATTATATATATATATATTATTTTATTTTTATATAATAAAAGGATTAAAAACTTTATTGAAAATCAGAACAAAGCATTACATAGTAGCAAAGGGCCAAAGCCCCAGGAACCAACATAAACCACCAGAAAAGCTGGGAACAAAATCACCCTTCCCTAATACCACTCCCATCCTCAGCAAGAATCCTCTCCAAATCCTGACATAACTCACGCGAAACCTGCTCCCACCCATCAATCTTCCCACCATCTATATTCTCCGACGCCCATTTGGCTAGACAATCAGCTGCCCTATTCCATTCCCTTGGAATATGGACAAAAGATATTGACTCCATCAAAGAGCTAACCTATAATATCATAGCCAACTGCTAGCTAACATCAAAAATCTTCTTTTCATGAAGTAAATTGACCAAGACCTAAGAATTAGACTCACAAATAACCTTACACCACCCTAAAGCATACACCTGCTTCAAGGCATAGAGGATAGCCAAGCCTTCCATCCTGTTGACAGTATGTATCCCTTCATTAGCGAAAAAAAGAAATACCACCGATCCTGAAGAATCCCTACCAACCCCGCCAATCCCAGCGGGTCCAGGATTTCCCCTAGATTTGCCATCTGTATTAATCTTCAGAAAGCCAGCTGGAGGGGGCAACCAACTCCCCACCCTTGAACTTTTTTCTTCACATGCCTACCTCTCCTGACGCATGCAGATGTCGAAGATAGCCCCTGAATGCCCAACCGATCAACCATCTCAGCATCTCCTTTCTCTAACGGTAGCACAATCTCACCTTTAGCTTCAACTGTCTCTTGGATCATTCCCACAATTCTAAACTAAACTTGTTGAATCCCCAATTTTTAACCCTGAAAGATTCTCTGATTCCTTTCCAACCAAACTTTCCAAAGCAGAAAGATGGGACCAACATACCAAACATCCTGCAAGAAAGAGGCCAAGGAGGGGGCCTCCCTAGACTATTCCAAAACTCCACCAGGGAGGAGGCATGAAAGCAAGGCATTTTCCAAACACTCCACCAGAAATGCCAAAGTTGTAAGGTGAAGGGACAATGGAAGAACAAGTGAGGAGAGTCCTCCTCCCCACACCTGTAGAGAACACACCTAGAAGGGCCTAAAAAACCTCTCTTTTGGATATTATCCCAAGTCAAACACCTATTCCAAGCCAAAGTCCAAATAAAGCAATTACACTTTGGCCAAGAAAACTTATTCCAAACTTTCTTCCACCAATAAACCTCCACCCCCTCAATCTGTTGGGAAAGAAACTCCTGATACCCAAAAGAAATGGTGTAAGCACCCTTGGGATTAGGAAACCAAGCCAACACATCCTCATCCACGAGAGAGCTACAACTTCAACAAGAAAGAATGTAATGAAGCTCAACACACTCCTCCTCCATACCAGCAATAGGCCATTCCTCGGGATTCTTCCATCTCACCTCCAGCAACTGCCCCTGAAAAGAAAGAGACTTAAAGTCACACACCCTCGACCATCCAGCTTCACAGAACCTCTGGCACAAAGTAAGCAAATGAGGATACTGAGAAACAATGGGAGGGTGACCATCCCAAGCATCATGCCAAAAATGGGCCTCAGACCCACTCTTGTAAATCCAGAATAAGCCACCCTTAATGAGCGCAGCCCCTTTCTTGAGAGTATTCCAAATCACAAATCCCTTACCCGTCAAGCTGAAACGAGGGATATCACTTTGAGGAATCCCTGGATAGTACTTCTAAGTCAAAATTCTGGCCCACACCCAGTCCTATTCCACACACCAACGCCAATACAATTTAGCAACCAGAGTCGTACCTGACAACAATGACTGTCTTAACCCAAGACCACCAAACTGTTTTGGGCTACAAACAACATCCCATCTAACAAGACTCCACTTGGAGGACAATAAACTACTAGCCCATAAAAATTATCTTGCTAAGGAATCAAGATCCCTAACAAAACCCATTGGTGCCACCTAAATCATACACCTATAAAGAGGGAGAGCCTGAACCATGGATTTGAGCAACTGAACCTAACCCGCAAAAGACAGCCAGCGAAGGGTCCAATGAGTGACTTTGACATGAAATTTTTCTAGAATAGCCTGCCAAGAATCCTTAAACTGCTTACCAACTGAAATAGGAATCCCAAGGTAGGTTAGCGGGAGATCCCCAATTTGAAATCTGAGAATATGAGCAATTCTCCTTTGAATGGAGTTTAGAGTATTGAAGAAAAATATGGAAGACTTGCCCTCATTAATTCACTGGCCTGATGCAGCAAGATAAACATCCAACACCTTGCGCATGTTAGAAGCCTCCCTAATAGTAGCCATGCCCATCAAAGCAGTGTCATCCACAAACTGTAAGTGAGATTGCACTGGTAAGCCACCTCCCCATTGCCATCCCTGAATGAGGCCCCCCTCCACATTCCTTTTTATCAATCGTCCCAAACCTTCCACCAAAAGAAGAAACAAGTAAGGAGAGAGGGGGTCACCCTGCCATAAACCTCGAGAAGCACCAAAGAGTTCAGAGTGCTCCCCGTTAATCAAAACAGAGAAAGAAACCGAAGTCACATAGCTCATAACCCAACGTATCCACTCCTCCTCAAAACCAAAGGCCCCCAAAACTTTTCAGAGGAAGGACTATCGAACTCTGTCATAAGCCTTAGCCATGTCCAGCTTGATGAACATAGCCTTATCTTTGGAGTTGGCCATAGAATGAATAGTCTCTGTAGCAATAACCACCCCATCCAAAATCTGGCGGCCCACCACAAAACCACTCTGTTCCTCAAAAATCAGCATTGTAAGCCACTTTTTTAACCTATCAGCAATCAACTTAGAGATAATTTTATAAATAACATTGCAAAGAGAAATGGGGAAAAATTGACTTAATCGATCAGCCCCATCACCCTTGGGGATGAGAGCAAGGAAGGTAGAATTTAGGGCCCGAAGCATTTGCTTATTCTTTTGAGACTCTTAAACGACTACCAATAAATCTAGCTTGATAATCTCCCAAAATTCCTAGAACTCAATTGAGAAACCATCTGGACCAGGAGCTTTACCCTTCTTCATCTCGAAAAGAGTCTTCTCCAACTCCTCCAGTGAAATATCACTCATAAGATG
Source organism: Sequoia sempervirens (assembly GCA_007258455.2). Taxonomy (NCBI): domain Eukaryota; kingdom Viridiplantae; phylum Streptophyta; class Pinopsida; order Cupressales; family Cupressaceae; genus Sequoia; species Sequoia sempervirens. Next base: position 628,646,944 of record VDFB02000003.1, read on the forward strand.
CTCCTTCATCTCCTAAGAGACCAAAGAAGGAATACAAGAGAGGACATGAACCTCATCAACTGAGTCCCCCTGCGAGTCCTCCCTGAATAAAGAAGAAAAATACTACACAGCTTCATTTGAGATAGCCTGAGTAGAAGAAAGAACCTCTCCCCTATCAGTCACCAAAGCTGAAATAGAATTACCATGATGCCTGGCCTTCACCGAATTGAAGAAGAAGGCAGTATTCTTGTCTCTCTCCTAAAGCCACTCAATCCGAGCTTTTTGTTTCTAGTAGATCTCCTCCCTCATCTCCCACTCCTCTAGAGCTTTCAATGCCCTAGCCTCTTCCCACAACAAATCCTTAGACACCCCATCCTCCCTAATCAACCTAGTAATACCATTCAACTCAGCTTGTGTAGCAAGCTTCGCATGGTAAATGTTTCCAAAGCATTGTCGGTTCCACTGTTTAAGTTGATACTTAACATATTGAAGGAGCTTAGAAAAATTATACATTGTAGTACCATAAGTAGGTCTACCATACCTCCACCATTTAGCAACACATCCATAAAGGTCAAGGTCCTACAACCACATTAGTTGGAATTTAAAGGTTGGCATTCGAGGCACCCAAGTAGAAGAGATAACTAGCTTTATAGGCTAGTGATCCGAACCTCTCCAATCTAATATCTCAGAAGTAGAAGACCACATTCCCCTTACCCAAAAGCAGGAGACCATGAAACGATCTAGTTGTTCAGCAATGCAACTGTCACCCACCCTTCTGTTGTTCCAAGTAAGCTGACCATTGCTAGGTTTGATATCAACAAGATTGAGAGCTAATATATTGTCCTAAAACAACAACACAGAAGGCTCTAGTCTTGCAATACCACCCCATTTCTCAGCTAATTTAGTAATATCATTAAAGTCTCCTACAATGATCCATGGCTGATAGGGAAATAGGCTACGAACAAAATGGATATTTGTCCATAAAAGAAGTTTACCCTGGAACTCAATAGGTGCATAAACATTGGAGAAAAGAACAGACTCTCCCGACTCAAAACACAAAGCAACCATGGATAAAGAGGACTTGAAGGATAACCACCACAAAGGTTGAATCTTCTGAGGGTTCCAAAAACAAGCCACACCCCCCAAGGATCCCTGAGCCCCAATACACTGGCATTGACCATTCTTCCACAACTTAGGCACTAAACCCATCATGCACTCAATAGATAACTTGGTCTCCTGAAGAAAAAGAACATCAGGAGAATGACTTCTTATCAACTCACTAATAACTTTTTGTCTAGGGCCACTGTTCAAGCCCCTTACATTCCATGAAATAATGATCATTTAAAAGGAGTTAAAAAATGAGAATCCAGGGTCTTGATAGACCCTGACTCCACCAAATTCTCCCCCATCATCTTAATCTTTTCCAAATCTTTCTTCCTGCAAAGTTTAGTGATTTTCTCCAACCCCCCTTCTTGCCATCCTTTTGCAAAATGCCCAGTTGAGGAGAAGGCTTGCTACTTTTAGCCACATCTGATCCAACATTCTGCACAGGAAAGGAACTGCCTCCATCCCCCTTCCCCAACTCAACATTTGGATCCGACAACACCTGAGCCCCAACCTGCACATCAGTGACCATAGGCATGACAAACTCCTCCTGTGGAGCAGGAGGAGTAATGGAAGTGTGATCCTCTAGGCCAGAATCCACCATACCCGAATCCACACTTATTAACCTTGGATTAACTTCCTACTGACCCAAATCATCCAGGACCTCAAACCTGTTAAAAGTATCCTCATCTTGTCTCTCCATCAAAGTCCTTTTTTAACCTCTATTTTGGTTACGAGCCTTAACAGGAACATAACCCTCAGCATCCACCCCCTCGACAGACACATGATTCTTCCCCTTATCAGCATTAGGGGTGTTACGAGGAGGAGGTAGAGGCTGAGGCACCACAGGCTTAGCCTTTGGGCATCTACGCAACAGGTGACCATATTCATGACAAAGGCGACATTGGAAAGGAAGGGTCTCGTAATCCAATTGTTGCACCCAAGAATGGGAACCTGCACACATATCCAAAGCATCTGGCAAAGGTCTACTCAAATCAATTTCCACACAAATTTGAGCAAAAGTCATTACTTTCTTACCTAGGGTTTGTGTCGAAGACCCCACCGGCTTCCCAAGCATCGAAGCAAGCATGTGCAGAACATCCTCACAACAACATTCAATTGGAAATCTAGGCAACTGAACCCACACTGAAACACGATTCAGAAGCTCCTCCGAGGGATTAAAGCCTGCATGCCATGGCTTGATGAACAACCCAACTTGGTTGTGAAAATGGGGCCCCCCCTCAAAAACCCTATTGCGATCAGCCAAGTAGATAAATGTGACCATGAAAAAATTATTTGCAAGCAACGTGACCTCCATTTCACCCTCTGGCTCCCAAGTCCTTCAAGCCCAAGTTTCAAAAAATTGTAGACACTCTCATTCCCAAAAATTTGTAGTACAGAGAATGCTTTGAATAATATTCAATATCCTCAGCAATCATCTCAATCGGAATCACCAATTTAGGTCTCTCTTTGCAATGCTCAAGGCAGCTGTTAATCTTCGAGATCTGAGATCCACCAGACGAATTCGATTCCATAGACCCTGTATTCAGAGAGAAGAGGGTGTTTTCAAAAACCCTCGCTCCTTTTCTTGGCGATTTCAAGCCCACTGCAGCACGAAAATCCATGTCGGGCACAACCCTAGATGGCTCACCCTAAGACATAGTCGCCAAATGGCCTGGAATAGACATGCATAGGAAAGATCTGGCCCCAGACATAGCAGATCAGAGGAAACCCTCCCGCACAGGAAAAATGGCCAAACACAACCAGGTTAGAGCTTCAAAGAATAGTAGCAGCAAAAAGATTAACCCCCCCACAGAACGAAGCAGACGCCCACCCAAACCTTTGCACAAACAGAGAAAGCAAACACAAGCTAGGGCTCGGATGCCCTAGCTCGGCTCCTTGCAGTTGCAAACAGAAATGCCATCTCCTTTTTTCCCAACATGTCCTAATACCATTTATCTCCTGATCTATACAAATTATATATATATAATATAAAATCATTATATATGATATAACATTATTAAATAAAAATAAAGTTAAAAAAAAAAAAACTTAAACATTTTATAAGGGACGAAACCCCTCCAAAGGAGAGGTGGACACATCCCATGGCTACGCCCAACCTCCCCAATGGAGGTGGCACTACTGTGGGCAGCGCTTCCCCCACACCATGTGGGGAGCATTGCACACAGCAGCACCCTCCATTGGGGTGTGGCTATGTGCAGCCATAGATGTGCCCCCCCAAAAAAAGATTAAACAATAAAAAAAATTGTATTAAAATTTTCAATTTTAAACAGAAAAAAGGCCTAGACTCCCTTGTTCGCCCCGAAACGAAAAATGACAGGGGTTTCTTTTTTAATAAAAAACAATTTTATTTATTTTAAAAATAACACTTCCAGCCAAATCATATGAATTTATATGCAATATATATATATATATTTAAATTCCATTTCACAGCCCAAATTCATAAAATTTTCTACAGAGCAACAGAACACAACAAATTTTTAAATTTCAAAAAGGACATAATAAAAATTCTCAGATGCAACATAGGATTTTCTTATTTCTATTGCAAGTTTTGAAACAAAATCACACGGGTTATCATTCAAATCCCAATAGCATAACAAGGATTTGAAACTCATTTCAAAATGAAAACAAAATCAAAGAGGGAACCTGGTTTTTCTCCATAGCTTGAAAGATTTGTCAATGGTGCTTCCAATTCCTATTTTTGATTCTAGCTCAACTAAGAAATTCACTTTGCTTCTTCCAAATCCAAAAAATTCTTCAAAATCCAAAAATAAAGCCACAACCAATCTTTTTCTCCACCAAATTCAAAAATTGAAAATTATATGAAGTAGCAATTGCTCAAATAGAGTTTCCCCAATTTTGGTCAAACCCCTAAAAATACCCCACCCACTAAATTCATTGCAACATTAGAGATATTTCCATTTTTAAAAAAAATTAAAACAATTTTACTTTCTAATTGAAATTTCATGCATTTTTTAAATAAAAATTCTTCTTATAAAAAAGAATTCAAAATTTTGTAAATAAATTCTTTTACATATTTATATTCAAAAAGTGAAATTTGAAGTATATTTTCATTTTTCTAATTTAGATCAAAATATCCAATAATGCCAACACAACTTAATTCAATTTATCCTCATTAATTTAATTAGTCAATAAAATAAATCTAATCCAAGATTAGATTATTTTATTAATTAGGGTATGTGCAGGATCATCGTGCAAAAAACAGGCCCTTAAGTGGCAAAAAATTCAGAAAAATTAGTGTTAGGCAACTTGACGTAAATATTTGAATAATTTATCTATATTATCTCAAAAATATGTAAGAATAGAATTTGTAGAAAATTGAATGTAGTTTCTAAAATACTAGGTTTATTTAAAAATAAATAAAATCTATTTGGTGAAAATTTGAAATTTCAATGCAGTAGTACTTAAATTCAGAAAAAAATAAGAAGTAGGTGTCCTGTCGACCTACCCTAACCATAATAAAATGATAATATTTTTTTGTAAGATTTTATATATAAGTAGAGGACTCATGTCCAGATGTAATGCATATTTTGTAAATTTTTTCCAAGTAAATAATTAATTATGAATTTTTTATTACAACTTTTAGAAAATATTAAACTTGTCTGTCTGACCACCTTAACTTGGTCAAAACTTCAAGAAATTTAATTTTTATTTTTAATCCTATAGTATGTGAAGCATAGAATGTGACGCATGTTTTGGATTCAAAAAATATGATACCGCTTTGAAAGTTATAGATGTTTTTCAATCAAATTTATCGATCAAGACTTTAGTCGTGAATTTAATAGAAAATGAATAATAATTATTTATTAAATTCAAATTAAATCATAATTTATATTTTTGGAAAGCTGAGAATCTCCTCTAAAAACCCTTTTCGTTTCATTAATTTTGGGTGAAAAAAAAGTCGTCAGCCACATACCCTCATAATATTGCCACTTTTTGGCGCACCATGATCCTACACATACCCATTAAATTAAATTAATCAATAAATAACTACATTTTCAACATTACAAATAGATATAATTAATCCTCATTTTAACTACATAAGCCATTTAATAACCTTTAACTTGCAATTAAATAACAACCAAGGAGAAATGGGCAACATAAAACAACTAAACCCGACTACAAACCCGATGACACACTATGACTAGGGCACTGATGTCTTGGCATGGAAAACCTAACTACTATCTCCCAATCGATACCATTGGCCAATGGACATGCTCAATCTGGAAATCAGGTAGAGTCAATGTCATGTACCTATCAACGTAAAAACAAAGAGCACATCGAACATGCATATATATAATATGATCAAACACACCATGAAGAGGAAATCTCAGAATCGTAGGGCGCTCGCAAGCGAGTGGTACAATCTCATCACCTTCACCAATACAGTATTACTAACTGACGATTCTAACATCAATAATATGATCAAAAGCATAAAACATCATTAAATAAAATATTTGTTAAATTAATCCAAAACATGCCATAAAGTTAACATCAGCGTAAAATACCATCACATTAAAATATTGCATATGCATCGCTTAACAGTTAGCGATTAAATAGTAACCAAGTACCAAAGTCAAAGCATAGCAAAACAAAGCATTACAAAGAAAACACTGTCGATCAAAAGAGCCAAAATGGAGGGGTGTTACACTCTACAATACAAAGTTGTAGTTTCTCCAAGAATATCATGTTGAATCATAATATTTACAAGTGCTTCTAGACCTTCATAGGACTTTGAGCTCTTTCCAGAGGTGTTTGCTTCTACTTTTTTCTCACATATGAAGTACTTTTCTATTTTACTTTTGACTTCTTTTCTAAAGATTCATTTTTGGTGGCTTCTCCATTCTTTTTTCACATGTGCATTATAAATGCTTCTTTTTCTTTCTATATTTCTTCTTTTTTAGAAGTATCAACTATATCTAGTTTCTACTTCTTTGGTCTTGGTTCACTTTGTGAATCCTCTTCCTTCCTCTTTTGGACCAACTAGGGCTCTTCTTACTCTTCTTCTTCTTCATTTAAACTTAGATTATTTTCTCTAAAATCCTTTTTCTTTTGTCTTCGCTTTGCAAGGGCAGTAGGTGGTCCTACAAGAGAAGCCTTCTTCTTCTCTGGCCTTGGCATGTGCACAACCGGAGGGGATTTCTCCTTCAATAGAGGACTATCTATTGATTCTATTTTCTCTCCAATAGGTTTCCTACTCTTATAGGAATTATAAATAGAATGAGGAGTGGTAGTTGTCCTTCTAGATCTTCTTGTGATTCTAGATCCCCTTGTAGCACTCGATTCTCTGTTATCCTTTTTACTTGCTTGCTACACTTGTTCCTTTGAGATGCCCATTTCTTCTACAAACTTATCAACAATATTTTTAACCTTCTTTTTTATCTATGGTTTCTTCTTCTCCATGAGCAAATCCATGGATTTCTCTTCATAGGTGTCATATCTTTCTTTGATGGTATCTTTCAAAGTTTTCAACAAAATATCAGCTAAGCCAATAACTTCATGTTTAGTGACCTCATATCCCAATGTATGGATCCATACATTTTTTGGTTCAACTGCATCTATGATTCATTCATTAGTTCTTACCAAAAATGTGATATCATTCTAATGTCTCTCTACTAGTTTTTTAGGAATTCTATCTCTTTCATGCATCCTCTTTTGGAAAAATTCAAATAAATTAGTAAGGACATCATCTTGTTCCTTTGCATCACCAAGAATTCTCATAAAGTCTACAATCTTATGAGCTACTAGTCTTCCTTGTAGCTAGGTCACATTTTTTATTCTAGGAAGCTCCTTCAAAATGTAGAAAAGAAAATACACAACCAAAGTCCCATACTTAAATGCCTATTTCTTCTCGTTGGTTTTCTTCAAATTCTCCATCATTTTTTCCTTGGAAATTCATAAATATCATAATTAACACCTTTTTCTACCATTTTATATGGCCTATTGATTGTGGTGGAAGATACTAAGTTTTCCCTATTTTTGAAATAGATTTTATAACCAATTAACATTGTTGCATACTTCGTAGTTGGATTTCTAGTGGGATTTACTACTAGAGCTCTCTTATCATATGTTGCACTTGTTAGTTCAATTACAACTTACTTCTTGATTTATTTCAACATAGGAATAGGTTCGATGGAGCATATACTTGTAGCCTCTCTAATTACCTCCTTTGTAATCATTCTAGTAATGTTAACTTCCACACAAACTTATCATGAATTCTTCTTAGTTCAATCCTAACCCATTTTTAATCAAAGAAAAAATTTTAAATCCATTGCTATACATCCAATTTCTTTGTGACTCGGTTTTGGTATTCCAGTTTTAGGTAGAAAACTCTCTATTCAATTCTTTCATCCATATATCTCCTAGCTTTTTGTGATCATATTCATCCATTTTTCCATGAATGTAATTCCTTATATCCTCTATTGGAAAAACCCCATATGGAACATGTGAAAATGTCTCTAACAGGTCATCTTCTATTGATTTTGCAAGTTATTTCTTAAAATTAGGTTGTGGCTTCTCAGTAATCTCTATTACCCTTAGTGTAGCCATTGTAAATGAATTAAAATTGATTTTCAAACAAAATTTCTATGAAACTATGAAAAAAATATTTGTAAATACCTTTTCTTTGCTTTTTTGTTTAGGGTTTGCATGTACCAAATCAAAAATCACCTTTGATCACTCCTTTGCTACTATGTTTCTCTCAAATAATTTTTGTAAATGAATTTTCCTAAGTGAAGTCAATTTATAACCCTTTGAATATAACCTAATTTGGAATTGATATCTTTAAACAATAAAGTAGGTAACCCTTTATTTGAATGCACTGTCAACTTTTGATGTTCCACAAAAATTTTCATTAATATACTTTCTTTCGCAATCTTCACCAATAGATCAAGCATGTAAATCTACATCACATATCTTTGCGTTGAGGCATCAACACCATTTCTTTGGTAGGGGATATAAGATGTTCACTAAATCTCCCTCTGAGCCAAACCTTTCAACTTAGTTTCCAAAGAAAACATTTGTACTGAATGTTGGTACAAACTCATCCTTAACCTCCATCTCTTTCATATTTCTCCAAATATTTTCATCTCCTTCTTTGTTTCTACTAGATCAATCTTTTGCACTCGTTCATTCCTCTTTACTTGATTAAATCCTTCCTTATAGTTAAATCTTTTGCAAAAATTAGAATAATGTTCAGGCCTATTGCAATTGTAACAATTGGCATTATTCTAGCTAGTATTCCTTCCATTAATTCTAGGTGCCTTGGATAGCACTATGCCCAAATCCATAGCATGTATAACAGTAGCCTTTGAAAGATTGAAACATTCTACCATAGTTTTTGAAAAGGAAAAAATAGGGTTTACAGGGACCTAAAACCGCAGAGTTTAAACAACAAAATATAACAAAAAAAGTTCAAACAAGCAAAAGGTTGTCCCAAAAAAGAAACGACAGCACCGAGAGACAACAGGGCCCAAAAAAGGACCGCCCAAAAAACCAGCAACAAACACCACCAAGCTACTCCAAGGTGTTCAGTAACTCCTCAACCTCCTTTTCAACATCCTTCATGTCCTGTAACCCTGCTTCAGAATTTGAGCTGTATGTGACGAAGTCGAGGTCTTTCTCTTAATGTTAGCCTGGGTACGAGTTGAAATCCCTTCACCAACCGATCTGCTACCTCCCCTGTTCACATCCAAATCCACGACCAGCTAACCCTTTTGGTTTTTTTAAGCTTTTCCACTATCGCATTGATGATAATGGTGTTATGCCTAGCGATTTTGTGATTGTTCGCAATAGTGGCCCTAATGTTTTGGCCAATCTTGGACATGCTGCACTCGATACTTGTCAATCTATCCTCCTATGATTGTTGTCTTTTCCTCGGTAAGGGAATTTCCTGTCCTTCATTATCTCTACAATTCCAACTGATCTTCTGCTCCAAGTCCGAGACCCTATTGCTGAGATCAGTAAAACGACCTTTCAAATCACAGACTTCTTTTTGGGTCCACTTGAGAACAGTGAAAAGGCCTTCCGTACTTTTTTCCGCTATACTCATCATGTCCTCAGGCTTGAGCTTATTCAGGGCTGAATTAATTTCATCCTGAATAGGGGACTCATAATGATCATTCCCAAATCTTCCAGACACAGGGGCACTAGGGGCCGATTCATTACTGACCATGGGTTTATCAGAGAGGATTTCCATTGAATTCCCAGAATACGAAACAAGTTTCATAACAGGGGTACCTTTAAAACCAGGGGACAAACCCAGAGTAGGGCATCAAGGAGATAGCTGGGGATTAAGACAGGGCGGTGAAGCAAAACCCAGACTAGGGCACTCATGCAAAGGCTACAAATTAGGACAAGACAGCAGGGTAGAATCCTTAAGGGTTTTCCGACAAGATAGGGACTGGGCAGCAATACTTTCATGACCAACAAGAACACAAGCAGGGGGGGCCGGGGTTCGATCTCCCTACTACTTTTTGTCTCCTCATCTTTCAAATCTTCAATTTCAACAGTTTTAGGCAAAGCAGGTAAATTTTGAAAATGCTCAAAAATGAGCCTAACAAGGCCAGGGTGAATAATAGCATTCCTCCTAGTAGGGTTTCTTTCCACATCATCAAGGAAATTCTTCAAAGAAGAGAATAAGTAAAAAGGCAGAGATATACGAACCTTGTGACGAAAATGGTTCAGAATGGCAAAGTGGTAACCATAAACTCTGGTGAAGCGCCCGTCTACCGTGATATATTCTATAATGACTCTTAAAACTTTCCTCCATATAGATTTAATGGACTCAACATCAAAGTAGCTATTGGCAACCTTAACCATCTTCACTTTCTCCTTATCTTTTTTGAGAAATTTAATGACCGCTTCATCAGAGAATCACCAGTCCTGATAGAATTTAACACCCTCAGTCGAAAGACCTGTTGTCTCACCAATTAAGTCCTCACTCAGCTTAACATTCCTACCAAACAGCACAATCTCACCATTTGTCTAGTTTTTAACAAAATAGTCCAGCATCCCCTCATCCGTACCATGGAGCTTTTCTAGATTCAAGATTAAACCTCCCTTTTCAATTCTTTCCCACGCTTTAGCGTTCTTTCTGTGCTCCTAGAAACTGCTCGGCTCCACACATTTTCTCTCTTCGCCCATATTCAGAACTTTGTAAAACAACACTCTATAGTTGCTCTGGGTCCCGTTTAGGCCTTTTTTGTCGAACACCCAGAAAGCATGCAAAAGACCTTTCTTGAAAAAGAAAATGACATCAATCCCATCAAATCTAATGAAATCGATGTACCTGATCTTTATCTGTTTCATCATGACTAAGATTGCCTTCTCTTCCATGCACTAAATCATAATAAATTAGCGCTTTCACTTCATGATGGAGGTTGTCATTCTTCCTCCACGTGTTTTCTCCACCCTTCTTAACCCCTTTATTGGTGAAGAAATCCGCCACCTTATTGGCTTCTCTATAGCCGTGGGATACTTTCACTTTATCAAATTTACTTAATAAAGTTAGATCGTATCTTCGATCCATTTTTTGATGGTCCACGAGGGGAGGTAAGCCCAAGAATGCAATTTATTATATTTAATGAGTCACCCTCTAGCCAAAGATATTTTGTGTTGATCTTGAGGGCTAAGCTAACCGCATGAAAAGCCCCAACAGCTTCCGCAACATGATTAGTTTGAGTTCCAATGTCCACAGCAAAAGCCGCAATAAAAGCCCCCCAAGTTTTCCCTTAAAATACACCCACTGCCAGCTTTCCCAGGATTACCTTTAGCCGCACCATCAAAATTGGCTTTCAACCAGCCCAAAGGTGGCAGAGACCAATTAGCATTCTCTCTCCCACAAACACCAGGTTTGAGGACATTTGACCCAACTAATTTTTAATTCCACTTTTCGGCCATAGCAATATCAAAAGGAGACCAGAAAGCTTTCTCAAACATTTTTTTAGGAATTAAAGATAAGTTTTCCTTTATATCCCTTACAATTTTAGCATGCAAGCCCCCTTCCGACATCTCTTTATCCCTAAACACTCTGTTGTTCCTTTCCTTCCAAATATTCCAAGACACAAAAGGTAGAATAAAAGACCATAGCTTTCTCACAAAAAGATTTCTTGAAGGAGTTTTCCATTGAATGAAGAAATCTTTGACAGAGGCAGGAAAAATCCACGCCACATCAAGAAGCACCAGAAGTTTATCCCAAATATTCGACACAAAAGGGCAATGAAGAAAAAGATGATTAACAGTCTCAGCTTCATTCCTACACATATAACATCTATTTGGTAATTGAATTCCTCTTTTACCAAGATTGTCCAAAGTGAGAATCTTATTCTGTAGTATTATCCAGTAGAAAATATTAATTTTCGGAGTCAGATGCTTAATCCAAGCCTTAGCCCAGAAAGGAGGAGGCCCCATCGGACTAACCAACATAGAAGTGGTAGAGGAAACTGAAAAAATACCAAACGGGTTGTCTAACCAGACAGCAAGATCCTCCACCTAGTGTTGAGTTGGTCTTAGGGCCGACTGAACAAGGCCAAGATCCTGACTGATGGTTAACAAATCAACCCAACCACCATTCCTCCAATAATCTTTAACCAAGATTCCAAATTCTTTTTTACAATCATTCATCCATTTACTAAATTTCTCTATTCTGATTAAAGGATCTTTAAAAAGCCACCTGTCTTCCCAAAATCTAACATAATTTTCATTTCCAATCAGCCATCCAATTCCCATTTCCAACAACTTTCTTCCTCTACCCATATCATTCCAGTAGATAGACCCACGAGGTAAAGAAGAAGAATTTATAATCTCATTAGAAGACTCATAGTTATTAAAATATTTGGCTTTTAAAGTATCACGCCATTCTCCATTTAAAGTAATAGTTCTCCAAAGCTGTTTAGCAAGAAGAGACATATTCAATACTTTAATTTTCCTTAAACCCAGGCCCCCCTTTGACTTGGGTCTACAAACAAGATCCCATCCGACAAGTGGCATTCTCATCTTGTCCTCCACTCCAGACCAGAGAAACCTTTTCTGAATTTTTTCAATGGCCTCAGCATATTTAGCAAGAATTTTAAATATACTAAGAGCATAAATAGGGAGATTTTGCAGAGAAGTCTTAAGGAGCTGGATTTTTCCAGCTTGACTGAGAAGAGCACCTTTCCACCCCGATAGCTTCTTATTGAATTTTTCAACCAAAGAAATCCAGAACGATTCCAAAGGTTTAGAACAAAGAGGTAAGCCAAGATAGGTAGATGGAAGAGACTCAACTTGACATCCAAGAATCCAAGCAAGTTTGACTTGTCTATACTCCGGAGTATTGATGAAAAAAATTGAACTCTTAGCCCTGTTAACAACTTGCCCAGAAGCAGATTCATAAAGATTTAGAATTTTTTTAAAAGTTTTAGCTTCAGTCACAGTAGATCTTCCCATGAGAATGGTGTCATCAACAAATTGTTGGTGGGAACATGTAAGAAGAGAAGAAGAAGGTCTTAAGCCAACAAGGGATCTTTGATCAATAAGCTTTTTAATATTTCTCCCCAAGCTCTCATCCAAGTTAGTAAACAGAATAGGAGAAATAGGATCTCCCTGTCTAAGGCCTCTGGAGGTATGAAAAAACCTTGTTGGTGATCCATTCACAATGACAGAGGAGGTAACTGTCAAGACAAGCTGGTTCACCAACTGAATGACTTTATTATTAAAACCAAACTTGTCCAGGATTTTAAACAAGAAGTTCCAATCAACCCGATCATAGGCTTTGGAAATATCTAGTTTAAGAATAAGCCCTTCAGTTTTCGAAACCATTAACAAATGTAAGTTCTCATGAACAGTAACAACAGAGTCCAGAATGTACCTACCTGGCACAAAACCATTCTGCTACGGGGCAATAATTTGGGGCAGCATAGAAAACATTCTTGAGGTTAACACCTTCAAAATAATTTTGTAAATAGAATTACACAGGCTGATTGGCCGAAAAGCTTGAAACTATGAAGCCCCAGGTTTTTTTGGAATAAGGACCACAATAGTAGCATTCAATTCTTTCAACAGACATCTTGATCTAAATAATTCCTTGACAGCGTTCACCACATCCAGCTCTACAATTTCCCAAAACACTTGGAAGAAGAATAAAGGAAAACCATCTGGTCCAGGAGCTTTGTTGCCATCAAAAGAGAAAATAGCTTTTCTTATTTCAGCTTTGGAAGGAATAGCAGTGATCAAAGAATTCTCATTATGACCAATCACTTGAGGTATAGCCTTAATCAAGGAATCTTGAGCTTCAGTAACAATCTCTCTATTACAAGAATGAAGGTTGCTAAAGAAAAGGACAACTTGTTCCCTGATATCATCTTCCTCCTCAAATCTAGTCCCATTAGAAACAATATGAGTGATTCTGTTAGCAGCCCTATGTTTCAAAGCAGACAAATGAAAGAATCTGGTATTCCTATCTCCCTCAGTCAACCAAGACACCCTAGATCTTTGTCGCCAAAACACTTCCTCTTTAGCAATTATGTCATGCAATTGAATGAGAAGTTCGTTTTCCTTTTCTCTGTAATTGTCAATGTATCCCCATTTTTGGATTTTAACTTGAATCTCCTGAATTTTTCCCCGAATTTTTGTTTTAGTGCCAAAAATATTCCCAAAGGCATCCTTTTTCCACCTTCTCACATTAGTTTTCACTTCCTTTAATTTTTTAGCAATCCTAAACATCGTTGTGCCAGTAATATCTATATTCCACCACCTACGAATTTCCTCAAAAATTCGAGGATGAGAAAGCCAGAATTTTTCAAATCTGAAAGGGAATTTATTTTTCACCCTAGTAGGATCCGCCAAAAGACAAATGGGAAAATGGTCAGATCCCACCCTTGACAAGGCACTCAAAGCACAAAAATAGTCTATAAACCATTGACCAGAAACAAGGGCCCTATCAAGCCTCACTTGGATCAAGTCAGGCCCTAATCTCCTATTATTCTAGGTATAAGAAGCCCCATGAAGATCTAAGTCAATCAAGGCATTACTGTTTATGAAGTCGGAAAGGCCAGATTTACTTTCCCAATTGATTTGAGAACCCCCAAATTTTTCATCATTTAGGAGAGGAGTATTGAAGTCTCCCATGACCATCCAATGTTCATTAACAAAACATCTTCGAAAACCAGATAACTTTGACCAAAAGGAATTTCTAGCATTCTTACAATTCGGGGCATATATATTGGATTGAATCTAGCAAAAATTGTCTCTTATGTGGGTGAATCTAGTGGCCACAACATTACCATTTTCCATTAAGGGCTCACCTTTAATAAACATCTTATTCCAAAAAGTAACTATTCCCCCCGAGGCACCCGTAGAACTATTTCCATGAACCCCACAGTTCTAAAATTTTTTAAGACATTCTACCATAGTTATAGCCATTCATCAATTGACTTTTGCACTCACTAGCTCTATGATCAAATTTCTTGCATGTAAAACATTGACTAGAAAAAGGGGGAACATTTTGATTCCTTCTACTTCTATATTCTAGTGTCGTATGTCCAAATTTATTGCAAGAATAATAGAAACCATTAAAAGATGGGTACCTTTGTGCATTTGGTTGTTTAACCAATGGTTTTATAGCTTTATTCCATTGATTATGAATTTGCTTGCCAAAGTTCATATCTTCAACATTTGATGTTTGATTTGAACTTTCACGCTTTTCAAATCTTGAACCTTCTTTATCTTTAGAGCCTTTATGAATTGTAATCATTTCATCAAGCTTTGTAGAACTCATCTTGAATTTTTCTTCATGACTCCTTTATTTCTCTTGTTATGATCTCATATTTACCACTTCTTGGTCAATCCTTGTGAATTTATCAAAGTTACTTTTCACCATTGCATTCATACATTCCTCAATTCATTTATTTTCTTCAACTTACCCCTTCAAATAGATGATAGTTTATTTGCTTGCCTCAGTTCACTAACTTTCTTATTCCTTTTTTTGAAATTCTTGATTTTTTCTCTCAATTTTCTTATACATTCATTTTGTTCTTTGAAATTTATTTAAGATCTTTGTTTTCATCTTTAGTCCTTTCATGATATTCAAGGGCAACTTTGAGTTCCCCATATTTGTTAAGCATCCAATCTTCTTCGATGGATCCAACAATAGGAATATCTTCTAGAGGAGTAGGTAGTCTTATAATAGCCATGTGTTCAACCTCCAAGATCTTCCCCAAGTGGTTAAGCTCCTTCCAAGGATCCAAGCTTTGATACCAACTGTTGGAAAAATGTGTCTTTTGTTACACACCATCTCCTAGTTACTGAGTTACTTTTACCTTGTAAGTGAATATGATGATAAATATTTATTAGAACATTAATATGTTCAATAGGTGAATGAAATACTAAATTAGCATTAAGATGTTATTCCTTTTGAAGGTATGATTATGTTTTAATACTGATGAAAAATATTATGAATGAATATGAATTGTGATATGAATTTTTTAATGCTTGGATTATGCAAATGATTTAAGATGCTAATGGATTTTATGTGAATGGATAACTACCTATGTATTGCACTAAGCTAGGTGCAGGATGTAACGCCCCTCATGTGTGAACCCCAAAGGACAACAAACACCACAATTTTTTTTTAAAGCGAAATATTGGATAGGATTAATTTGTGCATTCATCATTCATTAAATGAAAGCAATTATACATATATACAAAGCCATCTATGTCCTCTGGGGTACACAAAACGGTCATTAAAATTCATAAACTTTTATAAAAAATGAAAGAATGTAAATCCAATCTTACATAATGATGACATTCAACCATCCATGATTAAAAGAGAGGAAAACAATGCATCATCTTATTTCAACTCAATTCATAGTTCAATAGTACAATTATGGAGCATATTTCCACATATACAACACAACATGGATACGATAGTAAAATTACGTAATGCTTCCCTTATATCAATAGAAAGAGTACAACAAGTACTAGAATAATACATCAATGAAGAATATGATACAAAATGAGGATTGATCTTCAACCAAGTGAAAATCTGGAGGCTCTGTATCTGTTTCTACATCACGAACACAACTTGGGAACCCAATGGGGTGCATAGCATGTTCCACTCGACCATGTGGACCCGAAGGCCCACCCCTCGTGCTAGGATATGACAAGAAAGGAACCACGACCAAGACAAACAAGCAGAACGATCACAAGACCAACTAACAAGGTCAACCTCAACATGACATATGACAATCTCAATGACCACTTACAAGGTAATTGCTTTCGAAGGAAAACAACGGAAAAGCAAGGGATGTATCAAGCATAAAAATCACAAATGAATGCGTGAGCGAGGCATGACCCATCTCACTCATAGTCATAACTAAGGCAACCAGATCATAGAAAAAAGTACACCCATGAGAACTTAAAATAGGAATACGATCAAAGGAAATAGAAAGGTTAATACATGGGAAGATTCAACACAAAACGGGTTTCCCATTGCCTCTAGAAGCCTAACAACATACCACCTGTGACTATCCATCAGAAAGTAACTCAACATTCGGGTTCCCATCATATCCAAATCATGTCTAGACATAAAACTACCTCAAAAGTGAAATAAAACAAGAGGAAAATATGATCAACATAGATTCACCAGTATGCATAAAGAATCAAATCCAAAGAGTATTTAGGATGAATAAATAACTATCTAGATGTTCAATATAACCTATAATGTCCATTCACTTAAACGTAGACACAATCCAATCCTACTAAAGATAATGAAGAGAATAATTAAATAATTAACTATAATTAAATGTATTTCCTCCATGAAATATTTTAATTAAATAAGCACTATGAAACCCTACAGTTGGTAAACCTTCAGATTTCTCTGAATTTAAGATTCCTAACTTAAACCTTTATTTACTTCAAAATAATTAACATTATAGTGAAACATATATATATTTGTGATTTCAAAATAATAAATTCAATTAAAAGTAGTATATTGGTTTAATTCAAATAAATGAATTTAATCAAAATATATCATATTCATTTACTACTTCAAATAATAAACTTAGTTAAAATGAAGCATATTGGTATACTTCAATAAATAAAATTTAATCAAAATATAACATTTGTATTTGTTAGCTTCAAACTAAATAAATCTAATTCAAATCCAACCTAGATGATTTATACGCAAATCAAAAATATAAGATTAGAGGAATTCGTAAATAATTTTAATTTTAAATAACTAGTAATTAAATCTAATTTTTAAATGCATTTGAGAATAAATTTGATCTTGAATGTGTTTTGAAAATAAACCTAATTTTAAATGCATTTGAACACAAATCTAATTTCAGCAACTTCAAAGATTGCATAATGAAGTTATCATGGATTACATCGACATTTAATTATCTATAATATAAATAAATCAATTTTCAACTTACTTAGTTTCCTGATTATTTGCCTACAAATCACTTAAATTCACTAAGGTAGAATGTATTCCTTCATTACATGGTGATATAATTCACAAAATAAATAGCTCTACAATTTACCATCTATTTACCCTACACATTTCTTTATAACAGTTTTCCCTATAATGATCACAATACTTACATATATCTTATATATGTATATATATAATGTAATTTAGACATACCAATGCTATCTCTAACTAATACCATTAGCTGCAATTATACTTCATTATCTATTTACCTCCTATCAACATACTTATTATCTTTGCTCTTAATATTATCACGATTTATTATAACCAAAATCGCTTAATATACTTGATCTATTAATGACATTAACATAATTGCAATACAACAACATTAGCATTATTGTTGATGTACCACATTATCACTCATTTTACAAATATTTTATATTTGATATAAAAAAAAGTAAATAATCCTCTTAGAAAATAGAAAATTAAATTAATCTTAAAATTATAATTTTATTTTTCTTTAATAATTATCCTTTATAAGCAAATTATAAATATAATTAAAAATTCATTCTAAAGATATAAATTGAATTACCTTTATTTAAATATTTAAATTATCTTTAAATAAGTGTAAGAACTTCTTTAAGGGGGGAGGTACACGTGTATTTAGCTAAGACCTAATTAAAGTAATCTTTAAATCTACAAGGTAAAGTTTACATGGTGGTTAAGAAACATGACACATGGCTTTTTCGTGGATTTTCTAATTCAAGACATAAAGTGTACGAAAGAAGCCCTATTTTTTTTTTTAATTAAAGCTGTTTTTACCTAAATTCCCTTTTGGTAAAGGCACCGGTATTACAAAAGGCTAGAATACCATCTATCGTTGACTTATTCTTTCAACGATATAGATATCATGTTAAAAAAAGACAAGGACTTCCGTCAAATACGGAATGGAAGGGGGAGGTGTCTACACGGTAAACTGTGGTAGCCTAGATTGCAAACAATATGCGGCAAGGATTTTCGGATTTTTAATCCCTCAAAACATAGAATTATTCATCGCTCCTTGCTAACACTGTGGTTGTTCAGGATAAAGGCATGAAAATGCAACTAGGGTTAGCTCCAAACTATACACTGATGTTGCATACTCAAGTAACGACGATGATGAAGATGTGGTAGTGAAACAAAAAACCAAAGCTGAAGTAAATAGAGAAAAAATAGGCATCTCAAGGAGGAAAGTGATTGCAGGATGTGAACAAGACGGATTTATTAAAAGAAAAGGCTTTAGAAACTTTCAAGCAATGCAATTGGTAGGTGACGCCAAAATAATGAGGGAGGTTATTTAAACCTTTAAACTTCCTATTATGTTCTAGTGCTGCGGCTGAGACAGGTTCAAAGAAAGATAGGAGATCTTAAGAGTTCTCCCTCAAATTTGAAAAGGTTCAGGAGCTCCACCCTGAGAAGTGTGAAAGTTTAAAAACTGTAGGCCATATATATGCCAGCAAGGGCAGGCAGAGAAGGCTTTTGGAAATTTTAAGAAAGGCAACTCGTGGAACAGTTGTCTGAGATATTTCTAGTTTCAACTGACCGCCTTCTCATGAAAACTCATTCATATTATAATCTAGCACAACCTTATCATAGTATAAGTGATTATGACACCGCGGAATGCTACTACATGGCATCAGTCAAGAAAACCCAGAGGCCACAGGATTTTGTGTTACCATTCTTGGGTTGGGACAGGTTACGAATGGAATAAGAGAGATTATTTAAACCTCTACAACATTCTAATTTCGAGTACTGCAGATGTGACCAATTTCCAACGAAATTAGGAAGGCTTTTTACACCTCCAAAGTCTTATGTGTTCAAGTGTTACGGCTGTGACAGGATGCAAATGGTAACAGGAACATTATTCAAAACTTTATACACCCCCTAAGGCCTAACACTGCAGCAGTGAAAGATTGCCGATGGAATCAAGAGGCTATTTACACCTCTACAGGCTTTGCAAGGAAGCGCTCAAATCTTGAAATTATGAAACTCACTGATTCACATCCTAACATTGTAAGCTTTGCTTGTGTTTTTGGTGTGAGAAGGCTAGCAGGTTAAGAGGATGAGGGCTGCATAACTTCATAGAACAGTGACCCTTAATGCATTACATAGATAGCGGATTATTAGGTGCGCTGGCTTACCTTTATGCTGCTCTGAGATATGAGCTAGGAAGGATAAAGGGTGCCCTGATGATAAAACCTAGATGTGCACATAATAATCTTGGCTGAAATTTACTTTTCTTTAATAGACATGCTCTAACGCCTTTGTCAAGCCTTACTTTCAGGCTGCAAATTCGCCAACTGGGAGAAGTGAAAGGTCATTATCAGAGAGAGAGTTTGGGGAAGACCCCAACACTATGGCAGCAGGAAGAATGCAAGAACAAGCATGTGAACTGATTAACAGAATCCCTCAAAGACTTGTGGTCAGGCAGAAACCATAATACCTAATTAGGCTTGAATTTGTTACAATACCAACCTTACAAAGGAAAAATCAACAGCAAACTAACCACCACTATTAACAGAAACTTAAAACAGAGTATTCAACTCAGAATTCTACCGTAAATACAAAGCATGTAGCAAAGAAACAAAGATATTAAATTTCACATTAAAATTTGTTTCATCATCCAATGCAGAACTAGCTAATTTAATTACTATTATATATATGTATATATATTATAAAATGTAAACATATTGTGTTTAACTTCCACCGAGATTCAGATTTGTCAATCTCCAACCTACAGACTAATCTTAAATCTACCACGATAGTTAAAGTTAACAATTGCATTTAGTTGGTTAACCAAGATCGGGTATCTTCTAAATGTCACACTACATCTAAATTCATCTACATTTAATTATTATTTTACCCCCAAATAACTTAGTCACCTTGTAATCAATTTAATTTAATTGATTAATCAAGGCTAGATACAAAAATTTCAAAGGCAAATTTAACAATATAATAACGAACACCAAAGACAACTCAAATTAACCAAACGAACTCACTCAAGATCCAAAGACGGTCGAAATGGAGGGACACTACACAGGAATAGGTTTGAAACTCCAGAAGAGAGGAGAAGTATCACTTAGGAGAGGAGCTTGGTCTAGTAACCCTTAATAATCCTAACTAAACATACACACACTCACATCTAGTTTGTTCTAGTCAAATCAAGATAGTCATGAAATGGTAAGTAAGCTCCTATCAAGGTTTGAGTATGTTTTGTTCTAGTATATGGTGTAGTGTAGAAAAAACTAACCCATTTCACACTTAATTTGGGAATGAATAATTAATGATAAAATGGAATTAATGATGCCTTATTTAGGGTATTGTAAAGTGTATATTTTCAATTTCACACTAATATAGGGCTTTATTAATTAATCGGGGTTAATTTGAGCTTAATTGGCCATTTAAATTCAAATTGAAGCCTAATTTATTGCATTTTCTAATGGATAAATCCATAAACTCTCAAATAATATTACACAACACTTAATTGTGTGAGGAATGTTTCCTAGGGGAGCAACCTAGGACCCATTCACCACTTGGAAAATTGGTCCTCACTAGGTCCTAGGACCCCCTTTTTGCATATCATTTCACATCCCCAAAATGTGTCCCAGTTAAGTATGCTAGGACCCATTCCCCCTATGGTGAATGGGTCCTCACTTAACTTAGGACACCCCAGTTGGGATATGTTTTTGGTGGTATTTTAATGATTTCAAATCCTAGATCAAATGTTGGCTTGTGTTATTTGAATTTCAGGTTTAATCTTAAGTATAAATACAAGGCTATTTCACATAGTTTCATCCTAGATCTTCATAAGAAATCAAGAGTACTTTCACAAGAGCATTCAAGAGCATTCAAGAAGACAATCAAGGGAAGATTATTGGAGTTCATTGCATCAATCAATAATCTATTTCATCATTTAAATTTCATGCATGTTGTTGAGCTAATGTGTTGATGTAGCATTGGAGATCCAATTCAAGCATATTCAAGGTGTTATTTTTAATCAAGTGTTGTGATCAAGATCTACATTCATTGACGCCACTTTATGCTAAATTTTAGATTTAAATCCAAGCTTTCAATTGAAGATTGGTGAGTTTTGGAATTACATTTTTATTCATTTGTTTTTTGTTCATTATTTCATCATAAGGTTTAATTACCAAAATGGGGTTTGACCAAGGAAAACCCCTATTCTCTAGAAAACAACATTTTTATTCTCCTTTGATGTGTGATTGTAGGTTTTAGGTTGAAGATCAAGTGGAGAGTTAAAGTTCAAAAAGTTTTCAAAGTTTCAAAGTTGTAAAAGTTGTCATCTTTATTGCAAGATCATAGAAAGTCTTCTACAAAATTTATTTATGAATTTCCTAATCTTTTGATTCATTCATTTCATTAGATCTAGATTAATTTATTTCATGTAGTGAATTTTCTAAATTAAAAATTGCATTTACAACATTTCATTTTTAGATTGTTGCATAGTGTGATCAACAAACTACCTTGTTTAGAATCTGAAAATTGCATTTACACATTTCATTCTAATTCATTGCATTTCATTTTAAGCATCTTTCCATTTTTGGTTTGCACACTAAGTTTGTAAAACTTGTATGAGCTTTACAAATTAGTTTCCTATTAGCAATACTATTGTAAAACATATTTCAAGACTCATGTCTTCCTGCGATACACCATTCACTATGGATCTTGTGTTTTCTAGCTATCTTCCTAATAGTGTAGATAATCAACCCCCTATGGATCATAACATACATACCTCATTTCCCATGCATTCCCTTCTGACAAATAGTGTGCAATATAGTGCTAATATCCCACGAGACAACATAGGGAGGCTAGATGAAGAATTTAAAATCTTACAAAACTTTATGAAAACCAAACCTATCATTGGTCATGCCCTTCCTCTTATAGGGAATACATGAACGACACTTAAATATAATGATGGGATAGATTTGATATGTTCCTTACTTCATATCATTTACCTAAACTTGCCTCCTCCTCAACCACCTTACATGACATGTCCCATGCATAAGAGAGAAGAACCCACAAGTTTTGAGCACGTTGTTACTCCTAACACATCCTTTTCTGGAAAAGGAAAGGGTTTGTAGTTAGAAGAAGAAAGTGATGACAACTTTGTAATAAAACCAAAGAAAAAGAGACATAGAGTACATGAACATCAAAAACACCAATTACAACAATTTTATGAGCCTCCTAAATCTCTTTATAACTTGTTACAACTATCCAAAACCAAGACGATATTATATGCTCTTTTATGTCGACAACTAATTGAATTACCACCTAAACCTAAAAACTTCACAAAAATACAAATTTATAAAAATGAACCATATTGTGCTTATCATAGATTCTTTGGAAACCACGTTGATGATTATCAACCTTTAAAGAAAATATTGAATAATTTAAACCCTTTAAAAATCCATCTCAACATATGTCCTCTTGCTTCTTGCCATATAATAGTTGTAGGATCTTCATATTCTCACAATTACATGCTATATGTTCATTGAAAATCATTCTTTTTATCGCAAGGAGTTCATTCTCATCACCTATCTTGGCTCAGCCTTGTCCTACAATTAGTGGGGGTAATGGATTGGTTAGCCTTGTCCTATTTTTGGCATGTGATGTAGTCCCTTTGGAAGGTTGTTTGCCTTTTGTATATACCAACCTAGATTGGGATATGGACGACCTACTTAGGTTGACTCACATGTTCCTTACTATTCTTTTTTACTTTTTTATTTTTCATGTTTCTTTATGTGATTGCATGTGTGTAATGTGATCCCTCATGCTATCTCATTTGATGTATTTGTTTATCTCTCTCTTTGTGCATTCATCTATATGTATCTGCATTCTTCTCTATGGCGTAAACATTTTATCCTTTTTCATTTGTCTTCTGTTTTCCTTTTGCGGATGATGTAAGGCAAAGAGATATTTAAGTCTCTTCCATGTTGACCCGAAGTATTTTCTTTTTTTTTTTCTCTCTTTGTGTCATTCTTCCAATTCTATGAGTATTGGGGGAATGATGATGTGAGAACCCATCCATGTCAACTCTTGTTTGATGTTATGGTTATATGATTTGACTAACTAATAGTTTTAAAGGGATGTCTAAAGTTTTGCAAGTGACAACTTGGTTTACCTAGGAATGATTTTCATGTTCTTAAAATTTTATGAAATATCTTGGATGTGGAATAGGTGACATGGAACCTAGCTAATTAATAACCATTATAGTTGTCTTACATTCAACCGATGATTAATCTTATGTGAATACAAAAGCAATTTTCCCTTCCTAAATTCTATGTGATTTCTATATGGCTACTCATTTCATGATGAACAGTAGGTATGGGTCATTGCTTGATTTTCTTTAGTTGGATGAATTATCTTAGTTTTTATCTAATTGTTGTGGATAATAAAGAGTTAGGAGTTATGTGTGTATCTATTTATGATTGTTCTAAATTGGATGATATAATGTCCTCTAATTTGAGATGTTTTGATTGAGACATCTAGTATTTAAGGATGGTATCTTTTATGTAGCTAATGTAATACCCTTTGCGATCATTGTGATTAACACATTTTGAAATGATGAATCAAGTATGGCATTTTACGTTAGATCAATTGCTTTGTGATAATGTGCAAATGTAATGTATTCTTTTGATTTATATGCATGTTCCTAGCATACTAACATATTTTGTGAGTGTGCAGGAGTATAAATATTGATGGATATGAGGGTTCTACTTAGCCGCTTTTTGTCTTATTTATATTATGTTCGTCCTAGTTCTTGGTTCATAAGTCTTAATGTTAAATTAGAAGGATTCCCTGTTGGTATTATATTTTTGGTTGTTTCTTGTGTGAAATTTAGCCTTGTAATTATAAATGGATTTTTTGAAGTATTTTAAGAGAAACTAAGGTATATTTTATATTGGGGGAATAGCTTATGCCTTAGGTATAAGGGTTATAAGTTTTTTTTCATCATTTGTGTCCTTTTTAAAAGTCTTTATGACCCTTTTTATGTCCTCTTTGTAAAAGTGGAGAAAATGGGGAAATGGTTTGGTGGTTGAGTTAGTTGGGAGGAAGTAACTTCTCCTTCCCTTTATAACTCCTTCCTTATGGAGAGGAGGGGCCTATCATACCATTTTTTCTCTCTTGCATTTTGAGTTCTTTCATTGAGGAGATTTTTGGGGAAAGGAGGAGATCTTGGGAGAAGGATATTTTGGGAGGAGACAGTCTCTCTCCTTTGTATCTACCATTAGTGGGATCATAGAGTTGGACATAAATCTTTTCTCTTGTGTTGTACTTCTTGTATTCATAGTGCTATGTTGTGCATATTTGAAAAAGAAATGCTTTATGTTGAGGTTTTTGTTTTGGAGAATTTCGTTTGGGATTCTTTTTATGTCAAGTGTTGTAATTGTGATGAATTTTTTTTTGGCATATCTTTTCTTAGGGTAGGTGACCCCCTCTCTTATAGAGGGTTTTGGTCCTCCATGTGTGGGACCTTGAGTGGGAGATTGTCCCATCACATTGGGGCTTTTAGTTGGGATAAGAGTATCCCATTAGGTGATGGCCATCACTGGGGGTATGAGTACCCTTTAATTTATTTCTATGGGATATGAGTATCCCCTTTTGTATTTGCAGTTATGTGCATTGGAGGGATAAGGGGTGTGGAGTTGAGGAGGTGTTTATATGGAGAATTGTGGAGATTTTTGTGGAGGTTCTCTTGATGTTACATACATATTATTTTACCCATGTCTAGTCAAGCCCTTACTCCCCCAAAAAGGTTTACCTTCAGGATAAACCAATGTGGTAGTTTGTTATCTTCTTTTTTTTTGGTGTCGTGCATGTGGGTAAAGTGTTTTGTGTTCTTTTGGTGGCTATGTGTTAACCCCATGCTCGAGGGTGGATTGTTTATCAACCTTATGGATGGGAGGAGAGCCCATAGGTATTATAAAGGCGGTAGGACATGGGTGGTGGATCCCATGGAAGTGGTAACTATAGTATGATAGGAGGAATCATTATAAGAGGATGAAGGGTAGATGGATGCATAGAGGGTAAAACATTATTAAAATCCATTAGAGTGGTAATATTATGAATAGTATTAATTCCCTAAGGATAGCCATCTAATACATTATATAAATTACCATTGATCCTACCAACGCCCCCAAGTGATCATTATTTTCATCTTCTTTAATGCGGGTTTCATATGGTTTTACTAATGCTATATATCAAAATCATTCAATCACACTATTTGCTAGTCACAGTTAGGATGAAACTCCACAAAACAAGATTTTAAAGGATATTAATTTAACTGATAAAAGATCAAGGAAACACTCCTCAACATGCAATATAAATTCCAATTTCTTGCATAAATGCATATTTTCTAATAATGTGTGCAACTAAAAACTAATAACATGTAATGAATGGATGTAGGTGATAATAATTAAATAATCCTAATTGAACTAGGGTTGTCCTTTTTATATATTTAAAAAGTTGTAAGAGCATTGTATGAAATTGTAAGATGGAAATTACTTATGAAATGTTATATGACACATAAGAGAATAAAAAAGGGGGTTGCCACCTAGAATATTGATTAGAATTATGAAAATCATCAAGATCATCTTAAATAATGGGTTTGAATATGTCAAAAATGGAGTGTCGATTATGAGGAGGATTTGAATTTTTTTTACAAGATGTAAAGTATTTGCTAAATACATCCTATAAACCAATTCAAGGAATATGATGTTGGAATTTGTGCCAAATTTGGTGCCATTTTTAGATCATTATTTTGGCTCATATGGCTTTGGTTAAACCACACTTTCTTTATGGTTTAAATTTTTCCTATTTATGGGTGCTTGAGATGGAGAAATCATAATGATTTTTTAGGTATCATCATGCTACTAGAAATTACTCCATATTCACATGTTGATGATACTACTATAAGGGTTTGCACATGAATATTTTATTGTAAATGATATTATTATCAAATAATATAATTGGTTCATGTTTTTGGTTGTGGGATTTTTCTTCCAAGAGGATTTTCCCATCTACATAATTATGTTATAAATTTTTAATTTTTACATTTTCCTTGTAACTAAAATTAAATCTATTTATCCATAGCTTTGATTGTTGAAATGGGAAGGCATATTTCATTTACAATGCTGCAAAATGGGGGCAAACAACGATGTTGAAAACGCTTTAAAAATTTTCAAACAAATGCAATTTGAATTTAACAAATTTGAAAAAAAATGAATTTAGGGTTTCAAAATTAAACAAATAGATGCATTTTGAACTCTAAAAAATTCAAATTTTAAATACCTGGTGCTCGATATGCAAGCCAGAATGATGAACTTTGGAGAGACGACATATCCGGAATGATGAACTTTGGAGAGACGAAGTTAAATTTTCTTTCGCTGAAAAGAAAAACTCTGTTTGGTCTCCTTCATGCTCTCAGTTCGCCGCATGCACCAGGGAAAGTGACTGTAAATTTAGAAAGTGAAAATGAGAGAATTTTTGTTTTTTGTCATATTTAACGGGGTTCGGTTGAACCTATGTTCGACCGAACCCATTTAAATATGATTATTTTAATTAGGTTATATGGGTTCGATCGAACCCCTAATGAGGTTTGGTCGAACCATTGGGCTCGACCAAACCCATTAAATATGGGGAAACGGAAAAAAGCGAAATTTCCTTCCTCTTATAAATTGTAAACCACTATTCTAAAGCCACCCTATTGTTTTTCCTTACTTGTTCCTTATAGGTACTTAAGGAGTCCTCTTAAAGACATCTGGGATGGGAAGAAATGTTGTGTTGGATCCGAAATGTATCTATTTGATTTATGGTTGTGCTCCAAGTTTGTAAGAGTTATATAAAAGAGAAAGTTTCATACAAAGAGATTAATTATGTATACTCTATATCTTTTTCCTTGCGTACATGTTCTTACATTTAATTGAAATAAATTTTCATGAGATTGTATTGAAACATCATTTAATTTGATGCCTCAAAGAAAGATGGAAAAAAAATAATGCTACACGTATTTTTTGAGTGGTTGCTTAAATATGTGCGAAAGGAAGAAGAATTCATGGATTAGAATTTCCTTGCATTGTGTTTCTTTAATTAATAACATACATGGTTTACCTTTAACATTTGGCAAGGAAGTATCAAAGAAATATCAGTATTGTATCAATCTAGTTTTCTATAAAGAAATGAGAGAAGAGGAGCATTCCATATTGTAGCAAGTGAATAAGGGAGAATTCAGATTCGCTGTTGTTGATTTCAAATATTTATATGTAATTTTCTTTAAAAATAGACAGTGGCTTATTTTATTTACATTTAGCATAAGAACGAAATCTTTTAGAAGAATAAAATTTGCATTTTGTAGAAACCTACTCTTGTTGGATTCACATAATTAAAGTTACTAATATGCATAAAATGTTTCTAGGACCTATGTAGGCCTGCAAACATAAATACAACTCCATGAACTTCCAAAAATGCAACCCTATAAGTGAATCAATTTAGAAACATTGATTTCTTTTTAAGACATCCTTGTTCCAAAGTAGATTTAAATTAAACAAACTACATACATGTATTTAGGCTATGGCTAGGGTGGTCGGCCTATGAGGTTGCCAGGCCTAGAATTTGACGGCCACTCTTACCTGTCATAATTTTTTTTTTTACAGTTTCATTATTTAAATACCTGTCATTTGACGTTTTATAAAAAATATAAATTGTCAAAAAATACCATCTCTATCTCTCACACTTGTTCTTTTACTTCTAATTCTTTTATTTTTTTCATTCACACTCCTCACATGTAGAAACTAGCAACTTACAGTTGTCATATTTGTAAATAAAATTAATCATAAATAAAAATAAAAAATCAGTATAAAAGCCAAATAAAATTTTAGGGGAATTCAAAAGCATACAAATGCTCACCAATAAAATTGAAGCTCTCAAATCACTTGTAAAACAATAAAAAATAAAAAAGCATTTATAAAAGCCAAATAAAATTTTGAAGGAATTCAAAAACATACAAATGCTCACTAATAAAATTGGAAGCTCTTCAATCATCTAAATTATATATCTTGAAAAAAAAAAATTAATAAAAAATGTAAAATTAGAAAACAGTAATAATTAGTAATAAATCTAAAAATCATAAATTTATGAAGAAATTTCTAAATTCATATTAAAAATAAATCTTGTTAAAAATATGGTAAAAGTTTAAAAACAATTATATTCTATTTTGAAAAGATTTTTAATTTAAATTTTCTTAATTCATATTAAAAATAATCAAAATTTTAAAAAAATATTGTTAATAATACTTTAAAAATTAGAAAGAATTATATTTCCTATTTAAAAAGATTTTAAACATATATATATATATATATATATATATATATATACAGTTTAATAATAATTTAAAGTGTCATATAGATAGTTATATAAAAAATATAGCAGTCATCTTATATGGTCTAATAAATTTTGATTGATACTCGTTTTTTAACTATCCCATAACTTATTTGGGTAGATGTGAATTAAATGGGTTCTATGTTGTATACCCATTTTCTTCCATTTTTCTATTGATATTTAACACTTCAAATGTTATTGCAATGCCCCTCATTTTCACTAAAAGTTTCCATTTTTACTCAAAGAGTAAATTGTAGGAATTTTTTTCACAATAGTAACATTTTTCAATATGTGATAACATGTATTTAAAGCAAGTGATATTTAACATTCCACTCTTTTAATTTTGCCACACCTTTGACCTTAACTAATAATGTGGCTTCTACCATAACCTCCCTTTTAAAATGAAGAGTGTATGATACAATGATCGAGCCTTAGATATAAAGGCAAGGATGAGGAGGTAGGACTAAACTACTAACTACCCCTCTATAGGTGGGACACTTGTGAGCTCACTTGACAAAGTGGGTGAGCAAGTGTCAATAAGCATGTCTCAAGTCATGAGGACACATGCCTCAATAATATGAAGTAAGAAAAATTTCAAAAGAAACCTAAGTAAGGTCAATCCTAGATAGGCGATTAGCTAACTACGTAGATAAAGAAACTATTTATACTAACACATATCACACCTAGTTCATTCCAATAATCAAGAATTCACAATCACCTATCAAAATCATTTCAACCCATTAATTCCTTTGTATTTTCACTATAATATCCTTAATGCAATTAATGTATGGGTATGTGCAGGATCATGATGGGCCAAAAAGTGGCAATATGATGGGTATGTGGCTAACAACTTTTTTTTCACATTTTTTTAATCTAAAACATGTGTCACATTCTATGCTTTGCATACTATAGGATTAAAAAAATAAAATTGAATTTCATGAATTTTTAACCAAGTTAAGGTGGTCAGACATATGAGTTTTTATATTTTTTAAAAGTTGTAATACAAAATTCATGATTAATTAGTTACTTGGAAAAAAATTACAAAAAAATATACATCACATTAGGACATGAGTCATCTGATTATATCTAAAATATTATTATTTTATTATGGTTAGGGTGGTCAGACAGACACCTACTTCTTATTTTTTCCCTAAAATTTAAGAACTACTGCATTGAAATTTCAAATTTTCACCAAATAGATTTTTTTTTAAACAAACCTAGTAGTTTAGAAACTACGTTCAATTTTCTACAAATTCAATTCTTACACAATTTTGAAATAATATAGATAATTTATTGAAATTTTTACATCAAATTGCCTAACTCTAATCTTTCTAAATTTTTTGCCACTTAAGGGCTTATTTTTTCCATGATGATCCTGCACATACTCGTACTACTTGGATCAATAATATCAAACCATAGCCTTAATGCACTTATTCTACTACTTGAGCATTTAGTTTTGTTAAGAAAGCATTGAATATACCATTACACTAGATCATCATCAACTACTTATACATTGGTTTCATACATTAATTGGTGTATCTTCTAATTGTTCAAAAGACTAGTTAATAAATCAATAGGAATTGATTGTACTTGAAAATGTATAGATCATTTTCCATTATCATAGGAAGTCTTTATGGTTTTTCTCAGCACCACCAAGTCTTTAAGTTTCAATTATAGGCATCAAGAAAAGCTTTTTCTATTGGTATTGAAACCTTGGTTTTTCTAAGTTGAAAGCTACAAACAAGTTTTAAGGTTGCAAGGAGGAAGATCAAAACTATGAGTACAAACTAAACCTTAAAATTTTTTTAGAAAAATTCCAACATATCAGCCATAAAAATTAGTTGAGTCCTCTCACTCTTCTTACTTTTTAGGTTTACAATTCCTAGCATATGATTTGTCATAATTATCAACTATGTTAACTAGATTAAATTTTGACTATTATATTCATTAAACCTAATCTTTGTAAGCAGTATTTTCTTTACACGTTTTATGATCTTGACATGGATTGAACATGGAACCTTTAGGTTCACCAAAAATGTAGAGGAATAAAATATGCCCCTGCATAAAATATCTAGGCTATTTAAATGAATTTGAGATAATTATTAATTAAATTAACCTTGATCTAAGAGTATATTCTATACAAGAAATTAAACATATACTAAAAATGATAAATATGGATAGATGGTCTTAGATTGTGTGATGGGAAATATTGTGGTGTAGTGTGTGCTATGGGGATAAGAATTTATAACATTTATCAAATCTAATTTAGTGAAGCTCTAATAGAGTAGAACATGGATCAAGTGCTTCATCAAGAGTCAAAATTACATGGGTGGACTTAATGTTTCCTATGGATATTTTTGGATCATAAGAGCTTTGCAACTTCTTAGAAATTGGATATCTAGAACCCCAAGATCAAGCAACAAATAATTCGTTGAGTCAATCTTAGAAGGATTTATTGAACGAAATTTTCAAGAAGAGTAAAAAGGCACTAATTTTCCTAAAAAAGAAATTGATGAATCTCTCTTTCCCAAGATTGTAGAAGTGGATAATTCAAAGAAATAGTGGGATAATTGAAAAAATTCTTATCAACTACTAGAAAATGAAACTAGTAATGTAACATCCCGCTACGCAACCCCAAAGGGTAAGAGCCAAAAGAGGACAAGATAATTTTTTTCTAATAACATAAAGAATAACTTACATAAAAAGTAGGTTACAATATGATATAAAAACCACAAAAATAGCCAAGCAAGGCTGAACATAACCCAAGGTTGAGGATTAATCTACCCTCCAAGAAAAACTAGACAGAACAAATAAGATAACTCTAGGGAAGATGCTCCAAAACCTTAGCAACACTACACTAGAACCTTAACAACGCTGCTCTACAACTTGCAAGGTTGCTTCAAAACTTACAGCGCTGCTCCAAAACTTCTATAGCGCTGCTCTGGAACTTACAGCACTACTCCAGAATTTGCAGTGTTGCTCCAAAACCTTAACAACGCTGCTCTGAAACTTGCAGTGCTACTCCAGAACTTCCAGCTCGGCTCTGGAACTTCCAACTCGGCTCTAGAACCTCCAACTCTGCTCCAAAACTTCTGTAGCACTGCTCTAAAACCTTGGCAACACTTCTCTGGAACCTTTGGCAGCGCTACTCCGGAACTTGCAACACTGCTTCAAAACCTTGGCAGCGCTGCTCTAGAACCTTTGGCAATGCTGCTCTGAAACTTGCAATGCTACTCTGAAACCTTAACAGCGCTGCTCTGAAACTTGCAACACTACTCCAGAACTTGGGCAACAACAACATAGACCAAAATAGAAAGCGATGATGCTCTGGAACTTTGGAAACAACAACACAGAGCAACATGCCAAAAGCAGCGATGCTCCAAAACTTTTGTAGCCACAACACAAAACCTTAATAAAAGGCAGCATTGCTCTGGAACCTTTATAGACTAAAACATGAAGGAAATACAAACAAGATCTAATTTTTGCATGGAAAATAATGAAGGAAAATCTATAAAAGAATTATCATAGCACACGTGAGTCTGATACCAACACTGAAACCCATAAATAAAATGGAAAACATCACATTTCTTCTCATTAATTTGTATGATTACGTTTTCACTCTCAAGCGAGTATAATATACATGAAATAAAAGGCATAGCAATGAAATAAAATACATCAACTTATAAGATGAGAACAAGAGGAAACAACTTTGACTGGTGCTCCAAAAACCTATATGACGACCCCCAATGGTGGTGACAATGCCTCCCTACCATGTGGACTAAAAAGAGGCCACCCCACCATGCTCAGAGGTAGTCACAAGGCCCAAACAAATGTGGCAAGACAAAGGAAAGGTAAGGCCACACTCACATCAATTACGAAGCCAACATGGAATACACTGCATTAAGCCAATGTCACAATAAGAAGATGCATATACATTAACCTGTCGAGTACTACTCATGACTACCTAGGTACGAGGTGCAAGGGTGCAGATAGGGTGAAATGTCATCATGTGTGCTTGAAGGAATGGCACCACATGTAATCAAATACATCTCTCCTACAGATGAATAAAACTTGATCATGCCCGTATCAACGCCTTGCAGATGGATAGGCCTTCCCATTTATCCAAACAAGGAATCCAAAGAAAAATAAGAAACAATGAAAAATCAATTGAAATCCATCGTACATACCATGTAAAACAACCAAGCAAACACTGATCTCATGCACTCACAATCGGATCAACTACATTCCAAGATTCACCGTTGACTTCATAAAAGAGAAAGTCATGTAATTAGTATAAACCTTATTAAAACATCCCATAAAAAAATCACTTCTAAAACAGATAGAGTCTATCAAAAGGCGGTGGCTCAAAACACAATCTCAACCATTGCTCAATGCACGAGAAAGAGGCATGGAAATATCATAAAAAATTAAAAGTGTCCAGATCTAAAATCAAACAACGACCCAGTTCAAATTTAAATGTTTCAAGATGGATTCCATATTTAATTTTTAATTTTATGACCCATCATAAGGTGTTGTTCTAGAAAACGTCATTTAAGGCAAGGCTGGGCAAAAACACAAAAAATAAAAGTGTCCGGATTAAAAATCGGACAAAGACCCAGTTCGTACTTGGGCGTTTCAAGTCAAAATCCACCTTTGATTTTTTATTTTAGTGCCAAAATAAGTTTTGTATAGAAAAACGTCTTTTCCCACACAAGGCAAGCCAAAAAAACA
This sequence comes from Sequoia sempervirens, assembly GCA_007258455.2. NCBI lineage: Eukaryota > Viridiplantae > Streptophyta > Pinopsida > Cupressales > Cupressaceae > Sequoia > Sequoia sempervirens. The sequence goes on from VDFB02000003.1 coordinate 628,680,644, forward strand.
TAGAAAATTAAAAGTGCCCAAATTTCAAATTTACCAAAAACTAGTTGAGGTATGGGAATCCCTACATGAAATCCACCCTTATTTTTCATTTTTATCAACAGGGTAATGAGCAGAAATTGAAAAACATATTTTTTCTTACAAATTGAGCAAAAGAAGAACAATAAGAAAGAGCCCAAAACAGATTTCTTTTCCATAACCCCTTTCAAATTTGTTGGAGATCTACAAATTCAGTCACACAAATACCCCACACAACGGAAATCACCAATTAAAACAATACAACATTCATCTCCAACAAAACAAAAAAAAGACATGAAGGATTTCATCAAATTTTCATGGGACAGCAATAACCCAGATGAGAAAAAAAATTTCTAGCCAAGCATCAATGGAAAACCACAGAAAATTACCTCGAATTTCCCCAAAATTGAAATGGCGAATTTGCTCAATTGAGAGGGCGCGACCAAGCTCCAAAATCCGACCATAAGCAAAAATAGGCAGGCAAATTTCAATAATTTACTGCCCACAATTTTCTTCTCAAAAAAATTTCACAATCTCACAACTCCATCACCAAAAACATAGGGTTTTTTTTCACCATGCAAAGACAGCAATATCTCTCCTTTCCAAAAATCCCCAAAATCCCCTTCCAAACAAAAATGAATAAAAGTCCCTCTCAAAGACAAAGTTGACCCTTAATATATTTTCTCCCTAAAACAAAATAAAATACAATAAGGAATTTTATAAAATTAGCTATTAAAGCTCCCAATAAAATTTTAATAAAATCATTTAAATTTTCGAATGAAATATATCATTCTCTTGAATGATCAATAAAATAATTAAAAATAACATATTTTAGAATCTCATAGGCAAAACCATTTAAATCTCCCGTCAATTAAATACTATAAAATACCATATTTAAAATCATGAAAAGATGCCAATGAAAACACATCATAACACTAACAACCAAAATATATGGCCTCATAACACATTCACAAAAACCATAACAAAATACTTCAATGACATACTGGTAACCCACATACAACAGAAAGGTGCCCCAGAACTTATGGCGGAAAGGTGCTCCGGAAGTTACCATTAGGTAACCGAACAATAAGACACCAATAAAGAAAACACTGCCCTAACAGGGTACAGTGGGCTAGGGTAGGGGACATTTGGCCTAAGACTACCTCCAGTAACAACCATTAGGGAATAGGAGTACGCTCAGGCCTATGGATCTAGGCGGAGTTGATACTCAGTACCTGCATCACTCTAATTACACGTCAAAGTACATGTGCGCGGGTCATCCCACAATAATGGGTTACACTTTTTCGCCAAACTTGACACTGAAATCAACATTTTCAAAAAAAACTTCACTTTCTGACACCTATAGTAGGTAAACTATTAGGAATTTGAAAATAATGTAAACTAGTGATTTGTGAGATTTTTTCTGTAGATTTTAAATATATTTTTTTAAAAAAAATTGGAATTAATTTTTCTTTTTTTTGGCGTCTCCTTTGATAACTAGTTTTTTATAGTAAACAACATTTTAAAAAAGTGATGTACTTCGACACGCATAACGTTTTTTCTACAAAGGATAAAATTTTGATTCTTTTTAATTTAGGTTGCTAACACTGATATCTATTGGCTTCATTTTGTTTCATAATGTTTTGTTGTTTTTTTTTTTAATTAAGTTTTGAAGTCAAAACATTTACAATTTAGACATAGGTGCACTTCGACACGCATAACTTTTTTGGTATGTAGTGAAATTCAATTTTTTTTTGGTTAGAACAAGGACACCAATACCTAGGGCGTATAAATTTTTCAAATTTTTTTTTCTCAAATTTAATATTTTTCCACAATGATTTTTCACTGAACTTGATGTTCAGTGAAAAACCTATGTCCAATTAATCAAAAGAATAAAATGAAAAATAAAAACAAAATATATTAAATTTATAGTTGTTGGAAAGCACGTTTCGAGCACTACACTCCCCCAACTTGCTTTATCAAGTTTGAATCCATCTGCACCTCCTTTTCGGGCTTCGATAGTCAAAAAAATACATAAAATTTGAAATGGTGGAGGGGAAAGAGAAAAAAGGGGGTTCATTAGAACCCCCCTTCTAATGAAGGGGGTTCGAATGAAGGGGGTTCTTCTAATGAAGGGGGTTCAAATGAATGGGGTTCATTAGAACCCCCCTTCATTCGAACCCCCCTTCATTAGAACTGTTGGTTCAAATGAACCCCTCTCCATTCCGCTAAATTTTTCCACCAAAGTGTCCTCTAAGATAGCCTTCGAACGAAGGCTCCAAAAAATGCATTTAAACGGCTAATTTCTAGATTTCCTAAGATTAGCATTTTTTATTTTTTATTATTTGCAATTTTTTTTTTGTTTTCTTAAGTTTCTATTATGAAAGTATGTGAATTTTTTCTATATAAGTAAGAAAAAAATCATAGAAATTGTCAAAGCTGTTTTGGTTTGTTTTGGTTTTACAAGGAAAGCTTTGGAGGAGAATATCTGAAGAATTGTGAAAAAAAAATTGTTCTATTGGAGGAGAATATTTGAAGATTAGAAGAGGATTTGGAGGAGAATATCTGAAGATCAAAAGAGGCTTTGTTCTATTGGAGGAGAAGATTAGAGGAATTTTCAAGCGATATTTTACAAAGAAGGAGATGGGAAACAAAAAAACAAGACAAAGGAAGAGTCAACGAAAGAATTCAGTAGAAGAGGAACAAAGATTACGTGAAGAAAGCTTGCAAAGATATCATAGACGAAAACAAGGTATGCCAAACTTGTGCCTCTCCCAATATTATTCCTTTTGTATCCCTTTAACCTTCCATTTTATATTTTTATTCAAGAATTATGTAGGAGGATTAATATATTTCTTTTGATCAACGTAAAATTTCCTATCTCAAACCTATCTCAAAATTATTTAGTTTCATGCATTCTTTGTAGAAATTTAAGAGTGATAATATCTTAATTTACACTAGATTTAATATTGCAACCTTAATTTTCTTTTTTTAAAACTAACATGCATTTCCCTTCATTAGCCCCACACTTAAAGATGAAATAAATACCCGAAATGATTAATTACCATGAAATACCAAAAGCCTTTAATAGAAGACAAAAAAAGTGAATAGGTACTGAGCATTATTAATAGAAATCACAAGTGTGACATTATGAAAAAATTGATGGTAAAATTGATGAGAATAGAACAAAAGAGATAGCTAATTATCTACAAAATTAACTACTGGCAAGCCATAGAAGGGGATGCAATTGGAATCTATCAAAGGAATACAAGAATCCAAGGAATTTTATAGTTGATAGAGAGAAACAACAACTTTCCAATCTTACACAAAGTTAAGATGCTTCTCCATGAAGGTTGTGTCATCATTCTCCCTTCATCACCTTTACTTTGTGTCCTCTAGTTCTCAAGCTATGTTTGATCTAATCAAGAATGGAGTAAGATTTCAATCTCTCTTGTAACATTTTAATGTTGTTGGCATTTTTCTTTATGGGGGCTCTACTAACTTTAATTACCCTCCTTAGAATAGCTTTGATCCATAAAATATTTCTCTAAAAATGCAATTCATTCACCACTCTTAGTGTTTTCCATTTTCAATTCACTAACTTATTCCATAACCTCCCAATGTTTGAAGAAAAGTTGTTCTTCTTTCATAGGGACAAGCACCTTTTCCTTGGAAGTTTCTTAGCCATTTAGATAGTTTTTAGTTTCATTTTGTTGGTCTCAATGAAGAACCACTTAAGGATTGTATGATGAATGATAACCTCTTTGTTCATATCAATATTTTTATTTGCAATCAAGTTCACAATTGAAGCAACAACCTCTAAAGAGAGAGAATGGCATGGAAGATCAGCCAGTGAAATAAGAGGGGCAAGGCATAAATATTTCACTTTACCTCATCATCCAAATCAATTTCATCCTCCATTTTCACTTTACTCTTCACCTTAAGATTATTTTTCTACCCTCCACTCCCTTTAGTATACCATCCAAAATTGGGTCATTCTCATCATATTTTTCCCCTTTTTGAATGTGACTTTAGTGCTTCTAATATCTTCACCACCAAAAAAAATCATTCTAATATCTTCACCACCAAAAAATTGCATTCTTCCATGATTCTCAAGATCATTAGGGCCAAGCTGAATTGGCATGGTGTGATGGTTTATAGGTGGCATTGTTGTTCTTCCCACCAAGGTTCAAACCCCGTTGGGGTGGTATTGTTGAATGGTTGTATCCGGTTCATAGCTCCAGTCAAAAGCGTTTACCCCTTGAATAAAAAAAAAAGATCACTAGGGCCAAAGACAAGACTTTCTTGGAAAGGGGACCTAGGGTCAAGACTCAAGGTAAGAAGAATAAACCAATTTAGGAGTGTAATCCATAATAGAATAAGGTCATCTATTCTTATAGTAATGTAAGTCCAATTTAGAAGAAGCAAGGTGGATTCTACAAGTAGCAATGACAAGTGGGGGTTTCAAGGATAATTCGTGTTTAATAAGTAGGATGAAATATTTGTGTAGGGTACAACCTTAATTATTCTATTAAATTCAAGAATAGAGTATTCAAGAAAGGGTAACATAACTAAAGGAAAAATCACTAGGTAATTGTTATGAAAATAGACAAATGGTGTAAAATGGTGTAATTGGCTTGAAGTGCTCCTCAAGCATGACATACCTTGTTAGCAAAAATTGAGCATAGATAAAGGATTTTGTCCTAAGTTACTTTGGTGTAATTATTATACCTTAGTATGAGCAATAAAAGGGAGACAATAACTTATGTGGTGAGTTACAAAAGGATGTGGTAGGAAAGAACAATTAAAAATGAAAATAAACATATATTCACAAATAAATAATAGCACATCATACATTCATTAGATCATCATACAATATATTATATTCATCATATATATCTCTGCTACATAGTTCATTTATACATCAATATTCTTTCTTATATTTCTCTTCTATATATCATCCATCTATAATATATTACATACTTTCTTCTCTATTCTACTTCTATAACTTCACCATAACTTCATCTAGTGCTTCTTTCCTTAATTTTCCTATATTTATATTGTTTCTTCTCTTCTTTGCTTAACATTATGACTAATGTTTCAAGAAATCCTTCAATTATCTCTACTAAATATCAGATCTCTCGACATTCTGATATTTGCGAAAAGCCAACACAGCCTTAGCATTTGCATAGACTAGTTTATCATTTATTTCATATGGTAATTGCAATATCTAGAATGTGAGTGGTTCCACTACCTCCATGAAAGTGTGCTCTTTGTCTACCACAAATGTAATGTTATTCACATATTAGTGCATAATATTAGAGGATGCTTAGTCCCTTGATTTCATTTGGGCTTAGAAATTTATGAAGAATATGAATATATGATTAAGATACATAACATCTTTAAAGTGTTTCACATACATCTCAATATATCACTATATCTGTATATATCAGTGAGGTTGTTGACTAAATTGCCATGGCATGGTACTCTCAAACTTATAGCAGGTTGTCATATCTTTATGAACTGCCTTAGATCCATTTCTTCTCACTAGATTTTGACAAAATATCACGTGTCTTTCTCACAAACACCACCATCCTATGTGATGCCCCCTCAAGGATTAGACTGAAAAAATGTGGTTAAATACAATAACACAACATTTATATTAATACAAAACATCCATCTTTTATCTAAATTGAGCAGAGATTATGAGCAAATTTCCACCAAATATGGCTTTCGGGTAAAGATTGTAAGAAGACTCGTGTATATACACGTGGAATAATCATTAAAGGCTGTTGTTACAAATGGACACAGAAAATTTAAATCTGAAATTCTCTAATTTGAAATTATGATGTGAAAAAAAAAAGAAAAGACGAGTCCAGAATTCAATAAAGAGTCAAATGAATCTTTAGAATACCTTATGCAGATGTTTAGGATCCAAATTGTGGTATACCTTATGTAAATTGGTGTGGATGAAGATGTATTGAATTTGAGAAGGAGAATTAATAAAGAACCCTGCTTTTAACACCTATTTTCACTGTTCTTTGAGATGGTACGGACTGTACGGACCACTAATGGGCCTGAGATTTGTTGGATGTGGTAGAGGTTTGAATCTATTTTAATCTGGTCTTTGTTTTGTTTCATTTCATTGAGAAAGTGAAAAGTTATAGCATTTTTATTGAAGACTGCCTGAAATCCTATGAGGGTAAACAGTGAGCATTTAAAATTGTTGAATTTATTATTTTGTACGGTGGGAAAAAATCTAAAAGTTGGTGAAATAAAGCATATGTTTGTGGACTTTCATGTTGCAAAGTTGCAGACCCAAAGGATTAAGTTTGTTTATCATTCCATGATGCCCTGGGCTGGATTTTGTATGATTCCAGACTGGGGATGACAGAGTACAGTAAGGGTTTGAGTAATTTGATGAAGGAGTTGGCATTCTTGATAGGTGAATCTGTTTGTATATGGTGTCAAGGATTTCTAAGAAACTTTTTTAAGCTATGGTTTATAAAAACTTTGAAAGCTTGAGACCTTTTTATGCCGCTGTCCTGTATGGCAGACTTGTTACAGTCATAGACAAGGCTGAGTGTATAGTGCATTTTAGAGTTTCCTATGGTTAATGATTGCAACAACCTTTCAAGAATCATATGTTGAATTGTATTTCATGCCATTAAAACTATGTTTAAGGTCTGGGAGGGTCCTTTGAAGCCATTTCCTGAGTTTGAAACCATGGAAGAGAAGCTTCCAAAGATAGGAAGTGAGTTGATGAGTATAATGTAGGTCTGTAAAGGATAAAGGAGGACCTTATACCATACTAATTAGGTTATTAAATTCAATGGCAAGGATCTAAAAGGAATTCGACACTCATAGCATGAACAATAGAAGACACAGTAAGAGAGGACAAAAGTGAAGGAAACCCCTATGATAGTGAGGCAACAATAACATTTCAAAGTGGATCAACATAATACAAGGATAAAGTTCAGGGGTAGTTACAAAAGGATATCAATCACCTTGGTATGAAGAGTATATGATAGTGAAAACTTGAAGCATTATCAATATACATGAAGATTAGTGAATGAGAGGATATAGTTTTAAAAATGACATGAAACATCAATGGTCATAGTCACCATAATGAAGATAGTCAAGAGAGGGAGCTCAAATGAAGATGGGTATCCATATGAATATGTTTATACTTTTAAAGCTAAAAACTACATTCAAAGGGAAAATATGATATGATAGTGCACATAAGTCATATGTTCAGTCTCAGCCAAAGGAATACATGACAATCATCAAATCCAAACAAGGTAGCAAGGATGGTTTGGATTCTTCCAAAAGTCATGAGGAATTCTTACACATTTTGTAGTGATTATGCTCATGTAAATGGTAAATATGGCATTTTTTGGAGTGACAATGGTGCTCTTTTAGCAAGGAAATTGTGGCAGCAAATGATTCCCTAATTTTCACACATGACAAATGAATCAAGGCTTAGATGATGGTAAGGTTTTTTAGAAACTTACAAGGAAACTAGGTTAATCTTGAATGAATGATAAGAATGAATTTTATACTGCAATAATTGTTGAAGATCATATTGAGGTTTTTTAAGGTGCTTGTTTTTTGGAAGTTGATTTGAATAATTGAATAGAAAGGATCATGAGACACAAAATGCAACCTTATAGAGAAATATGAGCCAAATGAAGATATGAAATAAAATTTCAATAAAGAATCATGATTTGAGGATAGTGAGTATTCAAATGGTATGAAGAGTAGCTTCAATGGAGTAGATATCATAACAATTAAAATTAAGAGAGCATCCAACACTTAAAATAGAAGGATTTGAAGGAAATGAGAAGTTGGAGAAGATATTAAGAGGTAGTTTTGAGTAGTTGAGAGTATCTAGAAGGCAATTTGAATAGGGATGGACAACTGCAAGAAATTGGCTGGGTCAAAGAGCAGATATAGGATCAGTTGGCAGACATATAGGAGCCTCATGACAATAATATGAGATGAAAAGAAGTTGAAAATGTCAACACTTCCCTTCTCCAATGCCACCAAGGAGTTTTCAATTGTCAAACATGATGAAGTTAGTTTCAAGTGACGGGTAGAGTCAACAATAGTCATAATGGGTCATTTAATTATCATTGGGTGTTATCCTACTTTTCCTCTAGCATAGAGTGGACAAAAAGAAAGACTTTTTTCATTTTCAATGAGTTCTTTTCATTTTGGTAAAGTATTGTAAACTTGGCTAAAGTTTTTTTCTGGTCATTGTGGCATTGTAACTTAGATTTTGAGCCTTTGAGACTGAAAATAAAACACTGTAACACTTTTTTTCAAGTATTTTTCAAGAGAAATACATTCTTAGACTTGTTTTGCTGTAAATAAAAACCTTCTATCAATAAAGTTGAGCACTTCTGGCCTTCAAGAATTTTGTTTCGATTATGTATGTGAGGTAATTGATGTCATTTTTGTGACTTTCATATGTAAATAATTGAATGAATGCTTATTTTGATCATTTTTAAAGCAAAAAGGGTATATTTGTGTAGGTCATTTCTTGAGTCAGTGTTTAACGAAGGTTAGTTGTGAGCAATACTACTTCTCTTCTAAAAACTGCAAAAACATAGACCTATCCATGAAATACTGATACATAGATATGTCAAACTTTGATGTTGTGCACAAATAGCCAAGTTGTTGATTAAGTTGTGTGTTAAAACAGTAGTCCAAAGTTTGAGAAAAATACATTTTTGATGCATCAGCTTTGTAGTAGATTAATTTCAAACAATTTTTTCTACCTCTTTCCATTAAGTGAAGTGGTAAAACAGTTAGTTTAGGTGATAATTTGCCCAATTGTTGATATGGAAACCCAAACAAACTACTCGCTAGCTCTAATGGCCTCCAACAGAGAATGCCAAGAGTTTGCTTCTTGCCTTCACAACTCCATGGAATGCAAATAGTCTTGGCTGATGAAGAATAACAATCCGCTTAACTAATGTTTGTCATCGTGGCACCACTAAGTGTGGGAAAACAGAAAGCATGACCCTTATCAAAGTCAAATAGTTTCCAAGCAAGGAACAAAATTGTCCCTTTCCTTGTCTTCCACGTTGTATGGCTCTCAACATAATAATAGCTAAAACTACTTTGAAACAAATGAAGATATGGATGCTTGGTGCCACAAATCCACCAATAAAACTAGCAAACACATTTTCTCGTTCATACACTTGCTACATATCATTTGAGCATACTCCAAATTTGTGCCATAAATCCACCAATGATGTTCCAAACCAGTGCCAAGGACTGGCAAACATATTTTCTCTATTCATACACTCACTACATATCATTTGAGCATACTCCGAATTGCTGAAAGCAATGATAGTATCCCAATGATGATCTCAATAGAGAATCAATGCTCCATTAATCTACATGAAGTCAGAAAACACTCCTCAAATGGCCTCATGCCTTTTGCACAAGATTTAATACCTGTAGCAACCTTTTATCACCTCTAGAAGCCTGCAGGATGCTTGTAGCAGATTACATGAAGCCTATAGTAGCCTGCATGATGCATTGTAGCAACATGCACAACACCTGTAGCAGATTACATGATGCCTGTATCGGCCTGCATGATGCATGTAGCAACATACACAACACCTATAGCAGACTATATGATGCATGTAGCAGTCTTCATGATGCATGTAGCAACATGTACAACACCTGTAGCTGCTTGAACAGCACTTGTAGCACTGTTACTGTTACAAGTGATCTACAAATGATCCTGCAGCATGTCATATACTTTTCATAGAGACAAATCCCCATAAGTCCCTGCACTCATGATATTTTCCCATTCAAATGCAGTGTGTTTAGACGTGGTCAGGAATCTTGGATCTAAGTTTGAGTCAGGCTTGGTAAGTCTGCAGTCATGATTTGCTGACATGTTAGTCTCATCTGTACCTTGTCTTTATCACTGACATATAGCAAACAAGTCTATAGTTCTCCTTGCCATTCACACTAGTGCATTCTTTATTCCATGTCAATGATTTCTCTAGATTGATGTGAATCACTAATTGTATCATTATAATACCAAGGTTTTATGATGTTGCATCAATGCAGTGAAACCTCCAATCTTGAAAAACAAATTGCAACTAAGATTATACTTCCCTCCATGACCTGAAGTACTTTGGTACCTTGTCACCTCCAATACATTTTTCTTTGTCACCCTGGTCTGTTGTTCCCTGTGGATGATCACAGTTGTTTTCTTCAATGTTGTCCTTCAAATGGCTGCTCCTTTGGTCATGAGAACCATAATCTGCCTTGCAAATTTTTCCCTTAGAACTGTCATTGTACTTGGACCAATTATAATCTCTCTTAAGCATAGAGTTAAGTATTAGATCTTAAAGATAAAACAAAAGTTTATGCTTCATAGTTATCCTAAGCAACCCAGTCTCATCCTTTTCTTGCAAGACTAGGTATATTTTAAAAACTACAGCTTAATTTATCATAGTCAAGATCCACCTAGTGATCAATTAAAATCATCCTTTAAGTTCCATATGTTAAATTTATTCTATGTGTTTTTGTGTAGGGGCTCAACATACAGAAACTGAAGTAGAAGTCGAGCCAAATTTAGATACTGGAGCAAATGAGGTTGAAGAACATATAGTTGATGTTAGGGAGGAGGCCCAAGTGCAAGGAATGAATATTGGAGAGGGGTCAGGATCACTTCGGGATACCATCATGGATGAGCATATGAATATAGCTAAAGAGGTGAAGAGAAAAATTTCTTCTAGAAATTTAGATCATTTACTTCAAATGGATATGGAAAAATTGAAGTTTTATGCTGAACAACCTAGAAATAGTACTAGGAGGTCAATGAACAAAACTGCAAAGCAAATAATTGCTCATTTCAATAACCTTGATACACTCGATCAAGCCCAACTATTATCAATTGTACTTCTAAGTAATGAGCTACAAGAGCCATTACAATTGTTGGGTGTAGATACAAGTACAAAAAAGAGGAAAGGTTCACACTTACAAAAAGACATTGTTGAAAATTTGAAAAAAGGTTTGGGGTCCATTGGGAAACAGTCTCGATCAGCAGATAAGGCAATTTCAAGAAGAGTCATGTTGACATCAATTTTAAGTGAAAAAATGGCCAAAAAAAGACAAATCTCTTCACTTTCAACCGAGATTGGTTTCAGCAGAAAGACATTGACACAATATGTCAAAAGGAGAAAGATTCTTGATGATAGTACCTCAGAAGGCAATTGGGCAATTATGTGTAGAGCTCCTCGATCTGACAGGATTCAAGATGTTTTTAGGAACTTCATCTCAACCTTTTGGAATGATCATACCCGTCCTTCATCAAATAGTAGAGATGTTATCAGACACAGGATTGGGCCCAATAATAATGAATTACATATAAAACATTGGCTAGACATAACACAACATGAGATGTATGTAATGTTTTGTAATTCAAATCCACATATAAAGATTGGGCAAACAACGTTTCAAAGGTTAAAGCCATACTATGTGAAAACAAACAAGGTTTTTGAAACTTGTTGTTGTCGTTATCATATTGAATTTGATCTCTACTATCAAGTGTTCCGAAATGTTAGAGAAGAAAGTGATGGTATTTAGAATGTGCCTCCTAGACAAGCAAGTCAGTTCGTAGCATCCATCCTATGTGATAAATCAAATGATGATAATGCAACCAATCAAATAAGTTGCATACAAGGACACTGTGAAACATGTGGAAATTTGGCTAAAATGCCTTTGAGAGATGAAGATACCGACCTGACAAAGTTGGTAAATTGCAAGAGTTACAAGTATATCAAGTTTCATACCAAAAGTGGCAAAGAATCAACAAGGTTAGATTATGTAGAAGAGGAGATACCTATTGGAACATTTATGGAAAAGTTTCGTAAATTGATACAACCATATATACAACATGCTTTCTTTTCTAAGTGGCAAGCACAACAGTTTCAGACATTAAGAGATACATTCCCACTTGGAACAGTGTTATCAGTAGTTGACTTTGCAGAGAATTACTCTTTTGTACATCAAAAAGAGATTCAATCACAATATTATTTTTCAGAGCAGATCACTATTATGGTGCATGTGTGTTATCGACATGCACAAATGGATTTGGATGGTGTTGACAGTACATCTGAGGAACGAGTCATTAAGAAAGAATATCACTTTTATATTAGTGATGACAAAGAGCACGACACTCTATTTGTACAACATTGTTTCAAAAACTTTTTTGAATATTTGGCAATCAGGGGTGTCAAAATTGAAAAGCATTTTGTATGGTCAGATGGATGTGCTTCACAATTTAAATCTTCAAGGCCATTTTATGCACTTTGTAGATATCATCGAAATGACAACATACCACATGTTTGGAGCTTCTTTGAGAGTGGACACGGAAAGGGTGAACATGATGGTGCAGGAGCTTGCATCAAACGTGCTCTAAGAAAGTATCAACTGAATTATGAAGGAGATCGTATAAAAGATGCGCATGATGTTGTTGAATGGTGTCAGAAACACTTTGCATCAAATGAGGTTGGCACATCTTCAACAAACAACCGATCCATTCCACATAGAGTGTTTTGGGAGATATCAGGTATGTTTTTGTTTATATTTAAATCTTTAAATATACATATATATGTACATTCAAGTTTATCTATTTTAGTTTGAATATATTTATATTAAATCATGATTTTTTAATGCAAAATTAATTTTTGTAGGTGTGGATAGAAGATCAATGCATGGATGCAAGAGGGTAGAGAAAACAAGATCTTTGCATTCTGTCATGAGTACAAATAGTTTCCCGTGGACATTGCAGACTAGGGATTACTCATGTTTTTGTTATGACTGCATTTTAGAAAACTATGATGAATGCAACTACCAACAACAAGGATATGTCAATGGATGGAATTTGGTGCCACTAGATGTTAGTGACACATACAATGAAGATGAAGATGAAAGCTTTGAAGACATTCCTTTGATTTCAATTGATTAGGACCATATTTCAGGACTAATTAAAAAGGGTATGTATGTGTATATATTTATATCATACATGTACGAGCTTTTGTAAATTTGTAACTTAATCATTTAATAATTTTTTGCTACTTATTTTAAGTAAATCTATATATACTTAAATGATAGTGGAACTCCTTTTTTTACAAATTTTCCATGTGAATTTGGTGCAGGAGATATTTTTGCAGTCATAGCAGAGGCTGGAAACATAGAAGGTGTTAGTTATTATCTATTGCGTTGCACAAGAGAGAGGTGGAAGCTAGTAGAATCAGAAACGAGTGATGGAATGTCGTTCCCCATAGGTTTGACAAAATAAATAGATGCTCTTACAAGATTTATCTATTGAATGTATATATTTTGAATTTGTTACTCGTATTGACCTTCTAAATGTTATGTCTTACTTTTGAATGTTGGTTCCCACAGGTTCAGTTGTACTGCAAGGGACATATCTGAAACAAGTCAAAATTGTTCAGCATGGGATTCATTTTACTGATTATCAACTTGAGAACAAAGTATATCAATATAGCCACCTAGTAGTTGCTACTGCCCTATCCCTTCATCTAGTTCCACATGCATGTGGACGTTGTAAGTGGAGACTAGATAGTGATGAACATCAAAGAATATTACATGTTATTGAAGAGCAAGCTGAACCACTTGAATTGGTTTGAATAACGTGATGTGTCATAGGTGTACTTGAACAATTTACACAAATTGTATGACTCCAAACTATATTAAATTGAATTTTTCAAGTTCATTCCATCTTATTTGTCAACAAAACAAATATATTATCATGTAAATGTTACTTTAAGTTTAAAATATCATTCAATTAAGTATATTATGGTCTCAAGATTTTGTATAATAGCTATACTGATCATTTTTTGTATAATAGTAACTTCCTTTCTTGTGGATGATGAAAATAGGCATCAAATGCAGTAGGAGTTATACAAAGGATTTTATAGAGCTAGCTGCCCCATGACAGAAGTTGTGGCGAGGTCTGCGATGGAGATGGCCATGAAAAGAGAACCCAGAAATGTTGCTTTTGTTTTACACCTACAATATCATGATTGTTCAGTTAATGTGAGATAGAGATACTTTTTAATGTACTTTAGGCCTTAGTAAAAATGCTTGAACTTATCAGAGAGTATTTGCTTATTTAGATGATTGTTTAGGGCACCCCTAAATTCATAAGTTTATTCTATTTGGAGTTTTTCTTAATGAGGTTGTGACTTGCAAACATAATCTGTGTTTAAGTGAAAAATTAAAGCTATAGAGGGGATTATAAGCTTATTAATGGAACTATACATAGCTAATATATAACTATGTATATTATGTTGTTTTTTGTAGGGATGTGATGGTTCTCTGCTTCTGGATAAGACCTCCAACATGGCTGAAGGGAAGGATGCACTATCCAACATAAACTCTTTGAGGCTCTAGAGAAAGTGTGCCATGGTACAGTCTCTTGTGCTAACATTTTCATAATTGCTGCAAGGGGTGTTGTAATTCTGGTAAATAAGATTATTTGATGTCCTTTTTGCCAAACTGCTATGTAGACCTATCAAGGTGGATTTACTTGATGTTCGATTATTGTTTCAAGCCAGGCAACAACATTTTCTTATTACTTTTTGATGGTATTAGTACCATGTAAACCAAAGCAAAAGCAGATTTGTTTTGAATGGTAGAGATTTGTTTTTTTTTTAATATTGAGATTCACCATGAAAAGTAAAATTAACAACTATGTACTTGTTGGCATTGCAGAGACAATTTTTCTAGGGAATATCTTTTTGGGTATCTTTCACAGCATATATGTGAAAGGGGATCAAACTAATTTTGAAATCAGATATGTTGGTGTGGAAGGCAGTGAGTTGTATCCAGATGTAAAAGACCTCACTATCAATGAGTTCTTGAGTCAATTTGCTTGAATTATATGAGATACTCTTGGAAGAAGTGAGCTATTAGGTAGCATGAGAATAAAAGTTTTGAATATACATTTAGTGCTAGATACTGTGTATGGGCGATTGCACGATACGTTGTATTAACTCTAGTGAGTTGGGTCCTTTAAATTTGATTTTATGCATAGTCAATTATTGATATATATACGCTTGATATTTGCACGCAGTTTGCTCAAGATATTCATTAGATATGCTAATATGGAGTTATTCTAAGCTATGATTTATGAACCAAAATCAATTCTTAATGTGCAAAAGTAAACATTTTGTTGTGGTTTCAACTTATGTATTATTGTTCCTCGTAAACAAAATGCCCTATTCATTAGAATTGTTAGAATCATACATTATATGGTACTGGCACTTTATTTTTACTAAATATTAACTGTGGAATTTGTAGATTCACAGTCTTGAAGTATGGCTTATCAATCTTCAAATAAAAAACCAGTGAGATGAACTAGTGTATGTAATACTGACTTCACAAACAAATAATGCGCCAACCACAATGCCCAAAATCTAAGAAAAAATAATGACAGAATTCAAATGGGGCTCAATCTTCCAACAGACTTGAATATGACTCAGATGGCAGACCGATAGTTCAATGCAAGTAATCTAGAAAATAAATTCAATTTGCCTCTGTCTGTCTCAGTCAATCACATAGATTAAAGTTACATTGCAAATAGAATTGATGCTTTTAATAACAATAATGATGCCAATTATTCCTTATGGCTGATGAATTACTGGAGATAGACGCAGTTCCAAAAGCCATTTGTATGATGCTACTTCTAAATGATGCAAGATAAACAAGCAAACTATCTTTAACATGGGTCTGGGAAATTGCAGCACACATCAAGCTGCCAAGTTCTTTTGGTAAGAAGAAATGAAGTAATATAAGTATAGTAATACAATATAGAGTATCTAGTAGATCCATTGATAATCATAGATTATGGGGTCACATAGTTTGAGATGGACTTAGAACACCAACTAGGAATCAATACAATGTTGGGTGACAGGATGTGTGACTTATCTATTAGACAAAATCAGATGGGATGGGGCACCACATTACAAAATGAACTTGATAGACTAATCCACAACCGTCTATGAGAGGACTAAAACAATTAACAGATGGTCAAGATTAGTCAACAAAGAGAATTGTAGGATTAAAATAATTGGCTAAATGAGTTATGCCATGTATTGTCATCCAAAATAAATGCACTGTGAACTATAAACACTAACTGAAGTGTCACCTGAAGAAATATTAGATTCAATAAAGTAATGGAAGCACAAGTTTCTCTGAATCAATCACTTTCCTCAATTTTATGTTGCATCGAAATAATATCTTTGGAATAGTTATGTTTTCAAAAACTAGTTGTTGACTACCAGTACAATTTGTGTTCAAATTTATTCTTCTAGCATTCTCTACCTCTGCCCTTAGAAGAGTATTGTACTATTTTTGTAACATGAAAACATGTGGAAAAATGCACATTAAGTGGGGACATTTATGCATGTGAAATGAAGCCATAAGTGACTGGTACAAAACAAGTTCAATATATATATATATATATATATTCTGAAAACAGTGAAGCTTTTTTATTTATAGCAAAAAGCGGTTACAAAATGGCAGCCAAAAAATACCAAGGCAAGGCCAAAATTACAAAGTGATAAGTCAGATTTTTGTAACATACATATCATAAGCTCTTACATGTCAAATATGACTTTAAACAAAGTTCAAAGAACAACAAGAAAGATAGTTGTTTCTTCAAAAGATGGCTAGTGAACAACAGTTTTTCCTTTCATACATAGATAAATGTAGGAACCAACAATTTGCATCATATACGCATTAACATGATCAGAGTTTGAAAGAGAACTAGAATATTGGGTAGGATCGCTGAACCCTGTTGTGTGTTGATGTTCCATGCAACAGAATGGAGGGCACTAGGTTTGTATAAGGTGGTTGCTTTTTAACCAAGAACATTTGCCTACATTGATCTCTCTACTTGAGTGGCCACACTTTCGGCGGTAGGAGAAAACACTGCATCCACAACACAAAACAATAGAATCAAAATCCACCAAGTCGATAAAATTAATAGTGAAAGCTAAAAGTGCATGGTTTGTACAAAATCTGGAGTAAACAAATTGAAGTTTTACAAAAGACAAGCTTACCAAAAGCTAAAGACAAGCATTAGTGACCAGATTGTGTCCACTCTTATAAGCTCCACCAACTTCACCAACCCAAGCACTTGACTAAGGTCCATAATTATCCAAGATTCTTTTGAGGTTCTTGAATGTAGACTCTTCTCGGCTAAGATACGATGGATCCAGTATTTTATCCACAAGAAGCTAATCAACACCTGGTAACCAGATAACAAATTGTCAAGCAGTATCATCTAAAAACTTGATATGATGAACAAATTGATGACAACTATTCAAGAGGTTCTTGGCAGATCAAAAGGATATAGAGGAAAGCTCAAAGACAAATTCCATTCATTAAATTCCATTCAACTTGCTCACTCAGGTCCCCAAGTCTTACAGCCTTGGGGTGCGTTGTGAGACCACACAACAAAAAATAGCAATCTACCATAAGAAACCACCAAGGTATCATTAAATTAATTAACAACTAGCTGCTAGAAAAATGACCTAGGATGCTTTTCCATCTCATTTCACCCATATGAACTTTGATATATCTCTTCCTCTATTATAACCTTTCACCAATTGCAAGGTGTATACCATAGCATCAAGAGTAATCATTTGCCTTGTAAAATTTCCATTTTTCCTCTGTCATATGCTGAATATCCATTGCATTTTGTTGATTTTTATCTTCTTAACTCTAGTGTACTTACTCCTTATTTGCACTATAACTATGCTTGCAAGTGTTTGCATTCAATCTGAACAAATGGTATTTTAACTATTCATAAACCATGTCACTATGAAAAATTCACTGCTTCAGTCTCGCATAAATCAAGTTAATGAATGAAACATAAAAAATTGAGTACATAATAAAAAATTTGTGTTGAACTACACAAGATTTGATAAGGTTTTTGACATTTTATACGGATTTCTTCACTATCACTTTGTGAGCCAATGATGTACTCATTTGTAAATTAACATGAAATATGTGTTCCTTGTATTGTAAACTTAAACCTTTAACCAACAATACTTTCATTCAACATGCCACTTTTAACTACCATTGTCCTCTTTTGAGCATTGTCACTTTTTTTTAGACTGTGGAATTTCTTTCATACTAATCTTTTGAGTTTGAACTGCACCTTTCTATGACTTTCATGTTATTCTATTGTAAATCCACTATGTGGTCTTTGGTAGCAAGAAATCCACAAGTAAACATAGCATTTGATATTTCCTATGAGTCTTTTCATTTCTAAATTAATCTCAAGATCACCATATTTCCTTCCAAGCTCTATCAAGCTATCCAATGTCGAGAGCAACTTGTCTCCTTAAAACCCTATACATGACTGCCCTCTTCAATATTTTTCATTGGCTGCCATGTGCTTGATTACCAAGGTCATTTTCTTCATCTAGATTGTTTCCCTTACCATTGTAACGTTGTTCTTTATAAGACAATATCTACACTTCTATAGACTGACTTCTAGAGCTCATGATGACTATGATTATTGGCCTATGACTACCTTACTATTGTTTTCTTGACAAGGATTTTCACAATCTTAATAGATGATTTACTATGGTTTACCATAAGAGTTTCCTTGTTGACAGTGCTTGATTCCATTTTATGTTAAGTTTCATACATATGGTTTAAGTCAAAGCAATTCCAGAATTTTCACAACTTCAATTTTGGTCTATTTTCAGACCTGCAGATTGTAGCAGTGCAGCCAACTACAGTTGGGCTCACAGCACTCTTATAATGAATTGAACTGAATTAGATTTACTCTAGAACCCAGTTGAGCAACTAAATAATCTTTATCCTTGGAACATTTCTGCTTTTATTATATTGTTTTAATTTACTATTTTTTGCCTCTATACATAGGTGTACCGTGTGAGAACTAACTGCTTGCACATCTTCAGATGAGGTAAAGCTCCTACTAGACTTAGAGAAGACATAAAATGTTAATATGTTAAAATGATGTAAACTATGTTGCCTTTGGAAAGGGCTGTTGGAATTCTTCTATGAACTACACATGGCCATCAGAATTACCATCTCAGAGTTTTTTAGATGATGCCACCTCATGACTGATGGTCTTTGTTAGTTGATTTGTTGCCTGGTATTGATGTTTGAAAACAACATCAAATTAATTTTCTGACAGTAACAAATCCACGACTGTAGTTTAAGTTTGAATTTACACAAGCATGGAGATAACACCTAAGCAAAGGCTTGAAACATAGAAAGACAAGTGTTTTCTATTAGAACTGTGTATATTTTCTTATTCATCAGATTTTTTCATGTTTTATGAGTGAAAGCAATAGGGCCTGAAAATGTTTTTATTATCCAGTATATTTTTGCTCCTTTCTTGTTAACATAAACTTGTTATACATTTTAGTTAATAAAAAAACTTGAAATCGGGTGCATAGTGCTCTACATCAAACATTTGATCTGGACCCTTATCTTGTTTATGTAACTATTATGTAACTTCAGTGTTGTCAATCCTTATGCATGGAAAACTAAAGACAATTGATGAGGGTAACAATGAGAGTATAAGGACAGTCATGGGCTGTTAAAGACGGTGAATGAGTCATATATATTATATGCTTAGAGGAAAACTCTTTTCATTTTAAATGGCCAATGGCTAAAAGGTAAGGTAATTTCTTTGTGTCAGCCTTGACATTCTTCATGACTGTGATGTAATGTACAGTCCAAATGATAATCTTCTTTAATGACTGCGATCTCATCAAGGTCCTTGATAGTTGAAGATGTTACACTATTTACTTGAAACATCTATAGCATCCAAGCCTTTTTTTCATTGGATTAATGTCTACAAAACCAAAATTGTGTCTTTGCAAAGTGAAGCAAGGTGATAAGAAAGGATACAGTGAAATTGAAGAGGAGGAAGAACATCAAGAGTTGATAATGACCACAAAGTGCAGTCATAGGGGAAAAATAATACAATGCAAGCATAAAGGTTAGTGATGTAAAGCATTTCATGAGTTTTCAGTTAATGGCACCATGAAGGTTGTACACAGTCGTATCAAAGCATATGGTATATAATATGTATGTGTATAAACTAGGAAGAGTAGTGATTACAAATTGGTATCTGAACATATCATATCATAGTAACATTACACTCAACAAACCTGCCATTAATCCTAAGTAATCATGACTCATTTCAAGTTTTCACAAGTTATTCAAGAAGTTAGGCCATCATAGAAAACTTTTGCAAACTATTTGAACATACCTTAAGCAATCTCAAGAGACACATAAAAAGTAGAATCTTAGCAAATTTACCTTTTGTACCCAAGAATGACTCCTCGTACATAGAGCCTAGAAAAAGAAATGTGCCAAAGAGTTAGAATCAAGATAAATTACCAACATGTTTCATTCAAAATTTTGAGCAGCTATTGTGAAAACATAAAATAAACATTGTATTTTGTACCAACAACTTGTTTACCTATTAATTAACTTAGGCTCCACCAAAGTTGTCATGCCGACTCTGAATTGAGTGACCCTCTGAGTGAGAATCATGCTCTGATGGATGCACCGAGCCCTGGATATTATGCCAAATTGGAATAATGTTAAATATCTATATACATGTGTACAAATTATATATATACATGGGTACATGATTTAAAAACTCAAAATCACCTGTCCACTAACATTAGTCACATCAACCAAATTACGCCTGCATACACGGTCCGTCCTCAAACTCGGTGTAACATGAGCTAACTCCCTCTACAATATATATATAACATAAATGTGTACATTAGGACTATCTACCATTTAAATAAAACAAGTAATATTAAAGTTTAAACAAGTTTAAATTGTGCATGTGTGTACACACATACATACCTCTGTATCAGGTGGTGCAGGATCTACTGCAATGACCCTATCTGTCAACTCGGCTGTATCATGGGTCTCCTTGGCTAGCTCCAGTATTGACGGGTGTAGTGGACTAACTAGGTGAGATGGCATCGATGACATTTCTCCATGTACCAACATATCCACGAAACTTGACGATCCCATCTGCAACTGATCTTCAACTAAATCTAAGCCCTGGGATGCATGATGTCGAACACTCGTAGAAGGACCAGTAGGTGTACCCTCGTCTCCAGCAGTTGAATGATCTGTAGGTGGATCTGACAAATGTGCAGTGTTTCCAAAGTGATGAGAATGATGTGAAGGACCTGTAGCCTGGCTGGATCCTAGATGTGAACGAGCTCTACTCACATGTCCTCTGACCTCATTTATCGGGATCCCAAGCTCTGCCGAAATGAAACCATATGCCTCCAATAGGTCATCTAACAAACAATGAGCCATACTCTGAAGCATCTGCTCTCCTTTGAGACCATCTATGTCTGAGGGTGAAAGGACACCTGCCATAGCATAAGGATCAATACCATCATCCAATGGTCTAGATCGTGCAGAATGACTCATCAAATATCTCCCCACACGATCAGTAGATATCATAGATGCAGCAGCAGCTATATCACCAACACCGTCAATTGCTTCCCTTTGGGAAGAAATGACAACTTTCTCTGCAATAGGTGCTAGGGTTGGGGAGATAGCAGGCAATCTCTCCCCAACCAAATTCCGACAAGATTGAGGTTGTCGATTTGGTCGACAAAAAGCCTCCCTGTCAGCAACCCTACCACGCCCTTGACCATAATATTGTGGTAGGTCCAAGTAGTTGACGTTGAGGCCCAAATGAACCTCAGCATACAACTGTTGTGCAAAGTATAAAGGAATTTGGTCGTTATTTGGATAATGACCAAATGCTGCAAGAAAGCGTGGGTATATCAAAGGGGCCATCTGAGGATCAACACATCGAGTCACTTGATATCCCTTAACCTTGGATTTACCAACGTAATATGGAAAACATTTTTCTTTGAGGGTATCTTTTGGGACTTGCAGCTAAACAAATGCAAGAGAAACCTCACCACTAATCTCGTGCTGCATCTCAGCAAGAATAGTTGCTATAGTGTCAGCAGAATAAGCATTTGTGGTGTGAAATTTCCGTATAATCTTCTTTAAGCTATTTAGAATTGACACACATGTATCCTTGTAAACCCCTGTGGTGGTGGGATCAGCTAGAATATGATCCAATTTATGGATCTCCTCATCTATATAGGCAAATATACCCACAAGTGGTGGTTCTTGAGTTGCCATATTAGTCCCTGATTTGTCCAAAAAAATACATTACTTTAAACATCCTAGTGTTTAAATTTAAGTGAACAAATCACAATCAAATTTTACTTTAGTCCAACCAAATGGAGGTGAAGACCAATAGGTACATTTTATAATGATCTTCTTTCTATAACTAATTTCATGCAATTCCTTATTAATACCCAAACCTCCAGAAATTCTGACTTTCTAAATAGAAGGAAAAGTCATAAATTTCTTAAATTAGCATTATTTAGATTATCCACAAGAAATCTAAAAATAAAGTTACAGACATTATGAACACTATTAGAAAGTCATCAAGCCCCAACCTGTCTTAGTCGGGATAAATTGTAAACCTGATAGTAAGAAATCTGCTTTGATGCAAATCTGACCCATAAACTGCTGTAGATATTCTTAAACAGCTCACCAATTATGGATTTCTAATTCTAGCTACTCCAAACATCTTTCAATTGAATGCAAAAGAAAAATACAGTACCAAAAGCAAAGCAAAAGTAAGTAGATAAATAGAAACAAAACACAAGATTTGGACTAGAGAAACCCAAAAGGGGGAAAACTTGGATGATTAAATACTCTCCAAACTCCACTATAACCAATCAGGTACAATCAATATGAATGAACTTCTCTTCTATAAAGTGAAAGATTGAACCCTAGAATAGAACAAATAGTAAGGAAAAACAATAAAAGCATAGAACAAATAAAAAACCCGATCACATAACTTGGAAAGAATTTTGAAAATGAAAAAAATTCAAATTTAGAGAACTATGGTCTGTAGTTTTTAGCAGCCTGTGGAGAAAGTGCAAAGATTCAAATTTTAACTTGTAATTGATTTTCCAGAATATAAGTGCACAATTCTGGCATACAGGTTCTTTTTGATGGTTCCAGTTGAGGGGCTATATATTATTGGAAGTAACAAATCTTTTAGTGTATAACAGATGGATTTCAAATGGTATAACGTGTAGAGGAGCTTTGGGTCTTTGAAGAAAATGCCAATATGCAAACACTCCCTTAGATCACAAGTGGTGGGAATGGGCTATTTCCTTTTATTAAAAATGGATAGATTGCCATTAAGCGACTTGACTAATTTGAAGAACATTATTTCCTGGAGGTGATCATGATATATGTTATTCCATAAGCAATTCAAATCTATTGAGGCATCATTGTTAGATCCCTACTCTTTTTTTTAATATGATCTGCATATCATTGTTTCTAACTAGTACATAGAGATCCATGGTCTACAATTTTCATTTA
>VDFB02000003.1:628704275-628717645 GCA_007258455.2 Sequoia sempervirens
AGAATTAGTTGTGCCAGAATTTTAGCTTACACTTTATTTTGAAGGTAAGGGACAACAACAATAATAGTTAAATGTCTTAAAACAAATTTGTTGGACAAAATGGGTAGATCTGAATTTTCATAGATCACTTTTTACATACTCTACAAGAAATATCGTAATCTTTACTTTCAACTGAAAAAGGATCTAGAAAAATACATATCTATAAATTTATAATTACAATGTTTAGTCTGTAAATAAATAAACATTGATTAAGGGTGGACTGCATTTTCTCTTCTTAGAAAAGTGTTTGACATGTCAGAATATGGGCCATATTCTATTGAATAGCTATGAAATTTGAAACATAGTAGACAATATTTACTTAAGTATTAATTTAAAGTTTTAAATGATGTTTCCACAAAAAAAATATGTAGACCATAGCTACTCAAAATAGAAAGAATTTCCTATAGATTTTACTCATGAAACAAATATTCTTGTTGTTGTAGCAGGTGTGCCAAATTTGGTTCGTGGTGATTGGCTAAAACCTGGTGCAATACTAATTGATCTGGGCTTAAATGTCATAGAGGTATGGCACCTTCTAACTTCCTTTTTCAAAAAAAATTGTAAGTAAAAGATGGTTAATATATAGAAAATTAAAACTATTGCTTCCACTTTTGTACGATCCTAATGCTAAAAGAGAATACCAATTAGTCAGTATTGTTTCCTATGAAGAGGCTTCAAGAATGGCTTCAACAATTAATCCTCTACCTTGTGGCCTTAGTCCAATGACTATTGTAATGTTTTTGTCCACTACTCTGCAATCAACAAAACAGGCATATGGGTTCAATTGAGATTTTTGATGTTTGATCTAGGCCTTTTGCAATACACTTCACAAATAAGTTTTGTGAGGCTTATAAATGAGTTATCTATTACTGAATGGAATAAAAAGATCATTTTATATTGTAAGGCATTTTTTGGAGGCATTAGGCACCTATAAGAGGACTTAAGACTATATGCTTTCATTTTCATTTGTGCATAAAACTATAACATTTAAGTAGGTTGGTTATACATGACTCTACATACAATGAAATTTCTAAAGATCTTTGCATTTTTAAAGAGTATTTTTATCATATATGTTGAATGGTTAAGGAAATCTTTGAACTCATTAATATTTGCTTAATGTTGGCAACATGTAAATTATGCTTTCTTCATGGCCTAAAAGCACAACCAAAGCATCTCAAAATTTTG
The DNA here is from genome assembly GCA_007258455.2 of Sequoia sempervirens. Classification (NCBI taxonomy): domain Eukaryota; kingdom Viridiplantae; phylum Streptophyta; class Pinopsida; order Cupressales; family Cupressaceae; genus Sequoia; species Sequoia sempervirens. The sequence continues at coordinate 628,705,500 of VDFB02000003.1, forward strand.
AAGCGAAAAATTCTTTTGTTATAAGGGTCATTTTCTAATGGAAAACAAAGTTGACTCTATCAACATGATCAATTTCCTAAATTTAGGTGACAACTACTTTACCCTAGCCAATTGTCCCTGAAACATAACAAACACAACAAATACAAAAAAAAAAACAATTCTAAAACTTTCTCGTAGGAACTTCGCTGCAACTCTTGTTATATTTATTCAAGTGTTTATATACTGTTAAAATCTTGTATATAGTATTTCTATTAATTTAATTTAAATATTTAGATGTTAATGTGTTTAATATAATTTGAAATTTGAAATTTTGATTTAAAAAAATTAATTTCTAAATTTTTAATTTGAAAGACAATAAATCAATAAAGAATGTATTTAACGATGTCTTAAATAAATTAACTCATTGCAATATTAATAATGTAAGCTTGAGTAAATATAATAGTTTAATATTGTCATCTCTTTAGATGGATGTGTTTAAGATAGCCATAACATAATGCTTTATCTTTAATTTTTTTATTAAATATTTTTATATTTATTTTATTGTTTTCATTCAAAACTTTCAATATTTAACTATAATTTTAAAATTATAAAAAATATTTAAAATATTAATAAAATTTTATTTTAAAGTAAAATATATATAAATATATAGTATAAAAAGTATTTAATTTTTTTTAAAAAAATTATTAAATTAATTTAAATATTAAATTTTGTTATTTTTAATATAAACTAATACTATAAATTTTAATAAAAAATAAGTTTAACTTTTAATTTTTAAATTTTATTATGAAATATTTAAGATAAAATAAGATAGAAAGTAAAAATATTTAAATTTAATATTAAATATTATAATCTTGTTTATATTTTTTCTATTAATTTATTTTAAATATTAGATGTTAATGTGTTTACTATAATTTGATAATTTAAAAATCAACAAAGAATGTATTTAAGAATGTCATAATTAATTAACTCATTGCAACTCTAATTGAATCGTAAACTAATTAACACCAAACCCTAATTGAACTCTAACCCCAAGCTTTATCTGAGATAACCCTTACCGTAATTTAATTCTAACCTGAAACTTTGTCCTAGAATTCTAACTCTAACTCTAACCCTAAACCTAAGTAAACCCTAACCCTAATCCTAATTAAAAGTTCAATCCTAACTATAATACTAATTTTAATACTAATCATAATTATAATCCTAACCTTAGTTGAACACCCTAACCCCAATCCTAATTGAAATCTAACCCTAACTGTAACACTATTTCAAACTCTAATCATAATTATAACCTTAACCCTATATTTGAACACCATAAGCCTAACCCTAACTATAGTTGTCCCTAATTGAACCCTAACCCTAATTGGACATAAAACGTAGTCACCTAAAATTCACTTTGACTTAGTCACTCTAATTTTTTTAACAATAGTAGAAGATAATTCCAATTGACAGGTAGTCTCAAGAAAGATCTTTAGAATATCTTCTTGTTCTATCAATATTACCAATAAAAAAATACCACTTTGACTTAGTCACTCCCAACACCTACTTCCTAAATGGTCACTACGATGCACAAATATTAAATTACGCATAGATAAACAATAAATTACACACAGGTAAACATGCCACACACATCATATTTTATATAAATAAAAGTTTGTTTAATTTATTTAAATGAAACATATATCTAATACAAATAAAATTAACACGATGAAATCTTCTTGTATTAGTAAAATTAAAATAACATCTTTATTTTATATATAAATCAAATTCATTTAAATTTATTTATTGAAAATAAAATTAACATCATATTATTTAAAATTTTTGGAGTTAATAAATTTATAACTTGTTATTATTTAGATGAAATAATAATTTTATCTAGCAACTCTAAGTCCTAAAACCCCAAAGGGTTACGATTCTTAGATAAAGCTTGGAGTTAGAATTAAACTAAGGTTAGGGTTACAACTCAACTAGGGTAAGGGTTAGAGTTAGGATTCTAAGATAGAACTTGTGGTTAGAATTAAGGTGAAGCTTTAGGGTTCAGTTAGGTTTTTGGTTATAAATTTGAAAATAATTGAAATAAGGAACTATTTTATAACATTATCTATACATGTACTAATTTAAATAACATTCTAACATAAAAAATAAATAAAAAAATTGTGATAATTCTTCGTGTATTTTATATATATTATTAATTAATATATGTATGCTAGTTTATTTCACAAGCTCTTAATAATATATTATAGTTATTTTAAATACATCAACATCTCAAAATTTAATATTATGGCTATCTTAAACACATCCATCTAAAGAGATGACAATATTAAACTATTATATTTATTCAAGTGTTTATATTAGTAATATTATTGCAATGAGTTAATTAATTATGACATTGTTAAATACATTCTTTGTTGATTTATTGTCTTTCAAATTAAAAATTTAGAAATTAATTTTTTTAAATCAAAATTTAAAATATCAAATTATATTAAACACATTAACATCTGGATATTTAAATTAAATTAATAGAAATAGTATATACAATATTTTAATATTTTATGTTAAATTTAAATATTTTTACTTTCTATTGTATTTTTTATTAAATATTTTTATATTTATTTTATGTTTTTCATTCAAAACTTTCAATATTTAACTATAATTTTAAAATTATAAAAAATATTTATGTATATAGATTATATAATAATATTATATATAATAATCAAATAATATAATATATTTTATTAATATATATATATTCTTAATTTAATAAAAGATATATAAATAATAATATAGTAATATTATTATATAATATAATATTTTAATATCTATATATTAAGTAAAAATATTGGAGTTCTATTTTAATAGTAAACTCTAAAACCACTTATATTTTTATTATACTAATATAATCTATTATATAGTTTATTTTAAATAAATATTATATTATATTTATAATATTGCTAATATTTATATTCTATTATATTCATAAAATATATTAATATCTATTCAATATAAATAGTAATATAATATATATTAAAAGATTAACTAAAAATATTGACGATTTACAGGAAAAGAGATTATTTTTGCAGTTTTTTATTGCGGAGAGTTAAAATTATTTTCCTGCGGGCGATGGGAAAGTTTTTCACGTCGGGAGGTTTTTTTGTCAATTTCTACGAACTCTGACAGAAGTGATGTTGCTACGGTATTTGGCGAGAGAAACGAGGAAGGCAGACGTCGGTAGGTTTTTTTGTCAATTTCTACGAACTCTGACAAAAGTGATGTTGCTACGGTATTTGGCGAGAGAAACGAGGAAGGCAGAGGAGCTGTGCTACGGCAGGTATGTCAGGCATGGCAGGCCATGGATGCCCATCCATGCCTGCCAGTGCAAATTGTCACCTGCATAGCCTTTTCCCTATGGCACATGCTCATTGATTCGTGGCACTGGCTATCCAGCCCCAGGAATGCACCGGGGCATGGATGCCATGCCATGCCTCCGTCCATGCCCTGCCGTGCAAACGTAGAAGTCCGTACAGAACCGTAACTGGCAGCAAAAACAAAATACGGTGGGTGACGCTGCAAACACAATAAATTAATCACTGCTGCTTTCAAAGCCTCCACAATAGTTTTGAATTGAAAATAAAAGGCATCACTCACATTGGACTACCTATAACCATCAACGAATGGTTAAAAGAAAATAAACCCAAATTAGTTATGTCAAATCTACTTATTTACCTACTTTTTGAATGAACATTATTTTATTTTATTTCCATCTTCTTCCACTCTAACTTTCTATTAGTTCATTTAGTAATATACTAGCGCTTGCACCTCAATGAGGTGCAATGGTTACGCCGATAGAAGATATACTCTAGCAATATATTGAAGGACAGGGAGTTACCTGAAATTAGAATAGTACATGACAACAAATTTATCAACTGAAAATTATGCCTCCCAATTGCATTTGCTTGAAAGTTTCAAAGGCTTTTTAAAATAATCCATTTTTTGCATTTCCTGCAATCATTGCATTCCATGAGATAAACTTTCTTTGAGGCATTTTGTCAAACAGTTCTATCTCTATTGAGCTTACTAAGAATGTATTCGAGTGCACGGTGCAGATTCCATATGCTCAATGTTTTGTGCTTGTATTATTTGTTAATTTGTTTCTATGTACAGGAGCCATGTCAAATTCCACTTACAGTACAACTAAAGTATCTTTGACCATAAATACAACATCAAATACCCCAACCCTGCATCGTTGTAGGGATTAGCCAAATTGAAAACAAACCTAAATTGCTAATACTCATCCACCAGATTCCATCTCTGTGCAGGTCTTTGATAGGCAATTTGATGTAAAAATTTCAATAAATTATCTATATTATTTCAAAATTGTGTAAGAATTGAATTTGTAGAAAATTGAATGTAGTTTCTAAACTACTAGGTTTGTTTTAAAAAAAAATCTATTTGGTGAAAATTTGAAATTTCAATGCAGTAGTACTTAAATTTTAGGGAAAAAATAAGAAGTAGGTGTCTGTCTGACCACCCTAACCATAATAAAATAATAATATTTTAGATATAATTAGATGACCCATGTCCTGATGTGATGCATATTTTTTTGTAATTTTTTTCCAAGTAAATAATTAATTATGAATTTTGTATTACAACTTTTAAAAAATATAAAAACTCATATGTCTGACCACTTAACTTGGTCAAAAATTCATGAAATTCAATTTTATTTTTTTAATCCTATAGTATGCAAAGCATAGAATGTGACACATGTTTTAGATTAAAAAAATGTGAAAAAAAAGTTGTTAGCCACATACCCATCATATTGCCACTTTTTGGCCCATCATGATCCTGCACATACCCATACATTAATTGCATTAAGGATATTATAGTGAAAATACAAAGGAATTAATGGGTTGAAATGATTTTGATAGGTGATTGTGAATTCTTGATTATTGGAATGAACTAGGTGTGATATGTGTTAGTATAAATAGTTTCTTTATCTACGTAGTTAGTTAATCGCCTATCTAGGATTGACCTTACTTAGGTTTCTTTTGAAAATTTTCTTACTTCATATTATTGAGGCATGTGTCCTCATGACATGAGACATGCTTATTGACACTTGCTCACCCACTTGTCAAGTGAGCTCACAAGTGTCCCACCTATAGAGGGGTAGTTAGTAGTTTAGTCCTACCTCCTCATCCTTGCCTTTATATCTAAGGCTCGATCATTGTATCATACACTCTTCATTTTAAAAGGGAGGTTATGGTAGAAGCCACATTATTAGTTAAGGTCAAAGGTGTGGCAAAATTAAAAGAGTGGAATGTTAAATATCACTTGCTTTAAATACATGTTATCACATATTGAAAAATGTTACTATTGTGAAAAAAATTCCTACAATTTACTCTTTGAGTAAAAATGGAAACTTTTAGTGAAAATGAGGGGCATTGCAATAACATTTGAAGTGTTAAATATCAATAGAAAAATGGAAGAAAATGGGTATACAAAGAACCTATTTAATTCACATCTACCCAAATAAGTTATGGGATAGTTAAAAAATGAATATCAATCAAAATTTATTAGACCATATAAGATGACTGCTATATTTTTATATAACTGTCTATATGACACTTTAAATTATTATTAAACTATATATATGTGAACCATGATCCTAATACCTGCAAAACACAACAAACAAACACATTAGAAGATTGAAATGCAAGTTAGAAACATGATTCCTCAAGAAATCCATTTATCAATGCTCTAAATAGGAAAATGAAAACAATACAATGAGAAATCAACAAAAGAGATTAAATCCTATGAAAGCAATGTAAATCCTTGATCTCTTGAGGGAGTTGGTGCCAATTTGATGTGAAAATTGGCCCTTTCCCAACTCCAATGCTAGCTTTGATGATTTGATGAAGATTGTGATCCACTTTGATGAAGATTGATGAATGCTCCAAGCTAAAATCTGCAAAAAACCTAGCTATGATTCAATGAGATGAATGAGAATTGCTAAGTATTTTAGCATGGTAACTTTGCTTGAGATGTGGATTGATGAAATAAGGATATAAGCTCTTTATTTATAGATTGATAAGTTGAAGAGATGTCCAAGTTTGATCAATGTGGGACAAAGATTCAGCCAATGATATGATGCCACTTGTCAACATGTGAGAGGATGAAGGTTGAGCAAGTTTTGAGGAATGTGCAAGTTTGAAATTTGAATTTGATGAGATGACATGTTTAGGGGGGATGAAAAATGAGTTAAATGCCAAGTGGGAGACATGTAAGAGACAATGTAAGAGCTTTACATGCTTTGCTGGATGGACAAGTCCTTTTGGGGGGAGATTTCAAATTTGAGGAATATTCCCACTTAGATGCCTTTTTTGAATGTAAATAGGGAATTATTAAATCAAATAAATGATTTAATTGTGCAAGTTGCAAAATCTAGAGGATTTGAATGATTAGGATTAAATTAATCAGGATTTGATTAATTTAAGAGGATATTTAGCTGATTTGACAATTTGATTTAGATTTTTGGATTAATTTAAATCAAAAAGAGAGGAATATGATAAGAGGCTAATTAAATAAAGATTTTGATTTATTTAATTAAAAGGGATGGTGTTAGATTAAATCAAATAAGGTTTTAATTTATTTAATTTAATAGATAGACTTTAGAAATTTAATCAAACAAATTGATTATTTAATTAAATAGGGATAATTAGATCAGATGAATTGATTTAATTAACAAGGGAATGTGACTTAATTAGACAAAATAATTTATTTAATTAAGAGATGAATATTGATGAATTTAATCAGATAAGGGAATTTGATTAAACAGTTAGACCGAGGGATGATTTAGGAAGAAACGATATTAGTAGATTAGAGTGTGATATCAATCTGTATATTTTTGATGTCTACATTTTGCCCCTCTTTGAAGCATGCACTTGTTGCGTTGGTTCAAAGAATAATCTTTTTGATATCAAAGTTCAAAATTCTTTGATTTTTTTTTTTTTTTCGGATGCCCCACTATTGCCCCAGCGAAAAGAATTACGCCGGTATACTGCCCCCTTGAGAGATCGGGCGAAGATGTTTGATTTGAGGGTCGATCTCTTAAAAAAGAGGTTCAAGATCATTTCAACTCGAATATTTGATGTAGACAGATTTGATGATGTAGACAGTCATCAACCATGGGTAGTCTCATGCCTATTTTGATATATTACACACACTTGATCCTGATTCGTACCATGACATTGACATTATTGATGATGAGATGATTATGATGTTTAGGTGATATGATGATGCATGGATGGTATGATGGATGCACGTGATTTGATATGATGATGCTTGGATGATATGATGGATGCACATGATTTGATATGATGATGCTTTTATGATTATGCAGTGGATGATAAATGTATGGTTTATGAGATGTTTAGAATAACTAATATATATTATGCGATGATGGGGATGACTGCATGTGGTATGATTAATGCTTTCTGTATGATATGATATGCAATATGCAGTATGCTGATAGTTTGTGGATGCATGATGGATGCAATGGTGATGATTTATGATTAACTGTCATGGTACCATGTTAGCGTGATTAGCAAGAGATAGAAGAAAACAAGAGATTCCAACAAGACATGAGATGATGATGATGATGGTGATGATGATTACTTGCCAAGGAGTTGGGATTTTCAAATGGCCAAATTACCTTATGTTTGATAACACATGTAGGCACGATGCATCAGGGTATAAAGAACCAAGATGGTGTGGTACTTAGTGTGATGGACTTTGACTCAACAAATAGATAGGAGTATTCTTGTTCACACTTGACATACGGAAACCTTGCTAGGACGTACCTACCAAAGCAAGTATTCGCCGAGGTTATATTACAAGAACATCCAACAAGCACAATAGACAAAAGAAAATGATCGTTGCCCCATTCCTATCTCTCTAAATCCTTCGTTCGGATATCGTCGAGAGGTCCTTGGAATGAGCGCAATAAGATAAATCAAAAGAAAAGATCAAGTACACAAAAAAGCCAATGTTCTTCATACCTTCAGCCAGAGGGATGTGTTTCAAAAGATGGGAGCCAAAGCTTATTGCCAAAAGATAATGTCCATTGTCGGAACGGATCCTAGGACATGTTAATGACACGTCGTTTTGTTTACCCAAAGTGGTTGGTTTGATAAAAGTGCCCATTGTCGGAACGGATCCTAGGACATGCTTTGTATAGGATGATGATGGTTTGATAAGTTGATTGATAGGCTGTTGATATAAGGTCGATTAACATGTTTGAAAATGATCAAGACTTTGATTTTGTTTTAAAGATTTGTTGTTTTGATTTTGATTTTACGATTGAAGCTTTGATTTTGCTGACTGTTGCACTTGTTTCTGTTTGCGTTGTCAAAGGATGAAGGTGACGATCAGTTTATTATGGATGACTAATTATTGCGGGTGCAAGCGAGATGAGATGTATGGATTTTTTTTTCAAATATTTGGATGTTTTTGACGTTTTGAAATGTTTTGAGGCTGTTTTTAGATTTTGATGTTTTTTTTTTTTTTAATGTTTTTGGATTTTGATGTTTTTTTAAATGTTTTTGGATTTTGATGTCTCGGGGGCTGATCAAAGATTAGCCTTGCCTACGTTTAAGCTCAGAGACGACGTAGTTCAGATTCCAATGTTTTTGACATTTCTCTTGATTTTATGAGTGTTTTTGGATTTTTTGCATGTTTTGACGATTTGGATATGGATATGTGTGATGATATCAGTGTTCTGTTTGGGATTTTGTTGAAGACCAAGCTAAGGTTGATTGATCGAATCGATGGATTGATGATGATGATAACATTGTTGAGGATACACACCAATGCAAGGATTTGATTGATCAAGATTGATGAGGATAACATTGTTGAGGATGCACAACAATGCAAGGATGGATGGATTGATTGGATTCGATTGATCAGGATTGATGAAGCTTGATTTGGAACAAAAAGTTGTTTGAATGATTTGATGTGACATTGAAGTGCAATTTAGATGCGACTGATAGTGATTTTTTTGATTGATGTTTGATGGAAGATGAAGCTTTGATAAAGAACATGTTCTTGTCAAAATATGCCATGGGCTAGTGATTCGGATTCTAGATCACAAATGCTTCGACCAATTTGGTTTCATGTTTTCTAATGTTCGGATCGCCACATAAGTTGGAGGATATAGATCAAGATTTATTCCCAAAGCAAGATGTAAACTTTTTGCCCCCAGTGTCTAGCAATGTATGGAATTTCATAGATGGATGCTCAGATTGGTGTATGGATGGATGGATACGCAAAGGATTCCAAGGATTATCTTGTGATAAGATAAGGTGTTTGGATAAAGAATGCTAATTTGGATAATGCTTCATGGCTCAGATAATGCTGCATAGGATAGGATCGATGAAAATGACCCATGTCAAGATGTTTACCATAAGCAAGCGTAAAGTGTGCCCCAAATTTTCATCAAGATCAAGATAACTTGGATGATGGATGCAGATGGATGAAAATGGATTGGATCAATGGTTCATGGATGAACGGATTTATTATGGATAAGATGGTTGGAATGCTCAATTTATTACGGATGGGATGAGATGCTTTCAACCGAACTGGCATACGTAGATGCTTGATACTACACATGACGCCTGTTTGCCAGGTTTTCATCATGGTCTTGCCCAAAGCGCCGCCCATGCAGTTTTCACTAGAGGACGATTTTTTTTTCTTTACTATTTTCAATCCTTTTTTGATTTTTTTTTTTTGGATTTTTGATATTTTTTGTATTTTATGAAGATTAAAATAGCGAACCACGGTGTGGCGGGTGTTGAAAGCGTATATGCCAATCCTGCATCATACCGCCGTAGTGTCACGAAGGGCGCTTTGCTAAAGATCGTTACGCGAATGCAACTTTGGGATTCTTGATTCTCCTTTGTTGATACGGGGTTAACTTTCATCTGCGATAGGTACATGTCGCGATAAAGTGCCTTAGGAATCACTTATGATGAAGGGTGGATTTACTGATATAATTGATATGAAATTGGATTATCATGGGTGGAGGTGTTACGTTGGTACGCTGGGAATAAAGTGGATTGGTTGGCGGTTTGGAACCTTTGACTCTGCCCAAACTTGGGAAGATGAGCAATGATGGTGGATATAGTGTGCATGGAATTGGGATATTAGCGCTTGATACACTTTGTATGTTGCTTGTGGCTTGCTTTGCTTTTGTGGACATCTTTGATGGATAATTTTCCCATTTTATTTTGCCCTTAGTTTCTTTGACTAATGGGTTTGATAGGGATGATCTTTCTTTGTATTCTGTGTCCTCTTTGGTTGTCCATGCTCGCTTCAGTTTCTTTTGATTTGATAACATTCTTCGTACTTTGATTCAAATATTTCTTTTGACGTTGGTCCCAATTTGTGGATGGGGTGATGGGTGGATGAAGATTCATGGAGTGACTGGTTGTAGTATTGACATCAGTTTCATCATAAGGACTCTTCGTGATCCCTATGTTGACGTTTGCTTGAGACGAAGTTGCCCCCAGTATTGTGGAAGTAGTGCCTTTATGCTTTGATTCTGCCTGTTCTGAGATCTCTTGTTCAATAAACATGCTCTGACAAATGACCACTGTAGATGATGTTATTTCGATTGGATGCTCTACTGACTCTGAAATATATTGTTCTACCTGATTTGTTTCCTTGGGTGGATAGTGATGGATATCTTTATTCATGATGTCCTCAATCTGAGTCTGGGACATATTTGACCCTGATGTTGACAACTCCGTTTGATTGTAGGAGTTAAGAATCTGCTCTTTTTGTGTAACACAATCTTGTTCTAGATGAAGATCATCTACGTGTCCATCTATAGAAAGCATCTCATGGGTAGATGGAGGACTATGTGCTATATGGATATGATCATCTTGCATAGATAGGAGAGTGTCCATTAGATCATTGTAGTATCTTGTAGATACGAATTCTTGATCTTGATTTATTTTGGGGTTGCTCTCGACATGCTTTGGACCAGGTTCTTGACATGGGTTAGTTTCAAAGGATGGATTGCTTACAAAGGGTTTTTGGATGTCGTCATTGTACATGGTAAGTGGTTCAATATCCTCAAGTGTCAAGTTCAGGGTTCTTTCAGTATCTGTAACCATGCAGTCAAAGGGGATCAACATGTTTTGAAAAGGACCATTGCTAGATTTTGGTGAAAGATTTTGATCATGCCTTGGAATAAATTCTTGAGATATGTCCTCTAGCTCATAAGGCAATGTAGAGACATTTTCAACATCATCATAGGTGAACTGCTTGTGCATTATGTCAATTGGATCAAATAATCCTAACACTCCTTGAAAGAGATCACTAAAAAGTGGCTCTTGATGTATGGTGAGTTGATCATCAGATTGTGTAGATACATCCTTAATGTGCTCCTCGATGGAGAGGTTTTGATCATTTTTTTTGACAATTGTGGTGGAGAGATTGTGAATGTCTTCGACCATAGAGTCAAGTGATGTTGATATTTCTTGAATTGGCTCATTGTCGAGTTTTGTTGGTGGATTTTGATCATGATTCAAAAGTGACCCTTGACATATGTCGATTTGATCATTGGATGAAGTAAATGTGTGCTCAGTGATGGATTGATCTTGATCCTTGCTTTCAATAGTTGTCATCTTTTGTGTTTGTGCTTGTGTTGGTTGGGTAGCTTGAGAGGCTTGGGCAACTTGAGAGGATTGTTGCACTTGTTGAGCTTGTGCGGCTTGTTGTTGTTGTTGCAACAAAGCTTGGGCTTGTGCCACTTGTTGTGCTTGTTGTTGTTGCAATGATGTTTGAGCTTGACTTTGTTGTGAAGCTTGAGAAGCATGCGTGGCTATAGGCACTTGCTGAATTGTTTGATATTGTTGGAGCAATTGTTGGTATGCTTTGAATGCAGCGTTGTAATGGCTTACTTGGCTTGGTCGCAATGGTGGTGGTGGTGGGATCAGAATTGTGGTGGGAGTTTGAGATGCACTTAGAGTGATGGTGGTGGTGGGAGGTTGCGATGTAAGGGGTGTGATAGTGGTGGTTGGAGTGATCGAAGTGATAGAGATGTTTGGATTGACCGAGGTGATAGATCCTTGGGAGACCAAATTTTGATT
>VDFB02000003.1:628717745-628733105 GCA_007258455.2 Sequoia sempervirens
TTGTTGATTCCTTGGAGAAAATCCTGCATAACCTAGCTATAAAACTTGAAAATGGATGAATGGTGGATGAGAAAAGTTCAAAATATCAAGATTATCACTTTGCATCAAATTGTGGATTCAAAAATTCATAACTTGTGGATCCAAAATGAGAAGAAAAGCCTCTTATTTATAAATGAGAGTGTTGAAGAGTGAGGTAAAATGAATGAATGTGGGATCATTCAATAGCCAATGGACAAGTACCACTTGTCAAGATGCGAATGGAGGAAGGTTGAGCACATTTTGATGAATGTGTCAATAAATGATATTAGATGGAATTTGAAATTTGTGAAATGACATGTTTGGGGGGAATGAAAATGGATTAAATGCCACTTGGATGAATGCACAAGGACATGTAAGAGGAGTTAAATGCTTTGTTGCAAGGACAAATCCACTTGGAGGGATTTTCAAACTTGGAGGAATATTCCCTTTTGATGCCATGTTGAGGGAAAATAGAGGATTTAATAAAAAAATTAAATGATATATTTGTGCAAGTTGCAAAAACTAGAGGATGTGATGGATTTTGATTAGCTTTAATCATGATTTGATTAATTTAAGAAAGATTAGTTGATGTGACCATTTTGACTTAGGCTTTTGGGTTATTTTAAATCAAAATGAGATGAATATGATAAAGACTTAATTAAATAAAGATTTTGATTTATTTAATCAAAGGGGAATGATGTTAGATTAAATCAAACAAAGGTTAATTTATTCAATTTAATAGATAGACTTTAGGGATTAATTAAATAAAATGAATTATTTAATTAAATATAGAGACTATGATGATTTAATCAAATAAAGTTAATTATTTAATTAAAAGAAGACGTTATAATTAATTAAACAAAATTATTTATTTAATTAATATAAGGGAATGATTTAATCAGATAAATTTGATTTATTTAATTAAGAGGTGAAATGTGATGAATTTAACCAAATGAAGATTATTCGATTAAATGATTAGCAAAGGGGATAATTTAGGCTGAAGCAATGTTAGTAAAATCAGGATTAGGTGTATAAGATCAATTAGTACATTTTATGTGTCTACATTTTTCCCCTCTTTGAAGAAAAGTACTCGGTATGTTGGTTCAAAGAATAAACATGTCTTGATCAAATGCCAAAAAAATTATGATTTTTTAAATGCCCCACTATTGCCCTAGCAAAAAGAAACATGCTGATACACTTCCCCCTCGAGAGATTAGATGAAAATTTTGATTTTTTGGATGATCTTGCAAAAAAGAGAGGACAAGGTGCTCGACGGGTCTAGGATGCCAAAAATGTGCAAAATGCGAAAAAATGATGCAAAACGGTCCTCAGTTGGAAAAAACGGGCTTGGGGGTCCAAAACCCTAGCTGGATGGCTAAACAGGGTAAAAAACCCCTAACTTTCAAGCTTAAATAGGCCTCAAGGGGACACTTCCAATTCATTTGGTAATACAGCCTTTAGAGAATTATGCAATTTGAGCTCGAGGATCGGGATTGAGATGGCTAATGCATGCTTCCATGATACTTTTCACCACGCGTGCGTACCGTGAGGCTTCTTGGCACAGGACCCATGGTATGTCATCTTGCCCCACTTTGTTTTTCAATTTTTGCATGCATTAATTAGGGTCCAAAGTCAATCGAAGTCAAGCAGTGCTAGATAGCACTGTTGAAAAGCTTAAATTAGCACCATGCAGGACCAAACTGCGTCATAGATGCACATAGCACTGCAACAACGAACTTTGAAAAATAAGGGTTTGGCGCAAACTGCGCCACATATGCCTTAGGCGCTGTGATAGTCCTTTTTAGAATTTAGGGTTTTAGGATCAAACTAGGTTGCTGACAAACTACACGGTGGCGAAAGAGTTTGAAACTTTTGGCTTCTAGTGGTGTAGTTTAAAAGTTTCAAACAACGATGCATTTGCTAATTCAGTTGTGCGAGCTTCAAACAAGAACCCAATTTTTTACGAAACTTGACACAGTGACTTTACTGATGTAGGAGGACATGGAGCCAATCCATTCACGAGAGAACATGCCATCCATATTGTGCAGATTGACCCAAGATCCTCCTTTGGATGAGGTACTTTAGGAGCACCTAAGAGCTATCAGACTATGGTACATCACTTATGCACCTCTGATCAGGACACATTTAGGCATGATGATTGCATTGGCAGAGCATTGGCACAATGAGACATCTTCATTCCACCTCCCTATAGGTGAGGCCACCATGACTTTGGAGGACATGTGGCACATTATGTGATTTCCCATCCATGGAGAGAGTGATCTATGATGTGGAGGCCGAGAGGGACACCTACTATGACATTATGTGTGTCAACGAGATTATCTTTTCAGAGGCCAGATCAAGCTTGAGCGGTACAGGTGTATACACTAACAATTGGTCTAGAAAATATTAATTAAATATTGATTATTTAATTAATGAAATCTTTATTCCTCTACTATGTAAATGAATTGCAAATTTATTTACATAGTTCCTATTTTCTTAATTCCTCTATTCTAATTCACCCTCTTCATGATTTAATTGAAATAAACAAATCTAAATAATTTGTTTTATTTTAATTGATTCCTTTTCATTTAATTCAAATTTTTAAATTTGAATTTCATCACATTTCTACATATTTCTCTAACTATCCTCCACCTCATCCTCCAACTCACCATGTGTCACATGAAAATAATTATCTTTATTTTCTAAAATGGATATTTGTTCTCAACAATTTTAACCACCTTCAAGACACATGGCTTCTTCATTCAAATGATTCTTTCTTACACTTGGCAAGATGGTTTTACTAAAGGGAACAATTGCCTTGTTTTCTCCATCCTTCTCATTCTTCACCGTCAATTTCTCCATATCAAATCTCAATCATTCATGGCTG
This sequence comes from Sequoia sempervirens, assembly GCA_007258455.2. Taxonomy (NCBI): domain Eukaryota; kingdom Viridiplantae; phylum Streptophyta; class Pinopsida; order Cupressales; family Cupressaceae; genus Sequoia; species Sequoia sempervirens. The sequence continues at coordinate 628,720,651 of VDFB02000003.1, forward strand.
CCAACTCACCCAATGCCTTGGAAAAATCTATAAATTGAGGCCCATTTATAGCTTTTTTTTCATAAGGAGCATTTCACATAATATTAATCCGCATGATTTCATTTAGTATTTTGAGAGCTTAGTTTTGCATTTCCAATTCAACATTTAGAATAGATTATCAATTTAGATTAGAGTCATGGCTCCTTTATATGTTTCTTAGCTTGTTTCAATTTAGCATTTAAAATCATTTCCACATCACTTTCATTATTTTAATTCTATTCTACATCATTTACATACCATTTGTATACATCAGTCCATTTCATCATGTCATTTTATCATTTCATCCAGCTGAATCATTCAATCATGTAGATGTAGACTTAGATTCTGCATTATAGATAAATAGGCTACTCGTTTCTTAAATGACATCTCAATGATTTGTGTAGGAATAAGATTTGAGAGCATAAATTACTAAGGCATTTGAGATTAGAGGAAGATGAGAAGTTTTTAAGGAATTCTGTTATTGAATTGTGTTTGATTAAGTTAGATTTCCTTACTATAATACTTTCCATCTAAGTGTGTTGTTAATTTGATATAATTCATGCATATTTTCTTACACACATAAATTGGTGCCCACCATGGGGTCTAGCCCCTGTTATTTTGATATTTTCTAGAAAGTTTGTTTTATAGGCTCAAACGAGTAGTTTTTTGGCGCAATCGCGTAATTCTTTGGCATTTACGAAAAACTCTTTGGTGCTTACACCGACTATTCTGGCACTTCGAAGGATTTCTCTGGCATATCTAAGCCATTCTATGGTGCTTCAGGGCATTTCTATGGCACTTTGACCCTTTTCTGTGGTGCTTTGACCAATTTCTGTGGCGCTTTTAATTAATTCTGTGGCACTTTTGTCTTTTTGGCATTTTTGCTTACTATTATGGCACTTTCAATTATTTCTATAAATTTTCTCGAGAATGAAAACTAATGTTGGTTTTTCTATTTTGCAGATTGCATAAAACGCTATCAAATACCTTGTTGAAACTCCAAAACACTTTTCAAAGAAAATCTATGATAAACTACTAATAAATCTGATGCAGGGGTTGGATTTTATGTCTTTCCTTTTTGCTTAAATTAGGAGCATAGATTAATTAGCAATGAAAGAACACCATGTTTGTTGCTTATTTGGAATGGTAGGGATATGCTCTCCCCTTAACTGGGTGACCAAAATGTTAGACCCATTCCTTTTCATTTATTTGTGGTGTGTTTTGAATGGTAGGCATATGCTCTCCCCTTAACTGGGTGACCAAAAATCCAGACCCATTCTTGTTAATCTGTGAGTGTGAGTAGGGTATATAGTGTGTGTTCTCTCTTTATTCATGTAGAATAAATATCGATTGAACTATGGGTATATTCTCTCACTTTTTTTTATCCTAGAGGGCTTTGCCTTGAGGAAAAATTACTCACCCAAGGGAACAAATCAAATCGATAACACTCTAAAGCCAAGAGTATTTCTAGCCAGGATATAAATGTGGATATTGGAACAAAAGCCAATATCACGCAGTTGGTTATGACAAGAAGGGAAGAAATTGTCTCTCACCTCGATGGATCAACCCCTATGAATAGAAAGTCCTTACTAAAACCCTTGTTTTATAATTGGCCAAATCCTTTATCTATTCTCTTGGTACTACAATGGTCATTGTGAAGGCATCCACATTCTCACAATCTTTAGTAGAGATGATCAGTTTGTCATGGGAGTTTCATGGAGGCTAGAAGCTTGGTTGACTTGAGAAGAGAGTGCAATGTAAGGGGGAGCCCGTGTGGCCAAGCTTCTGAATTCATCCGCTAAAGATAAGTGTGGTTGGGGTAAAAATCATGTGGAATCCAAGAGAATATAGTCTATCACAGCCCTAGGGAATGTATGTTGTGCTTGATTGTGCTTGTCAAAGTGTTTTCAAAACAAACCTCAAACAAAAATTTACACACTGGAAAAACTACATAAATTGTGATTCAGAATACATCATCTGGAACAAACCATCCTTTGACCAAAAATCAGAAAAATCAAGTAAACCAGAAACAAACTGTTGCATCCCCTAGTTTAGCACTTCTACTACTTTCTGTGGTGCCTTCACCAATTTTTCCAGCTCATCCACCTTCTATTACAGTGCTTTCACCTTATTTGTCAGCGCATTTGAGCTTTTCTGTAGCGCATTGACCTAAAATTTTGTGGCGCACCTGAGCTATTATGTGGCACATCAGTTTGATTTTTTGGCGCCTCCTAGCCATTCTATGGTGCCTTAAGATTTTTTGTAGCACTTCTGCCTTTTATCACTTCTGCCAACTATAACGACGCTTCCACCAAAATCCAAAAATAGAGAGTTGAATATAATTCCCATCCGTCATTTTGAAACCAAAATTCAAACATCTTTCCAATTCAGAGTCATTTGCAACCTGGACAAGAGTCTAAACATGATCTTTGTCCCATGACTTTACGAAAGATTAAAATTCGAAAACCAAAACCCATAACTCTTAATCCAAAGGATCACCAAAAACGTCTTGCAAGACTTTACAACTTTAGGGACATATTGCTCTTCAATTTTTACAGAAAATCTTCAAACAACTACCCCGGTTTGTATTCATTTTATTATTGCCAAAATCAAAGACTCTTCCAAAGATTCAAACATCTTGTCTAAGAAGGAAATTTCTCACCATTTCATGATTGCAACCAAAATTTCAAAATCTCCTCAAGTTTGGAATTATCCCTTATAGTCCAAAACTTTGTTAAAATTGACTTATCCAAGTGAAACACTTTACCTAAACTTTGATCAAACATCTAAAAGTTCCCATCATCATCAACACCCAAATTTGATCATCAAGTTGAGTTTCCCATCAAGGTTTTTATCCTTCATCTTGAAACAATACACTTTGTATCAAATTTCATCACCTTGGTTACATCAATAGAATTCATCATTCTATTCGACCTAGGTATTTCCTTGGCACCCTCAAACAACAATCAAAATTTAGCAAAACCTTAGTCACTTGTATGCCCATTTAACAAGGTCCCAAAAACAAAAAATTAAGGAAAAAGAAATTGAACCTCCACATACTATGGTTAAACTAGAGGAAAATCCTTTTCATAAGATTTCTCAAAACGAAACAGAGGAGGTAACAGAAGAAGAAATCGAACAAGCAAATCAAGACCAAAAATTCCATAAATTCCTAGAAAGAATCTTTGAAAAGGATGGGGAGAAATACCTTTTGATGTTATCCAACCAAAGGGTTAAGTTACCAAGTGACTTTGATGTTAATAAATTGAAGAGTATCCCAAAGAAAACTGAAACTGAAATGCTTACTGCCGATTAAATGACTACCTTGACAAATCAGATGCAAAACCTTCAACAAAAACTCCAAGATATGCAAGGAGGGACTCCAAAAAGATACTTGTTACAAGATATTTGTCCCTATCCCTTTGATAGAAGGTTAAACATGATGCCATTTCCTCAAAACTGTGAATTGCCAAAATACGACAAATATAACGGGAAATCAAACCCTATAGACCACATGCGAGAATTTCAAACAATGAGTCTTGATTTTTCTCACGAAGACACGTATTTAATGAGACTCTTTCCTCGTAGTCTATGGGGCCATTTCATGGAATGGTTCTTGAAGTTACAACCAGGCATAAAATCCTTCCAAGAACTTGTCAATAGATTCATCACACAATATTCCTATAACATTGCACATGAGATAACCATAAAGGATCTTTGTAATACCAAACAGAAACAAGGAGAATCTTTTCTTGTATTCCTCCAAAGGTGGAGAAGGTTATTCGCTCATTACATTTGTCCCATACCCAAACAAGAAAAGATGGATTTTTTTATCGATAACCTTAATAGTGAGATGAGCTATAGATTGCAATTACAATGTCCCCCTAGCTTTGAGAAGATGGTAGAAAATGGTGTCAAAATTGAAGAATCCTTAGTCAAAAGAGGGGTATTGAAAGTTCACAATGAAGGATCAAACAATGCTAGTTTATCTAACCATCATAACAATGAAAAACCAAAATTTTGGACAAGGAACAAAAATTCCAACGATGGTAACGCCGAAACACATAATGCCAAACCAATCTTTAACTTGTCGGGAACCACAACCAAGGTGGATCAAAATATCAATCAAGGCACTAATCATAATATCTCCTCGTCCAATAATCAAAGAAAACACAATAAAAGTAACACCCCATTGAAACCTCCACCGTATCAAACACAATCAAACTGCAAAAAATTCACCCCTTTGGGTAAATCACACAAATCTGCATTGAGGGAAGTTCTTGAAAATAATCTCATAACACTACCTGACACTTGAGGCTTTGAACAAAAAGTAAAATCTTCATGGTGGAATGATGCCCATTACTATGAATTTCATTGATGCAAAGGTTACCAAACAAATAGCTGCATGCAATTGAAACACAAAATACAAGACTTGATAAATTGTAGAATCATATGAATAGAGGGACTCCAAACAAATGCAGATCATGAAGCATTCAAAAATCCCTTACCAAACTATGAAAAAGGGGAATCCTCTACGATGAATAACAAGGAAAAGAATGTGAACTATGCCCATGATACTATCATAAATCATATCTTAGCAGCGGAAAACCAAATGAATACCATTGAAACCCATGATCGCCAAAACATTACTCTGAACAATAATCTGATCTATGACATTCCAATCGAACAAGAACAAGACATCATTATCCTTGAAAATCAAATCAATGACATCCAACCAAACATGAATGCAAATGATACTCAAATCAATGTCATCAAAATCAATGGGAAACAAGACAGTGTACCAGTGAATGCGACAACAAGAGCATAGGACAAATATGTCTTAAGAGGAAGTTCATATAAAACACCCGTAGCCTCATCCAATCAATACAAGATAGTGGACCAATTACAAAAGATCCTTGCACAAATATCAATATTGGAATTTCTCAAGATTTCACTTGCCCACAAAGAGATCTTGGAAAAAGCCCTAGTGATTTACAATGCTAATGAATTGAAGTTTGTAAATTCAAGCCATGGTGCAACATTTAATTGTGCCCCATTTCTATCCTTTCTAAAATGATGACACATCCATTTCTCTCATCCCCAATGGTTCTCTTCATATCTAAGTCCTAGACTATAAACATCATGTCAAACACATCCTAATAGATGGAGGAGCCGACCAATATATAGTACTTTAAAAAAAATTTTTGTGCCTTGGGATTTTCTAAGAATGGAATTGATTCAAAGAAAAATATTACAATAAAAGCATACAAGGACATGAGGATAGAGCTCACTGGCTAATCATCCTACCTATTCAAGGGGACTAACTACAAAAATATGTACTTTCCAAGTCTTAGAGAAGGATTTTACATATAACATACCATTGGGTCAACCATGATTCATGAGATACAAGTGGTCCTCTAACATACTACTTAGTGTCTAAAATTTTGTGATGGCCAAGAGATTACTATTTCATTTATTCAAATAGTCCCAAATACCCAATACCCCAAAATCGGCCTAGGATATCTTTGTGCCCTCACAATGAGAAGCTTCCATTCCCACTACTCAATGATCGTAGCTAGTCAAGTTGCTCCATTCACCTCCTCAAATCCTGAAGCCCAATTAAATTCCTTGTCAAAACAATTTGATGAAAAATTCCAAATCAAAGACAAAGGTGTTGGTGAATACTTCTTTGAATAGTCCCTATGTCTTTCACACTTTTCTTCTCCAAAATTTTATGGACAACCCTCTACATCAACACAACAGACTCCACAACTAATTACCAAATTTGATGGACGGTTCATAAAAGAAAGCACCAACTTTGATGAAGTAGAAGACAAAGACATCCTAAATTGGCTTTATAAAGATGAAGAAGAATCCCAAGTGGCGACTGCAATTGTACAAACAACTAAATATGGAAAAGGTTTCACTATCTTCGAAAAGATGGGATATGAAAGGAAAGGTCCCATGGGTAAAAGAAAAAAGGGAATCATAGAACCAATTCAACCCATTTTAATCAATCCAAAAGACAAGACTAGACTAGGTTATAAAGAGGACGCTAAAAAAAAGATGATTGAAAGAATCCTACAGTTACAAGCCAGTGAAGAGCATGAGACTGATTCCAATGAATATGAGTGGGATTCACTATCAGAAGAGTCCTGTCATGACAAGGACATTCATGTGGTACATAAATATGCATCCCTACTTGAATAAGGAAAAGGATCAGGTTCTAGACTGTTTGAATTTCGATCGCAACACCTTGATGATTCTAGTGTAGATGATTCAACTTAGAGTGAAACATATAATTTGGAGGAGAGTTACATTCTAGATCTCAATTTTTCTATTGAAAAAATGGAAGAAATCTCTCTCCAAACCCTTACCATTTCCAACCTTAATCCGTTTGGTGACTACTTACCCTTAGTACATCCTGAGCTTATAGATTGGGACCTAACTGAGCCATTTGAAATCCCTACATTTTTAATTGATGATTCCATCATCAATTTCCTCTGTGCCAATGATCTTTAAACATATTCCACCAATGAACATCATCACAAGGCTTCCATACAGGGGAGTATCAAATCTTCCAGCTACAAAATGAATAATATAGGAAATAGATCTAATATTGAAAACCATTCAATGCCAATGTTAGATGTGGAAAAAGTAAAAACAAAGAGTGCATCCAATGGAAAAAACCTCTCTGGGGCATAAAAGGATGGAAGATTTGATACTCTCCCAAAACATTTTCAAGAAAGATCAAAAGTCTTGATTGAACCTACACAGTCTGTGAACATCGGAAATGAAGAGACTGTGAAGAATATCCATCTAGCAACATCTTTGATAGATCAAGAAAAGCCAAGTTTTCTCAAAATTTTCACAGAGAAACAAATTAACTTCACTTGGTTATATGTTGACACCAGGAATTGATCTAGAACTCATCATGCATCATCTATCATTACCTCCAGGAGTGAAACCAGTCAAGCAGAAGTTGAGAAAAATGCACCCCGATATTGCCTTATTAGTAAAAGAAGAGTTGATGAAATTGTTAGATGCTGGATTCATTAGACCCATTGACTATGTCGAGTGGATCTCCAATATAGTACCAGTTTCAAAACCTAACAAAAACATCTGCATTTGTATAGAATTTTGGGATCTTAACAAAGCTTGTCCTAAGGATGATTTTCCTCTACCCAATATAGATATCATAGTAGATTTGACGGAGAGACATGGTATGCTATCACTGATGGATGGATTTTCTAGGTATAATCAAATCAAAATAGCCCTAGAAGATCAAGATAAAACTACCTTTACTTGTCCATGGGGAACCTTCTATTGGAATGTTATGTCGTTCGGCTTGAAGAATGCAGGAACTACCTACCAACGTGCCATGACAACAATATTTCATGATATGATGCATACTTTCATGGAAGACTATGTGGACAATTTATTGGCCAAATCATATACCAGGGAAGGGCATTTGGAGATTATAGATAAAATTTTCACCAGACTAGAAAAATTCAATGTGCGGTTAAATCCCAAGAAATGTGTGTTTAGAGTGATTTCAGCAAAACTCCTGAGTTACATAGTATCGCAAAACTCCTGAGTTACATATTATCAGAAAAATGAATTGAGGTGGACCTAGCCAAATTCAAAGCTATTATGGAAATGCCACCATGAAAGAACATTAGCCAACTTCGTTCTCTACAAGGGAGGTTTCAGTTAATCCATATATTCATTTCACAGCTGGCAGACAAGACCCATCCCTTCACTCATCTGCTACATAAAAATGTTTCTTTCTGATGGGATGAGCAATGTGAAGGAGCCTTCAACCATTTGAAACAATATTTAATGAATCCTCCTATCCTAGTACCACTACTGTTAAATATTGCTACAACAAAGACATCATTGGGAGCCCTATTAGCACGAGAAGATTCAACAGGAAAAGAACAAGTAGTTTATTACATCAACAGGACACTAAATGGCTATGAGATCAACTATACCTCCATTGAAAAGGCTTGTCTAGTAGTATTATTTTCTACTCTACAACTATGACACTACATGCTAACTCATACCATCAAGTTGATAGCTAAAACTGATCCTCTCAAATATCTCCTCAACAAAGAAAACCTAACTGGGAGATTGGCTAAATGGGTCATGATACTTAGTGAATTCAATATCCAATATGTAGATAGGAAGGAAATAAAAGGATAGGCAATTGTTGATCAGTTGGCGGAAGCACCATTACCCGATAATCATCCTTTACACATTGAATTTCTAGATGCTCATGTTCTTACTATGGCTGCAAAACAATGGACACTGTATTTTTATGGATCACATACCCAACATGGATCAAGATCTGGAATCCTATTTGTCACCCCACAAGGAAATACTATACCAAAATCATATAGACTGATGTTCCCTTGTACCAACAACATGGCAGAATATGAAGCATTAATCATTGGCATCAAAACAAATGTAGAATGGAAAGTCCTAGAATTGCAAGTGTATGGGGATTCTTAGTTGGTCATTAACCAAGTCAATGATGATTATCAAACAAGAGATGACAATATAATTCCTTACACAAGAATGCTAGACGATTTCAAGAAATATTTTGTGGATATCAAATTTGAATAGATTTCAAGAGTGGATAATAAAGCCATTGATGTCGTGCGGGTTACTATTGCTTCCCTTTTGTAACAAACTCTAGAGAAAAGAAGCTCTATACGAAGCTCCTTAGTGGAACAACCATTCTCCCCATGATCTATACTAAATCCCATGTTATATGCCACTTATCCTGATACCAATACCTCAATCTATGGTGAAATTTATACCTACCTGAAAGATAACACTCTTCCACCTGACTTGTCATGAAACAAAAATATGCAATCTCATTCACTGAGTTGCTTGACATACACTTATAGTGGATGTACTATACCAATGAGGTCTTGACAGAACTCTCTTACGATGTCTAGAATGTGATGAGTCTAAATGGTTTTTACTGAAGTCCAAGAGAGGTTGTCCATGGAACACATTCAAGTGGCTCAACCTTAGCCAAGAACTTCTTTCCTATTTAGGATATTACCTACCAACTATGGAAAAGGGTCTTTCTAGTTTGTGAAGAAATGCCAAAAATGTTAGATTCATGGCAACCTCATCCATGTACCAGTACAATAACTCCAATATTTTGCATCCACATGGCCATTTATTCAATGGGGACTAGATCTTGTTGGTAAAATTCATCCATCTTCATCAAATAGACACAAATTTATCATCACTACTACAAAATACTTCACAAAATGGGTTGAGGTTGTTCCCAACCGAACATCATAGGAAAGTAAATTTTATCATTCATCCTCAATTACATCATCCGTTAGTATGGCATTCCCAATCCATAGTCACCAACAATGGAAGACCGTTCAAAAATAAAGACATGCGAGAATTGTGTGAGAAGTTCAATATCCAACATCGCTTCTCTACACCATATTATCCCTAGGGGAATGGTCAAGTAGAGGCTTCCAACAATACTATTCTAAAGATTTTGAAGAAAACTGTCAATGGAAAAGGACACGATTGACACATCCAATTAAACCTTTCTTTGTGGGTGTATCGCACCAGTATTCGCACACCGAGAGGAGCTACACCATATGCTTTGGTATATGGGTCTGAGGCCATTGTACCTATTGAAGTTGAAATACCATCACTCTGAGTTTCCTTGAAAGGTATCATCCCTGATGAAGACTACTAGGTCTCAAGATTGCAAGAACTAGAACTATTAGATGAGTGGTGCCAACATGCAGTGAATCACCTAAAATCCTACCAACAATGTATGTCTAGAAGTTACAATCACAAGGTCAAACCCAAAACATTCCAAGTTGGTGACTTAGTGTTGAAGGAAAACCCACACAATTAGCAAGAAAAAGATAAGAAGGGAAAATTTGAACCAAATTGATTGGGGCCTTTTATCATTGTATTAGTTTATGGTTCAAGAGCATATCAATTGTCTAAGCCAAAAGGGGATCAGTTTGAGGAAACTGTGAATAGTCTTCATCTCAAGAAATTCTATGCCTAATAATCCATGCACCTAAAAAAAGTCTTTGAAAATTTAAAAACACCCTAAAAAGTCATGGAAAACATTCACCCTAGTGAGAACTGCAAACGTAGGAATTTGGTGATGAAAAAGAAAATGAAAAAGATTAAAAAAATCATAAAAAGTCTGAAAAGTGCAATAAAAGCAAGTGGTGAAAACCTGGCAACATGCACTATTTGTGACAGGTTGGCTTCTTCCTCTATGTGAATGTGTGTTGATCAATGGCTTGGTACTGTTACCTTCCGCATCCTTCATTCGAGCTGCATATGCATACCTTGTTATGCTGGTCATGTCTCACCTTGGTTTCTTGACCATTGTACATATCCATAATAAACTAGTTTGTTTCCACTGGGGGAAAAATCCTAAACTCGCTGGGGGCAACAAATCTTGAGCTTGAACCAACAAACAAACAATAGGAGGACAAACACAACGAAAACAATGATCATAGTGAAATCAAACATGAAACATCAATCACCATTGGAAACGCATCAAACATCCTTGTCATGTAAGACAATCCATAAAAAGGTCAAAAAGCCAAAAAAAGCCAAAAACAAAGTCACCTTGTTGAATTGTGTTGTCGCAGTTCATTGTAATTAAGTGTCTGTTCATATCTTGGTCCTATAAATCGGTCGAGTCGGTCGAACTACGTGGTCTCTACATGTATAACGTAGGAAAGGCTTATCTTTGATCAGCCCCGAGACCCCTAGGATAGGTGTTTAGTTTAGATTCTTGGTCAAAATCTCATAAAACACCTAAAAATTGAAAAATTGAAAAATCCCAAAAACAACAAAAAATCAAGGTTACAAGGATGATGCTATTCTGAATCATGGTTTCACCACTTCTACATGAATGTTCAAATTGTTTGCATTATGATTGATGTTATGATTTCTCAGGAGCAATTCAAGGATGCCAAAGAACTAGAAAAGCTATGATCAAGAATGGTTTTCTTTGTCTGTTGCCTATGAGTTAATCATTATTACTATGAGAATCATCGTGGGACGTGCTCTACAAAGTATCATTGATGACATTTCGGATTCACATAGGAAAATAGTTAACTCTTGTATGTTTACGCAAGGAATGCTCAGGTCATCTTGGTCTAATTATACCTAGATTCATGTGTTAACTTGCACTATCAAACATCATGGAAGTAGTACTCAGGTCATCATGGTTCAATTATACCATTGATGTTTGTACTCACTTTCAATATTTTAAAAGGCTCAATGATGACAATAAGCACAATAAATCAATGGGATGTCACTATTGCATTATTAGGATTGCATGTCTAGGTTGTATTCATATTTGGTTGTTGTAATGGAATTTATAGATTTTTCCAAGGCTGATGTTATTTCTATCATTAACAGATTGAGTACATTTTACATTACCAAAAACATCATTTAGAGGCATGAGCATTAGGACATCAATCATTGCATTATCATATCATCTAGGCATTCATTTAAGTCATCAATCATATATTTGCATCATGAAAAACCCAAGAAAAACAAATGCATTGATCATATCATTTTCATCCATATACATTTAGTCATACATCCTAGGCATCAACATATGTAAATTATAATTCATTCATTTCATACCTGCATTAGATCATAATATTTGCATCAAAAAACTACAAAACCATAAATTACCATGCATATCATACATCCATAGGACCATATAAAGTCATTCATTATTATAATCATTCATCTTTGCGTTAACATCATCTTACATCCCTCACATCATATGTAATTGTATTAGAAAAATACAAAAATAATAACATGTAGACATTTTCATAAAACCATAGGATCATAACACATATTGCATCCATGACATATAATATCATCATCATAAAACACTGCATAACATACATGACATATAAATTAAATGCATCCATCATAAATCAATGCACATAAACACATAGGATCATCATCATCACTACATATATATCTCAAAATATGTCAAATGTACAAGGATATCTGAATGTCAAGAAATACAACATCAAAATGGTGATATCATCAAGAGTCAGTGTATACATCATGACATAATGTTAAATGATTGAAACTATGTGGTACTACCTCTTGACACTGCTGGGCTCACTGAACCTGTACCCCCTACTGCACCTGAGGGACCTGCACCTGGATCCCTCTGATCCCCTGGAAATGGCTGAGTCACACCTACACTCACTATCTGAGATCTACTGAAGATCTCTTGCCACTCAGGAGGGACCAACTCATGATATCGATCTCTATAAAACTAAGCCTCCTGAGAAGTGCGACGTATCTCTCAAAAATAATCAGCAGATCTCGTGGTTATAGCAACCTGCTATAACCTCTCAATAATAGCCTATGCCTACTCAACCCAT
>VDFB02000003.1:628733205-628744060 GCA_007258455.2 Sequoia sempervirens
CTTCCACCTCACCTTCCAACTCACCATGTGTCACATGAAAATAATTATCTTTATTTTCTAAATTGGATATTTATGCTTAACAATTTAACCACATTCAAGAAACATGGCTTCTTCATTCAAATGATTCTTTCTTACACTTGGCAAGATTGGTTTTACTAAAGGGAACAATTGCCTTGTTTTCTCCATCCTTCTCATTCTTCATCGTTGATTTCTCCAGATCAAATCTCAATCGTTCATGGCTGCCAACTCACCCAATGCCTTGGAAAAAACTATAAATTGGAGCCCATTTACAACTTTTCAATAAGGAGCATTTGCATAATATTACTCTATAGTAATTTATTCAGCATTTTGAGAGCTTAGTTTTTCATTTCCCATTTAGCATTTAGAATAGATTATCAATTTAGATTAGAATCATGGCTCCTTTATATGTTTCTTAGCTTGTTTCAATTTAGCAATTAGAATCATTTCCACATCACTTTCATTAGTTTAATTTTGTTCTACATCATTTACATATCATTTGTATACAACAATTTACCCATCATGTCATTTTATCATTTCATCCAGCTGAATCATCCAATCATGTAGATGTAGACTTAGATTCTGCATTGTAGGAAAATAGGCTACTCATTTCTTAGATGAAATTTGAGTGATTTGTGCATGAATAAGATCTGAGAGCATAAATTACTAAGAAATTTGAGATTAGAGGAAGATAAGAAGTTTTTAAGGAATTATGTTATTGAATTGTGTTTGATTAAATTAGATTTCCTTACTGTAATACTTTCCATCTAAGTGTGTTGTTTATATATAATTCACACATATTTTTATACAAACATAAATTGGTGCCCACCATGGGTCCTAGCCCTTGTTATTTTGATATTTTTTGGAAAGTTTGTTTTACAGGCTTGGACGAGTAGTTTTCTGGTGCAACCGCATAATTCTTCGGTGTTTACGAAAGACTTTCTGGCGCTTACACCGACTGTTCTGGTGCTTCAAAGGATTTCTTTGATGCTTTCAAGCCATTTTGTGGCACTTTAGGGAGTTTCTATGGTGCATTCACCCTTTTCTGTGTCACTTTGGCCCTTTTCTGTGGCACTTTTAATTAATTCTGTAGCGTTTCTGAATTTTTGGCACTTCTGCTTTCTGTTATGGCACTTTTAATTAGTTATGTAATTTTTCCCGAGAATGAAAACTGATATTGGTTTTTCTTTTTTATAGATTGCATAAAACACTATCAAAGACTAGGTTGAAACTCCAGAATGCTTGTCAAAGAAGATCTATGATAAACTACTGATGAATTTGATGCAAGGGTTGGATTTTATGTCTTTCCTTTTTGCTTAATATAGAAACATAGATTAATTAACAAGGAATGAACACCATGTTTGATGCTTGTTTGGAAAGGTAGGCATATGCTCTCCCCTTAACTAGGTGACCAAAAATATAGATCCATTCCTTTTTCATTATTCATGGTGTGTTTTGAATGGTAGGCATATGCTCTCCCCTTCACGGGGTGACCAAAAATCCAAACCCATTGTTTGTTAATCTGCGAGTGTGAGTAGGGTATACAACGAGGGTTCTCTCTTTATTCATGTAGAATAAAGAGGATCGAACTACAGGTATACTCTCTCAATTTTGTTTATCCTAGAGGGCCTGCCTTGGGGAAAAAGTATTCACCCAAGGGAATGACTCAACCGGTAACACTCTAAAGCCAAGAGTATTTCTAGCCGGGATATAAATGTGGATATTGGAAAAAAATCCAATATCACGCGGTTGGTTCTGATGAGAAGGGAAGAAATGGTCTCTCACCCTTATGGATCAACTCCTATGAACGAAAAGTCCTTACTAGAACCCTTGTTTTAGAATTGGCCAAATCCTTGATCTATTCTCTTGGTACAACAATGATCATTGTGAAGGCATCTACATTCTCGCAGTCTTTAGTAGAGATGATCAGTCTGCCATGGGAGTTTCATGGAGGCTAGAAGCTTGGTTGACCTAAGAAGAGAGTGCAATGTAAGGGAGAGCCTGTGTGTCCAAGCTTCTAAATTCATTCGCTAAAGATAAGTGCGGTTGTGGTAAAACCCACATGGAATCCAAGAGAATATAGTCTACCGCAGCCCTAGGGAATGTACGTTGTGCTTAATTGTGCTTTTCAAAGTGTTTTCAAAACAAACCTCAAACAAAAATTTACACACTAGAAAAACTACAGAGACTATGATTCAAAACACGTCATCTAGAACAAACCATCCTTTGACCAAAAATTAGAAAAAACCAAGTAAACTAGAAACAAACTATTGCATCCCCTAGTTCAATGCTTCTGCTACTTTCTATGGCACCTTCACCAATTTTACCAGTGCATCCACCTTCTTTTATACTGCTTCCACCTTATTTTCCAATGCATTTGAGCTTTTCTGTGGCACACCCAAGCTATTTTGTGGTGCATCCCAGCCATTTTGTGGTGCCTCCCAGCCATTTTGTGGCGCATCTAAGCTTTTTTGTAGCACTTCTGCCTTTTAGCACTTCTGCCCACTGTAATGGCACTTCCATAAAAATCCAAAAATAGAGAGTTGAATATAATTCCCATCCATCATTTTGAAACAAAAATTCAAGCATCTTTCCAATTCAAAGTCATTTGCAGCCTTGACAAGAGTCTAAACATGATCTTTATCCCATGACTTCATGAAAGATTAAAATTCGAAAACCAAAATCCATACCTCTTAGTCCAAAGGAACACCAAAAACATCTTGCAACACTTTACGACTTTAGGGACAGATTGTTCTTCAATTTTTACAGAAAAGCTTCAAAGAACAACCCCAACTTGTATTCATTTTATTATTTCCAAAATCCAAGACTCTTCCAAAGGTTTGAACATCTTGTCTAGGATGGAAATTTCTCACCTTTTCACAATTGCAACCAAAATTTCAAAAATTTCCTCAAGATTGGAATTATCCCCTAGAGTCCAAAACATTGTTAAAATTGACTTATCCAAGTGAAACATTCTACCTAAACTTTGATCAAACATCTAAAAGTTCCCATCATCACCAACACCCAAATTTGATCATCAAGTTGAGTTTCCCATCAAGGTTTTTATCCTTCATCTTTTAACAATACACTTTGTATCAAATTTTATCACCTTGGTTACATCAATAGAATTCATCATTCTATTCAACCTAGGTATTTCCTTGAAACTCTCAAATAACTACCAAAATTTAGCAAAACCTTAGTCACTTGTATGCCCATTTTAACAAGGTCCCAAAAACAAAAACTTAAGGACAAGAAATTGAACCTCCACATACTATGGTTGAACCAGAGGAAAATCCTTTTCATAAGATTTCTCAAAATGAAACAAAGGAGGTAACAGAAGAAGAAATTGAACAAGCAAATCAAGACCCCAAATTCCATAAATTCCTAGAAATAATCTTTGAAAAGGATGGGGAGAAATACCTTTTGATGTTAGCCAACCAAGTGGTTAAGCTACCAAGTGACTTTGATGTTAATAAATTGAAGAGTATCCCAAAGAAAACTGAAACTGAAATGCTTATTGCCGATCAAATGACTACCTTGACAAATCAGATGCAAAACCTTCAACAACAACTCCAATATATGCAAGGAGGGACTCCAAAAAGATACTTGTTACAAGATATTTGTCCTTATCCCTTTGATAGAAGGTTAAACATGATACCATTTCCTCAAAATTGTGAATTTCCAAAATATGACAAATATAACGGGAAATCAAACCCTATAGACCACGTGCGAGAATTTTGAACAATGAGTCTTGAATTTTCTCATGAGGACACATACTTAATGAGACTCTTCCCTCGTAGTCTAGGGAATGGCTCTCAAAGTTGCAACCAAGCATAAAATCCTTCCAAGAACTTGTCAACAGATTCATCACACAATATTCCTATAACATTGCACATGAGATAAGCATGAAGGATCTTTGTAATACCAAACAGAAATAAGGAGAATATTTTCTTGTATTCCTCCAAAGGTGAAGGTTATTCGCTCATTATGCTCATCCCATACCCGAACAAGAAAAGATGAATTTTTTTATCGATAACCTTAACAGTAAAATGAGCTATAGATTGCAATTACAATGTCCTCCTAGCTTTGAGAAGATGGTAGAAAATGGTGTCAAAATCGAAGAAGCCTTAGTCAAAAGAGGGGTATTGAATGTTCACAATGAAGGACCAAACAATGCTAGTTCATCTAACCATCATAACAATGAAAAATCCAAATTTTTAACAAGGAACAAAAATGCTAACGATGGTAATGTCGAAACACATAATGCCAAACCAATCTTTAACTTGTTGAGAACCACAACAAAGGTGGATCAAAACATCAATCAAGGCACTAATCAAAATGTCAACTCGTCCAATAACCAAAGTGGACACAATCAAAGTAACACCCCATCGAAGCCTCCACCATATCAAACACAATCAAACCACATATAATTCACCCCTTTGGGTCAATCACATGAATCTGCATTGAGAGAACTTCTTGAAAATAACCTCATAACACTACTAGACACCCGAGGCTTTGAACCCAAAGTAAAATCATTATGGTGGAATGATGCCCATTACTATGAATTTCATCAATGCAAAAGTCACCTAACAAATAGCTGCATGCAATTGAAACATAAAATACAATACTTGATAGATAGAAGAATCATACGAATAGAGGGACTTCAAACAAATGAAAATCATGGAGCATTCAAAAATCCCTTACCAAACTATGAAAAAGGGGAATCCTCTACGATGAACAACAAGGAAAAGAATGTGAACTATGTCCATGATATTGCCATAAATCATATCTCAGTAGTGGAAAACCAAATGAATACCATTGAAACACATGATCGCCAAAACATTACTACAAACGATAATCTAATCTATGACATTCCAATTGAACAAGAACAAGACATCATTATCCTTGAAAATAAAATCAATGACATCCAACCAGACATGAATGCAAATGATACTCAAATCAATGTCATCAAAATCAATGGGAAACAAGATAGTGTACCAATGAATGTGACAATGAGAGCACATGCCAAATATGTCTTAAAAGGAAGTTCATATAAAAAATTTGTAGCCTAGTCCAATCAATACAACATAGTGGACCAATTACAAAAGATCCCTGCACAAATATCAATATTGGAATTGCTCAAGATTTCACCTACCCATAAAGAGATTTTGGAAAAATCCCTAGTGGACACAACAGTGCCAACAAATCTAGAAGTTTGTAAATTCAAAGCCATGGTGGGACATTTAACCATGCCCCATTGCCTATCCTTTTCTGAAAATGATGACACATCCATTTCTCATCCCCACAATGCTACTCTTCATATCGAAGTCCTAATCCATAAAAATAATGTCAAACACATCCTAATAGATGGGGGAGCCGACCTGAATATATGTACTTTAAAACTTGTTTGTGCCTTGGGATTTTCTGACAATGCAATTGATTCAAAGAAAAATATTACCATAAAAGCATATGATGATGAGGAAAGAGCTTCACAGGGGTTAATCATTCTACCCATTCAAGTGGGACCAATCCAAAAAGATGTAATCTGCCAAGTCTTAGACAAGGATCTGACCTATAACATACTATTGGGTCGACCACGGATTCATGAGATGCAAGCGGTCCCTTCAATATACCACCAATGTCTAAAATTTCCTTGTGGTGGCCAAGAAATTACCATTTCGGCTTATTCAAATATTCCCCAGTATTGCAATACCCTAAAATTTGTCCAGGATATCTTTGTGCCTCATAATAGAGAAGCTTCCATTCCCACTTTTTCCAATGGACGAGCTTAGTCAAGTTGCTCCATTCACCTCCTCAAATCCTGAAGCCCAATTAAATTCCTTGTCAAAACAATTTGATGAAAAATTCCAAATCAAAGACAAAGGTGTTGGTGAATACTTCTTTGAATAGTCCCTATGTCTTTCACACTTTTCTTCTCCAAAATTTTATGGACAACCCTCTACATCAACACAACAGACTCCACAACTAATTACCAAATTTGATGGACGGTTCATAAAAGAAAGCACCAACTTTGATGAAGTAGAAGACAAAGACATCCTAAATTGGCTTTATAAAGATGAAGAAGAATCCCAAGTGGCGACTGCAATTGTACAAACAACTAAATATGGAAAAGGTTTCACTATCTTCGAAAAGATGGGATATGAAAGGAAAGGTCCCATGGGTAAAAGAAAAAAGGGAATCATAGAACCAATTCAACCCATTTTAATCAATCCAAAAGACAAGACTAGACTAGGTTATAAAGAGGACGCTAAAAAAAAGATGATTGAAAGAATCCTACAGTTACAAGCCAGTGAAGAGCATGAGACTGATTCCAATGAATATGAGTGGGATTCACTATCAGAAGAGTCCTGTCATGACAAGGACATTCATGTGGTACATAAATATGCATCCCTACTTGAATAAGGAAAAGGATCAGGTTCTAGACTGTTTGAATTTCGATCGCAACACCTTGATGATTCTAGTGTAGATGATTCAACTTAGAGTGAAACATATAATTTGGAGGAGAGTTACATTCTAGATCTCAATTTTTCTATTGAAAAAATGGAAGAAATCTCTCTCCAAACCCTTACCATTTCCAACCTTAATCCGTTTGGTGACTACTTACCCTTAGTACATCCTGAGCTTATAGATTGGGACCTAACTGAGCCATTTGAAATCCCTACATTTTTAATTGATGATTCCATCATCAATTTCCTCTGTGCCAATGATCTTTAAACATATTCCACCAATGAACATCATCACAAGGCTTCCATACAGGGGAGTATCAAATCTTCCAGCTACAAAATGAATAATATAGGAAATAGATCTAATATTGAAAACCATTCAATGCCAATGTTAGATGTGGAAAAAGTAAAAACAAAGAGTGCATCCAATGGAAAAAACCTCTCTGGGGCATAAAAGGATGGAAGATTTGATACTCTCCCAAAACATTTTCAAGAAAGATCAAAAGTCTTGATTGAACCTACACAGTCTGTGAACATCGGAAATGAAGAGACTGTGAAGAATATCCATCTAGCAACATCTTTGATAGATCAAGAAAAGCCAAGTTTTCTCAAAATTTTCACAGAGAAACAAATTAACTTCACTTGGTTATATGTTGACACCAGGAATTGATCTAGAACTCATCATGCATCATCTATCATTACCTCCAGGAGTGAAACCAGTCAAGCAGAAGTTGAGAAAAATGCACCCCGATATTGCCTTATTAGTAAAAGAAGAGTTGATGAAATTGTTAGATGCTGGATTCATTAGACCCATTGACTATGTCGAGTGGATCTCCAATATAGTACCAGTTTCAAAACCTAACAAAAACATCTGCATTTGTATAGAATTTTGGGATCTTAACAAAGCTTGTCCTAAGGATGATTTTCCTCTACCCAATATAGATATCATAGTAGATTTGACGGAGAGACATGGTATGCTATCACTGATGGATGGATTTTCTAGGTATAATCAAATCAAAATAGCCCTAGAAGATCAAGATAAAACTACCTTTACTTGTCCATGGGGAACCTTCTATTGGAATGTTATGTCGTTCGGCTTGAAGAATGCAGGAACTACCTACCAACGTGCCATGACAACAATATTTCATGATATGATGCATACTTTCATGGAAGACTATGTGGACAATTTATTGGCCAAATCATATACCAGGGAAGGGCATTTGGAGATTATAGATAAAATTTTCACCAGACTAGAAAAATTCAATGTGCGGTTAAATCCCAAGAAATGTGTGTTTAGAGTGATTTCAGCAAAACTCCTGAGTTACATAGTATCGCAAAACTCCTGAGTTACATATTATCAGAAAAATGAATTGAGGTGGACCTAGCCAAATTCAAAGCTATTATGGAAATGCCACCATGAAAGAACATTAGCCAACTTCGTTCTCTACAAGGGAGGTTTCAGTTAATCCATATATTCATTTCACAGCTGGCAGACAAGACCCATCCCTTCACTCATCTGCTACATAAAAATGTTTCTTTCTGATGGGATGAGCAATGTGAAGGAGCCTTCAACCATTTGAAACAATATTTAATGAATCCTCCTATCCTAGTACCACTACTGTTAAATATTGCTACAACAAAGACATCATTGGGAGCCCTATTAGCACGAGAAGATTCAACAGGAAAAGAACAAGTAGTTTATTACATCAACAGGACACTAAATGGCTATGAGATCAACTATACCTCCATTGAAAAGGCTTGTCTAGTAGTATTATTTTCTACTCTACAACTATGACACTACATGCTAACTCATACCATCAAGTTGATAGCTAAAACTGATCCTCTCAAATATCTCCTCAACAAAGAAAACCTAACTGGGAGATTGGCTAAATGGGTCATGATACTTAGTGAATTCAATATCCAATATGTAGATAGGAAGGAAATAAAAGGATAGGCAATTGTTGATCAGTTGGCGGAAGCACCATTACCCGATAATCATCCTTTACACATTGAATTTCTAGATGCTCATGTTCTTACTATGGCTGCAAAACAATGGACACTGTATTTTTATGGATCACATACCCAACATGGATCAAGATCTGGAATCCTATTTGTCACCCCACAAGGAAATACTATACCAAAATCATATAGACTGATGTTCCCTTGTACCAACAACATGGCAGAATATGAAGCATTAATCATTGGCATCAAAACAAATGTAGAATGGAAAGTCCTAGAATTGCAAGTGTATGGGGATTCTTAGTTGGTCATTAACCAAGTCAATGATGATTATCAAACAAGAGATGACAATATAATTCCTTACACAAGAATGCTAGACGATTTCAAGAAATATTTTGTGGATATCAAATTTGAATAGATTTCAAGAGTGGATAATAAAGCCATTGATGTCGCGGCTACTATTGGGTTTCCTTTGTAACAAACTCTAGAGAAAGAAGTCGATAATTTGAAGTTCTGCTGAACAACTATTCTCCCACTTCTATGACGACAAGCAATCCCATGTTATATGCCACTTTATCCTGATAATTAACACTTCAATCTATGGTGAAATTTATACCTACCTCCAAAAGATAACACTCTTCCACTGAATTTTGTCATGAAACAAAATATGCAATCTCATTCATCGAAGTTGTTCGACATACACTTATAAGGATGTACTATACCAATGAGGTCTTGATAGAACTTTCTTACTATGTATAGAACATGATGAGTCTGGTAATGGTTTTCATTTAGAAGTCCATGAGGTTGTCCATGGAACACATTCAAGGGCCTAACCTAGCCAAGAAACTTTCATTTAGGATATTATTGGCCAACTATGGAAAAGGGGTCTTTCTAGTTTGTGAAGAAATGCCAAAAATGTTAGATTCATGGCAACCTCATCCATGTACCAGTACAATAACTCCAATATTTTGCATCCACATGGCCATTTATTCAATGGGGACTAGATCTTGTTGGTAAAATTCATCCATCTTCATCAAATAGACACAAATTTATCATCACTACTACAAAATACTTCACAAAATGGGTTGAGGTTGTTCCTTTAACCAACATCATAGGAAAGTAAATTTTATCATTCATCCTCAACTACATCATCTGTAGATATGGCATTCCCCAATCCATAGTCACTGACAATGGAAGACCATTCAAAAATCAAGACATGCAAGAATTGTGCGAGAAGTTCAATATCCAACATCGCTTCTCTACACCATATTATCCCTAGGGGAATGGTCAAGTAGAGGCTTCCAACAATACTATTCTAAAGATTTTGAAGAAAACTGTCAATGGAAAAGGACACGATTGACACATCCAATTAAACCTTTCTTTGTGGGTGTATCGCACCAGTATTCGCACACCGAGAGGAGCTACACCATATGCTTTGGTATATGGGTCTGAGGCCATTGTACCTATTGAAGTTGAAATACCATCACTCTGAGTTTCCTTGAAAGGTATCATCCCTGATGAAGACTACTAGGTCTCAAGATTGCAAGAACTAGAACTATTAGATGAGTGGTGCCAACATGCAGTGAATCACCTAAAATCCTACCAACAATGTATGTCTAGAAGTTACAATCACAAGGTCAAACCCAAAACATTCCAAGTTGGTGACTTAGTGTTGAAGGAAAACCCACACAATTAGCAAGAAAAAGATAAGAAGGGAAAATTTGAACCAAATTGATTGGGGCCTTTTATCATTGTATTAGTTTATGGTTCAAGAGCATATCAATTGTCTAAGCCAAAAGGGGATCAGTTTGAGGAAACTGTGAATAGTCTTCATCTCAAGAAATTCTATGCCTAATTCAACCATTGCATCTAAAAGAGGTCCTAAAAGAAAAACAAAACAAAAAAAATAGAAAATGTCTTGAAAAAATGACCACCCTAGTGAAAACCTGGAAAATAGGCATCTTGGTGACAACAAAAAATACAAAAAAAAGCAAAAAGATTAAAAAAAAATCATAAAATCTAAAAGGTGCAATAAAAGCAAGTGGTGAAAACTTGGCAATAGACACTATTTGTGACAAGTTGGATTCTTCTCTATGGAACATGTGTTGATCACTAGCTTGGTACCATTACCTTTTGAACTTCATCTACATCAGACATGCATATTTGTTATGTTAGTCATTTCTCACCTTGGTTTCTTGAACATTGTACATATCCATAATAAACTAGCTTGTTTTCCACTGGGGGAAGAATCCTAAACTTGCTAGGGACAACAAATCTTGAGCTTGAGCCAATAGACAAACAACAGGAGGACAAACATGATGAAAACATTGATCATATTGAAATCAAACATGGAACATCAATCATGATTGAAACTGCATCAAACATCCTTTTCCCATCAAAAAATCAAAAAATAG
>VDFB02000003.1:628744160-628768970 GCA_007258455.2 Sequoia sempervirens
TGCATCAAACATCCATATCACATCAAAAAATCAAAAAATAGGTCAAAAATTAGAAAATACATAAAATGGTCAAAATTCCAAAAAGCCAAAAACAAAGTCACCTTGTTGAATTGCATTATTGCAATTCATTGTAATTTGTGTCTATTCATATCTTGGTCCTATAAATTGGTTGAGTTGGTTGAACTACATGGTCTCTGCATGTATAATGTAGGCAAGGCTAATCTTTGATCAGCCCCTGAGGCCCCTAGGATAGGTCTTTAGGTTAGGTTCTTAGTCAAAATCTCAAAAAACCTTAAAAATCAAAAAATAAAAAAATCCCAAAAATAGTAGAAAATCAAGGTTACAAGGATGATGCTATTTTGAATCATGGTTCTAACACTTTCATACAAATGTTCAAATTGTTTGCATTATGATTGATGTTATGATTTCTCAGGAGCAATTCAAGGATGCCAAAGAACTAGAAAAGCTATGATCAAGAATGGTTTTCTTTGTCTGTTGCCTATGAGTTAATCATTATTACTATGAGAATCATCATGGGATGTGCTCTACAAAGTATCATTGATGACATTTCAGATTCACATAGGAAAATAGTTAACTCTTGTATGTTTACACAAGGAATGCTCAGGTCATCTTGGTCTAATTATACCTAGATTCATGTGTTAACTTGCACTATCAAACATCATGGAAGTAGTACTCAGGTCATCATGGTTCAATTATACCATTGATGTTTGTACTCACTTTCAACATTTTAAAAGCTCAATGATGACAATAAGCACAATAAATCATTGGGATGTCACTATTGTATTATTAGAATTGCATGTCTAGGTTGCATTCATATTTGGTTGTTGTAATGGAATTTATAGATTTTTCTAGGGCTGATGTTATTTCTATCATTAACAGATTGAGTACATTTTACATTACCAAAAACATCACTTAGAGGCATGAGAATTAGGACATCAATCATAGCATTATCATATCATCTCTAGGAATTCATTTAAGTCATCAATCATGTATATTTTCATTGTGAAAATGAAGGAAAAATAAATGCATTGATCATATCATTTTCATCCATAACCATTTAGTCATACATCCTAGGCATCAACACATATAAATTATCATTCATTCATTCCATACATGCATTACATCATAATGTTTGCATTAGAAAAATACAAAAACATAAGTTTCCATGCATATCATACATCCATAGAATCATATAAAGTCATTCATTACTAGGATCATTCATCTTGGCATTAACATCATCTTACATCCATCACATCATACATAATTGAAAAAATGATAGCATGTGGACATTTTCATAAAACCATAGGATCGTAGCACATATTGCATTTATAACATATAATATCATCATCATGAATCATTGCATAACATCACATGACATAGAAATTAAATGCATCCATAATAAATCAGCACATATAAACACATAGGATCATCATCATCACTACATATATATCTCAAAATATGTCAAATGTACAAGGATATCTAAATTTCAAGAAATACATCAAAGTGGTGATATCATCAAGAGTCGATGTATACATCATGACAAAATCAAATGACTGAAACTATGTAGTGTTGCCTCCTGACACTGCTAGCCTCATTGAACCTGTACCCCCTGTTTTACACCTAAGACCCCTACACCTGGATCTTATTAAATTTCCTTCTGCATCTTACACAACTTATTGAATTTGTAAATGAATGTGTATAATGATATCTAACACAACTTATTGAATTTCAAATGAATGTGTACAATGTTTTACATATAACATTGTACACATTCATTTACAAATTCAATAAGCTGTGTGTTTGAATTTGTAAATCAATGTGTACAATGTTTTATATATAACATTGTACACATTCATTTACAAATTATGTGTTTCTTGTCTCTTGTTCATTCAAAAAATTGATATATTTGTGTGTATCCTTTGCCTATCCTTTTAAAATGTAAACAATGGTATTGGTTAATCATTTTCTTCTACATCTTTCAGGACCCATGAAGGGTTTATTCACTGATAAAAAAAATATTACTACTCATTTATGAAACAAATCAGTCCTCTTCAATGCCTTTTTGTCATGTGTTGTTTGATTTTGTTAGGTCATGGTGTTGGTTTTTTTCCCACATTGTACACATTCATTTACAAATTTAGTAAGTTGTGTGTCCATGGTGTGAGGTAACAACAAACATCATTCTCCTTTCAAAATGAAAACTATGGTACTCTTGATTCTTATTATGATGCAATTAAATTATATATGTATGTATACACACGTGTTTCTATATATATATATATATATATCTATGTATGTATGTATGTATATATACATATATATGTATATATATATGTATGTATGTAATTATGTATGTATACATATATACATAAATATATATATGTATGTATGTATGTATGTATGTATGCACCTTCCATCGCTGTGAGAAACTTCCAGAGAGAGCACATAGTAAAATGATGGAAAAGAATGGGATACCCAAAAAAATAACATTAGTCATATGCATTAATCGGACCCCAAATGAAGCTTAATTGGGGTGTAATGTGTTTGGTGTCTGGTGCTAATGTTTGGTGATTAATGTGTAGGAGTGATTTTTAATGGGTGCCAAAATAATTTTATAAGGTGCTAATGTGAATTAGACCCATTGAATTTTGAGCGGATTTGAATGATAAAATAGTTTTAATTAAATGTTAGTAGTGACACATTTAGGTTTTTTTTTGGTTTTGCAATGTATATCAGTGATTTACTATAATGTATATGTATGTATATGTTTATATGAATACATGCATGTATGCTTATGTTTCTATGAATGTATTCATGTATGCTTATGTTTCTATATGATTGTATGCATGCATACAAACATGCAAAAAATCACAGACATATAAGGCTCCCCAAATAAACATCGAATCCAAATATAATGTAGAACTCAGTCATATCATCTCTAAAAACCTAAGTAACTAATAGCTATAAATTCAAATGCTTAAAAAAATTAAAATTTGAAACACAAAAATCAAATTGAATGCATTCAATTGTAAAATTCAAATTTCTAAATAAGAGGGACAACAACCAGTGGCATTCACAATTATTCTCCTATGGTAATATCCTCTCCATACTATAGAGCATTGAATGGCATCCTTTGCACATTCCTCATATATCCAAGGGTGATGAGAAACAATGAATATAACTTGAATAAATTTTGGTATACAATTCTATTAACATTTATATGTTTTTACATATATTTATGTTTTCCATATGAAACTTTTAATATGTTGAACTTGATTTTAATTATGTGTTGTTGTACATGCATTATTGCAAAGGGTGTATGATGTTTGTATGTTACTAGCCTTAGTTTATACTAGCCATGGTTGTAAATATTTTCTTGTAGGCATGAGAGAATAAGGAGAGGTGGTTCAGCAATGTTCATGGTGGGAAATTCGGCAAATGTGTTTGTCAACCCACAAAAAGTTGAAGGATTTTTTGTTCATATGGCTCTAACTTTCAATTATTTTTCTTTATTGTTCACTAACTAGTATGTCTTTTTATTTATTTTCAATAACTATTGTCCATCTTTGTTTGTTCTATTATATTTGTTTGTTCTGGTAAGCATCCCAAATGGCTAAGAGGTTGTAAAGAGCATGTCAAATTACAAGATGACATTTTAGGTAAATTCCTTCAAGACTTTACTTTGGTTGTGACTTGGTAGACATTGTGTTCATTTATAATGTTCATTTTTCTTATTCATTGTAAACTTACATTTACAATTTACAATTAGATTGATTTCCAAGTGTAGGTGTTGAAAAATTTATAATTTCAAATAGATTAATTTATGGATATGTTGCATATAGATGTATAGATATATGTATGCATATACTTAGTTGTGTATACACACATACACACATACATACACATATATATGTATGTATGTATGTATATATACATACATACATACATGTATATATGTATGTATGTGTGTATGTATGTATACACAACTAAAGAAGTTGTAAAGAGCATGTGAAATTGCAAAATGACAATTGAGGTAAAGTCTTTCAAGACTTTACTTAGGTTGTGACCCAGTAGACATTGTGTTCATTTTTCTTATTCATTGTAAACTTACACTTACAATTTACAATTAGATTGATTTCCACTTACACTTAAACTTACAATTTATGGATATGTTGCATATATATGTGCATATACTTAGTTGTGTATGCAGTATATATATATATATATATATATATATAGAAATATATATATATATATATATATATATATATATATATATATATATGTATATGCATACATATACATAATTTTTTGAATTTCAATTACAAAAATTTCTTAATGTACATTTAATTTTTCAACAATGTTAGTTAGATGAATACAACAAACACATATCCAACAAAATGATAGATGAATATAACCAACAAAAAACCAATTTTGAATCACAAAAAGCATAAAACATTAACTTGGATAGCTCCCAAAATATGCCTAGGCTGAAATCAAATTTATTACAGCATAAACATGATTGAGACAAAGTTGGAAAGAAGACAAGAAGTCTTCAGTTTTACAAAAAAACACTGGCACACATGGAAGTAGAAAAGTTCACAACAGACTAGCATTTAGTTTTACAAAAATACACACCAGTATCCTTTGGCTATCCAATACAATAGACTAGTATCCTTTGGTTGTCCAATATAATAGACTAGCATTCAGTTTTATGAAAAAACACACTAGCATGTGCATCGTGGTCAAAATGTTCACAACAAAAAATCCTCATAAGACATCCACAGATTTGATTAAGAAATGGTGTGTCCTTGGGGGTCAACTAACTCTGC
This sequence comes from Sequoia sempervirens, assembly GCA_007258455.2. Classification (NCBI taxonomy): domain Eukaryota; kingdom Viridiplantae; phylum Streptophyta; class Pinopsida; order Cupressales; family Cupressaceae; genus Sequoia; species Sequoia sempervirens. The sequence goes on from VDFB02000003.1 coordinate 628,749,014, forward strand.
ATCAATTGGAGAAGATGTTAAGGATTGTGGATTGTTCTCTATGGCACTTGCTATACAATCAAGCAATGCCCGATTTTCCTCTAGACTGAGTTATAACTATTGGGAGTAGCCTTTAGAAGACCCATTTTGTAGGCTTCTAAGAGTAGCAAAGGCTGGAGACAAAATATTAATCATGTCCCTTAAAATTGGATGTTGAGTTGGAAGAGGAGTTGTAGGAGTACTCTTCTGTTTCTTTTTGCTCTTTCTGCCTGCTTTTGGTTTTCCTTCAACTACCAAGCAATCTTTGCTTGCTCCCTTTCAAACTCCTTTGGTGTCGTTGCCTCAACTTCTCCTCTGCAATTTTTTTTTTGGCAACACGCTCCAATCTCTTTACCTCCCTTTGTGCCAGGATTTCTTCTCTTTTTTCCTTCTTTTCAACCATTTTCTCCCTTTTCCTTTGTTGTAATTCTTGGTTTCTTTGTTTTTGTGCCTCTTGTTCATTCAACAAATTGAAAAAATCATCTAATATCAAAATTTAATATTTCCTACTTAGGCATAGCACCCCATTGTGACCTTTATTAGATGATTGGCACACCCTTTGCATTGGGAGTTACAAAAAAAATCTTCTCCTACTTGTTGGTTGTTGGTCATTGACTTGTGTGCATGGCACATAGTCAGCTTCTTCTTCACTTGAGTCATTACCTTCCACTCCATCTACTTCATCATTTCAACCTCCCAATTTCTCCCAGTCATGAAGTAATGGCATTGAACACCCTTCATCCCCTTGAGTGAAATTCAGATGCACCCCTACGTTTAAAGCCGCATCTTGAAATTCAGATGCCAAATTGAGACTCTCTTCATTTTTAGCTACTTGATTACATGTTTGAACTGCTGGTTCTTCTTAATTTTTTGTTGACTCAATGTTTTCTGTGCAATATCCTTCTTCGTTAGTTGGATTTGGGGGATTGCTTGCAGAAAATGTTTCCACAAACTGTCCAATTTGTTCCTCATTCCAACTTGCTATCCTCAAAAAATTTTCCACTGCTATGAACTGTGCCTCATCGTCAGTTGTATCACCTTTTGTTTCTGCTCCCAATGTGGTTCCTTCATCTTCAACCACGAAAGCTTGGCTTGGCCCCATATCCAAGTCAAGTGCATGTCAATCTAATGGCCAAATTCCCATTCTTCTAAAACCACTTGCAATGTTATTAGGAGTAAAATCTTGTGCAAAAGCTTTGTTGGAAAGTGTTTCCAACTCTTCCCTTCCAATGTCAAGTTGGGGATGTGTAGAGAGCCATATACTCCTATGTTGTTTGAAGTAGTTTTTGAATGGTGAGAATACACTAACATCATGGGGTTGCAATTTGTGGCTGCAATGTGCTAGAAGTGTGAGCAAATCTATTCCCATTTTATTTGCTTCTTTGATCATTTTGAATGCCAAGTGGCTTCCATGACCATCAAAGATGAGAAGTTATCTATTTGTTGGTGACACCCCTCCTAGGAAATTTCTTGCAAAGTGTTTTAACTATTCCACAAATAATTCTTGGTCATCCAAGCATGCTCTTGGATTTCCATGCATGCCCTTGGCTCATAGTTAATAATATAGTTTCTAATGTTCCTTTTGGACTTGAACAAATAGTAACTAGGTATAGCTTGTTCTGCTGCACTAATACAAGCTAGAACAATGATCCATTCTCTACTTTTAGAAATTAATTGTGGAACACATTTGGTCTTGTTTTTGCAATAACTCTCATTACACAATTTCTGCCAGCCTACACAACTATTTTGTCGCAGTTCCATATTTTGTTGGACCCATAATTGTGTTTGTTGTACAACTCCAAGTTATCATAGAATGAATAAACTATTTTGGGGCATAGCATTATAGCTCAATCTATGTCCACTCCTTTGGGTGTTCAAATTGTTAGATTAGGATGCCTTTGACGAAAGCCAACCAACCATGACCTCCTTGGTATCCCATTTGTGAATGGGTTAGGCCTCGCTCTAGCCATTTGGGCCACTGTTGACTTAAGCTATGAGGCTTGAAAGCCATGGCCAATATTAGCCATTTCTTTACACCATTGCACAATTTTAGCTTCCTCTTCGTAAAATAGGACTATTCGTGGCCCCTTCCTTTTTGTGGATGTCACACCATTGAGCCATGCCCACAAACTGCTAGGTGGGATTCCCCATTTGATCATTGAACCTCTGATTGACATTCGATTGTCCTCAACATCTGTAATGCCTTTTTCCATTTGATGCATAGACCAACTTTCCATGCACAGATCCGGGGTTGTCACATGGTTAGCAGGTGGCAGTTCCATTTCTACCTTAGTATTATAAACAATAGGTTCAAAATCATCATTTTCATTTGTCTGTTCTACATTTTTAGAAATAACATCCTCGTTGATGTTGACTTCTGGCTCTTCATCAACATCTAGAACATTGAACGTCACTCCATGAGGTACTCTAATTAAGCACCTCACACTTGATCTTTTCCTCTCCTGCCCTAGTGCCATGATTATTAGTGATCCTGTACATTGTAAGCCATAAAGTGTCAGAAAAATAGTGTTGAAAGTGGTAGAAAGAAGTTGAAATCATTATTGAAACAACCAACAAACCTAGGAGTACCATTGTTTGCATTCTGAAAGGAGAATGATGTTTGTCATTACCTCACAACATGGAGAGTAGACATCAACAAACATATGTATGTATATAAATTTATTAAAGTATACATTTATCTATGTAATTATATGTATATTTGTATATATAATTACACAGAAAATCACTGATATAAATTGCAAAATAGAAAATAGTGCTAGTTGTGTCACTATTAACATGTAATCAAAACTATTTTATCATTCAAATCTGCTCAAAATTCAATGGGTCTAATTCATGTTAGCACCTTTTAAAATTATTTTGGCACCCATTACAAATCACACCTACACATTAATCACCAAACATTAGCACAAGACAACAAACACATTGCACCCCAATTAAATTTCATTTGGGGTCTGATTAATGCATATGACTAATGTTTTTTTTTGGGTATCCCATTCTTTTCCATCATTTTATTTGGGTTTACATATATATATAAATACATATATATATATAAATACATATATATATATAAATACATATATATATATACATATATATATATATATATGTGTGTGTACATATAGATGTATTTATATGTATTTCTATAGATATATATGATACTACATGTATCTATAGAAACATGCATATATGTATGTGTATATATATCAATGTACAAAGCACATTATACAGAAAATGAAAGAAGTTGTGTTGTATTCAACATCGATAGGATATTAATTTTAATAGAGGTAGATCGATTACAGAATTGGGCTTTTCAAAAATGTGCACAAAAAAGTAACCAAGGTTTTCATAATAATAATTTCTCACTCACAAGAATATAGAAGTGTGTTTTTAGATGGATGTCGAATATTCTAGGAAATGGTTTCATGAGATTAATTCATTAAGCACACAAATTTGGAAAAAACCAAGCAAGGGTTTTAACATATATGGTGTATAATAAATAGAGAGCAAGAAATATTCATTTAAGTCCAAAAAACTCATGGGAAAAATCAACCACCATGACTCGACAAATTCAAACAGCACATGGTGAAAAGGCATATAAGAGGAATGTTTTATTTCATAAACAAGTAGTAATAATTTTTCAATCAGCAAATAAACCCTTCACGGGTCCTGAAAAATGCAGAAGAAAATGATTAACCAATACCATTGTTTGCATTTTGAAAGGATAGGCAAAGGATACACACACACACACACACACACATATATATATATATCAATTTGCTCATTGAACAAGAGACAAGAGACACAAAATTTGTAAATGAATGTGTACAATGTTATATATAAAACACTGTACGCATTCATTTACGTATTCAAACACATAGCTTATTGAATTTGTAAATGAATGTGTACAATGTTCTATATATAACTATACACATTCATTTACAAATACAATAAGTTGTATTATATATATATATATAACTAACATTGTACACATTCTTTTACAAATTCAATAAGATACAGAAGAAAATGATTATATAGTACCATTGTTTGCATTTTGAAAGGATAGGAAAAGGATACACGCATATATATTGATTTGTTGAATGGACAAGAGACGTAGAATATAAAATGGAAAATATATATATGCTGGCATGTTGTATCTGCAATGGAAACTAGAAAAATATAAACAAATGCTAGTATGTTGTATTGGAAAACCAAACGAAACGTATTTAAACAGAGTTATATACGTATATATATGTGTGTTTGTGTATGTATATATGTATATATACATGTATATATGTATTTATATGTAAGTATCTATATGTATATGTGTGTGTGTGTGTGTGTGTATATATATATATCTTTGTGTATGTTTTTAAATACATAATATACATATATTAAATGCATATATACAGACATATATATACACACATGTATATATGCACAAATATAACATATATACATATAAATAAACCCTGGGAAATGACCAAAAATAGAAAAATACAAATACACGTATATACAAAAATAAATGACAAAAATAAACCCTCATATAAACCTTGAAATAAATGGAAAATTACCAAAAATAGACAAATATAAATACACGTAATACATATGCAAAAATAATTGACAAATATAAACCCTCATATAAACCTTGAAATAAATGACAAATGACCAAAAATAGACAAATATAAATACATGTATATGCAGAAATAAATGAAAAATATGGATGACAAAAATAAAGAAAATGAACACACAAATTATTGAATTTGTAAATGGGGTTTGTAAGGAAAAACCCATCACCAAAAAATACCTTTCATTTACTTATAAAGCAAAGTAAAAAGACGTTGCATAAATGTAAATGTTAAATGCACACTTCATGAAAATAACTATAAGTATAATGTATAAAGTACCAACCTGAAACTTGGGATATTAGAGGAATGTGCAAAGGATGTCTGTCGATGCTCTGAATTTTGTAGAGAAAAATTCTTCACAAATAGCAATTGTGAAGACATTGGCTGCTATCTCCCTCTTACTTAGGAATTTGAATCTGACAATTGAATGCATTCAATTTGGTTGTTTTGATTCAAATTTGAATTTGTTGAGCATTTGAATTTGCAGGTGCCAATTACACAGGTTTTTAAAGATGATATGACTGAATTCTACATTATATTTAGATTTGATGTTTATTTGGGGAGCCTTACACCAGTATTTAATTGTGCAGGTACCTACACGAAATGAAGTAAAGACATGTATCTGCCAGGGAGTGTGTGAAGCCTACCATTTGATACAACCATTTGACTATATTTTGATTCGATCATGTTGATACTATATGTGTTTTGGACATTTTTGGATGATCATAGACACTTGATGTTATGCTTGTTTTATGTTTATGATTCTATGATGATTATATGCACATTATGTTTCCTTTATTGATATCCTCATGTGATTTGGCTATCACAATAGAAATGGATAATTGCTTTATGAGATAGAATTGATAGGATGCTAAATTTAATTTAGTTATGATGTGATTTCCTTATTATTCCATGACTATATATGAATTGATAGAATATGTTATTGCTAGAGGAAGAGTGATTATGGATATTCAATTTATTGATTCAGAGTTAGATTGTACTAAACATATGCATATGGATTTGTGATTTAATTATTGATTATCATGCATTGGATATTTTGACATGTGGAAATTGAGTGTGCAAGTACACACCCATGGCCAATGGGATTGGAGGTAACCAAGGGTACCTGATTGTGTCAGCCAAGTGAAGCCACTATGGTCTATTTGGAGAATGGACCATAGCCTCTTTGTGTTGTATTTTATTTGTGATTAAAAAAATTAATGTTGAATTTTGTGATTATGTTTTCTTTTAAAGTCAATCAAACTTTTGATGGGGGTCTTGGGGCATTTTGGAAATTATTTTATTATGTTTGAATTTCAATTTATTTTTGAGGGTTTTTAAAGGTTGAATTATTCCTTAAATTGGGCTAATTGACCCTTAATTAATCCCCATGATAGTCACCTATGGGTTAGGGGTCAAATCAAACTCATAATTTTTGAAAATTGCGAGTTGTGACCCTTCTTAATTAGTGACAGATTTTGGGGATGGTATTGGAGAGTTGGATCCAAAATCTTATTTATGATATTTGAAGGCCTTGTTGAGTGTTGAACACTCTTTGGCCTTTCACTTCCCCAAGAGTTCTCACACATGTGTGAGAACTTGTGGGGAGGTGTGTCCATAGGAGTGAATAGGAGATTAACATGTGTCACCTTCTCCTAGAATGGTTTCCAACCTTTGACTCCTATTTCAACCCTTTGGAAAGCCAAAGGGAGGGTTCTTCTTTCTTGGTTGGGGGGTGCTTGGATTGCTTGGGAGAAGGAAAAATTGTCTTAGGCTTGGAGGAGTAGAGATTTGGAGTTCATCTTCAACCCTCTTTCATTGTTGGCTTGGATTTGAGGTAGGTTTTATTATACCTTTATGTATACTTCTCTTTTTCTTTTCTATCTTGTTTGGAAATGTGAGAAGATGGTTTATGTGGAATGTTTGTTCATTGTATGTTCCTTTGCAATTCCATGTGTTTGGTTTGGGTTGTATACAATAAACTTACCCAATGTGGGAAGAGCATTCTTGTGGGGGCTAGGAATGAGTAGGAAGCTCTATGGGGAGATTGTTCCTCCTTTGAGAAGGAGAGGCAAAAAGAAAAGGGGTATGAGTACCCAAATTTGTTCCATGATGTTATGATATATTTAGAGATTGTTGTATGGATGATGTATGATATGAAGAGCTTTGATGAATGGGTAGATTGGAGAAGAAGGAAGATTGTGTTATTGGTTATTTCTATTTACTAATAGGTCTCCCCATATAGAAGTGATGTCCACCTCTATCCCCATCTTTGAATTCTTGAAGAATCCTTATGTAAGTGTGAAATCTTGGGTGGGAGTATTTTTGTTTTGAGTGTTGTGGTTTGAAATGGCTTTTTGTTCTATTGTTGTGTGTACCCAGTAGCTTGGTTACCTCCTAGCTCGGGGGGTGGTTGGTTTTCCAACCCAAGGTTGGGACGTGAGCACACTCGAATGGCCATGAGAAGAAGTTGTTTTATGTATAGTTTGCAGATTTCAAGATCACCTTTGCAACTATGTAAAAGGAGTTAAAAAAATAACCGTCAATGATAGCCATATTGTATTTTTTGGATAAATATTTTAACATGTAATGAGTATAAAATAATTGAAGGGAAGAACTGTATTTCATATGATCTATCCTATGTGGAAGGAAAGAGCTATTGCATGCAAACACCCCTCATACTATTTTTCTCTATATTGTGTATTTAACTGTTATACCACCTCCAAGAGAATGCATTATTTTTCTTTCCAATGAATGTTATCAATATATCAGTGTTGTCTTTAGGATCTGTTTTCTTCTGCTTTATCGTGGTTGCAAGAGAAAATTTTCTTACCACCTCCTTTCCAATTTGTGTTGATAAAATTTTGCTTGAAAGTTGATAGAATAAATTATTAGGCTTTCTTTAGAATGCAGGCACTAAAATAATGACTATTGAAATACATATGTTTGTGGTCAGGGTAGAAGTTACTTGATTTTGAGTTTATTTCTCACTGTTCCAAAAAAGAATGTATATGTGCTTGTACATCTACCCTTGAACTGATTGGATGTAAATTGTTTGAAATGCTCATAACATATATTTCTTTTCTGCAATATATAAATGACTGAGAAATTTCTCTTGAAAGGGTTAAGTAAACTGGTCTAGTATACTCGTGTATGTCTCTTCCTTCACGTTTGACAGTTGGGGTGGGAAGGAAAATGCTTGACCTATAACACTATTAGTATTTAAACCATAAATTAGCTACCTGTAATAGATTTGGTACACAAATATGACGCATGATAGAGTGGAATTAAAACCAAAAAAATAACCCAAAAGGAAAGAAGAAAATCTCTCTTAGAGTCTTTACCCTATGTCTTATATGAATCTTGTAGTTGCTTTAGTGACACTGCCTGTGGTAAATCTCAGATAGCAATTGCAGAGCTTTAATTCTTTCTAATCCACTAAAACAAATGGAAGTTGTTGCTTCTGGAAAGAGAAAATAAATAAATCAACAAAACAAAACAAAATTATTTCTTTTCCCTATACCAGAACCGACTAGTATTGGCTTGTTTGAGGCAAATGAATTTTGTATCCCTATAGCATTGTATAAAGCCACATTTAACCCGTTGTCCCTTGCTTTGCAAGGTGTACTAGTGTTGACAACAGTAAATAGGGTGGGGAGTTAGCTTTTACCAACAGTTTGGGGAGCAATATTTTACTATGGAGTTTTGTCTGTTCATCTGTACTGCTAAAAAAGAATAACGTTGAAAATGAGGGCAACTTTATTTTAACCAAAGATAAAGAATAAAATAAAAATCTAGATGCTTGTTGTTAAACCAAACACTTCTAGCAATGACAATCAGGAAATATCTAGGCCAATAAATACAATTCTCTTGGTGCTCTCCTAGCACAATAGAACATGTCATTGCCTTAATCAGCTAGTAGTATAAGTGGCGAAGTCATTGGAAAAATATTTTGTTGTACCAAACACAAAAAAATAAAATAAATAAATAAATAAGCAAATTGGTAACCCCTCCATGCCTTAACAGAAGTCCAACAATTAAGATGAATAAAAAAAAAATTAGGGTTGCAATTTTCTTAATGTGCCTAGTCTAAGTCTAAATTTGACGTGGAACTGTAAGTTAATCATTTCACAATTTAACTTATTAATTAATCTAGCAATGTGAAAAGCATGCTTGTATCTTAACCAAAGTGTAGGTTAAATATTAATGTTGGCCAGAAATAAAATCGTAACAGTAAAAGTAGATCACTAGTGTATTAAGGGTGATGCCAGAGATTGGCACGACAACTGCCTAAATTATAAAGCCCAAATTTAATTTAAAACAAAAATCAAGTCAATTAATGAGATCATATCTTTCCCCATCTGTTTCTTCTTACAGTTTGTAAATTAGGCAATTGATTGGGCAGGTGAAATAAATTTACTTAGTCCTAGGTTGTTTCCTTTATTGCTCATAAATGTTGCCTTTAGATCTTTAATGAGGAAATTTGTGAATTCAAGTCAACCACCAAATAGTGTTAACAAATAGTGCAAACATTTGTAATAAAATTAACAACAAAAGATAATGGAATTCTTATAAATAAAATGGATAAATAATTCCAATGTAGGTTGCATGTAAGTGTAGGTGTGGTGTCAAAATTGGATGGGAATTATAAAAAATTGGATTAAAATTAATAGTGTGGATATTTTACGGTGAAGGCGTATCCTTATTTGAAGAAGACAAAGCTAAAAATGTCAATCAATAGTTTATATTGATCTTTTGGCCATTAAATGAATCTTAGCGATTCATCCCGATACCAAAAACTACTTTCCCTTTTTAAATGTTGCGCCGTCAGAGGCAGCCAAACTAAAGCGCATGGTGCACTACCAAGTAGGGGTACCATAGGAAGTGGCAGGAATGGCAGTGCAAATGGCGCTGTTTTATGTCAGGAACCAACGGCATGGCGGAACCACCGAGGAAGACAAAAACCCTCTACTCGAGATACCGCTATTGATGGATTCTGATTTGGGAGCCATCAATTGTAAAGACACCCAAACTCTGATTAGAAAATTGGCCTCAAAGCAAACTAGCACGACAATAACATACAATGACCATGAACTTAATCCAGATAAAAGAGAACTCCCTATTAAAAATGCGAACTAAGAAATTATCAGGGTAGACCAGATGCCAAAGAAGGTGCCTTGTTTTAGTTGGATGGCATCCAGGATGTACGAAAACATTATTCTTACTGTAAGCATTGCCATCACCGGAAAACTGCCCATTTTGACCGGCAAGAAGCATGGAGACCGGTAGACTAAGTCAAAAATAAAATTCTTGAGAGAGGAGCCGAGAAATTGGAGAAAACAAGGTCGTCCGGATCGAGAATTCCGAGTGGTTTACTTGGTGGCGAGTGTAAAGAAGGAAGGGATTGGGTGGGGAGTTGATCCATGGTTTTGAAGTAATGGGGCTCTCCCCATCACTTGGCTATACACATGGAATTAGCAGGCTCACAATGAGCACTCGAGGTATGGATCGTCACGCCAAATTTTTACACATTGCTGCGCGGTATTGCGGCGCTTTAGCAAATAATTTTATATTGTTTTTGTTTATATCATTAATTTTTATATTGATGATTGTATTTTTACCATGTTAATAATTTTTAAAATGATTTTATTTATGTCATTAAATAATTTGAATTTTTAAAATTTGATTTTTAAATTATTATATGAAATGTGGAATATAATTTAATAATAAAAAATAAATTACAAATAATTTAATTATATCTATTAGTATATATTATATTCTAAAATAAAACTATTAATTATATAAAATGATTAAAATAATTTATATATTACAATTACAAAAATAGGTCAAAATTTATCTTAATTGACTTTCCACACTTCTTCAAAGTACTCTTTGCACACAAATATACATATTAATAATTTTGACATAGGAAGTTTCAAATTTCTTCATTCACGACAACACTTTACCAATGTAAAATTTGTAGCTTAAATATTTCCTACGCCATCCTTGATGTTATCGCTGCTTTAGAAAACACGTAGTTACTTAAAAAAGAATCAGCTTATCACTTCATGCTCATGGTTAGAATAGTCTTTTTTCTCAAAAAAAAAAAATCTGCATCATTTAAATCTTCACTCTTATATCGCTTTCCAAGGGCTGACTCATTATGGAAGAATAAATAAAAGAATATAATCCTAAAACCCAGCTAAAATGGAGGGAGTAGTTGCAACTACCATCTTTAAAACTAAAATAAGACCTTTTATTTTCAAGCTATATTCTTGAGTAAGAAAATTCACGAGAAGACATGTGTTATGCTATTTTTTTTTAAGTTCTTGAAAACCATAATATAAACATTGCCTTTTAGGTTTAAAAATACTTAATGGAGCTTAAACATATTACGTGTACTTCTCCCTTAAGAGATGCTTAGATTCACATTTTTAGATAATTTAAATTATAGATTTAGGATTAATTTAATTATATAAAATATAATTTTTTTATAAAGATTATGTATTAAACATAATTTAAATTTATTAAAGATATTTTAAATTATAATTTTAAGATTAATTTAATTATATATGTAATTTCTTTTTAAAGTTTATTTAGTAAAGATAATCTAAAATTATAACTTTAAGATTGATTTAATTGTTTATATAATTTTCTTATAAGGATTATTTATATCCTTATTAAATAGATAATATTTATGAAGTAAATGAAGAGAAATTTTATTAATGATATTAATAGTTCATTTATATTAATGTCATTATGTCAAGCAAATAAATTCAGACCTAAGTCAATATTAGGTATTTTTTGTAATAATAAATGGTGATAATATGAAGAACATTATTAAAATATTAATTATAATATCTTGTTTTAATCTAGTTACTTCACCACCTAGGTTAAGTACAAACCTGATGTTCTTGAAGGGGTCTGCGTGAGATGCCACACACTCAAATGTATTTTATTTTCCCCCACCGCGCTCTTGGGTGACATATCGACTATGATATGGCGCATCCAACCATCTTTCAATGCGTATAGCTGGTGGTTGTGTGCATGTTATGTGTTAATGATCTAGGACTTATGTGTTTAGTTTGAAGAAAATTTGTTGGTTGTGTTTTTGCCATCATGCAAACTTTATGGCATGACAAAGTGTGTGGAAGACTATGCATTTCAAATCCCATAGAGTTAATAGGAGATTGTGATTATGTCAGGTAAAGCACCATTAAGTGTGCATGTGTAGTTGTTAAGATAATATGTAATGAGGGATAAACATTTGCAAGTGGGGGTATTTGTAACAATAAAAGTTTTAAATTAAATTGTAAATGAGTATTTTTATGTGCAACTTGACTTTTTCTATAAATGCAAATGTATGTTTAGCTATCTATTATGATTGGTCTCTTACATATTGTGTTATGAGCAGCCATTGGTATTGTTGCAATTTTTTATATTATAAAATAATGTTTTTTAATGGATCAAAGTGAATTGTTTTTGGGGAGGTGGAGTGAGCATGGAGGTGGCGGTAATTCAATAGGTGGCAGTAACTGGGTCTTCTCCCCTATATCACGATAATAACTTATCAATTGCTATTACAAAAAATCATGTCTTCCATAACACAACCAAACATGTTGATACCCAACATCATTTTATTTTATGTTGAATTGAGGTTTTGTAAAACCAATAATTAGCTTCTTAAATTTTTTTCTGAAACAATTTCAAAAGAAAATTTGGAAAGATTAAGGAAAATGATGGGTGTTTCAAGATGTTACGGCTGCATACTTTAAAATCTCCTGGTTTTTAATGAAATATTTGCACTGCCTTCACTTCAGAAAACCAACGGTGATATTGAAGATGTCTTTGTTTTCAATTTCTAGAATTCCACTGTCCCAAGACCTCATCCCGGTCAACAAGGTATCTAGATAATTGTCGAAACTCTGTCAGACAGTTTCAGATCTATTCTCACGACAGTGAAGGTCTGGTTCATTGTGTTGACTGACCAAACAGACACTCCATCCGCAGCGAACAGTCCCAGATTACCTTGTCTTGACAGCGTCAAAATGTCAGATCTGTTTCTCATAGGAGACGCCCTGTTAGCCACCCAAACAATCATATTCTCTGGTATTTTGGCATACCAGATGCCAATATACCAGTTGCTTCCATTTGGGCTGAAGAATCCAATTCAAATTTTCCATTCTTCGAAATTATTGTCTGATTTAACCAGTAAGCGACACGCCCAACGGAAGAGTATCTCCAACGTTAATTGCTTTACCATAACTCATCAATTGAATAAACGGTAACTCCAAAAGAAATAGGTTTAAGCATAATCTTGCCTAGTTTTTGTCCATCGCTAACGTCCCTCTGTCGTTAATATATTTCCATGAGAACTTCTTAGGTGGAAAGTTCCCCGAAAGAGAAACGTCACTTCCAAGAAGGCACTAAAATTCAATGGACTCCGCACTATCTGTATTTAAGCCCAAAAAAAATCAAGCGGAGGGTCAAAGTTTCCATCTGTTGTGTTGCATGCCAAAGGGTTCACACACAGTCCATGACAAACAAAGTCCCATCAACTTCAGCGTATTTGCTAAGTTAGTGGTTGTGGAAAATAATATGGGAGGTGTGGAATTTGACGGTACGTTGAATAATATGAGAGGCATGGAATTTGATGATATTTTGATTGCTTTTTAAATTTTAAGTAGTAGTTTATAACATAATTATTTTTAATAGTGGAATTTGATGGCATCTTGATCGCTTTTTCAATTTTAAGTAGTAGTTTAAAATATAATTATTTTAGGTTATACAAGTGTTTGTATTATTAATTATAGAATAATTTTACATGTATTAATAAAAATGGTAAATGGAAGAATTTATGTCTCAAAGTTAAAATAGGATTAAACTTGGAAACAAAAAATAGTAGGAGGTCGTTACGTGGTAAAGGTTAACTCACTAGTAGGAGGAAGTGGTGGGTCTCAATCATCTAGTTTATCTCATACATGATTGTGTTCTAGAGTATCTATTGGAGACTACCAATCATCATTGTCATCTTTTTTTTTATCTTCATAAGGAGGCTAAGTGTCACAAACATATAATATAGCAAGAGCAAGGTGAGATAATTTTTTAGAGTCTAGCCAACTGCCAAATACATGTCAAGAGCCTAGGGAGCAGCAAAGTAGTGGCAAGTAGGCTATGACCATCCTCTCTAACATTGGTTTTTGGATCTTCTTGCACAAGGTAGAGAAGAATGAGAATGAGCATCCTATTCATCATGAGCAAATTGGTTGTCTCTCCGACCCCACCTATGAAGTGAGTAATGGCATCAAATATAGGTAAGAGGCAGAGGGAATTTAGCATAATGCATGGGTCATTTCCCTAATGATTCAAGAAGCACCTAAAGATATGCCACCTTGAGTCCAACCTTGTTGGTTTGAACCTAGATTTGCATAAGAATAATATAATGAATCATTTCCTTAGAGTAAAGTGAGAAATTAGTATCAACTAAATATCCAAAAAATAAAGTAGAATTCTTATCCTTTCATATGCTAAAAATAATTTTCACCATGAAAAAATGTCAAATGTAAGTATATCTAGAGAACAAGCTTCTTAAGTATGTTAATACTAGATGGATTTCCTTGTATGGGATAGTGCAAAGAGTTTGTTTAGAATATAATCTAAATACTAGAGTATGGTATGAACATCACTTGATAGTAGATAAAATTCTTGACATCTTATTTAGGCTAAGTGACATAGAGATGCTTCTATCTTTATCTAGTATTCTACCCATGATGAAATAATTGAACATTCTAATTTTTAGAGAAATCAATATGTATATTTTAAAATACATAGAGCTACCTAAAACAATATGTGTGGCCCTTGATAATCTATTTGTATTAGATAAATCATTTATAACTTAAAAATTCAATTGTTGGCACTTAGCAATGGATATAGATAATACTACTAAACTTTTATAGTAAAGTTCATGTAAGGCACACCAAATTTACTACTTAAATTGTGTTATAAGTGAGAACTTCATGCATTATTTTGCTTTAGATTTTTGTAGGCACATGGTAAATGGAATTACACATGCTAGTTGTATGATGCCTTGTTGGCCATAGTTCCTTTTGGTGAGTTGACTTGACTAAGTTGAGATTAAAATTCCTTACATGAGCATTAAATTATGAGGAGTCTATACAGTTCACCATTTTTATTAGTTTTAATGGCAAGCCATACTTCATATAACCATGTTTTTGAAAGAGGAAAAAATGGGTTCTATAGGGACCCAAAACCACGAAGTTTACAAGCTAAAGATAAAATCATTAAAGACACCAAAAGGCTATAAAAACAACAACAATAAAAGTCCACAACCACCAGAAAAGCCAGCAAAGGCCACATAACCAAAAAACAAGACAAAAAGCCAACAACAACTAAATTTGGGTCTTTAATAAATCCGCAGTCTCGACTTCCAGCTCGTTCATATCCTAAACCCCCCTCTTTAAGTTTTGAATCATCTGGGTAGTGAGAGGTGCTTTCCTTTTGAGATTGGCACGGGTCCTTTTTGAAATACCTTGGTCCTCATTCTTGCTTTCCTTGTTCTCTTCCAGATCAACAACCAGCGAACCCTGTTGCATTTTTTCCAGCTTTTTAGACATAGCATTGATGATAATGGCATTGTCCCTAGCCATTTTATGGTTTTGTTCCACAACTGTTTTCAAGTTATTTTTAATTTTAACCATATCAGCTTCCAGAGACTTGTACTTTTCCTCTATGTTTTTGATAAAGGGAAAAACAAGTTTTACAGGGACCCGAAACCACCAAGTTCACAACAAAAGAGAAAGGACAAAAAAGTCCAACAGAAAAAACAAGTTGCTCAAAAGGAAAAAACTGGAACAAGCAGCAGCCACCTGTAAAAGATCAGGAGGGTTAGTAAAAAAAAGCCAGTGGAAAAGCCAACATAAAGACCAGCCGCGACTAACCATGAGTCTTCAGAATAGACTCGGTCTCAACCTTCAGGTTCCGCATGTCTTGAACTCCTTTCTTGAAGGTTTGGATCATTTGCGGCATAGGAGGAGCCTTCCTCTTCAAATTGGCCCTGGTTCTCTTTGAAATACCAGCATCCTCTTCTTGGTTTTTATCATTGACCTCTTCCAGGTCAACCACCAAAGACCCCTGTTGGGATTTTTCCAACTTCTCAGTCATGGCATTGATAATAATGGCATTATGTCTTGCCATTCTATTGTTCTACTCAGCAATAATTTTAACAGTACTTTTCATTTTATTCAGCTCGATTTCAACCCTTCTGTCCATGCCCGCTTGGTTCTGGGTTTCTTTACTGGCACCATGATCTTTTAGCTCAGCCTCTTTCTTGCCAGGCGTCGTAACCTTGGCTCCCATTTCTTCTAGTTTACTTTGAAGGGCCCAATTTTTTATTTTTAGCTCATTGATTTCATGAAAGATCCATTTCAAAAATCTGAAATGGTTAACAACATTATTTCTGGCTAAAACTACGAAACATCACGATGCGGTGGACCCCTATCAAAGGTTAGGCGACAGGTTTAAGATTAGGGGTAATAGGGGGTGCCCCGAATTCTGGCGTCTTTGATAAAATAGCGGAGACGCTAAGGATGAAAATTAATATGCTTTGGAATTCTCAAACCAGAGTCTTCGATGCGAGGCGGGTTTTGTAGGAAGGAGTGAACTTCGAACTGGGCATAGATGCAAGCTTTTCTGCAGAGAAGAAGGGGCTAGGGCTTTTCATACAATTTGGATAGAGATGAACAGGGGCTGTTTACTGTCAGGCTTTTACCACATACTTTTCCTCAATGTGCGCCCCATAATAGCCATGTTTTAAATGTTAATGGATGTTTCAATATAGCATTCTGGGAGGATCATGGAACACGTTTCACCAACCCTCTTTGGCAAGTATTCCAATTTCATATTGTACATCACTTTCATAATTTAGTACCGTCATTTGATGTGCGGCATTGTTGAGTGTCACGGGATATTCATGAATTTGGCCAACAGAGCGAGAGATCAACTAAAAGACTGCTCACCTCTCCCTAGTTTATGCGAAATAAGAAATCAACTTCGACCCACTGGCTGCCTCATCTTATATATGGAGAAGGTCAACTGGAAAATGTAATACAATGCTCGCCATTTCTGGCTGCTTAAATGTTTAAAATTTCATTTAGTTCAATATATTAAGAAGTTGAGTGCATCTTTTTATAAGAAGTCATATTCTCCTAGAATTTAATGAATCATATCTCTGGTGTTGAGAATCTTTATAGATCATGGGAAGAGGTGTCTAGAATTCCCAAGGATGTAGGGCACATAAATTACATGGTAAATTGTACCATAGAAAAATGGATATTTAGACATTTTTACGGTCATTTGGGTCTTTTTCCTATGATTCTTGGCCTATTTTGCTTAGATTTAATGTTGTAATGTAACTTATACATTCACATTAGGTCTTGATGCTTGTAATTCAATAAGAATATTATGGTGTCTTGCAAGAGTGTTGTAAGGTGTTGTAACACATCTTCACACTTTTCTAGGACCTTTTTATTATAATTAATCTAAATATCATCTTTTTATTACTTACCAAGTCCTATTTCAAAGTGTTGTAAGGTGTTGTAACAAACCTTCACACTTTTCTAACCTTGTCATCAATATTTACACCTTCCTTATGCTTTAATGGCCCCTTTATGCACTTATAGGCCGTATTTAAGTGTCTTCTTAAATAACCTAACAAATATTTAAATTATCACAATTCTCAACAACCACTCAAAAGCCTTGAGTGGGAATAATTTTCCATTAGGGGCGAATTAGTCCCTCTTGGCATAGAATTCAAGATAATTTCAAATCACTTTTAGGTTTTTATTCATTAAGACCTAAGGTCAGCCTATGATGAGGTATTTTTGGGAATTAGGGCATAATTGTGTATAAGTACATGATTTTCCCTCTCATTTCACCCTATTCAACGAACTCATTCATTATTCATCTATCATTCATTTTATCATTATTCTCAAGCAAGCTAGGGCATCAAGAGAGAATTCAAGATCAGTTTTAGACGTTCAAAGGTTGAATACTCATCTATTGCTACAACAAATCAAGATCAATCATCAAGGCAAGGTTTTTATTCCATTGTTGCATGTTTCATTACTTTTTTTCATCATTTTGGTTTACTTACCTAAAAGGGGTTTGACCAAGGCAAATCCACATGCCCTAACATTCAACATTTTTCTCTTCCTCTTTGTGTGATTCTAGATTTAAGTTTCTTGAAGGCTTGGAAAACATTGAAGAATAGGTTGCAAAATTATTGAGATCATCTCCTTGTCAACTAGGTCAAATCATCCAAGAGAAGTCATCCAAAGTGTCGTAAATTAGAATTTCAAATTCGGGTATCTAAGGAGCAGAAAGAGTAGACAAAAAGCTATAGATTCCAACTTTGAGTTTTCAAAAATTCAGAGGTGTACTAATTCACCATTGGTGGTGAATTAGACCCAATTTTAGTATAGAAAGTAAGTTTTCTTCAAATCTGGGCACCCAGTACCCTAAAACCTATTACGACAGACTTTGTCAAAAACATGACTAATTCGCCCAAAATGGTGAATTAGTCCTAGTAGGATTTTTTAGTGTCCTCTGTAGCATTTCAGACCTCCATCCAACCACTTTCCAACTTTCAGGTGAACACTCCTAGTTTTACAAGTTTCTATTTTGTTTCACAATCATTTCTAGGTCATTTTTGCATATCACGATGTGTTTTCAAAAAAGTTACATTTCTTAGGTTTTTCATTTGTAACTCATTTAATTTTTTAGTGTATTACATTTAGATAAGTACATTGGAATACTTCATTCATATTTCATCTACCCTTACATTAGCTTTGAGTGTGACAATTGCCCATTTTGGCCCTTCTTTCTCCTTTTAGGTGAAAAAACCTAGAAGTGATAGAAAGGATTAGGGTGCCAAAATCCTTTGTTTTTGATAAAAGGGGTAAAAAAGGTTTTACAGGGACCCGAAACCACAACGTTTACAAAACAGAAAAGAGGACACAAAAAGACCAGCTGGCCGAGAAAAGATTAGTAGCAACCAAACAAAAAAGACCAGAAAGGTCAAACCAAAAGGAACAACAAAATAAGCACCAAAAACCCTAGCTGTTAATTCAGAGTCTTGAGGACAAAATCCGTCTCCGCCTCTAGATTCTGCATATCATTGACTCCCTTTTTAAAAATTTGAATCATCTTCGAAGTAGGGAGGACCTTGCGCTTCAGATTGGCTTTGGTTCTTTTGGAAATGCCCGCATCCGTATCCTATCTTTTGTCCTCTGTTTCCTCCATATCCACCACCAAAGATCCCTATTGGGCTTTATCTAGCTTTTCAGTCATCGCGTTAATGGTAATGGCATTATGTCTTGCCATTCGGTTGTTTTGCTCAGTAACAGTTTTGATGGTATTGCTTATGTTCTCAACCTTGGAGTCTATATTTCTGTTACTGTGATCCACATCTTTCTTTTCCATCTCTGCAATCTTAGCACCCAACTCTTCAATCTTGCTTTGAAGGGCCCAATTTTTTATTTTCAACTCATTAATTTCAATGAATGTCCATTCCAAGAGTTTTAAGTGGGACTCAGAATTGGCTTTGGCAAGGTTCAGAACATCCAGAGAGGGCTCTTTTCTAGTATTAGGACAAGTTTTCTCAGGGTTAGGAATAACAGGGGAGTCATCATTAGCATGTTTATCC
Organism: Sequoia sempervirens; assembly: GCA_007258455.2. Taxonomy (NCBI): domain Eukaryota; kingdom Viridiplantae; phylum Streptophyta; class Pinopsida; order Cupressales; family Cupressaceae; genus Sequoia; species Sequoia sempervirens. The sequence goes on from VDFB02000003.1 coordinate 628,768,400, forward strand.
AGTAGAGGTTCAGTGCAAAGCTTAGTTTTGTTGGCATCAGACTCCTCCGACTCAGAGGAATCTTCAGAGTAGGAAACAAGGATTTTGTCCTGGGTTTCTTATCAATTGAATTGTTCTTAAGGGAGGGGCTATCAGGCTCAAGCTCAACATGGGTTTTACCAGAAAGGGGAGTAGGGTTTTTGTTCCCAGAAGGGACATCGTGCAAGCTAAGGGCTTTACTAGTCGGACTAGAGTTAGGCAGATACTCCGAGCCACTGTGCTTAGTGTCGTCACTCGCAGAATCAAGGATAGTTTCCAAGATAGCGGGGGCAGGCATATTTTGGAAATGTTCAACAATCAACCTTATTAACCCAGTGTGCAGGATGGGGAATCTTTTAGGGTTTTTCTTATTATCCTCCAAGCTTTTCTTCAAGGAACAGAAAAGATAATAGGGGAGAGAGACCCTAACCTTGTATCGGAAGTGGTTGAGAAGAGCAAAGTGGTAGCCATAGATTCTGGTGAAGCGCCCATCCACTGTAATGTACTCCATGATGACCCGCAGAACCTTTCTCCAAATGGTCTTTATGGTGTC
>VDFB02000003.1:628769070-628821107 GCA_007258455.2 Sequoia sempervirens
CTTCCTCTAGCAATAACATATTCTATCAATTCATAGATAGTCATGGAATAATAAGGAAATCACATCATCACTAAATTAAATTTAGCACAATTCTATCTCATAAAGCAATTATCCATTTCTATTGTGATAGCCAAATCACATGAGCATATCAATAAAGGAAACATAATGTGCATATAATCATCATAGAATCATAAACATAAAACAAACATAACATCAAGTGTCTATGACCATCCAAAATAGTCCAAAACACATATAGTATCAACATGATCGAATCAAAATATAGTCAAATGGTTGTATGAAATGGTAGGCTTCACACACTCCCTGGCAGATACATGTCTTTACTTCATTTCATGTAGGTACCTGCAGAATTAAATACTGGAGTAAGGCTCCCCAAATAAACATCAAATCTAAATATAATGTAGAATTCAGTCATATCATCTTTAAAAACCTGTGTAACTAGCACCTGCAAATTCAAATGCTCAACAAATTCAAATTTGAATCAAAACAACCAAATTGAATGCATTCAATTGTCAGATTCAAATTCCTAAGTAAGAGGGAGATAGTAGCCAACGTCTTCACAATTGCTATTTGTGAAGAATTTTTCTGTACAAAATTCAGAGCGTCGACAGACATCCTCTACACATTTCTCTAATATCCCAAGTTTCAGGTTGGTACTTTATACATTATACTTATAGTTATTTTCATGAAGTGTGCATTTAACATTTACATTTATGCATTGTCTTTTTACTTTGCTTTATAAGTAAATGAAAGGTCTTTTTTTGGTGATGGGTTTTTCCTTACAAACCAAATTCAATAATTTGTGTGTTCATTTTCTTTTTTTTGTCATCTATATTTTTCATTTATTTTTGCATATACATGTATTTATATTTGTCTATTTTTGGTCATTTGTCATTTATTTCAAGGTTTATATGAGGGTTTATATTTGTCAATTATTTTTGCATATGTATACGTGTATTTATATTTGTCTATTTTTGGTCATTTTCCATTTATTTCAGGGTTTATATGAGGGTTTATATTTGTCATTTATTTCTGCATATATGTGTATTTATATTTTTCTATTTTGGTCATTTCCCAGGGTTTATTTATATGTATATACGTGTATATATGTTATATTTGTGCATATATACATGTGTGTATATATATGTCTGTATATATGCATTTAATATATGTATATTATGTATTTAAAAACATATACAAAGATACATATATACACACACACACACATATACATATAGATACTTACATATAAATACATATATACATGTATATATATGTATATACATACACAAACACACATATATATATATGTATATAACTCTATTTAAATACGTTTCATTTGGTTGTCCGATACAACAAACTAGCATTTGTTTATATTTTTCTAGTTTCCATTGCACATACAACATGCCAACATATATATATTCCATTTTATATTCTATGTCTCTTTTCCATTCAACAAATCAATATATATGTGTGTATCCTTTACCTATCCTTTCAAAATGCAAACAATGGTACTATATAATCATTTTCTTCTGTATCTTATTGAACAGTTTGTGAATGTATTAGTTATATATATATATATATATATGGCTAACTTATTGTGGCGTAATGAATGTCTTGATTATATACATTCATTTAAATATCAACTATATAATTAGAATCATTAAATGAATGTGTACAGTGTTTTATATATAACATTGTACACATTCATTTACAAATTTTGTGTCTCTTGTCTCTTGTTCATTGAGCAAATTGATATATATGTGTGTATCCTTTTCCTATTCTTTCAAAATGAAAACAATGGTATTGGTTAATCATTTTCTTCTGCATCTTTCAGGACTCGTGAAGGGTTTATTCGCTGATTGAAAAATTATTACCAGCATTGTAAATAAACATTCCTCTTATATACCTTTTCTGTTGACATCAGTCTAATTAGTTGATTTTTCCATGAGTTTTGGACTTAAATGAATATTTCTTGCTCTCTATTTATTATACCATATATATTCTTCTTGTTTTTCTAGGAATTGTGTGCTTAAGAATTAATCTCATGAAACCATTTCCTAGAATATTGAGCATCTATCTAAAACCTTCTATTCTTGATGAAATTAATATTCATAATATGATTCCTTTTTTGTACATTTTGAAAAGCCAATTCTGTAATCGATCTACCTCTATTAAAATTAATATCTATTGATATTGAATATGTGCTGTTTCTATTATAATATATATATGATATATATACATACATATATGCATGTTTCTATAGATACAGTATATATATATCTATACAAATACATATAAATACATCATATATATATATATATATATATACCCAAATAAAATGATGGAAAAGAATGGGTTACCCAAAAAAAACATTAGTCATATGCATTAATCAGACCCCAAATGAAGTTTAATTGGGGTGCAATGTGTTTGTTGTTCGGTGCTAATGTTTGGTGATTAATGTGTAGGTGTGATTTGTAATGGGTGCCAAAATAATTTTAAAAGGTGCTAACATGAATTAGACCCATTGAATTTTGAGCATATTTGAATGATAAAATAGTTTTAATTACATGTTAATAGTGACACAACTAGCACTATTTTCTATTTTGCAATTTATATCAATGATTTTATGTGTAATTATATATACGCATATACATATAATTACATAGATAAATGTATACTTATATAAATTTATATACATACATATGTTTGTTAATGTCTGCTCTCCATGTTGTGAGGTAATGACAAACATCATTCTCCTTTCAAAATGCAAACAATGGTACTCCTGGGTTTGTTGGTTGTTTCAATAATGATTTCAACTTCTTTCTACCACTTTCAACACTATTTTTCTGACACTTTATGGCTTACAATGTACAGGATCACTAATAATCATGGCACTAGGGCAGAAGAGGAAAAGATCAAGTGTGAGGTGCTTAATTAGAGTACCTCATGGAGTGACGTTCAATGTTCCAGATGTTGTTGATGAAGAGCCAGAAGTCAACATCAACGAGGATGTTATTTGTAAAAATGTAGAATAGACAAATGAAAATTATGATTTTGAACCTGTTGTTTATAATACTAAGGTAGAAATGGAACTGCCACCTGCTAACCATGTGACAACCTCAAATCTGTGCATGGAAAGTTGGTCTATGCATCACATGGAAAAAGGCATTATAGATGTTGAGGAAAATTGAATGTCAATCAAAGGTTCAATGATCAAATGGGGAATCCCGCCTAGCAGTTTGTGGGCATGGCTCAATGGTGTGACATCCACAAAAAGGAAGGGGCCACGAATAGTCCTATTTGATGAAGAAGAAGCTAAAATTGTGCAATGGTGTAAAGACATGGCTAATATTGGCCATGGCTTTCAAGTCTCACAGCTTAAGTCAATGGTGGCCAAATGGCTGGAGCGAGGCCTAACCCATTCATAAATGGGATACCAAGGAGGTCATGGTTGGTTGGATTTCATCAAAGGCATCCTAATCTAACAATTTGAACACCCGAAGGAGTGGAAATAGATTGAGCTATAATGTTATGCCCTAAAATAGTTTCTTCATTCTATGATAACTTGGAGGAGTTGTACAACAAACACAATTATGGGTCCAACAAAATATGGAACTGTGATGAAATAGCTTTGTAGGCTAGCAGAAATTGTGTAATGAGAGTTATTGTAAAAACAAGACCAAATGTGTTCCACAATTAATTTCTAAAAGTAGAGAATGGATCACTATTCTAGCTTGTATTAGTGCAACAGGACAAGCTATACCTAGTTACTATTTGTTCAAGTCCAAAAGGAACATTAGAAACTATATTATTAACTATGAGCCAAGGGCATGCACGGAAATCCAAGAGCATGCTTGGATGACCAAGAATTATTTGTGGAATGGTTAAAACACTTTGCAAGAAATTTCCTAGGAGGGGTGTCACCAACAAATAGATAACTTCTCATCTTTGATGGTCATGGAAGCCACATGGCATTCAAAATGATCAAAGAAGCAAATAAAATGGGAATAGATTTGCTCACACTTCTAGCACATTGCAGCCACAAATTGCAACCCCTTGATGTTAGTGTATTCTCACCATTCAAAAACTACTTCAAACAACATAGGAGTATATGGCTCTCTACACATCCCCAACTTGACATTGGAAGGGAAGAGTTGGCAACACTTTCCAACAAATCTTTTGCACAAGCTTTTACTCCTAATAACATTGCAAGTGGTTTTAGAAGAATGGGAATTTGGCCATTAGATTGACATGCACTTGACTTGGATATGGGGCCAAGCTAAGCTTTCATGGTTGAAGATGAAGGAACCACATTGGGAGCAGAAACAAAATGTGATACAACTGATGATGAGGCACAGTTCATAGCAGTGCAAAAAAATTTGAGGATAGCAAGTTGGAATGAGGAACAAATTGGACAGTTTGTGGAAACCTTTTCTGTAAGAAATCCCCCAAATCCAACTAATGAAGAAGGATATTGCACATAAAACATTGAGGCAATAAAAATTGAAGAAGAACCAGCAGTTCAAACATGTAATCAAGCAGCTAAAAATGAAGAGTCTCAATTTGGCATCTGAATTTCAAGATGCGACTTTAAAAGTAGGGATGCATATGAATTTCACTCAAGGGGATGAAGGGTGTTCCATGCCATTACTTCATGACTGGTAGAAATTGGGAGGTTGAAATGATGAAGCAGATGGAGTGGAAGGTAATGACTCAAGTGACGAAGAAGCTTACTATGTGCCATGCACACAAGTTGATGACTAACAACCAACAAAGGAGGAGAAGATTTTTTTTGTAACTCCCAATGCAAAGGGTGCGCCAATCATCTAATAAAGGTCACAATGGGGTGCTATGCCTAAGTAGGAAATATTAAATTTTGATATTAGATGATTTTTTCAATTTGTTGAATGAAGAAGAGGCACAAAAACAAAGAAACCAAGAATTCCAACAAAGGAAAAGGGAGCAAATGGTTGAAAAGAAGGCAAAAAGAGAAGCAATCCTGGCACAAAGGGAGGTAAAGAGATTGGAGCATGTTGCAGAAAAACAAAAAATTGCAGAGGAGAAGTTGAGGCAATGACATCAAAAGGAGTTTGAAAGGGAACAAGCAAAGATTGCTTGGTAGTTGAAGGAAAACCAAAAGTAGGCAGAAAGAGCAGAAAGAAACAGAAGAGCACTCCTACAACTCCTCTTCCAACTCAACATCCAATTTTAAGGGACATGATTAATATTTTGTCTCCATCCTTTGCTGCTCTTAGAAGCCTACAAGATGGGTCTTCTAAAGGCTACTCTCAATAGTTATAACTTAGTCTAGAGGAAAATCGGGCATTGCCTGCTTGTATAGCAAGTGCCATACAGAACAATCTGCAATCCTTAACATCTTCTCCAATTGATGCAGAGTTAGTTGACCCCCAAGGACACACCATTTCTTAATCAAATTTGTGGATGTCTGATGAGGATTTTTTTTTGTGAACTTTTTGACCATGATGTGTGCTAGTGTGTTTTTCATAAAATTGAATGCCAGTCTATTATATTGGACAACCAAAGGATACTAGTCTATTGTATTGGATAGCCAAAGGATACTGGTGTGTATTTTTGTAAAACTAAATGCTAGTTTGTTGTGAACTTTTCTACTTCCATGTGTACCAGTGTTTTTTTGTAAAACTGAAGACTCCTTGTCTTCTTTCCAACTTTGTCTCAATCATGTTTATGCTGTAATAAATTTGATTTCAGCCTAGGCATGTTTTGGGAGCTATCCAAGTTAATGTTTTATGCTTTTTGTGATTCAAAATTGGTTTTTTGTTGGTTGTATTCATCTATCATTTTGTTGGATATGTGTTTGTTTTATTCATCTAACTAACATTGTTGAAAAATTAAATGTACATTAAGAAATTTATGTAATTGAAATTCAAAAAATTATGTATATGTATGCATATACATATGTGTGTGTGTGTGCATATATATATATGTATACACAAATAAGTATATGCACATATATATGGAACATATCCATAAATTATAAGTTTAAGTGTAAGTGGAAATCAATCTAATTGTAAATTGTAAGTGTAAGTTTACAATGAATAAGAAAAATAAGCACCATAAATGAACACAATATCTACCGGGTCACAGCCTAAGTAAAGTCTTGAAAGACTTTACCTGAAATTGTCATCTTGCAATTTCACATGCTCTTTACAACTTCCTTAGTTGTGTATACATACATACACACATACATACATATATATATATATATGTATGTACGTATGCATGTATGTATATACATACATACATACATATATATATGTATATATGTGTGTATGTATGTATACACAACTAAGTATATGCATACATATATCTATGCATCTATATGCAGCATATCCATAAATTAATCTATTTGAAATTATAAATTTTTCAACACCTACACTTGGAAATCAATCTAATTGTAAATTGTAAATGTAAGTTTACAATGAATAAGAAAAATGAACATTATAAATGAACACAATGTCTACCAAGTCACAACCAAAGTAAAGTCTTGAAGGACTTTACCTAAAATGTCATCTTGTAATTTGACATGCTCTTTACAACCTCCTAGCCATTTGGCATGCTTACCACAACAAACAAATATAATAGAACAGACAAAGATGGACAATAGTTATTGAAAATAAATAAAAATACATACTAGTTAGTGAACAATAAAGAAAAATAATTGAAAGTTAGAGCCATATGAACAAAAAATCCTTGAACTTTTTGTGGGTTGACAGACGCGTTTGCTGAATTTCCACCATGAACATTGTTGAACCACCTCTCCTTGTTCTCCCATGCCTACAAGAAAATATTTACAACCATGGCTAGTAACATACAAACATCATACACCCTTTGCAATAATGCATGTACAACAACACATAATTAAAATCAAGTTCAACATATTAAAAGTTTCATATAGAAATCATAAATATATGTAAAAACATATAAATGTTAATAGAATTGCATACCAAGATTTATTCAAGTTATATTCATTGTTTCTCATCACCCTTGGATATATGAGGAATGTGCAAAGGATGCCATTCAATGCTCTATAGTATGGAGAGGATATTACTAGAGGAGAATAATTGTGAATGCCACTGGCTATTGTCCCTCTTATTTAGAAATTTGAATTTTACAATTGAATGCATTCAATTTGATTTTTGCATTTCAAATTTGAATTTTTTTAAGCATTTGAATTTGTAGCTATCAGTTACTTAGGTTTTTAGAGATAATATGACTGAATTCTACATTATATTTGGATTCGATGTTTATTTGGGGAGCCTTATATGTCTATGATTTTTTGCATGTTTGTATGCATGCATACAATCATATAGAAACATAAGCATACATGAATACATTCATAGAAACATAACCATACATGCATGTATTCATATAAACATATACATACATATACATTATAGTAAATCACTTATATACATTGCAAAACAAAACAAAAAACCTAAATGTGTCACTATTAACATTTAATTAAAACTATTTTATCATTTAAATCCGCTCAAAATTCAATGGGTCTAATTCACGTTAGCACCTTATAAAATTATTTTGGCGCCCATTAAAAATCACTCCTACACATTAATCACCAAACATTAGCACTAGACACCAAACACATTACACCCCAATTAAGCTTCATTTGGGGTCCGATTAATGCATATGACTAATGTTATTTTTTTGGGTATCCCATTCTTTTCCATCATTTTACTATGTGCTCTCTCTGGAAGTTTCTCACAGTGATGGAAGGTGCATACATACATACATAGATACATATATTTATGTATATATGTATAAATACATAATTACATACATACATACATACATACATACATACATACATACATACATACATATATATATATATATATATACATATATATATGTATATATACATACATACATACATACATATATATATATATAGAAACATGTGTGTATACATACATATATAATTTAATTGCATCATAATAAGAATCAAGAGTACCATAGTTTGCATTTTGAAAGGAGAATGATGTTTGTTGTTACCTCACACCATGGACACACAACTTACTAAATTTGTAAATGAATGTGTACAATGTGGGAAAAAAACCAACACCATGACCTAACAAAATCAAACAACACATGACAAAAAGGCATTGAAGAGGACTGATTTGTTTCATAAATGAGTAGTAATATTTTTTTTATCAGTGAATAAACCCTTCATGGGTCCTGAAAGATGTAGAAGAAAATGATTAACCAATACCATTGTTTACATTTTAAAAGGATAGGCAAAGGATACACACAAATATATCAATTTTTTGAATGAACAAGAGACAAGAAACACATAATTTGTAAATGAATGTGTACAATGTTATATATAAAACATTGTACACATTGATTTACAAATTCAAACACACAGCTTATTGAATTTGTAAATGAATGTGTACAATGTTATATGTAAAACATTGTACACATTCATTTGAAATTCAATAAGTTGTGTTAGATATCATTATACACATTCATTTACAAATTCAATAAGTTGTGTAAGATGCAGAAGGAAATTTAATAAGATCCAGGTGTAGGGGTCTTAGGTGTAAAACAGGGGGTACAGGTTCAATGAGGCTAGCAGTGTCAGGAGGCAACACTACATAGTTTCAGTCATTTGATTTTGTCATGATGTATACATCGACTCTTGATGATATCACCACTTTGATGTATTTCTTGAAATTTAGATATCCTTGTACATTTGACATATTTTGAGATATATATGTAGTGATGATGATGATCCTATGTGTTTATATGTGCTGATTTATTATGGATGCATTTAATTTCTATGTCATGTGATGTTATGCAATGATTCATGATGATGATATTATATGTTATAAATGCAATATGTGCTACGATCCTATGGTTTTATGAAAATGTCCACATGCTATCATTTTTTCAATTATGTATGATGTGATGGATGTAAGATGATGTTAATGCCAAGATGAATGATCCTAGTAATGAATGACTTTATATGATTCTATGGATGTATGATATGCATGGAAACTTATGTTTTTGTATTTTTCTAATGCAAACATTATGATGTAATGCATGTATGGAATGAATGAATGATAATTTATATGTGTTGATGCCTAGGATGTATGACTAAATGGTTATGGATGAAAATGATATGATCAATGCATTTATTTTTCCTTCATTTTCACAATGAAAATATACATGATTGATGACTTAAATGAATTCCTAGAGATGATATGATAATGCTATGATTGATGTCCTAATTCTCATGCCTCTAAGTGATGTTTTTGGTAATGTAAAATGTACTCAATCTGTTAATGATAGAAATAACATCAGCCCTAGAAAAATCTATAAATTCCATTACAACAACCAAATATGAATGCAACCTAGACATGCAAATCTAACAATGCAATAGTGGCATCTCAGTGATTAATTGTGCTTATTGTCAAAATTGAGCCTTTTAAAATATTGAAAGTGAGTATAAACATCGATGGTATAATTGAACCATGATGACCTAAGTACTAGTTCCATGATATTTGATAGTGCAAGTTAACACAAGCATCTAGGTATAATTGAACCTCGATGACCTGAGCATTCCTTGCGTAAACAAACAAGAGTTAACTGTTTTCCTATGTGAATCTAGAATATCATCAGTGATAATTTGTAGAGTATGTCCCACGATGATGCTCATGATGATTAACTCACAGGCAACAGATAAAGAAAATATCATTCTCAATCATAGCTTGTCTAGTTCCTTGACATCCTTGAATTGCTCCTAAGAAATGATAACATCAATCATAATACAAACAGTTTGAACATTCATGTGGAAGTGATAAAACCATGATTTAGAATAACATCATCCTTGTAACCATGATTTTCTGTTGTTTTTGGGATTTTTAATTTTTTTTTATTTTTAGGTTTTTTCTGAGATTTTGACCAAGAACCTAACCTAAAGACCTATCTTAGGGGTCTCAGGGGCTGATCAAAGGTAAGCCTTGCCTACATTATACACATAGAGACCACGTAGTTTGACCATCTCAACCGATTTATAGGACCAGGATATGAACAGACACTTAATTACAATGAACTGCAACAACACAATTCAACAAGGTGACTCTATTTTGGATTTTTTGGGTTTTTGACATTTTTATGGATTTTCTGATTTTCAACCTATTTTTGGGTTTTCTGACATGACAAGGATGTTTGATGCATTTCCAATGGTGATTGATGTTGTATTTTTGAATTCACTATGATCAATTTTTTCATTGTATTTGTCCTCCTATTGTCTGTATATTGGTTCAAGCTCAAGATTTGTTGCCCCCAATGAGTTCAGGATTTTTCCCCTAGTGGAAACAAGCCAGATTATTATGGATATATACAATGATCAAGAAACCAAGGTGAGACATGACCAGTGTAACAAGGTATGCATATGTAGCTCGAATGAAGGATGTGTAAGATAATGGTACCAAGCTAGTGATCAACACATGTTCCCATAGAGTAAGAAGCCATCCTATCACAAATAGTGTCTGATACTAGGTTTTCACCACTTGTTTTTATTGCACCTTTTCAAATTTTATGATTTTTTTGATCTTTTTTCATTTTTCAATTTTTTTTTGTATTTTTTCATTTTTCAATTTTTTTTGAAGGAGATGGAAAAAGAACTGCAATTTGATTCCAAAATTTTTGAAAAAATATATTTAGAATCTATAGAAAAAATGTCACAAATCACTAGTTTGCATCATCTTCAAATTCCTCATGGTTTAGCCGCTATAGGTGTCTAAAAGTGAGGATTTAGGTAGAAAAATTAGTTCAGTGTCGAGTTTGACCAAAAATTGTAAACCAGTATTGTGGGATCACCCTTGTGTTATATATCATTATACACATTCATTTACAAATTCAATAAGTTGTGTTATATATATATAACTAACATTGTACACATTCTTTTACAAATTCAATAAGATGTAGAAGAAAATGATCAACCAGTACCATTGTTTGCATTTTGAAAGGATAGGCAAAGGATACACACATAAATATCGATTTGTTGAATGAACAAGAGACACAAAATATAAAATGACAAATATATGTATGTTGGCCTACTGTATTTGCAATGGAAAGTAGAAAAATATAAACAAATGCTAGTCTATTGTATTGGATAGCCAAATGTAACATATTTAAAAAGAGTTATTGGACAACCAAATGAAACATATTTAAATAGAGTTACAGGGAGGATACTGAAAGAATTGTTGCAAAACATAGGAGAACTCGATTTGCAAATATTATAGAAAGTTTATATGTTTGTAAATTAACCTTTTCTATACAAAATGGGCAAGTGTGAGTCATACAAAATATATATAACTAACATTGTACAGATTCATTTACAAATTCAATAAGTTGTGTTTTTATATATACATACACACAAATATATATATATACAGACACATATATGTATAGAATATATATATACACATACAAACATATATATATATACATATACATATATATATATACATATATATATATACACATATACATATACATATATATATATATATATGTATATATATACATATATATATATGTATATATATGTATATATATACACGTATACATATATATATGTATATATATATGTATGTATATATATATGTATGTATGTATATTTGAGTGTGTCTATATATTTAATGAAAATGCAATTTGTGAGGTAACCAAAAATATTAAATGATCACAAAGATTTTTCAATTTGTAAATGGGGTTTGTAAGGAAAAACCCGTCTCCAAAAAGGACCATTTACTTATAAAATAAAGTAAAAAGATAGTGCATAAATATAAGTGTTAAATGCACAACTCATGAAAATAACTATAAGTAGAATGTAGAAAGCACATTGTACAATAAATTAAAGAAGTTGTGTTGTATTCAACAGTGATAGGATATTAATTTTAATAGAGGTAGATTGATTACAGACTTGGGTTTTTCATAAATGTGCACAAAAAAGTAACCAAGGGTTTCATAATAATAATTCCTCACTCATAGGAATATAGAAGTGCATTTTCAAATAGATGTTGAATATTCCTCGCAAGGGTTTCATGAGATTAATTCCTTAGGAAAATGAATTTGGAAAAAACCAAGAAAGGGTTTTCACATATATGGCATATTTTTCTTAGAAATGTGCACAAATAAGTAACTAGGGGTTTCATAATAATAATTACTCACTCAGAAGAATAAAGAAGTGCATTTTTAGGTAGATGTCGAATATTCCAGTCAAGGGTGTCATGAGATTAATTCTGTAAGCATGCATTTGGGAAAAACAAAGCAATGGTTTTCACAAAAATAAATATAATAAATGAGATTTTTTATTTATGCCCATATTCACATGGGTATTTTATAAAAAGTTCGATACAGACCAAAAAGACATTTTTTGTAGACATGTGGTCAAACCCACGAAATTCCTATTTCATTTCTACAGACAAAATCATGATACCAGGTTGTGAGCATGCAGTAAAATGGAGAGGAAATCATTTAACCCCAAAAAAACTCGTGTAAAACACCAGCACCATGACCCAACAAAATAAAACAACACATGGTGAAAAGGTGTGTAAGAGGAATGATTTATTTCATAAACAAGCAGTAATAATTTTTCAATCATCGAATAAACCCTTCATGGGTTATGAAAGATGCAAAAGAAAATGATTAACCAGTATCATTTTTTGCATATTCAAAGTAGAATGAAGTTTTTTGTTACCTCAAGGCATGTGAACTAGTAGGAGTCATGGAGAGCCATCATCATTTGCGGAAGCTTCCATCGCCGAGAACCTTCCAGAGAGAGCGCATGGTAAAATAAGAGAAAATAATGGGATACCCAAAAAAATAACATTAGTCATATGTATTAATCTGACCTCAAATGAAGTTTAATTGGGGTGTAATGTGTTTGGTGTTTAGTGCTAATGTTAGGAGATTAATATGTAGGAGTGATTTTTAATGGGCACCAAAATAATTTTATAAAGTGCTAATGTGAATTAGACCCATTGAATTTTGAGCGGATTTGAATGATAAAATAGTTTTAATTAAATGTTTAAATTGAAAGAGGAAAAAATGGGTTTTATAGGGACCCAAAACCACAAAGTTTACAAACTAAATATAAAATCGTTAAAGACACCAAAGGTAGAAAGGTTGTAAAAACAACAACAATAAAAGTCCACAACCACCAAAAAGGCTAGCGAAGGCCACAGAACCAAAAAACTAGACAAAAAGCCAACAACAGCTAAATTTCGGTCTTTAATAAATCCACAGTTTCAGCTTCCAACTCATTCATATCCTGAACCCCCCTCTTTAAGATCTGAACCATCTGGGTAGTGGGAGGTGCTTTCCTTTTAAGATTGGCACGAGTCCTTTCTGAAATAGCTTGGTCCTCATTCTTTCTTTCCTTGTTCTCGTCCAGATCAACAACCAACGAACCCTGTTGCATTTTTTCTAGCTTTTCAGACATAGCATTGATGATAATGGAATTGTGCCTAGCCATTTTATGGTTTTGTTCTACAAAAATTTTCATGTTATTTTTAATTTTAACCATTTCAGCTTCCAGAGACTTGTACTTATCCTCAATGTCACCTCCTTCCTTTCCAATACTGTTCTTTTTCTATTTCCCTTCTTTGTTGCTAAGAGCGGCCAACTTCAGTTCCAACTCCTCCAACTTACTATATAGAGCCCTATTTATTTTATTAAGATTATTAATTTCTTGATAGGCCCATTTCAAAACCCTGAAAATGTCACTAATGTCATTTCTTGCAGAAGCAATAATGTCACCAGACTGAACCTAGTCTAATATGAGGTTAACATCACCTGGGTTAGTGGAGCTAGGAAATTTGGTACCTTCAAATCTGAAAGAGGCAGGAGGGGAGGGCACAAAATTTCTGCTAGCTTCAGGGTTCTCGTCTTTGTCTTCCAAGGATTCTACAGAGTAGGAAACCAACTTATTGGTGGGGGAGCCCTTGAGAACATGATTCTTTAAGGGGATAGAGCAGTCGAGGAAGGTCTCAGGGTTAGCTTTAGCAAGCTGGGGTTTTTTAGACTAGGTTTTCTTACCAGACATCTCAGAGGATGGGTGGGCTTCAACAATTCTCTCCTAGTTAGGCCGATTCTCCAAACTCCCACTATCCATGTCATAGTCCTCAGACACCGTGGAGGCAACAGGTTTAGATAAAGCCGACATACTTTGATGGGTATGTGCAGGATCATGATGAGCTAAAAGTGGCAATATGATGGTATGTGGCTGACGACTATTTTTTACCCAAAATTGATGAAACGAAAAGGGTTTTTAAAGGATATTCTTAGCTTTCCACCAATATAAATTATGCTTTACTTTGAATTTATTAAGTAATTATTATTCATTTTCTATTCAAATTAAGACTAAAGTCCTGATTGATAGGCTAATTGAAAAATATCTATAGCTTTCAAATATTATCACATTTTTTGAATCCAAAACATGTGTCACATTCTATGCTTCACATATTATAGGATTAAAAAAATAAAAATTGAATTTCATGATGTTTTGACCAAGTTAAGGTGGTTGACATACGATTTTATATTTTTTAAAAGTTGTAATAAAAAATTCATAATTAATTATTTACATGGAAAAAAATTACAAAAAAGTATACATCACATCGGGCATGAGTCCTCTACTTATATCTAAAATCTTATAAAAATTTTTATCATTTTATTGTGGTTAGGGTTGTCGAGACACCTACTTCTTATTTTTCCGAAATTTAAGTATCACTACATTGAAATTTCAAATTTTCACCAAATAGATTTTTTTAAAAAACCTAGTAGTTTAGAAACTACATTCAATTTTCTATAGATTCTATTCTTACATATTTTTGAAATAATATAGATAACTTATTCAAATTTTTACGTCAAGTTGCCTAACTCTGATTTTTCTGAATTTTTTGCCACTTAAGGGTCTGTTTTTTCCATGATGATCATGCACATACCCTGATAGTGTTCATATATTAACCTAATAAGACCAGGAAGAAGAATAGGGTATCTCCTAGGATTTTTCTTATGGTCCTGAAGGATATTACTCAACGAACATAATAGGTAGTGAGGCAGAGAAATTTGTACCTTATGGTGGAAGTGGTTAAGAATGGAAAAATGATGACCATACACTTTGGTAAATCTCCTGTCCAGGGTGATGTAC
Source organism: Sequoia sempervirens (assembly GCA_007258455.2). Lineage (NCBI taxonomy): Eukaryota > Viridiplantae > Streptophyta > Pinopsida > Cupressales > Cupressaceae > Sequoia > Sequoia sempervirens. The sequence goes on from VDFB02000003.1 coordinate 628,784,309, forward strand.
TCCATTATAACACGAAGTACCTTTCTCCACAACTCCTTGATGGTGTCAATTTCAAAATAGTTGTTAGAAATTTTAACCAGTTTCAATTTCTCCTTGTCCTTCTTGGGAAATCTGATGACCGCCTCATTAGAAAACCTTCTATCACGATAAAACTTCATGCCCTCAGTGGACATTCTAGTAATCCCCCCAATAATTTTCTCATCCAGCTTCACCTTTCTTCCAAAAATAATAATTTCACCATTGTTATAGTTCTTCTCAAAGTAGTCCGTGGCCATAGTATCGAGCCCATGAAGTTTTTCCAGAAATGGAACCAACCCACCTCTTTCAATCTGCTTCCAAACCTTATCATTCCTAGTGTGCACCTCATAGCTTTTTGGCTCAACTCTTTTCTTGTCCCCCCATTTTCATTTGCACCTTACTGCAGACTCTACCAGTGTTGAGCACCTATTGCAAAATTATGCAGCTATTCCAATGCACCCACAAAGCATGCCACTTTTTCTTCCCATCTAAATAATATGACGCAACCCCATAAAATCTCTTGATTTTGATGTACCTGGCCCCTTTTCCTTTAATCACTAAATGTATTTTCCTCTTTCCCATGTGTAACATCATAATCTAGTAAGGCATTGACTTTAGTTCTCAAGTCCCTACAATTCTGCCATGTGTTCAAACCTTGCTTCCTATAACCCGTTCATTCACAAAGTAATCTACCATGCTGTTAGCTCCCCTGTAGACATGTGAAAATTTTACTTTTTCAAACTTGTCTAGAATAGAATTTTCTTCATCAATCCAATTCTTTATCGACCAAGAGGGTGGGGTACTGCCTAAGAGATAATCAATGATATTTTTAGAATCCCCTTCTAGCCATAAATTTTTTATATTCAAATTATGAGCTAACTTTAAAACTTGAAATTCTCCTATAGTTTCTGTCACATGGTTGGTTTGGTGACGTAGGGATATTGCCATAGCCACCATAAAATTACCATTTGAATCCCTTAGCACACCTCCAATTCTAGCCATGCCTGGGTTGCCCTTCGCAACTCCATCAAACTTGGCCTTATACCAACCGTTTGGAGGAAAGGTCCAGCACACACCCTCCCTACTTTTCTTGGCTGGCTTGGAAGCTGAAGAAATGTCCACTTTAATATTCCAATCTTTTGCTATCCTTAAATCATAGGGAGTGCACACCATAGCTTCTATGTTAAGATCTTTTCGAGCAATCACATTAAAGTTTTCCTTTATAAGCCTAATTTTTTTCTCAAAGACATTATTCTATGACATCTCCTTGTCCCTGAAAAGTCTATTATTACATTCTTTCCACACTCCCCATGCAACAAAAGGGAATAAGAAATCCCATAACCTTCAAATGAAGGGATTTTGAGTAGGGGCTTTCCATTGTAAAACAAACTCTTCAATGGTCTGGGGGAACACCCAAGAGATATTCTAGAGAGCTAATAATTTTCCCCAGATTAAGGAAACAAATAGACAGTGTAGAAACAAGTGGTTGGCTGACTCTGCCTCACTCTTGCAGAGGTAGCATTTATTGGGGATTTGAAATCTCTATTTACAAAGATTGTCCACCGTAAGAACCTCATTCTGAAGCTAAGCCAACTCCTGACTAATCACACATAAGTTCACCCAGTCTCCTTTATACTAGTAATCCTTGACAAGTACCCCGAAAGCAACTTTACATTGCTCTACCCATCTATTGAATCTTTCAATATTAATAATGGGTTCCTTAAAGAGCCATTTATCCTCCCAAAATCTAGCTTGATTGCCACTTCTGATGTGCCATCCTATCCCTAATTCCAAAATTTTTCTACTAGCAATCATATCATTCCGGCAAGTTGAGCGAAGAGGGAGGATAAGAGAGTCCAACAGAGCTTTGAGGGACATATGGTCAGCCATATATTTACTTCTTAAAATTTCTTTCCATTCTCCACCAGATGAGAAAGATCTCTATATTTTTTTGGCTAGGAGAGTATTATTCATAATTCTAATTTTTCTAAGACCTAAACCCCCAAAGGTTTTTAGTCTACAAACCAAATCCCACCCTATAAGAGGCATTCTCTTTCTTTCCTCCACTCTAGACCAAAGGAATAGTTTTTGGATCTTTTCAATGGCCTCAACATATTTAGTAGGGATTTTGAAGAGGCTTAAAGCATAAACTGGGAGGTTCTGAAGAGAAGCTTTAAGAAGTTGGATTTTTCCAGCTTGGCTCAAAAGAGCTCCTTTCCAACTAGCCAACTTCTTTCTAAACCTGTCAACCAAATAACACCAAAAGGAGTCTGGAGGTTTAAGGCATAACGGGAGTCCAAGATAAGAAGAAGGTAAGGACTCCACTCTGCAACCAAGGATTCTTGCAATCTTGACCTGTCTATGCTTAGGGGTATTGAAGAAAAATATGGAACTCTTATGTTTGTTAACCATCTGCCTTGTCGCCTTCTCATAAATGTCCAAAGTTTTTTTCAAAGTTTTAGACTCATTCACCATAGATCTTCCCATCAACATAGTGTCATCAACAAACTGTTGGTGAGAAAAAAATAGATTTATGGAAGAAGGACTAAGACCTGCAAGAGACCTCTATTCAATCAATCTCTTAAGATTCCTTCCCAAGCTTTCAACCATTATAGTAAAAAGAATAGGTAGATAGGGTCACCCTGTCTTAAACCTCTTGAATTTTGAAAGAATCTAGAAGGAGATCCATTCACAATAATAGATGTGGAGACTATAGTAACCAACTGATTCACCAATTGAATGACTTTGCTACTAAAACCAAACCCCCTTAGAATTTTGAAAAAAAACTCCCAGTCAACACGGTCATAAGCTTTGGATATGTCCAACTTAAGAAGAAACCCTTCAATTTTAGATTCCACTAGTGAATGAATATTCTCATGGACTGTGACTATAGAGTCTAATATTTTCCTTCTAGGAACAAAACCATTTTGTTGAGGGGAAATCAATGAAGGAAGGATAGAAAGGATCCTTCAAGTCAAGACCTTTGATATGATTTTATAGAGAGAGTTAACTTGTTAACTGCTTATTGATCACAATGGAGTAGGCCGTGGAGTAGGATTTGAGGAATCCTAGGCAGAATCGGTGCATGTTTTGAGTGTGGAGAAAGGTAAGGATGAATCTGATGAGAAGGACACCAGAAACAAAATCTAGGTGGACCCGGGAGGAAAGATAAATCTGGAGGGGCTCCCCTGAAGGAAAAAAAGGAAAAAAGGAGAAATTTCCAATGAAGTGGTAGGGACCGCTGATAGGGAAGGAGAAAAATGCAAACCTTGGTCTTCGTTGGTTGGTGTTAAACCAAATGGTAAATCAATTTTCCCTCTAGTGAGTAATCATTCTGACCTAGTGAAAGGTAAGTTTTCCATCTCTGTGCCTGATCCTATTATTGATCATCATATTGCTTTGATGGAAAAATTCCTGGTTGGAAAGTTCATGGTCCCTAGACCAAATGTTGAGGTGGTTAGGGAGTTTTTCAAAAATTTAAGTGGAGAACCAATGGGAAAGTTATGGTGGTTTCTCTTCCTAGAGGTTTCTTTTCCTTGGAGTTCACCTGCAAGGAGGATATTTTGGCTGTGAGGAGTGGCAGACCCTGGGTCATTGGAAAATATTCCCTGGCCCTTAAGAAGTGGACCTCTCACCTGGATCTCTCTGACTCTATCTTTGAGAACGTTCCAGTTTAGGCTAGACTCCTGTGTCTCCCTCTGGAATACTGGAATGAGGAAATTTTCAACAACAATGCTAGTTCTTTTGGAGAACTTCTATCTATTGACCGTATGATAGTGGCTAGAAAGTGGTTGGTGTTTTCTTGAATTTGTGTGGGAGTTTCACAGAGTACTGACCTTCCTTCTTCAATAGATATTCAATCTAAGTTGGGAACTTGGACACAAACTATAGAGTTTGAGTCCATTCCCTTTACCTGCTTTAAATGTAGACAAATGGGGCATTGGGCTAAGAAATGTCCACTAAATGTCAGTAAAGAAAGAGAAAACCACCAATCCAACTCTAAGACTGTCTAGAGAAAGAAACCTAATGGGGAAGGACAAGTAAGCAATACCAATACCCTTAATGAGGAGGCTAGTAGGAAAGATGAAACTGAGAGGAATACCTCTGACATTAATGATGAAATAGAATCTAAGGATCCTAATGCATAGAAGAATCACCAAACAAGGGTAGAAAATAATGTTGGTCCTAAGGAAGATGATGAAAAAACATTGGAGAATGCGGAGGAAGGTAAAAAGGATGAGGAGTTTGTTTCCTCTACTCTTAAGATCTTATCAGAAGGAAAAAAAATGGATTTCTTAGATTGGAGGAAATTCTTATCCAGGGTCTGTCTTTGGATATTGGAATTCCTATCCTGAATACGACCTTTGTTGAATGCTCCCCTTTGAGTGACCCTCTTAATCTCGGGGAAAATACAACCCTAGATTTTGTTAAGGACACCTTTAAGGATCTAAGCCAGAACACCAAACTTTCGAGTGATAATCTGAATCAATGTAGGAATGGCCTGATGGATACCCTCCCTTGGGAGCTAAGAAGAATGTATGATAAGGAATGGGAATTTGGCAGAGAGATGGAGAGCCAAGAAGATACTGACTAGGAAGAAGTCCTCTCTCATTCTAAGAAAAAGAAGGAGAAAAACAAACATCATAATACTCTGAGTGGAGTTGTTACCAGAACAAGAGCAAAGGCAGATTATGGAGCTACTAAGCTTAGCCAAGGAAGAAGATCAGGCAAATGGCAGAGAGCATGAAAGCTTTCAGGATATAGCAGATGGTATTCAAAAGACCATTCTAGAGATTCTCCAATCCCCTAGTAAGATATGAATATTATGTCTTGGAATATAAGAGGGTTCAATAGCCTTCACAAGAGGGATTTTTTACACAATTTTGTTAGGGATCATAAACCTTATATTCTCCTCATCCATGAAACTAAAATTTCCAAAGAAAAGGTGGAGAAGATCAAAATGTTTCAAAACTATGGGATTCAAGGAAATAGCTCAGATGGTGCGTTAGGAGGCATTGCTACCTTTTGGAACCAAAACCTCATTAAAGGGGAACCTTTGTTGGAGAGCAACAATCATGTGGCTACTAAATTCACACATATCAGAGATAACTTTAGATGGATTTAGTCGAACATCTATGATCCCAATGGGAAAGGAGCTAGAAAATCTTTGTGGAATGAGCTCTCTGCTTTCCACAAGATTTTTGATAATGGCCACTGGATAGTAATGGGAAATTTTAATATTCCCCTTTTGAATGAAGAGAAATTTGGAGGCTCTCAGGTGAATCGGGAGAGTAAATATGATCTTTTTGATTTCATCAACAACAAGGAGTTGATTGATATGGACTTGCAAGGGGCTCAGTATAGTTGGTCGAATAGAAGAATTGGTAAGGAACTTATTCAAGTAAGGTTAGATAGAACTTTAATTTCTCATCAGTGGCTTTTAAGCTATTTTTTCTCTCTTAAAGCTCTCGCTAGAGTTGGGTTGGATCACTTTCCCATAAGTTTTGTGGAAGACCCTATAAAGGTGAAGAAAAAATCTTCCTTTAGATTTGAGATAATGTGGTTGTCCCAACCCCTTATCTTTGATGAAATTAGGAAATGGTGGAATATTGATGTTTTAGGTACTGTTATGTTCAGAATTGCTAAAAAACTGAGAGAAGTCAAACATAATTTAAGAAGATGGAAAAAAGAATCCTTTGGAAACATTTTTGGTATTAAATCCAAACTTCAAATGGAGCTTGCAAAGATCCAGGACAAAATATAGAAGGAAGGATACATTGAAAATAATAAGGATATAGAAAATGAGTTGCTAGTGAAATTGCATGACATAATAGCTAATGAGGAGGAGTTCTGGAGGTAGAGATCGAGGGTATTGTGGCTTTCAGCTAGAGACAGAAATACAAGGTACTTCCATTTATCTACTTCTAAACACAGGGCCACCAATGGAATCGCTTCCATAGAAGTTAATGGTACTAGATTTGAGGAAGAGGAAGACATCAAAAAGCAAGTTGTCCTCTTCTATAATAACCTTCTTTTAGTGAATGGGGAAATCAATCAAAATGATGAAGAATTTTTATTAGAGGCCATCCCCAAGGTTATTTTTAGGGAAGATAATGAAAATCTTGCGGCCATCCCCTCTAAGGAGGAAATCCAGAAAGCTATCTTTTCTTTTGAAGGAAACAAGGCCCCTGAGCTCGATGGATTTCCTATGTTCTTTTTTCAATGGTTTTGGGATATTGTGGAAAATGATGTTGTGAATGCTATTAAGGAATTCTTTAGATCCAGAAGGCTCCTTAAGGAACTAAATGCTAATTTTGTGGTCCTTATTCCTAAAAAACCAGGGGCAATGGAGTTTGAGGCGTTCAGACCCATTAGTCTTTGCAACTCTCTCTATAAAATCATATCAAAGGTCTTGACTTCAAGGATCCTTTCTATCATTCCTTCATTGATTTCCCCTTAGCAGAATGGTTTTGTTCCTAGAAGTAAAATATTAGACTCTATAGTCACAATCCATGAGAATATTCATTCACTAGTGGAATATAAAACTAAAGGGTTTCTTCTTAAGCTGGACATATCCAAAGCTTATGAGCGTGTTGACTAGGAGTTTTTATTCAAAATTCTAAGGGGGTTTGGTTTTAGTAGTAGAGTCATTCAATAGGTGAATCAGTTGGTTACTACGGTCTCCACATCTATTATTGTGAATGGATCTCCTTCTAGATTCTTTCAAAATTCAAGAGGTTTAAGACAGGGTGACCCTATCTCACCTATTCCTTTTACTATAATGGCTAAAATCCTGGGAAGGAATCTTAAGAGATTTATTGAACAGAGGTCTCTTGCAGGTCTTAGTCATTCTTCCATGAATCTGATTTTTTCTCACCAATAGTTTGTTGATGACACTATTTTGATGGGAAGATCTACGATGAATGAGGCTAAAAATTTGAAAAAAATTTGGACGTGTATGAGAAGGCGACAGGGTAGATGGTTAATAAACAGAAGAGTTCCATCTTTTTCTTCAGTACCCCTGAGCATGACAGGTCAAGATTGCAAGAATCCTTGGTTGCAGAGTGGAATCCTTACCTTCTTATATTGGACTCCTTTTGGTGTTCTTTGCTTGACAGGTTCAGAAAGAAGTTGGCTGGTTGGAAAGGAGCTCTTTTGAACCAAGTTGGAAAAATTCAACTTCTTAAAGCTTCTCTTCAGAACCTCCTAGTTTATGCTTTAAGCCTCTTCATAATCCCTGCTAAATACGTTGAGGCCATTGAAAAGATCCAAAAATATTCCTTTGGTTTGGAGTGGAGGAAAGAAAGAGAATGCCTCTTATAGGGTGGGATTTGGTTTGCAGAACAAAAACATTTGGGGGTTTAGGTCTTAGAAAAATTAGAATTATGAATAATACTCTCCTAGCCAAAAAAATATGGAGATCTTTCTCGTCTGGTGGAGAATAGAAAGACATTTTAAGAAGTAAACATATGGTTGACCGTATGTCCCTCAAAGCTCTACTAGACTCTCCTATCCTCCCTCGTGGCTTAGCTTGCTAGAATGATATGATTGCTGGTAGAAAAATTTTGGACTTAGGGATAGGATGGCACATCAAAAGTGGCAAGGTTTTAGCTTGTTGGAAATTCAATCGAGTGTGGGAGCGTTCAATATGCGTGTAGGGGTCAAAAAGTCACCTTTTAGAGGTGTCGTCTACTCATCGCCACCTAATGTCCTAGTATGCACCTGCTACAACCACTAAAAAAATATAAAAAATCACCTAATAATTTTAAATATTAATTATTTTTGTCTATTAATTAAACTAAGGGGTTTTTTAAACATTTAATGTGTTTAACGAATAAGGGGTAGATTAAAATTGTTTAATTCTTCAAGGTTCAATTGTTTTGATAAGTATTTAAACTATAGTGGAACAAATGTGAGGCATTTTAATCATTTGTGTAATTATTTTCAATTAGTCTAGTTGATCTAAATTTTCTTATATCAATCTCATCCTTAAGTATTGACTATTGGCTTCTTCTGTGGCATTTGTCCTTGATGTCAAAACAACCATGGGTTGGTGCCTTTGCATTTCATAGTTTGGCATATTCATTGGTACATTTGGCTATTGATGTTCCAATACTTGGATGGTTTATTTTCAGTTTTTTTTTTGTGGTACCGATCATGTTGGATTCATGTGTAGAGGATATATATCTGTTTAATGGAGTTGTTCTTTCATACAGGTTGTTTGGCATGGCTGACTTCAGTGATTACATAAGCATTGTTAAGATATATACAGATGAAGGGTTGAAGGTTGTTTCAGGTGATATCATTTCAATATACCTATATCACTAGCTCTTCTTTGATATACTGTGACATTGTACTTACTTTGATAAGGACTCATATTTGTTCATGCTTATTTATTCGATTGTTGGTTCAGTGACGTGTTTATCTACAAAAAGTTTTTGATATTATGTCATTTGCAATATAATTGTTCACTTTGGTATTCACAGATGCTAGTAATGGGAATATAGAGTGGCATCTACAGGTTATATTGGTACATGATTCTTTGAGTATCTTTCACCAAGACAATATTTTAGCATTTGCATTATATTGGATTCACTTGATGTTAAAATTCTTCATAAGGGGACATATTGTATTTATCTTTGGTAATTATTGAGATCCTTTTATTTTACATGACTTTTTTTAACACTCTTTGGCATCGATGGTGCATAAAGGTGATCTGGCCCCTATGGTTACAAATGGTAAAAATAAAACAAATGGAGTCAGCATTTAAAATTAAGGAAACCCTATCGAGTTTCCTCAAGCATTTGATAAAAATGATAATTGGGTTGATTGCTTATTTGGCAACAATGTTTAAGTGATATTGTATCAGGATTCCTATGTTTCACATGGTTGTTATTGTGACAACAAGTTCTTTGATTCATTATGTGGCCTTTGCACTTGGGAAAATAGGTCACGTGGACAGTGACTAATGCATCGATAGCCATCATGCTTATCATTTTTCTTGGAGATATTTGGTAAATTGAATAATGGTTATAATGTAGTTCAATATTATCCAAGTGATTATTTTGTTAGCTTCCATGGTAAAATATTTGACTGTGGACTTCAAATATATTATGATGTTTTTAAATCATGACTTAATATTTCAGACTTCAAAGTTTATTTTTGGCATTTGAATACTTTGAGAAAGGAAAGTTTTGGGTGAAGTCTTTTTATTTTTTTCTTCTTAGGGTTTGGAACCCTAGCTATTGCTGCCATTAGAATTGGTAGTTACATGATTGGAAGCTTGAGAAGCTATAGTATGAACTTTAGTAAGATGGTTATGAGGTTTGCTTAGCTAGTTGGAAATGTTTTCTGGCCACCGTGACAAGTATTTTTGATCTAAAATTTGAAAGATTTGGTTGTTTTGATAAGCAAATAAGATTAATATTTTGAAATGGTAATTAATGTGGAATAACCCAAGTTCTTCACTCAAAGTGTTTCACAGTTATTAGTTTTTAAAAAAAGTTTCAAAATATAGTTTTTGTTTTCAACTGCATATTTTGGTTTTGAAAAACCCTAGTTAAGTCAAGGGTTTCAAAATTTTGGAATGAAGGGTTTGTAATATGTGAATAAGGTTTATTCTAGTCTATATAAAGAATGGGATCTTCAGCCATTGAAGTGGGATAAAGATTGAAATGAAACAACAGAGTATTGTTGAAAAGAGAATAAGGGTTTATTACAGTGATATCTTTGTATTTTGAAAAATTGAAAAAGAGAGTTTACAGTGTTTATATCTCTGATTCTTATTACAGAGATTGCATATTTCAATGAGATTTTATTAGTACTATTTCATATTCAGTACATATTATAATGGGAATTATTGTATATCTTTTGTATGTACTCTATTGAGATTTTATAATTGCAAAAATAATGCAGTTATAAGGTCCTAACAGTTTGCATGTTTTTTTGAGAAATTTTGCAAATAAGTTGGTGCTCCTCCTGAAGTTGGTGCTTCAAAATTTAGGTGGATTTGGTGCTCCTAAATTGTTACAAAGTTGGTGCTTTGAAATATATTGTAATTAGTTTGGTATTAAGCCTGTAAGGCATTTTGGAGTGGTTTTTCTACCCCAAGAGGGTTTTCCACTCGTCAAAGCTCTGTGTTTCCCTTTTGTGTGATTTGTGCTTATCTTGTTTAATCTCTCATTTAGTAATTTGCGAAAGTGGTTCATGCAATGCTCTGATACATTATCATAGTTCCAAGTTGTCTAAAGGTTCAAAGTTTAATTGTTCATGTTCAATGTATGAGTGTTAAATTCTTCCTTTAATGAGTTTTATGTCCTGTGTAAAAGAAATCATTAAAAGGTTGTTCATTTAGCATTATGTGAACAATGTACATCATACTTTGATATGAGTTGTTAAGAATTCATGCTATGTTTGGTTAAGTCATTAGAAAACAATCATTCAAAATTCAGTATTCATATTGCATATATAAAGTCACTCATTTGTTCAAGATCAAATAGATCAAATCTGCATTTCAAGTCATAAAATTTTTGTATACATTACTCTGATTCACCCCCCCCCTCCTAGAGTAATTCCACTTCCAACATTGACTATTCACCTTTCACATAGTAAATGTAAGGGGAATGACTTAGGAGTATTCCTCCCTTGAGATGTCTACATAAAGACAACTAACCCTATCTATTCAACCATCATTGTATGGTGTGTGAAATAGATCCTAGAAAACCCACTAACATTAATTATTTCCCCACTCTTTGGTAGTGTTCCATTGGTGATGTCATAAACTTGCAATAACAATAGGTGTGCATATTCTTTTTTCATGACGAACATGATGAGTATTAGTAATTTAATTATTTTAATAAAAAATTGTATGTTATGTTATGTTCACATGTGTAAAAGGTGGGAACGACATTTTATATTAAATCCAATTTGTAACATCAATAACTTTTGGAATCATTTGGGTTTTAAATTATTGTGAGTATTGGTGATATGAAAGTCACTATATGACAACTAGGATATATTATGGAAGAGATAAAAATGATTAAACTTGGTTTAATTTACCTTGCATCTCAACTTAATTCAATTTATCCTTGCATTGAAATTTGGATATAACTATACCAACCTACCTTGTGTAAAACTTGTAAGTTCATGGGATAATAAAAATTAAACTTATTGAACAATGCAATAAGGTTTTTTTTAAATATGGTGATTAATATGTTTGGTTGATACCTCAATTTGTATAAAGACCAAGCCAAAAGATAGAATATTGTGGCAATGTATAGAATGAGAATTAAGTACACAAATATTAATTCATTTAAATTAAAGAGACTAAAATAAATCTACAACCTCTTACCTTCATGTGACCATGGACCTTATAAAAGATAAACACCATATCTTGTAATGAGGTTAGCTTGTTGAAACTATGGTCTGACTAGTAAAAATGTCTTCAAATTTCTTAATGTGAATAAATATTATGGATAATAAAATGTGAATCACTAGAAACCCTTATTTCATACTTTGTGCGATGCAATCAAATTTATTACCTTATAGATCAAGTCTTGTTAAATAGAGAGGTATTCATTTTTTTTAAACGTAAGGTAATTAACCCCATTATAGAAAAACATCTCCATAACTAAGTGTTGAGTTAGAAACACTCATGTGTTTGTATCATATAAACCTTAAATATTTGGCCACTCTAAGTGTCTCTCTTCAGTGTAGAATCGAGATTGAACATAGATTTTTATGAGTATTCTCTTAAATTCAATAAAAAATTGACAACACATCTTGTGGTTATTAAACTAATGCCTTGAATAATGAAAGAAAATGATTTATACTAACTTTTTTAGTCTCAATAGAATTTGAAACTAGTTAAGTGAGCAATTCTATTCCTCTTTGGCTAAAGTAATTAACTTATAAGATCACCTTAATCTAATTACGAGTAAGAAATACAACCTTACAAACTTGAAAATTACTTATGTTTATCTACCCTTTTCCATCTGATTGTTAGGAGCTTAGAACTTAATCATAACTTGGTTTTCTTTTGTATATAGCAATTTGATCTCAAGATTAATAATTATAAGGTTAATCCTATAAATATGTCACTAAGGCTCAGGAGTTCCCTATAGTGACTATCCTTAAATAAAAATATACCTAAATATTACCCATCTAAGTCAAGTTGTAACTTTATTATACTATAGAAAAATTTGAAATGACCATAGTGCAAAATGATGATGCTAGGATGAAATCTCCTAGTTTGTGTCCTCTAGTGTGAGATTTTTCTAGTGGCCCTAGTGGTCCTATCAAGAAGGGTCTCTCCCAATGGAATTTGCAGGCCTTGTGGGTCACCACCTATCCCTTCCCCCTATTTCTCAAAAGGTACCTTCACCAGCAAACTAGAAAGCTCTTTTCATGGGTACCAAAAAGGAAACCTCTATTGGTGATGGGGTCCAAATTTTTCATTCTAAGGAGGGTACTACCATCAAAATAAAGGATCCTTCTTCTAGTAACAAAAATGTATCCCTTTCCCTTACTTGATTTGGGAATAATTGGCATTAAATTAACCTAATTTTTCCTAGGTTTAATGTTGTAATGTGTTGTAACACATTCACATTGATCTTGGGCCCCTTTTTAATTCAAATTTAAGCCTTATTTGTGACACCTCCCAACGATCTATCCCAAAACCCATAATTCAAATTGCATTTCCACACTTGTTTGGGTCTGCCTTGCTTTTTTTATCCTTATTTATGTCTTAATTAGTCCTATTTTGCATCCACAAGCCTAATAAATTATATATTTTTATGGCTAAATCATACCAACATTTGAAATTAAATCTTGAAAAATAACTTAAGGGGGACTAAGATGCCCTAGGTAGTGTCTTAGTCCAAAGGCTTGAAACTTGGGGCACTGACTCCAAAAAGGGTTCCCTCTAAGGCACATTTGAAAATAGGCCCCCAAGAACTTTTGAGAACAAAGATGCCCTAGGTATCTTATTAGTTCCAGTCCAAAAATCAAGGACACACAACCATAATCATTAAATTATCATTTATCATTTTGGTGATCCTGATATTTTGGGACATTCATCTTTTAATTTGGAGTTCACTAAATTCCTAGATCTAGGTTGCATTCATTCTTGCATTGCATCTTGCATTAGTGAAAGTGCATCTAGGGTTTCTCACATTTTCATTAGTAAAAGTGCATATAAGTTGCATTTTTTCTTTCTTGCATCATCTTATCTCATTGAAAAACTTTAAAAGTGCATTAATCCTAATTGCATTTAGGAACATTGTTACTGCATTCAAAATTGAAAAAAATGCATTCAATTGCTTTTCATTAGTTACTTTTTTTTGCATTCACTTGTGCACTTTTTTGTTTCTAAACATCAGGTCCTTGAGTAGACAACCTGGAAGCACTATAAACAATCCAGATTCTACTATTTTTCTAAAAAATTCCTCTACTAGGACTAAAATGCCCTTACTGGTGTCTTAGTCCCTCTATCATTTTTTAGCTCAAAATCCTATGTAGGTTGTTTTCATTTTGTTCTAGTTTTTGGAACCTTAAAATTTCATTGGTAGGACTAAGATGCCCTTCATGGAATCTTAGTCCCATTGGATTTTGAGGTTGTAATTTCTAGGATTAAATAGTGAATTTTTGTGCTTCTGTTTGTTGTAATTACTTTGCTATTTTAGTCTATCAATTTACTATTTCATGCATTTTCATAGTTCATGCTTACATTGATTGATAAAGAGAGACTATTGCACTTTCATTTTGTTAGACGTAGACTTCATTTTACGTTCATGACAAAAAAAACTAAAAGAATCAAAAGAAACAAACAAAAAATGGTTAACCTTAGCATACCATTTAAACCATTTAGTAGAGACGACTTTGACATGTTAGATGAAGCCCTCGACGACTTCATCTCACCTAGGTTATCCACTAAAGCTTTGACACAAGAGGATGCAAGCATCAAAAATCATGATAATCATAATTGTTCTTCTCCTGATATATGTCTCGTTGGTGATGAAGGTATCTTGGTGAAAGAAAATACAATGATTGAAGATCATGAAATTCTTGTTTATCTTCCTCCCCCCTGGAAAGATATTATGATACACGAAGTTGAAATCATGGCCACTACTTTACCTAGTCTCCATTCATCTCCCAAAACCTCCCTTACTTGTGAAAATTCTTTAGTGAATAAGGATACAATTGTGCATCATCATGAGAAACAATTTTTTGTGGAGGAAATGTTGATGTTAATGGATCCAATAATTGAGAACTGTGACAATCCTACCTCTCCTACTTGGAAAGACATTATAATACATGGGGATATAACTATAAATAATCATGAAAATCAAACCTTTCCTTCTCCCAATATCTCTTCTCGACATGAAGAAGGTAGTTTAGTGTTATAATATATCCTTATTGAGACTCATGAGAATCTTATCCCTCCCTTTCCTCATGCCCCTACCATTTGGGAATACCTGTTTGAACAAAAAAATTCAATCATTTGTAAGCATGGAACTCATAGTTATCCTTCTCTTGATGCCTCTCCTATGTGCGATGAAGCTACTTTACAAAATATAACCATGAAATGTGATGAACCTATTGTTTGTCACTTTCCTAAAATCTCTCCTACTAGGGTAGATATTATGGCACAAGAGAATGAGACCTTATAGAAGAAGGATGAAATTGTGGACAAAAATAAAATTTCCCCCTCTCCTAATATCTCTTCTATTTATGAAAAAGATAATTTTACGTTAGAAGATCCAATTGATGAGATTTTTGAGAGTCCTATCTTCCTCTCTTCTCCTAGGAAAATCATTATTGAACAAGAGAATGTCACCATTGATTATAAGCAAAAAAATACAACCATTGACAAGTTTCCTACTTGCGATGAAGTTATTTTAGAGGAACCAAACATAGAATGTCATGAACATCTAGTTTGTTGCTCTCCTAAAAAATATCCTACTAGGGAGAATGTCATGGTGCAAGAAAATGACAACATTGCCACACTTGCGTCAAACAATAGTAATATGGTTTCCTTAGATGAAGATGATGAAGTGAACTTAGACTCCACTTCACTAGGAGACCATGAAAGTAAGGATAATCCCTTGACATTATGCACATTAGATATCCCTTCACACCAACCACCCATGTCAAACCCGTACAAAATAAAGAAAGTGGAAAGAAAATGGAACAAGCCATAAATTTATTGGAAGGGGCTTCAAAAACCTTTGATTTCATTTCTACATCCATGGGGGAATACATGATCATAACAAAATAGTCTAAAAGGGGAAGAGAAAAAGAGTTAATTCCAAAAACATTCACTTCAACCACTTTTGAAGAAATGACAACACACATGAAAAAATCTAAATATGAATAACCACCTAATCCAAAAAGAATGAAAAAGCTCTATGGAAGATGTTATGTGATTCCAAAACAAATTGGGTATAGTGAAAAAGGATATGGTGCTAGAGAACAAGGTATCCATATCCCCATAGAGCCTAACATGCAAGAAAAATGACTAAAGGTATTGGTTATTATCCCTTGAAAGAAGTAAACAAACCTTCATTCAATGTCAACACTATTTCGGGTATGTGCAAGATCATCATGGAGAAAACAAGCCCTTAAGTGGTGAAAAATTCAAAAAAATTAGAGTTAGGTAACTTGACGTAAAAAATTGAATAAGTTATCTATATTATTTCAAAAATATGTAAGAATAGAATCTGTAGCAAATTGAATGTAGTTTCTAAACTACTAGATTTATTTAGAAAAGAAAAATCTATCTGGTGAAAATTTGAAATTTCAATGCAGACTACTTAAATTTCATGGAAAAAATAGAAGTAGGTGTATGTCCTGACCACCCTAACCACAATAAAATTATAATGATTTTTTATAATATTTTAGATATAAGTAGAGGACCCATGTCTCGATGTGATGCATATTTTTTTTGTAATTTTTTTCCAAGTAAATAATTAATTATGAATTTTTAATTACAACTTTTTAAAAATATTAAAAATCGTATGTTTGACCACCTTAACTTGGTTAAAAATTCATGAAATTCAATTTTTTTTTAATCCAATAGTATGTGAAGCATAGAATGTGACACATGTTTTAGATTCAAAAAATGTGATACCATTGGAAAGCTATAGATATTTTTCAATCAGCCTATCAATCAGGACTTTAGTCGTAATTCAAATAGAAAATGAAGAATAATTATTTATTAAATTCAAAGTAAAGCATAATTTATATTGGTGGAAAGCAGAGAATCTCCTTCAAAAACCCTTTTCATTTCATCAATTTTGGGTAAAAGAAGACATTAGCCACATACCCATCATATCGCCACTTTTTGGCCCATCATGATCCTACACATACCCTTTCACAAGATTCTTCCAACAAAACTTTAACTTTGATGCATTTGAAACCGATAGATATCTCATTAAATATGTATCAAGTTGAAACTTTGTTTACTCACCATAATAAATAACCTTATTTTCTGCTCCTTGCCATGTAATAGTTGTAGGATCATAGTATACTCACTATTGCATGTTTTACAAGCATTGCAAATAATCTCCCTTTTGCAAAGAGTATCATATCATCATCCATTTTGGCTCACCCTTTTCATGCACTAAGTGGGGTCAAGGGTTGGATAGCCTTGTCCTTGTTATTTTATCTTTTAGTTAGTTGACCACCTTTCATGTACATATAAGAGCAAGCTTGGGATGTGGATGATATGCCTTAAGTTGGCACTTGTGACATACTTATTCATGGTGTAGCTTATTAGAAACATATGACTTGGCATAAGGCTTTCCAATTAATCTCTCATGTCCTCTTTATTGTTAGAATTTATCCTTTGCTACTTTAAAGTAAATTCTCATAACATGGTGTTTAGAAATTTCTTTAAAGTGGGGGCATACATTGGAATTATTTTGGCATGATTTCATTTGCATTTGTTTACATGTTCCTTTATGTGGTTTTCCTACTTCATCCAATGTGTTTTTCTCTTTGTGGTGACATTGGTAGTAATTTTCTTCAAGATCTTGGTCTATCTTAGTATGTATTACATTCCTCTTAGTGGTGATGCGACACACTGTATTCCCTAAGTTGTGAATCTTTTATCCTTTGATTGGTCCTCTCTTGGAGACATTCAAAACAATGGCCCCTAAGATTAATACCTCACACAAACTAAGAAAAATCCCTTCATAGATCCCTCTTTTTTGTTGCATTTTCTTTTTGTACCTTATTAAAGTCATGGAGGTATGGCTTTGATATGGTTCCTTAGGGCTCACCTAGTGAACAACTAGCTTCACTAGCCCTTGTGAGTGTGCATTTTATTTTTGTCCTTATCATAGTAATGGGGGTATGAATTTGATATGCATCTCTTGGGTCTCACCTAGTGTACAACTAGCTTCACTAGCCATTGTGAGCATGTATTTTATTTGCATAGTGGACAACGTATTCCACTTGTAAACCTTTTTTTTACAAACAACCTAGACCCATTCCATAGCACGTTGGATGACTAGTCGAAGCTTGGTACGTTGCATTTTTCTTTTTTCTTTTTATTTTTTTCTTTTTCTTTTTTCCTTTTTATATCTTTGATGTTGTATGTTGGCAATCTGGTTATGCTTTCATATATCATCCATGAGTGTTTTCCTTTGTGCCTATGTTTTTCTCCCATAAGATCTTGATCTTGGGGGCTTAGCCATACTCTTGGTTATTTTCATCCTATCTTACTAGAATTTATACATTTGAGCCCCTCTTGATTGCATGGTTGGATACTTTAGTGTGATTTTGAAGAAAGTTCATCCTCTCACTAAAGTGGGGGCTAAATGTAGTGTAGGAAAATGCATACCCTTGCATTTTCACACTTTTTTTGGCCCACCTTAATTTGTTTATCCTTATTTATGTCTTAATTGGTCCTATTTTTTATCCACAAGCCTAATAAATTATATCTTTTTATGGCTAATCTTGAAAAACATCAAAGGATAAATGATAATTTAATGATTGTGGTTGTGTCCTTGATTTCTGGACTAGGACTAATAAGACACCTAGGGCATCTTTATCCTCCAAAGGTCTTGGGACCCTATTTTCAAATGTGCCTTAGAGGGCCCCTATTTTGGAGTTTGTGCCTTGAGTTTCAAGCCTTGGGACTAAGATTCCACCTAGGGAATCTTCATCCCCCTTAAGTTATTTTTGGGATATAATTTAAAATCTTGGTAGGATTTAACCTCCTTAAATTAATGAATTCATGTGTCATCTTGGTGTGGTGTAATTTCAGGATATTAAGCATGGATAAGTATAAATACAAGGTTCTTTCACTCATTTTATAATCCAAGAACCAAGAAAGTTGAATGAGCATTCCAAATAGCATAATTAATTTCACAAGAGCATTCAAGAGAAATTCATCAAGCATTTGGAGTGATCATCAAAATTCAAGCATCATGTCAAAGATATTCTTGCATCATGTGTGCTTTTGAGCTAACATTTGTGATGTAGGGTTTTGATTCAAGCAAGCAATTCAGGTCAAGATCTATCAAGAATTCCTTTGATTCAAGATCTACATTCAAGCTAGCCACTTCACACAAGTTTGCATATTTCATAGCAAAGGTTTGGTGAGTTGCAACATAGCATTTTGTTCATTCATCATTTCCCTTCATTATTTCATTTCATTCCAAGGTTTAATTACCAACAAGTGGTTTGACCAAGGAAAACCCCCATTTACTAACAATCAATAAGTTTTTTCTCCCTTGCATGTTTGTTTTTATAGATTTAGGTTGAAGACTTGAAGATCATTTGAAGTGAAAAGTTGCAAAGTTGCATTACAAAGTTGTCATTTTCGTGGAAACTCACATATAGGACATTTTTTTAAGTTTTAGGACCTAACATATGAGAAGAAGGAAGTGTATACATTGAACCTCAAGATCACATTTAGAGATTTCAAAAATTCAAAGTGGGACTAAGACAACAATAAGGGTGTCTTAGTCCTCCCAAGGGTATTTTATAGGGATTCTTTCATATTTTATTTTTACATCCAAAAATTCTGCATTTCCCTGAAAAATAACAAGACTAAGACAACAATAAGGGTGTCTTAGTCCTCCCTAGCATATTTTGACATCATTTTTGCATTTCCAAAATCCTCATTAAATTTCAAGACTTCCCAGGTACATATATCCTAACTTGATATTACTTAATTTTGTCATATTTATCCATCATTTGGCTTGCATTACTAGGTTTTGTGAGTTGAATATTAATTTTTCTTTTCCAAGCTTTTTCTTGGTGGTGAACCCCTCAAAGCTTGAAGAACCCCCTAGGTCTTCCTTGTTGAGAATTGAATCACCTTTGTGTTGATAGTTAATCTAATTTGGGATCCTAGGGCATCCTTGAATGATAATTGGAGAAGAGTGGTGTTATATGACCTAGGCCATAAAGTACCCAGTTTCCCATTAATTAGGTGTTAGGACCCATTCGCCCTAGGTGGTGTGAATGGATCTGCCCTCTTTAGGACCCCCCTTTCTTTATAGATTCTACATGGGCTTTTGATGGACTTTCATCCCCCAAAGGCAAGGTCCTAGAAAATAGTCCAAGGAATCATTCACCCTAGGTGGCGAATGGGTCATCCCTAAATGAGGACCACCTTTTTGAATTTGATTTTGGCAGGATTGTAATAACATTCATTTTGAGATCTAGTGCCAACTTGAATTATTTGAATTTTGGGGTTAATCTCTTGATTTAGTATAAATATGGGGTTAATTCACATAGTTTCATCCTAGAATTCTAAATATTCATGCATTATAGAAAAATTGAGTTCGCAAGAGTTCCCAAGAGCATGTTCAAAGGAATTTCAAGGAAGATTATCAAGGCTTTATTGCAGCAATTCAAGATCATTTCATCATGACAATGGTTTAGTGCAATCATAGGTATCAACATTGCATTATTTCATGTTCCATGCTTCAAGTACATTATTTCAGCATTTGGTTTAATTACCTAAATGGGGCTTGACTTAAGAAAACCCCTATTCACTAATAATCAACAATTTTTTCTCCTCTTGATTGTGTGTTTGTAGATATACAAGTTGAAGATCAAGTGGACAAGAAGTTTAGAGAAAGATTGTCAAAATTGTCAAGTTGCAAAGTTGACCTTCATAATGCAAGAACAAAGAATTAAAGCTACAAAATTTGTTACAATTTTTCAAGAGCTAACTTGGAATCTGAGAGTACGTAAATCAAGGAAAATAACCCAAATCTTAGTTCCATAAACCCTAGCAGGGACCCATCTACCACCAAAGGTGAATGAGTCCTTTGTGCCCTAAAAACAAGCTTCTTGCACTAAGGTACACACCATTTTAAGCTCTAAAAAAATCATCATAGTTGCTATAACAATTAGGATTGATTTTTAATTTTTATTTAGGAATTTTAACTCATAATTGAATGTTTCATGGTGAAAATTAGTGGGTTATAATTTTGATCCATTCACTTTGATCAAACCCTAGGCTACTTTTCCATGTTTCATTTTGGTGAACTTGACCTATTGAATATTGCAATTTTTTTATTTTGAAGTATTTCATTGCATCCTAGATTAGATATTGCATTCATTTGCATCTCATTTGCATTGAATTTGATCTCATTTAGGGTTTATTGCATTACATTCAAAATTGCATCTCATTTAGGGTTTATATTTGCATTGTTTTGCATCTCTCTAAATCTGAAAAATAAAAAAACAAATTAGCCATTGTGCATATCATTTAGATCTCATATATTTGGGTGGGTGCAAAAAAATCTGGGGCCAATTTGTGGCCAAATTTTTAAAAATGTTTTGAAATCTCATAATGCGAGCGAGTTATAATGTGCTTGTGTTATGGCTTGGTATGTTGATTCTAAGGCTTGGCCACAATGAGCCTATAATGTGAGTGTGTTATAATGTGCTCACGTTATGAGGCATTAAAAGCAAAAAAAAGGGAATTTGAAATCATTTTCATTGTGATTGTTTTTTTTCTGCCCAAGGCCAAAACCCTTCATTATCACACTTGAGTTTTGGGAGGAGAAAATCTTGAAAAAATTTCATCAATTTTTTGTTGTTTTATCACCAGTATGTTCCCACGTTGATGAGGAGGTCTAAGAGGTAAGGATTATTTGTTTTTTTTGTGAATTTGTTAGTTTTATGTTTTTGATATTTATTTATTGAATTTGTAGGGGATGTTAATGAACCTGCAAACCCTCCTCAAAATCCTCAACAAGTAGAGCAACAGAAAGATCAACAAAATCCTCAAGTTCAACAACCACAACAACAATCTCCTAGACACCAATCCCTCAACATCCTCCTGGCACTCAGCAAAATTTAATGAGTGAAATTGAAAACAATAAAAAAAATTGAAGAGTTAATCACAAGGTTGAATGATCCAAATTGTTCAACCATGGAAAGAAAAACACTTGTAATTTCACTAAAAGAAATGTTAAAACATGTAGATTCAATCAACAAACAATTAACTAGTTGGCAAGACAGGAGGTAGGCAGCTAGGAATTATTACCAGGATAAATTATCATATAAAAATGTAAAAGATCTAAAAATTACAAAAATGATTTTTCTCATTATTTACTGACCCATACATAAATGCAAATCTTAGCCTCAATGCGAAGAGGTTTTTTATGCTTTGCTACCACCACAAATAGATTAGGACCTTTTTTTGGATAGGTGGCACATGGTTTTTAATTACCCACCATGCAACAATTGTGAAGTCTCGTAATATTTCTCAAGGAAACTATACTGTGAGTTCATCTTGAACAAAATCTCATATTATTTTGATATGAGGGACTTCCAGGGGAGAGGTGCAGGGTCAATTTAAGATAGACCTAATGCACATCAGGATCCTAGGTGGCAAGCAAGACAACCTCTCACTAGGCCACCTCATGTGCACATCGCTATCCCTTCCATCGTAAAGGAGAGTGTCAAGGTAGACATTTTGTAGGCCATTAGCTCTTTGACCTAGAGTGTCATCTAGCATGCCATCCCTATACTACAATGTCATCTAGGGGATTCTTTGAGTGGTGAGCTTTGAACCCATTTGTGTTAGGCTTGTAGGGTGACTTGTTCATATGACCCCATCGACACTTAGGAGGTTTCTATGTAGGATATGTTTACAACTATGGAGATGGATAGGGAAGTTGACATTTTGAATGAGGCATATGGCATCGATACTCAGGTAAATGTTAGCATGATCATTGAATTTAATTTAT
This sequence comes from Sequoia sempervirens, assembly GCA_007258455.2. Lineage (NCBI taxonomy): Eukaryota > Viridiplantae > Streptophyta > Pinopsida > Cupressales > Cupressaceae > Sequoia > Sequoia sempervirens. The sequence continues at coordinate 628,806,550 of VDFB02000003.1, forward strand.
TAAATTTTTATTTTGAAATGCAAGATTAACTAATTTAGTTTTTTTATTTTAATAAAATTTTAGGGTAACAGTGTTGATACTGGATACACCAGCCCTCCACCTCCTTATTACTCCACTGCATCTACCATTGAGGTGTGTAACTAGTAAACAATTATAAATCTATTACATGTTAATAGAATTGTTTTACGAATGGTATTCTAATATGTGATTTTTGATGGTGAATAGGCTAATATTGGAGGTTTCAAGGGAACACCTCCCAGTGGCAGTGGATTTAGACAGACCTACACACAGGTAATAGATTGAAGAGTTTAACTAATGAGTTGTAATTCATATATTTGTGTATTTTATATTCATATAATTGATTACATTGTATTCCACATATTTCAAACTCAAAGCATTACTTCACATTCCATAACTAATAACTAGATGTTGATAAATGAAAAAATTTCAACTACAATATAGTTGTTTAGAAATTCAACATAAGCAGTGATGCAATTACATCACATAGCATAAGTAGTAATACGTAGGAGCAGCTTCCAATTGCATTTTCTTGTCATGGCATTCCATGAGACAACTTTTTACTAAGGCATATTTTCAAATAGTTCACTGCCTTGTCTATGCTATTGATGCTTGGAAGAAATATATGAAAAAATAATAGTAAGCAATAGCATAGACAAGGAAATGAGTGGTTTGAAAAAATGCCTCAAAGAAATGTGGTCTCATGGTGATGTCCATTACCATGAGACCCAATTTATTTGAGGCACGTTTTCAAATAGATCACTGCCTTTTCTATGCTACCACATTTTCCATACATGTCTACCAAAGCATTTTATCAAACAGTTCATTTCATTGTTGCTATGGCTAAAATCCTAAAAAAGGTGCTTTCCAACAAACTATGGATGCTTGGAAAAAATCTATAAAAGCATAGTAGTAAGCAATAACATAGACAAGGCAGTGAGTAGTTTGAAAAAAATATTTGAAGAAATGCAGTCTCATGGTGATAGAATGCCATTCCATCACCATGAGACCACATTTCTTCAAGGAATTTATTCAAATAGCTCACAACCTTTTCTATTCTACCACATTTTCCATACATGTGTACCAAATCATTTTATCAAAGTACTCACTTCCTTCTTGCTATGGCTAAAATCCTAAAATAGGTGCTTTCCAACAAACTATGGATGCTTGGAAAACATATCAAAGATTAATAGTAAGCAATATCATAGTCAAGGAGGTGAGTAGTATGAAAAAATTCCTTCAAGAAATGTGGTCCCATGGTGATGGAATTCCATTCCATCACCATGATACCACATTTCTTGAAGGCATTTTTTCAAACAACTCACTACTTGAAGAATAGAAACCAACCCTTTAGCCAAAATTCCCCTCCAAATTCTTTTCAAGGTCCTCATCCTCAATTTACCAATCCATGGAACCTTCCACCTTTTATTCCACGTGTTGATGTCCCCACCCCTCCCTCTTCATGTCATGATCACCCTCCATCTCATAACCAAGACCACACTATAATATCCACCCCATCCCGACATAATACCATAGAGAAGGCAATGAACTATTTGAAAAAATGCCTCAAAGAAATACAGTCATATGGTAATGGAATGCCATGACACATTTTTTTGTAATCGAATTACATCACCATGAAACCCCATTTCTTTGAGGCATTTTTTCAAATAGTTCACTTCCTTCTCTATACCACCATAGTTATTGTACATGTCTATGAAAGAAATTCATCAAATGGTTCACCACCTTGCTGCTATGGGTAAAACCTTAAAAATATGTGCTTTCGAACAAGGTATGGATAGGGAAAATAGTAAGCATGATAGTCAGAAATATATAGTTTAATAAGTACTCAAAAAAAAATTCATTATCTCATACATTATAATCCATGATGTGGATCGCTATTGTAGTTTTCGTGATTGAATAATTTGTTGTATTTATTTTTATATGTTGCAAGTGGATACACCTCCGAATGTTCATAGGGTAATGGAGCTTAGTGTTTCCTCTGCTAGAGACTCATTGATGTCTCTCATAGGGGAGGTATGACGAAAATTACTTAATTTTAATTTACATTCATTGTTATAGTTGTTAGTTAGTGAAAAATCAAACCATTATTGATTCATAGTTTAATTTATCTTTGGATGGTTTATACAAGGCTTTAGCATGCCTCAACATGGGAATTTAAATATTTCCCTCATGGAGAGTGATCATCAGATGGCGGTAAGTGATTATTTTGTTAAATATATCATTTTTTATAATGTAATTTCTATATATTAATGCCTTTACTTGTTATTGTAACAGATAAGACTTGACCAAGAACTAAACCATATGAGGAGCACTAGGATCACTCCTCGACCTCAAAATAAACAAGTGATAGACGTATCACCATCGGAAATACAAGAAAAGGGAAAGATTTTATTTCGATAGCATGGAGAGCAATGACTTTCGATTCAAGATCCCTTTGTTGTATGCCTATATGGAATTTTTGTACATATTTTGTATTGGATATATTTGACATTGTATTCCTATATGGCATTCTCCTAAGCCTATATGGCTATTTTTTACATATATTTTATACTGATATCGACATATATTGATGTATGCCTACATGGCTATTTGGTTAATACAAATCATTTTTATCGATGGTGTTCATATTTGCATTATAAATCCATGGTTCAATAGATATGAGTTATGTGTATTCAAGTGTGTACTTTACAACTTACGTGTATAATTTATGACTTACATGTATTCTAATGTATACTTCACGACATATGTGTTTTCATGTGTATACCTTGTATTCATGCATATACTTTGCATTAATTTTTGTATACTATGTATTCATGTGTATACTTCAAGTATTACATGTTTTTGAGTACTTGTGCTTCCCTTATTCACATGTACATGCTTGAATTATTCACATGTATAATTATTAATTGGTTAGCCCTAGCATTGATCATTGCTATCCTTCATGGTTTTTCTTGAATATTAATTGATTAATGCTAAACAACTTTATTAGTTGATGCTAAACAACTTCAATATTTCTAGGAATACTAGTAAAGTTACAAATTCCAAAATTTCACAAATTGAAAAGAAAATATTAACTATAAATAAATGCACTAATTATTAACTTGATAATTGATTAAGAATGAATATAAAATATATCAACAGATGAGCCTTCTAGAATGACAACTGCCAACTAGAAAATAGGAAAAGCATTCCCAATACTTTGAAATCAATAATCCACCCAAAATTACAATGTGAGAGAAGGCTTATTTAAGATCCTTGAGAAATGTATTTCCTAATGCTTCCTTGTTCTTACATATCTCAATTTAGTTTAATCTAAAGAGTTCCATGAAATGCTTTATCTAAAAGAAAAAAACATGTTTTCAATTGGTATTCCATGAAATGTTTCATAAAAAGATTTCAATATATTTAATCTTTTGATTGGAGCAACTCAATTAAGCAAAGGACACATAATCTTCACAACACTTGGAAAACATAATATTCATAGTAGATGACGAGTATTTAACTTCTTGACACATTATCATACAAACATTTATCTTGAATATTATTTAAACATTTTCACAACATAATCCTCATAGTATAGAATGAATTGTTATGTTCTTGATCCATCACCATATAAACATGTCAAAAGATGTATATGTCAACTTTTTGCAATATTATTTCTTGTATAGAAAATGGACTTGGGAGAAAGCTTTATAATTTATAATACAAATAAGAAATGTAATAAACGGTGGGAACTTTATTTATCACACCATATAATAAATGTATGTGAGAGCATCACTTGTTTCTCTTAGACTCCAATTTTCAAGCATAGAAAATCATTTCAAATGAAAATGACAAAATGTTTCACAACCAAAGTTGTTAATTGAGGAAAAATAAAATGTTTCCAAGTTCCACCATTGTGCACATTTACAATTGGTTGTATATTGTTGTAAGGGAAAGGAGGATAATTAAAAAATATCTTGTGCTTGCTAGAATTTAGGATGATCATATGCTTTTTGTGTGGAAAACTCAGACTTCTCAACTGTCATGTGTATGTTTCTCTTTTCGATTGTTTTGCATGCCATCATAATGGATCAAGCTGGTTGAACATAGCTTAGAGTGATTCTGCATGTTTGGGTGTGAAATATTACCATGTCTAGCATAAACATACCTATCGGGACATGTTGGATCGGTTTGTTTGGTCACACAAGTTTCCAAATGAAAGTTGCACCACTTTGCAACTTTACACTACTTTCATTTGACACTTTTTTCATCAAGTAAAAATTGGACACCAAGGAAAGAAAACTTTTAGATACCAAAAACTGAGAGAGGTTATTGTAGAGGGGCCCAATGCAATACCATAGGCTTAGATAGAGAGTTTGTAAGCATCATGGTTTCTAAGTAATAGCCTGTCAAAGATTGCTACCCTTTTTCACTTTGGACCCTTAAGGAATTGATCTGATCGAACATAGCTCAGAGCAATTCTGTGTGTTTGGATGCAAAAGAGGATCATTCCTAGCGTAAATGTACCCATCCAAACATGTTGGAACAATCTGTTTGGTTAGATAAGTTGTAGAATGAAAGTTGCACCACTTTGCAACTTTACACTACTTGCATTTGACACTTTTTCCATCAACTAAAAATTGGACACCATGGGAAAATGACTCTAAGATAACAAAAATGAGAGAGGTTATTATATAGTAGCCCAACACAATCCCATAGGCTCTGATGGAGAGTTTCTAAGCATCACAGTTTCTGAGTAATAGCCAGTCAAAGATTGTTGGCCTTTTGCATTTTGAACCCTTAAGGGATTGAGCTTATTGAACGTAGCTCAGAGTGATTCCACATGTTTGGGTGTGAAAGAGGACCATTCCTAGTGTAAACATACCCATCTGGATGCATTTGAACTATCTATTTGGTCACACAAGTTGCAGAACAAAATTTGCACCACGTTGAAACTTTGCATTGCTTGCATTTGACACTTTTTCCATCAAGTCAAAATTAGACACCATGAAAAACGACTCCAAGATAACAAAAAATGAGATTATTGTAGAGGTTCCCTAGATGACCTCAATGCCTCAGATGAAATTCCCATAACTGAAACTGTATCCAGGTAACAGGCCTACAAAGATTGCTGCCCTTTTACAATTTGGACTATTAAGGGATTACGTTGCATGAATTACAAATTTTTTAGGGTAGCGATGAATTTAAAAATTTGAGTAAATCTTATTACATATATTTATTTGAATAGACTATATGATATATTGATATTGATATATAATCATTAGGTTGATTTCTTTTAATAAATGAAGTTTTTGTAATAAGTTAGTCAATTGGTGCTTGTTATAATAGGGAGAGAATAAAAGAAGAAAAATAATGATTAGTAACCATCAATGGTTATTAAAATCACTATATTAATAATATGATGTTTAAAATAAAATGAGATTTATTTGGTTGTTCTCATTCTTCTATTTGTGCTACAATTGTCTAATATGCCTCATACACCATTATGAAACCCAAGCGCTTGTACTTGTAGGCACAATGTCTTAGGTACTCTGTTCTCACATATCTTTTACAATGTCACTCATACATTCAAGATTCTCTTATAATGACTACATCATAGGTGCTCATGATGTGGTTAACTTCAAATGAATAAGTTGAGATTCCCTCGCTAAGCTTCCCACTCTCTTTTATAATGGCTTCAAATAAGAATTGATATTTGTCGAGATCATCAAAATAAGGATGTTGCATTGCTTTTTTGGTTTAGATTCTCTTGGATGGATAATAAATCAAAATTTTCTACAAGGAGACACCAATCAATTTTTAGTAGTTTACTTAAAAATAAGAAAAGTAAAAGAAGAAAAAGAAAGAGCATCCAAAATGGAAATAAAATGAAAATAGATGGAAGGCACTTATAGACCACAAATCCACACCATTTGGTTCCAAGTCTGGAACATCAAGGCATAAATCTCAATGCTTCGATTGAGGATAGGCATTCCAGTCTCTCAACTTAGTCACTCCTGGCATCGATACATCTTCATTGGAAGTTTCAAGATACCTATTGTACACAACACCTCTCATTAATAGAATAACTTGAAATTTTAGATGCTCTTATAATGTCTACATCATAGGTGCTCATGATAAAGTTAACTTCAAATGAATAACTTGAAACTCCCTCGCTAAGCTTCACAGACACTTTTATAATGGCTTAAAATCATAATTGAGATTTGTCAAGATCATCAAAATAAGGATGTTGCATTGCTTTTTTGGCTGAGATTCTCTTGGATGACTCATAAATCAACATTTTCTACAAGGGGACACCAATGAAGTTTTAGTAGATTACTTAAAAATAGGAAAATTAAAAGAAGAAAAAGAAAGATCATCCACAATGGAAATGAAAATAGATGGAAGGTACTTACAAACAACAAATCCACACCATTTGGTTCCAAGTTGGGAACAATAAGGAATAAATATTCATACTTCCATTGAGGATAGGAATGGAAATCTCTCAACTTAGTCATTCCTAGCCATACATCTTCATTGGGAGTTCCAAGATACCTATTGCACACAACAACTCCCATGAATAGAATAACTTGAAATTTGGGATGCTCTTATAATGTCTACATCATAGGTTCTCATGATAAGGTTAACTTCAAATGAATAACTTGAAATTCTCTCACTAAGATTCACACACACTTTTATAATGGCTTAAAATCATAATTGAGATTTGTCAAGATCATCAAAACAAGGATGTTGCATTTCTTTTTTGACTGAGATTCTCTTGGATGGCTCATAAATCATCATTTTCTGAAAAATGACGCCAATCAATTTTTAGTAGGTTACTTACAAATAGAAAAAGTAAAAGAAGATGATATAAACATTAGATGATAGCATTGGAATCATAACATTGACATCATACAAATTAACTTACATACAAGTATAAATTAATAAGAACTAATGTGCATACTTACAAATTAATCCAATGAACCATATGGGTCTTCTCTACTCTTTATTGTGTTAAGTATTGCCTCATGGTCAGACTCATGGACCTTCCACAAGGTATTTTTCAAAGTTCTACCCCCATATTTGGTCAAATTAACATTGGATGTCAGGACAAGGTTTGAGTGATGAAGAATATTTTGATGTGTGTTAAAGTCCTAAAACAACCAATATTTAACACTTTTATGTGGGTACCTTCTAAGCCATGTTCTAGTAACAACTACTAAGCCTATAGGGTATTCAATATTTTCTCCATCTATAACTAGGGCCCCCATTTTCTTTTTGGCCTCAACACAATGACACAAGTAATAGTCCATTCCCTCTCTATTGTCTTCATCTACAATGACTACATAAACATTCCTTGCATTGATATGTGTAGCAAATCTCTTGAAATTATTCAACATTACAAATACATTACAAAGTAAGATAACAATAGGAATTTCAAAAACTAAGCAAGTAGATATATTACCTGGTTGAACTAGATCTGATATGTGGTTTAAGTCGAGCGATGAATCCATCTATGTTAGTTCCAATGTCGTCGGAGGGCGATATGTGTGAAGTGGGATATGATAACTTAATGACCATTTCTCAACCCACTCCTTTGACTCACAACCATCCCAGGATTTCATTGTACATGAAGAAAAAAAGCATTCCATCTTTTGTGTATTGATACTCTATGCACTTGCATTTGATCTAAGGAAAGACTGTAGCTCACTTGATCTTGTTAGTGTACAACAATCCTCATAAGGTGCAATGTTAGTATCCTCCATCAACCAAATAAATCTATGAACTGAAGACGTACCTTCATTACTTGGACCAATCGAAGCATTACAACACTCGACAATTGATTTTGCATCTGTCAACTTTGCATTGTCTTTATAATTTAACTCTTCTTATGCTAATTCTCTTTCACACATGCTCCTACACCATCATGTTCCCCCTTTCCATGTCTGGCCTCACAAAAGTTCCACATATGTTGAACACCTATAATGACATGCATCCTGCTCAACCAGTAGAACATTCATGAGTTCTTGAATAGTGTTGCACAGTTATTCAACCATATTAAATATCGACTGTATGTTATGCCCCTCTTATCCAAATCACTATAGAACATTTCAAAGCAACCTTGCAGAAACTCTGGAGAATTTGTGTGATCATCACTAATATAAAAGTGATACTCCCTCAATACCTTCATTTGGTCGTTTGTACTATCAATTGGATGAATTAATGCTATGTGCACAAATATTGAAACTTTTGTGGAGTTTTAATATTGTGATTGCACCTCACGTTGTGGTTGTAGAGTGTATTTCTCTATAATGTCAACCACTGAAACTATGTTTCCAACTAGAAAGGTGTCCTTGCATAGCTTTAATTGTGTGTCTAGCCATCAGGCTCTATGGGTATGCCTTGCATACTCATACATTATATTGTCATGAAACATGGACATAAACTGATACATTGGAATCTTTTGAATAACCAAATCACACCTTTTTTCTTGATTACCATATTTTGTAGAGTATGCCTTATTTTTATACTTCCCAAACTCTACTAGTTTTTGTCCCACCTCATCTATGCTTTCCATATGTTGACATACTATCATACACTACAAATCCCCACAATGCTAACATGAACCATCCAAGCATGATGTCTTATAGAATATTCGGCCATCCTCTATTTCACATAAAAAAATATAAGAACTCTCTTGAAGATTTTGGTGGGGCTTCTATGCCACAATCGTGCAAAACATCATTAGTGTGCAAATCTAAACATATAGAATGATAAACACTATAATGCTTAGAGAATTCAATATTTATTTTACAACAAGTAGTGTGTGTGTGTGATTTATCATGACATAAAATGGTTTAATAATTTCAAAATATCTTTGAAAAATACTAATTTAAGGATAATCCTATTGAAATTTACAAAAAAATTGGGTTTGAGTCGTATCCAAAAAATGCTTGGATGTGGCTCACAGTTCTGACTATCGATTCTCCTTATCACATCCCTTTGATTTAGAGATTTCCTTGTGTTATTATTGCAATACTCTTCAATTAGTGTTCTCATTTCTTCAACATTTTTTTTATCTTTTTGTGGCAGTTTCCTTGAGAATTCCCATAATTCAATTGAGTACCCATAATTCAATTGAATTGGTGTCCTCAATTCTATGCCACCTTTGAATGACTCTTGATAAAGTTTTTCTATTAATTCTCAATTGTTCACTTGTCTTTCTAATGAGACAGGCTCTCTTTGTTTGACTACTTACCAAATTCAATGTAATGGCACATTAGGTGACATTACTATCCTTTGAGCATGAGCTCTTACCCACACCCTTATAAGCATCCATTAGATTCTTCACAATAGTGTTTTCACTAGAAGTATTTGATGTTCTCAACCCAAGTCTTCATGATGTTTCTATAATTTATACCTCACATCATTTCAACAAATAGTTGACATCTTGTGGTCTCATTTAGCCTTTCAAAGAATAATTTCTAATTCTTATCAGCATATCTTCTACAAGTGCATACTAGAATATTACCTTCCATGTGTTGCAAAATATCCTCATAAATATTAATCAAATACTTTCGCTTTGTACGCAAAATTCTAGGTGGTCTTCTCCTAGGTACATACATCTCAACATTAGGAATTTCATCAATATTTAAGTGTGGTGGGCTATACTGTGTATTTTTAATTGAGGTTTGAATGGACGACATACCTTGAGTTTCACATGGGGATGATGGCGTACCTTATTCGTCAAATCTGAGTGATGATGTACTCTAAACTTGAGATGTGGTGGATTGTGTCCAGCCATATTCACTTGCAGTAGATGTTGTCCCTCCATATTCAATTGTGCTTAATGGTGTCCCTTCGTATTCACTTGTGGTAAAGGGTGTGTCTCCAACTGCGGTATTTGAATATGTCTTACCATGATGCTTTCGCATTCACATGCCCTTTGTGCTACCAATTCCTTTTCTCTTTTTGATGGTTGAGGTTCCTCTTCAATTCGCTTGGTTTTTTCAACCGTATCCAATTTCTTATTTTCATGATACTCCCTCACCCATTCTCTCCTTTGCTTTATTGATTTCATATTCTTATCTATTAGTTTATTCCTTGTTTGTTTCCTTAACATGGTGGATAGTTTCACCTATAGCATGGTAATGAGATGAATATGAAATCCTAAAAAATGAATCCATACAGATAAATGAAATATATGTTATTCAAGGATTCATACAAAATACTTACAATCATCTTGTAGAAGAGTGTTTCTAGCATAGAAAAAGGTCACATGAATTTTTTCGATGGAATGCCTTAAAGAAATGTGGTAATGTGCAATGAAATGATTGCAAGATAGGCTCAAAATGGAAGCATGGACAAGGCATGTAAGGTTGACAAGGTAGGGGCAGCATATGCCTCATAGAAATGGGGTCTAACGATGATGTACATCACTGTGAGTCCCCATTTCCATGAGGCATACATTTCTCCTACCTTGTCAACCCTACGGCATTGGCAAGCTAGTAGAGCACCACTAGCTTGCCAATGTGGTAGGGTTGACAAGGTAGGGGAAGCATATGCCTCATAGAAATAGTGTCTCACGATGATGTACATTATCATGAGATCCCATTTCTATGAGGCATACGCTGCCCCTAAATTTTCAACCCTACACCACCATGAGACCCCATTTCTATGAGGCATATGCTGCCCCTACCTTGTCAACCATACCTCATTGGAAAGCTAGTGAGCTCACTAGCTTTCCAATGTGGTAGGCTTGACAAGGTAGGGGTAACATATTCCTAATATAAATGGGGTCTCACGGTATATCACCGCGAGACCACATTTCTATGAGGCATATACTACCCCTACATTGTCAACCCTACCGCATTGGAAAGCTAGTGGAGCACCACTAGCTTGCTAATGCTCCACTAGCTTGCTAATGCGGTAGGGTTGACAAGGTAGGGGCACTATATGCCTCATAGAAATGGGGACTTGTGGTAATATAATGCGATAGGTTTGACAAGGTAGGGGTAGTGTATGCCTCATAGAAATGGGGACTCATGGTGATATATATCACTGTGAGTCCCCATTTCTTCATCACTGTGAGTCCCCATTTCTATGAGGCATACACTACCTCTAAGTCTCCATTTCTATGAGGCATATGTTTCTCCTACCTTGTTAACCCTATCACATTATATTACTGAGAGTCCCCATTTCTATGAGGCATATGCTGCCCCTACCTTGTCAACCCTACCGCATTGGCAAGCTAGTGGACATCACTATGAGACCCCATTTCTATAAGGCATACACTGTCCCTACCTTGTCAACCCTACCCAATTGGTAAGCTAGTGGTGCTCCACTAGCTTGCCAATGCGGTAGGTTTGACAAGGTAGGGGAGGAATATGCCTCATATAAATGGGGTCTCACGGTGATGTACATCAATGTGAGACATCATTTCTATGAGGCATAATCTACCTCTACCTTTTCAACCTTACCGCATTGGCAAGCTAGTGGAGCATTGCCAAGCTAGTGATCTCACTAGCTTGCCAATGCAGTAGCATTGACAAGGTAGGGGCAGTGTATGCCTCATAGAAATAGGGGACTCATGGTGATTACTCTGAGTCCCCATTTCTATGAGGCATACGTTGTCCCTACCTTGTCAACCCTACCGCATTGGCAAGCTAGTGGAGCATTGGAAAGCTAGTGAGCTCACTAGCTTGCTAATGTGGTAGGGTTGACAAGGTAGGGGTAGCGTATGCCTCATAGAAATGGGGACTCATAGTGATGTGCCAATGCGGTAGGGTTAACAAGGTAGGGGTAGTGTATTCCTCATATAAATGTACATCACTGTGAGTCCCGATTTCTATGAGGCATACGTTACCCCTACCTTGTCAACCCTACTACATTGGCAAGGTAGTGGAGCATTGGTAAGCTAGTGACCTCACTAGCTTGCCAATGTGGTAGGGTTGAAAAGGTAGAGGTAGAATATTCCTCATAGAAATGTGGTCTCATGATGATGGTAGGGTTGACAAGGTAGGGGCAGTGTATGCCTCATAGAAATGGGGTCTCATGGTGATGCAGTGTGTGCCTCATAAAAATGGGGTCTCACGATTATATACATCACTATGAGACCCCATTTTTATGAGGCATACACTACCCATACCTTGTAAACCCTACCACATTAGAAATCTAGTAAAGCATTTTCCCAGTGTAGTAGGATTGACAAGGTGGGGGTAGCATATTCCTCATAAAAATGGGGTCTCATGGTGATGTATATCACTATGAGACCCAATTTATACGAGGAATATGCTTCCCCTACCTTGTCAGCCCTACCACATTGGCAAGCTAGTGGATATATCACTATGACACCCCATTTCTATGAGGCATATGTTGCCCCTACCTTGTCATCCCTACTGCATTGGAAAGCTAGTGGAGCATTGGCAAGCTAGTGAGCTCACTAGCTTTCTAATGTGGTAGGGTTGACAAGGTAGGGGAAACATATGCATCATACAAATGGGGTTTGACGGTGATGAAATGGGGTCTCACAGTGATGTACATCACTGTGAGACCCCATTTGTATGAGGCATATGTTTCCCCTACCTTATCAACCCTACCACATTGGCAAGCTAGTGAGCTTAGTAGTTTTCCAACCTTGATAGCTTGTCAATGCTACCACATTTTGCATACATTTATATGAAAACATTATTGTCAAACAATTCAAATTCCTTCTCCATGCTTCCATTTTGAGCCATGATTGCAAGATAGGTTACACTTTTTCCCATGTTGCTAACTTAGCCTTGAATAAAGAGTCTTGAAACAGTGGATAGGAGGGTTAGAATCCCTTGTAGGTAGACTAATCAAGGAAACATTTAAAATATATCACAATATAAGTGATGAGGTATGTTTAGTAATGAGGTAAATTTAGAAATATAGATGAAAACCAAAATAGATTCAAAGGCCTATCAATGTGGAAGGAGTATATTGCAATTTTTTTGAGACATGTATGGAAATTTTGGTAGCATAGACAAGGAAATTGGCTACTTGGTATAACTGATTGATAAAATACCTCAATGACATATGTCCTCATGGACTATAATGATTGCATGATATGCAAAAAATAGATTTATTGAAAAGGCTTTAGAAAATTTCAAGCATATGCAAGTTTTAGGTGTAAAATGAAATTCAACTACATTTTCCAACATCTCCCATGCCTATACCAAAATGAAAACTTTGGAGAGTGGTATGCACATCCATAGTAAAGGATTGAGAAATGATGTATTATTTTACTTCCTTATAAATTATGTCATGTATATATGTGTATACAATATGTGGAAGCATACACAAGGTAAGTCAATTGTTCAACAAAATGCCTCAAAGAGAGGTGGATTCAAAATGTTATTAGCAAGTGTAAAGAATTGTTTAATTTAAAATGTGCATTGACAAGTTAAGTTTATAATGATAAACAAACAATGATCAACATGGACTATGCAAAATAACAAAAATGACAGCAAGCCATAATAGAATAAAAGAAAATGTGTAAATACTTCATATACCTAAAAAACAAGAGTTTCAAATGGTGGAGTTCTACCCAATTATGTAGCCTTTGCTTCTTCTTTCTTCAAACTCAACAATTTTACTTTTTCAAAAGCGTGTTCCCATCCAAACTTCAATCGTATCACTCTTGAATTGAATTCAAACTTGAATTGATATAATATGCCTTTCAATGTGAATACTCTACTATTTGATGCAAAGGTGGTGGAAAGATGATGAAAAAAGTGGTGGAATGTGAAAAACATTCATGGACACTTCTCAAAATAATCAAAAAGCTTTTTATTGAAATGCGATCATTTTATGTCTTGCTAAAAGAACAACCATATCTCTACTACTTCAAAACATGCTCGCGTTATGAGAAAGTTTATTTTTTATATGTTTCTTTTCTCTCTGTTTCTCTTTACCCTCTACCCTCTACCCACAACCCTTAATCCCTCCACTCTTAAAACTTCAACCCTCTACCCTCAACCCTAAACCCTCAAACCCTAAGCCTGCTACACCAAACCCTTAAACCTTCTACCTTCTACCCTCTACCCTCAGCCCTCATTCCTCAACCCTATACCCTCAAACCAATACCCTAAACCATCAACCCTCTAGTTACTCAACCCTATACCTTCAATTTTCAACCCTCTACCCTCTACCCTCTATTTCTCTCTCACACTCCCTCCCTCTCACTCTCTCTCAAGTCTTTCCCTCCTACCCTCTCTCCCTCTCTCAAGTCTCTTTCTCTCACTTACTCACTCCTATCTCTCTCCCCTCTACCTGTAACCCTCTATCCTCTATGCTTAACCCTTAAATCCTCTACCCTCTATCCCTAAACCCTTAAACCCTCTACCCTCTATCCTCTACATCTCTCCCACTCCATCCTTATCTCTACCCTTAAACCCTAAATCCTCTATCCTCTACCCTTTAACCCTCTACCGTCTACCCTCTATAGTCTATCTCTCTCCCACTCCTTCCTTCCCTCTCTCTTTCAAGTCTCTCCCTCCTACTTCATCTCC
>VDFB02000003.1:628822329-628842089 GCA_007258455.2 Sequoia sempervirens
TATACATTGGATCCTCGAACCTCATGTATCTTTTCCCCTCCCTCCTCTTCTCCCATTCTCTCTATCTCACTTATACAGGTCCATCTCTCTCTCCATGCATCCCTCCCTCTCTACCCTAATCCCTCAACCATATACCCCCAACCCTTAAACCCTTAAACATTCAACCCTACACCCTAAACCCTAAACCCTAAACCCTTAAACCCTCTACCATCTACCCTCAACCCAATACCCTATACCCTCAACCATAATCCCTCAACCCTTAAACCCTTAAAAACCTAAGTAAACTCTCTACCCTAATCATTCAACCCTCTTGACCCTTAATCCCTCAACCCCTATACCCTCTACCCTATACATTGGACCCTCAACCCTAATCCCCCAACCCTATACCCTCAATCGTCTACCCTCAACCTTAAATCCTCAACCCTTAACCCTTAAAACTTCTAAACTCTACCCTCTGCCCTATACATTAAACCCTCAACCCTCAATTCTCAACCCTGAACCCTTAATCCCTCAATCCTCAACCCTCAACCTTAATACCCTCTAACCTATACATTGGACCCTTAAACCTAATCCCTTAAACCAATAACCTCAACCCAGTACCCTAAACCATTAGCCCTATAGGTCCTAAACACTATACCCTCAATTATCAGCCATCTACCCTATATATTGGATTTTCAACCCTCATATATCTTTGTCCCTCCCTCCTCTTCCCTCCTCTCTATCTCACTTATCCCTCCATCTCTCCCTCCCTCCATCCCTCGCTCTCTACCCTCAACCATATACCCCCAACCCTTAAAACCTAAAACTCAACCCCTAAACTCTAAACCCTAAACACTAACCCTTAAACTCTAAACCCTGTGTGTAAACCCCACCCTCACCCTCAACCCAATACTCCCCACCCTCAACCCTAATATCTCAACCCTTAAACCCTTAAAAATGTAAGTAAACTCTCTACCCTAATCCCTCAACCCTCAACCCTTAAACCCTAATCCATCAAGCCCTATACCCTCTAACCTATACATTGGACCCTCAATCCTAATTCCCCAACCCTATTCCCTCAATCTCCTACCCCCAACCTTAAACCCTCAACCCTTAATTCTTAAACCTTCAATCATTAATCCCTCTACCCTCTACCCTCTACCCTATACATTAAACCCTCAAACCTAATCCTTCAACAATATGTACCCTCAACCCTAATCCCTCAAGCCTATACCCTCAACCTAATACCCAAAATCATCAACCCTATAGGTCCTCAACCCTATACCCTCAATTCTCAACCCTCTACCCTATACGTTGGATCCTCAACCCTCATATATCATTGTCCCTCACTCCTCTTCTTTCCTTATCTATATCTCACTTATCCCTCCATATATCCCTCCATGCATGCCTCCCTCTCTACCCTAATCCCTCAATAGTATACCCTCAACCCTTAAACCCTTAAACACTAAACCCTCAACCCTTAAACCCTAAATATTTAAACCCTCTACCCTCTACCCTCAACCCAATACCCTCTACCCTCACCCCTAATCCCTCAACCCTTAAACCCTTATACCCAAGTAAACTCTCTACCCTAATCCATCAACCCTCTTGACCCTTAATCCCTCAACCCTCAACCCTCAACCCTTCAACCCTAATCCCTCAACCCCTATACAATCTACCCTATACATTGGACCCTCAACCCTAATCCCCCAACCCTATACCCTAAATCCTCTACCCTCAACCTTAAACCCTCAATCCTCAATCCTTAAACCCTAAACACTTAAACCATCTACCCTCTACCCTCTACACTATACATTAAACCCTCAACCCTCAATTCTCAACCATCAACCCTTGATCCCTCAATCTGAGACCCTCAAATCTGAAACCCTTAGCCCTAATACCCTCTACTATCTACATTGGATCCTCAACCCTAATCCTTCAACCATATGTACCCTCAACCCTAATCCCTCAATCCTATACCCTCAACCCAATACCCTAATCCCTCAACCTTATGGGTCGTCAATCCTATACCCTCAATTCTCAACCATCTACCCTATACATTAGATCCTCAAACCTTATATATCTTTGTCCCTCCCTCCTCTTCTCTCCTTCTCTCTATCTCACTTCTCCCTCCATCTCTCTATCCATCCATACCTCCCTCTCTACCCTAATCCTTTAACCCTAAACCCTTAATTGTCAACCCTTAAACCTTAAATCCTTAGACTCTCTACCCTCTACCGTCAACCCTAATACCTCAACCCTTAAACCCTTAAATCCAAGAAAACTCTCTACCCTAATCCTAAACCCTCAACCCTTAATCCCTCAACCTTTAAACCCTCTACCCTCTATGGTCAACTCTCAACCCTTAAACCCTAATCCCTTAGCCCCTATGCCCTCTACCCTATATATTGGACCCCAACCCTAATCCCTCAACCCTATGCCCTCAATCCTCTACCCTCAACCTTAAACCATCAACCCCCAACCCTCAACCCTTAAACCCTAAACAATTAAACCATCTACCCTATACATTGAACCCTCAACCCTCAATTCTATAATCCCTCAACCATCAGCCCCTATACCCTCTACCCTTTACATTGAACCCTCAACCTAATCCTTCAACCATATAACCTCAAACATATACCCTAATCCCTCTACCCACAACCCACAACCCTCAACCCTAAATCGTTTAACCCTAAATCCTTAAACCTTCTACCCTCTACCCTCATCCCTAATCCATCAACCCTCAACCCTTAAACCATAATACCCTAAACCATCAACCCTATAGGTCCTCCACCCTAATCCCTCAAACCTATACCCTCAACGCCCATCCATTTTTCTATATCTATCCATCTTGTCTCTATCTACCCTCTCCCTCTTTCTATGTACCTCTCACTCAATCAATCCCTACCACCCTCTCTCACTCCTATTTCCCTCCCATTGCCTCTCCATCACTCCCTCTCTCTCCCTCTCTCTCAGGTCTCTCCCTCTAGTACCCTCACCTAGGTAACTCTCTCTCTGTCTCTATCTCTGCTCTCTGTTTCTCCTCCCTCTCTCTATTCATCTCATCCCACCCTTCCTCGGATAAGTCTCCACTCACCTCCTCTATCTTCCTCCTCTTCTCATGTTACTCCTCCCACAACCTCCAAGTTCCTACCACTACCTCTCTCTCTGCATTCCCCTCTTAATACCTATCTCTTGTCTTCTCACTTTTGCACCTCTACCTACATAACTTCCTTTCCTCCCTCTCTCCCTCTCTCTCAATTCTCTCTCTATCTATCCCTCCCTCCCTCTCTCTCTCCCCCTCTCTCTCTCTCCCTTTCTCTCAATTCTCTCTCTGTCTATCCCTCCCAACCTACTTAGCTAAGTCTCTCTCACTCAAATCCCATCTCTCCCACTCCCTCTCTCATAGACTCTCCCTTACACCACCTCTCCCTCTCTCAAGACTCTCTCTCAAGTCTCTCCCTCCCTCTATCCCTCCCACCCTACCTAGACAATTCTCTCTCTCTCCTAAAATTCTCCCACCCTCTAAATACATACATAAATATGTACATACCTACAAACATACAAGCATAATACATATGTAAATACAATACTACATACATACAAGCAGACACGTACATATGTGGATAAAATATTATATACATATATGTATACATACAATATACATGCATTGATACATACATACATACATACATAAATATAGACATACATGACATACAAGCATACATGTACATATAAACAAACATTCAATAGAGTATCATTTAACATAAAGAAAGATATAACATGTGTTTGTTATACCACACTCACATTATGTCTTGCTAGACATGTCTCGCACACACACAAAAAACCATGGAAAAACTAAGATATAACACGAGCGCATTATAACATGTGCATGTTATAACAAACGTGCATTATATCTTGCTTTGGGAATCCTCAAGCCTTAGGCTTGGTATTTTCCTTGGAATACCAACCCAAAGGCTTGGAGGTCCTTCCCAATGACCAAAGATGTGTTTTTGCAAATTCTACAATATTTCACATAATCGGGTTCATGCTCACCATTAGGATTGCATGTGTTTCAATGTAAAACAAATCAAACACTTGGGTAATGTTAGGTTCTCTCTTAGTTATCCAATGATGTAATTTTTTTCACTTTTTGACAATGTTAAGTATTTCATCTAAATTTTATTTTGTTTATGTCTCTTTTTTGATAAAAAGTAGTGTTCTATGTTTTTTCATTATAAATTAACCATTCATCAAAATTTCAAATAAATTACATTTTTAGAAACTAGAATTGATTTTACATATTTTTAAAAAATTAAAAAAAATTCAATTAGTTTCCAAAATTTGTAGGGGTAGCATGGCCAAAATTCTATTTTTCAGGAAGTGTACACTTAGAAAGTTACTAAAAAGTAAAATATTCATTAAAAAATTATTAGAAATTTTTTGCATCAACTACATACTATTAGCTAATTTCTCACTTGAGTGATTTTAAAAATACTTAAAAAAAGTTCCCTATGCTAGGGACATACGAAAGTTACCATGTTTTGTTTTTTTGACAAAAACAACACCAATTTATGTGACAACTGATTCACCCCCCTCTCAGTTGTTTGTCCTTGTTTTTCCAACAATTGGTATCAGAGCAGGTTCCTCTAAAGAAGTCTAAAAGTTTGAGGTGATCCAAGATGGAAACATTCAAGTAGGATAGTCTGAGATTTGATGGAACTAACTACTCACTGTGGAAAGTTAGGATGCAATGTCATCTAAGATGTATTGGTGAAGCTTTCTAGAAGATTACAAAAGATCCATATGTTATTCCTCATAATGGTCCCTCCACTATTGATGAGATCAAAGATGTTGAAAGTAATATTGGGGCTATTGAAGCCTTGGTGAGTGATCTGATAGATTCAAAGATGGCTAATGTGATAGGATTACTGACAACTCATGAGATTTGGATGAAGTTGGAAACTTTGTATGAAGGAGATGCTCAGATGAAGATGGCTAAGTCACAGAGCTTGAAAGGAAAGTATGAGAATTTGAAGATGGGTGAAGATGAAAATATCACTTCTTTTATGTAGAGGGTAGATGAGATAGTGATGGGAATTAGATGTTTTGGTGGTTCTGTGGTTGAGGATGAAATTGTGGCTAAGATACTCAGATCCTTGCCTCCCTCCTACAAAGTGAAACCTCATGCTATTGAAGAGATCATATCAGTAACAAAGATAACAAGAGACATGCTAGTTGGAAAGCTTGCTTCTTTTGAAATAAGTGAATTTAGTGAATCTGTACCAAAAACTAAATCTGCATTCAAGGCTACTATGTCCGGAAGTAACAGGAAAAGATATAGTCCAGGAGAGTTTTCCAGAAAGATATCCAAGTATGATGAAGAACTGAAACAACTTGAAGATAATGAAAGAGAAGTAGAAGAATTGGAAGCACTGATTGCAAAACAAGAAGGTGTCCTGAAAGAGTTCCTAGATCTGAGCCTAAAAAGTGTAGATTCCAAAAGAGATGTTACTTTGTTGAAGAAGCAGTGACTAATGATGAGTTTGATAAAGATAATGGAAATGAATATGAATGGGTTTTCATTGCTACCATTGAAGATAATCTTGTGGCTACTGAATCTGCTAAAGATGAAAAGGCTCTTGCAGCCTAAGTTGAAGAAAAATATGAGTGGGTCATTGATAGTGGATGCTCACATCATATGACTAGTGATAAAAGAAAATTTGTAATTCTAGAGAAGTATGACGGTGGGGTTGTAAGATTTGGAGATAACAATGCTGGTGTGATTCGTGGTAGAGGATCTATTTGTCTTGGTGGTAAGGATAACACTGATGATGTTCTTTATGTTGAAGGCTCGAAGCACAACTTGTTGAGTGTTGTACAGATGGTGGATAAGGGTTATGTCCTTTAGTTCAAAAATGGAAGATGCAAGATATGTGGAAGTTCTGGGAATATGATTGTTATAGGTAAATAGACAAAAGGTAATATCTTTCACCTAACTAATGCTAGTGGGAGTTGTTTAATTGCTCAAGTAGATGAAAGATAGTTATGGCATAAGAGGTTGTATCATGTGAATTTTGATAACATTATCAAGATAAGTTCCACTCAAGCAGTAAGAGATCTACCTAAGTTAGTGGAGCCGACTAACACAATCTACAAGGAATGTTAGATGGGTAAAAAAACTAGAGTCTCTTTCTAGAGAAAATGGTTTCATTCAAATGATTTGTTGGAACTGCTACATACTGACCTCTATGGTCCCTCCAGAGTTAGAAGTATTCATGGAGAAAGGTACTTTATGTTGATTATTGATGATTACTCTAGAATGATATGGGTTTCTTTCTTGAGAGAACAATGTGAAGCATTGGAAAATTTCAAAAGTTTTAAGGATATGGAAGAAAATGAGAAAGTTCTAAAAATCAAGTGTTTGAGATTTGATAGAGGTGGCAAGTTCACCTCTAGGGAGTTCAACTCTTTTTGTGAAGAGCATGGAATTAAAAGACAGTTATCTGCTCCCTGAACCCCTCAACAGAATGGAGTTGTAGAGAGAAAGAATAGAACAATTTTGGATGCTGCCAGAACAATGATAATGGAAGAAAATGTGTCTCAGATATATTGGAGTGAAGTGGTAAGCACTACTATGTATACCTTGAACTGGATAAATATTAATGGTAATTCTGGTAAAACCCCTTTTGAGTTGTGGTTTGGTTACAAGCCTACTGTTAAATATCTCAAGATCTTTGGAAGCAAGTGTTATATCAAGAGAGATGATGATATAGGAAAATTTGATGCAAGAAGTGATGAAGGGATTTTCATAGGTTACTCCACTAAAATAAAGGCCTACCAGTGCTATAGCAAAAGACTGATAAAGATGGATGAAAGTGAAAATGTCAAAGTTGATGAGGACTCTGTCAAATCATCTAGATATTGTGGTTATGATTTTCATGAAGACAATACTAGCAAAGGGAAGAATTCTCAGATATAGAATCTACTTTAGATTGTTCCATATGTTTCTGTAAAGCCACATCAATTTGTTTCGGTAAATCAAGTCAGTCAGGAAACACAAAAAGTGCAAGTGTAGAAGAAAGATAAGAAGAATTAGAAGTTCAAGAATGTCCCAAAACTCCAAGGTATGTAAAGCTAAATCATTCTGAAAGTCAAATAATAGGATACAAGAATAAAGGAGAGAAAACTAGAAGAAAGCTTGCAGAAGAATATTGTCTGATTTCCAATATTGAACCTAAAAATGTCACTAAAGCCTACCAGGATGAACATTGGTTGGAAACTATGGATGAAGAGCTGACACAGATTGAAAATAATGACACATGGATACTAGTTCCTAGGCCTACAGAAAAAAATGTGATTGGTACTAAATCGGTGTTGAGAAACAAGTTGAATGAACAAGGTGAAGTGGTCTGGAATAAAGCAAGACTGGTATATAAAGGGTATGCTCAAATGGAAGGTATTTATTTTAAAGAAACGTTTTCCCATGTTTCCAGAATTGAGGCTATAAGTTTATTTCTTGCTTATACTGCATACAAGGACTACAAAGTCTATCAGATGGATGTAAAGCCAACATTTCTGAATGGAGAACTACGAGAAGTATACATTGAGTAGCTAGATGGATTTCATCTAACTGACAAGGAAGATATGGTATGTCGATTAAAGAAAGCTCTATAAGGACTTAAGGAAGTCCCCAGAGCTTGGTATGCTAGATTGGACAAATATTTACTGAAGCTTGGATTCACTAAAGGTACTACTAATAGCAGCGTATATTTCAAATTAGATCATGATAAAGAATTAATTATAAAAGTTTTTGTTGATGACATCATTTTTGGAGGAGATGACAATCTATGTATGAAGTTTGCTGATGAGATGAAGGATGAATTTGAGATGAGTATGATTGGAGAGATGAAGTTCTTTCTAGGATTGCATGTTACTTAGTTAGACAAGGGGATCTTCATATCTTAGTTCAAATATGTGAGAGAACTGCTAAAGAAGTTTGGAATGGATGACTCAAAACCTGTTGGTACTCCCATGGTGACCAGATGTAAGTTAACATAGAATGATGATTCTCCTAAGGAAATTCAAACTAGATACAGGTCAATGATTGGTAGATTGCTCTATTTAACCCAGACTAGACCAGACATTATGAATGTGGTATGTATGGTTGCTAGATTTCAGGTTGATCCAAAAGAGTCTCATGTGATTGATATTAAGAAAAAATTTAGATATTTGAAACGAACAATTGACTTTGGAATTTGGTGTCCAAAGGATGATGATCTCACTCTGAGTGCATGTACTGATGCAGATTGGGCTAGAGATGTTGATGACAAGAAAAGTAATAATGGTGGTGATTTCTTCCTAGGGAAGAAGTTGGTGTCCTGGTTGAGCAAATAACAGAATTTCATTTCTCTGTCTACTACTGAAGAAGAATGCATTGCTGCTGTAAATAATTGTACTCAAGTGATATGGATGAAACATATGTTGACAGATATCAGAGTAGTATATGAAGAGCCTATTGCCATATACTCTGACAATTCAAGTGCAATAAATATTTCAAAGAATTTGATACTACATTCTAAGACTAAACATATATCAATCAAGTTTCATTTCTTGAGGGAGAAAGTGAATAAGAAAGAAGTCAAATTGGAATATGTTCCTACCAAAGAATAGATTACAGATATATTTACTAAGCCATTGCCGAAAGATACTTTTGAGTATCTAAGAGGAATGCTATGGGTAATCACCGCTCCTGATAAGAACTAAAAGATGCATTTACTTGCATCAATTCGTGAGCTACATTGCTATATTCTGATTTAGATTGACGTTTATGTGGTAGCTACTCAGGGGGAGTAGTTAGATGTGCAGATATGTGGTTCAAAGTGTGTATTTGGAAAGGTCATGGTTACCTTTGCCATTGATGTCAAATGGGAAGAAATGCATTGTGAAAAATATTTCTAAGGAGAAGAGCCTTGTGGGGAGAAGAGCAGTTAAGAAGAAGAGTTAGTGTGTTGGGTTGATGGTATTTTTCACATCATGTGTTGCTATAAATGCAAAAGGGGGAGATTCTTGGATGTTGTGGATGCGTTGCTGATATGTGGTTTGCATTTATGTCAACACTATTAGCATTTGTTATATCAGTTGTTGTATATGTGGAGGATATTGAGAAAATTGTAAGAGAAAGTATTCTAGGTTCCCAGTGGAACTATGCAAGTCATGAAGGTATCTTGTTCTTCACATTGAAGATTAGCTGGTGTGGAATCTCAAAGGGTTTATTTTTTAGTGTATCTAGATCATCTACCAGAATTTTCAGAGGTCCACGTGAAGTTTTGATTGTATTATGGTCTGATAGTGTTTATGTGTTCTCTATCAATGTTCCTGAATGAAGATTGTGTGATTTTTTTAATCTCAGTTGTTGTGGATGTTTCTCTGTTGTTTCTTGGTACTCTTGGATCTCTCTAGATAATTCTCTATATTTTTGGTACATCCACATTAATTAGAGAGCTCGTGGTTGAAGATATTTTCTTGTGCATGTTTAGTTTTTCATGATCTTGGCTGACATGTTGGCGGTAGTGTGTTGTGGATCTTTGTGGTGAAATTAATCAAAGTATTTTTGTGTTGGAGATGTTAATTTAGGTCTCCACTATGTTGTGGCCAACCTTGGTGGATTCACATTAAAAACTTATTCATAAATTTGGGTCGACATTGCAAATATGTTTTATTTTCCTGGTCGACTAAGCTGTGATGAAATATCATGTAGTAAATATATAAGTTTGATTGTTTTATCAGTGAAAGTGGTGCTTCATATGCTGAGAGTGCTCCTATGTGTGTATGCATGAATATCATTTGATAGCATAGCAGAGTGTGAAGAAGATTGAATGAAGTCTAGAGAAGGCTTTCTAAGCTTAATTGGAACTGTAACTAGGCTTGTGCAAAAGCTATTTTCTCAATTCGTACCCTCTGAATTTTAATCCTATCCTATATTTTTGGGAAGTGAGCTCCTTTTGTATTTGAGTAGTGAGCTCTAGGTAGTGTGCCTCAATGCATGTGCATTCCCCTTATTATTTCTCATTATACTTTTAACAGGGTATAATCTTGTGGACTAACACCACCATGGTTTTTCCCCTAAAAGGATTTCCATGTAAAAAATCTTTGTGTTCTTTGTCTCTCTAATGTGTTAATTGTTTATGGTTGATTTCTTATTCATTAGATCCAAGATTAAGTTAAGTTAAGTTAGAAAAGTTTAAGTTTTTGTGACAACTGATTCACCCCCCATCTTAGTTGTTTGTCCTTGTTTTTCCAACACAAGGATCTTGCGTCACTCAGTCTATGATTGCCCAAATGGATTTACATTCAAAGGAACAAGATCTATGGATTGTTTATAGTGGCTTCTCCAAGCACATGATTGGAGATAAAAGAAATGCATTAATCTTGAAATGAAAAAAGGAGGTTCAGTAAGTCTAGGTGATAATACTATTGCCAAGATCCATGGTAAAGAAATTCTAAGCATAGATGGAAAGAACAAAACTAAATATGTTCTCTATATGGAAGGTCTAAAACAAAATCTTCTTGGCATCAGGAAGATGTGTGATAATGGATGCAAGTTTTTATTTGATTCTGAAGGCTACAAGATAAGCTTGAATGGTAAAATAATTGCTCAAGGGATAAGGACTAATAGTAATCTCTATAATCTATGTGAAGTAGAAGGCCAAACATGTCTAATCAGTCAAGTAGATGAAAGTTGGTTGTGGCATAGAAGACTAGGGCATGTAAATTTTGACAACATGGTGAAAATAAGTTCAAAAGGCCTAGTTAGAAATATGCCTAAGATTGCAAAGCCTGATAACATCATTTGTCCAGGATATTAGCAAGGAAAGAAAATAAAGTCTAAATTTCCCCTAAATTTTCCACAAAGGATTACTATACTACGAAATCCCTAGAAACAGTTCATGCTGATCTATGTGGTCCAATGAGGACAAGAGAGTTTCAAGGAGAAATATATTTCATGTTGTTGATTGATGAATATACTAGAATGGCATATGTTATATTTTTGAGGGAGAAGGCTAATGCTTTTAAAGCATTTTAAAGTTATAAGAAGTTGGTAGAAAATATTACTAAGAGAAGAATCAAATGTCTCAGGTCAGACAGAGGTGGAGAATTCTTGTCAAGAGAATTCATGGAATATTGTGAAGATCATGGAATCAAGCACTAGTATTCAACCCCAAGAACACCACAACAAAATGGTGTGGTAGAGAGAAGAAACAAAATTGTGAAGGAGATGGCTAGGGCTATGTTGAATGATGCAAACATGTCAGATACATTTTGGAAAGAAGTTGTACAAACTATTATATACATTCATAATAGAGAACTTATAAGATCTAACAGTGGTAGAATGCCATATGAATTATGGTTTGTTTGGCCTACATCAGTCATGCGTTTCAAGGTATTTGGCAGTATGTGTTATATTAAAAGAGAAGATGACAACTTAGGAATTTTTGAGTTGACCAAGATGTGATTAGGGGATATTCTTCGGGTATTCCAACCAAGGAAAATATTATAAGTGTTATAATAAAATATTGCATAGAATTGTAGAGAGTGTACATGTCAGGGTTGATGAAAGTGCAAATCAAGGTCAGCCTAGCAAAAACAATCTTGAAAGTGAGTCAGATGGAGATGACATAGGTGCACAAGTTTAAGATGAGTAACAAGAAGAAGAGAATGAACAAGGGGTTGAATGTGCTCCTATAAAATATGTGCAAAAACATCATCTTGTAGATTAGATAATCGATAACAAGAATGTAGGAGTGCAAACAAGAAGGAGACTTGAAAAGTACAAGGAACAAGTAAACTTTTCTCTCTTGTCTCAGATTGAACCAACAAGTTTTGATGAAGCTAGTAAGCATTAAAGTTGGTTAAGAGCAATGGAAGAGGAACTTAATGAAATTGAAAAGAACAAAACTTGGAAATTGGTTCCTATACCATCAAGCAAGAATATAATTAGCACAAAATGGGTATTCATAAAAAAGTTGAATAAAGATGGAGCTATGGTCAGAAACAAAGCAAGATGAGTGTGCAAAGGATATGCACAAGTAGAAGGAATTGATTCTAAAGAAACTTTTTCTCCAATTGCATGATTAGAAGCTATTAGAATGTTTCTTGTATTTTCTATTTATAAAGGTTTTAAGGTATATCAAATGGATGTCAAATCTTCATTTTTAAATGGAAACCTTTAAGAGGAAGTATATATTGAGTAGCCATAAGGTTTTCTGCTATCAGAGAATGATGATTATGTCTACAAATTGAGGAAAGAATTGTATGGTTTGAATCAAGCACCAAGGGCTTGGTATTCAAGATTAGATCAATATCTGCAACAAGAAGGATTCAAGAAATTTTGTGCTAATAGCAATCTGTATTTCAAATATGAGGGTAAGAAAATGATCATTGTTGTACAGTTTATGTAGATGATATTATATTTGGTGGTGGCAGTGATGTGATGTGAAAAATATTTGCCACAAACATGCAAGATGAGTTTGAAATGTCCATGTTAGGAGAACTTAGATATTTTCTTGGTTTGAAAATTACACAAATTGATAAAGATATTTTTATATCACAAACCAAGTATGCAAAAGAAATTCTTAAAAAAATTGGCATGGAGGATTGTAAACCAGTCATTACTCCCATGGTTACTCACTGCAAGTTGAGTAAATCAAATGAGTCACCTAATGTAAATCATAGTTTGTATAGATCAATGATTGGAAGTCTACTATATCTAACTATATCAAGGCCTAATACAATGCAAGTAGTTTTTCTGGTAGCTCGGTTTTAGGTAGAACCAAAAGAATCACATGTCAATGTAGTAAAGAGAATCTTTAGATACATAAAAAGAATTCCTGACTATGGTTTATGGTATTCCAAATGCAAATATTTCATATTAACATAAATAGATGCAGATTGGGTAGGTAGTGTGGATGATAGAAAGAGTACCAGTGGAGGTGCATTCTTCTTGGGGAACAAATTGGTTTCCTAGATGAGAAAAAAGCAAGAGTCTATTACTCTTTCTACTGCAAAAGTAGAATATGTTTTAGCAGCTGCTTGTTGCACTCAAGTCTTATGGATGAAGCAAACTTTAAAGGACGTCAAGGTAGAGTATAATGAGCCCATTTCGATTCTTTGTGACAATTCAAGTGCCATTAATATCTCAAATAATCTAGTGATGAACTCCAGAACAAAGAATATATTAATCAAGTATCACTTCATCAGAGAAAAAGTTGTAGATAATGAAGTCAACATGGAGTATATTCCCACCAAGGAACAAGTGGCTGATATATTTACAAAACCCCTTCCTACAAAGAAGTTTGAATACCCAAGGCAGAAGCTGGGAGTAGTTTCTCCCACTTCATATCACTAATCTCTAGTGATAGGGCATGTATCCATGGGGAGCTCCATTGATTAATTATTCAAGCCTGGTTAAGACTAATGTGATCAAGTCATGAAAATTGCAGAATTCAAAATTGGAGCATTTCTAATGACGTGATGGTTGTAGCGTTCAAAATTGAAGCCTTTCTTCAGGAGTGTACCCTTTTCCATTGATGTCAAATGGGGAGAAATGTGTTGCTAAACAAATGAGATGAGATGCATGTCATAGGAGGAGTTGCAGTGTTACAGTGTGTTAATCAAATTGGCACTAAGTTGCAGTAGTGTTTGATTGAATAGTTAGAGTTTTACCATCAATGCCAAAGGGGGAGATTGTTGGACTATTGTTGTCATTGATTTAAAAAGTGTAATTCATGTAAGGGATATTGTTGGCATATCGACTGTGTTTCTCAAGATCTTTTAAGACAATTATTGGGAAAGTCATGATCTCAATGAAAATATCCTCATTCATTGGTTCATGCTCTCAATCTAAGGCCAAAGTTGTAAGGAGTCACAGAGATCCAATATTTTCTAATCTATGTCACGGGGTTCTCAAGTTTGGAAACCTTTTGACTTAGCGATCTCCTTGTTTTCGGTGAAAGTGAATGGTATCATGGGGTTCTAATTTTAACTAACCATGTCACAGGGTTCTCAAGTTTTGAAACTTTCCGACTTGGTGACTAAGTGATGAAGCGATAAGGAGTAAGGAAGCACTCCATGTGGGACCCAACCTTAATGATGATGCAAACACGTTGCATGATGGGTTTGAGGTGTGACATGGCGATGACATGGAGATGTGTCGACAACAAGTGGACCCCACATTGGAATGATGTATTGGATGTTGTTATTTTCATCAAAGTGACTTAGTCATTTCGAAAGGAGTTAATATTTAAGTGTTTTTTGGGAGACTTGTTGAGAATATTGTAGATTCCCTTTTGATGCTCTATAATTTCACAAGCGGTGGACGCATGTCTTGGTGGGACCTTATCTATGTGGATGGTGACATCAGTTGTAAAACAATGACATGGATGTTGCATGGATTGTGGGGACCACTTGAGAAATAGGATAGGAGTATGATGCTGACTATGGGACTCGAGTGTTATGATGGTTAACAGATGGCAATGAATGATTGCTCGATATGTCATTTCACATCGGTGTTGTGAATAACATGGCAATGACATGTAGGTTATGGGTCCGGTTAGATAACATGGCAAGCATATCGATGTGACCTACTTGTATCAGTGGGTGTCTGAATGAAGTCCCAATTAATTGACGATATGATAGATCAATGACGATGGTTTAAGTGACTAATTATCTAACAGTTAGAGTTTAAAGATGCAACAGTGAATACTGATCACTAGATCAAGGTGTGAAGGAACAGATCGATGACTAGAGTTCAAATGTAGAGATCTAAAACAACTATGACAAGTGTAAGCGATGGTGTGGTTTGAAAACCAACACAAGAGAAAGAATTAATTTTTCCAACTATCTCAGCGACCATGTAAATGAATATTTTATCTGTTAAGCGGTGGCACAGTTTGTAAAAGATTTAAAGATTGAATCAGATCGAATGATCATAAGAATACATTAAATGCATATCAGATTCTAGGGTCTGATAGAATTTTATTCTTAGAAAATTCTCTATTATAGAATAAAATTGTGTGCAACTCGATGTAGAGGTATGGTGATTTCTGACGAGCTAGATAGTATGTCTTAGGCACAATTCTCTGACAATTATGGAAGTAGGTGAAAAACCATAACAGTGATTCCAATGTATATGAATTGAATGAGGGGTAATATTGAGATATGGAGAATGAAGAGAGTGTTTGAATGTAGAGGAAGGAAAACTATAATAGAAAGAAAAATCTAAAAATTCATGTAGCTAGTTACAGTGGAGTAAGGGAGAACTAAGAGAGAGAGAAAGAGCTTATATGTTGTATTGATGCATCTCAAGTTTTGTAGAACCATTTTATATATATTATATTGCAAAACTTTGTACAAGGTTGTAGCCTCCATTTTGCATTGAGTTGTAGTTTAGAATAGGGTTTACTAGCATCCTTGAAGTTGTAGCTTCTAAACAAGGAGTTGTTGCTTCCTTGGGTTTGTTGGAACCAGAATTTTCATAAAAAAATTCTAAGGATTTTATTAGTTGAAATCAAAATTCATGCCATCATTTTCATAAAAAAATCACTCTACTACCATCCATGAAGCCAAAATATCCTTTTACTGCCATACCGCTATCACAATGGTTAGCCTATATAGCCATCACCTCATACCTTCTTACCACAACCACTTGCAAAATGGCTCATGGAATCATGATAAAGGAAGCTAGCACTGTATCCTTTTACCGATATACCATGGAGGATTAAAGCTTAGCCCACAATAGAGTGGTATAATGATCAATATTAACAAAAGGAGACCACTATGTCATAGAGGGATGGAACATAGCCCATGGTAGAGCAGTAAGATGAAGAATAGTGATGAAGGGAAACCACTATACCGCGAAGGGTTAGAATATAGCCCGCAACAAAGTGGTATACAAAGCAAAGTAATGGGAGGACACCACGGTACCATAGGAAGGAGAAACATAGCCCACGGTAGAGAGGTATAGTATGAATTAAGGGTGCACTGTAGTACTGCCAGAAAGACAAAGGTAATGTGTGGTAGTGCGGTATACTAAAGCATGGTAACAATATGTATCATGGTACAATAGGGGGTGAAAACTGATGTGAGGTAATGTGGTAAGTAGCCGTTGAAGCATTTAAAGTAGACCATTCACATCAATCAACTTTGAAATATGAAATTGAGCTCAATGCAAAAGATTTGAATGATAAGAATTTATGATTTGAGAGATAATGCGGCTTGGTATGGAAATAAACAAAGTAGATTGATATTTCTCATTCATAGCAGCAGAGACTAAGTGCATATGAGCTCAAGGTGCAAAAGTGAAAGGAATTCTCCAAGGAAAACTATATTCCGGGTAAGCTTTATTCACTACTCATTCAATTTATTACAATGGTTCCAAAGAAAGAAAAAGTAGGAGCTAAGAAAGATGAAGCTAAACCTAGTACAACCTCTTTACAATCGCCATTGCTTACTTGATTGCTTGGTTCAATAGATAAGGGTCCAAAAAAGGTCTTGAAATATTTAGCTCAGGGGTGTAGGTACCCTATTATTCCTCAATTTGGGTGGAATTTGTATTGGTATTTTTATAGGAACATAAATGGAAAGGTCCCAACATCAAACCCGTGGATCCTTGACTTGGCCAAATTGATAGTCCCAAATGTTTTCATTGACATCAAACTGATTAAATCTGTGGCCAATAGATACCATGCCCCAACAAATATTTTCAGACTCCCAAATGGTGGGTGTTTAGTAGATGTTTCAAGGGAAGCCATTATTAAGTGTTTCAACCTGAACAAGCAAGCTGTTATAGAAATGAACTTGGGAAAATTGGAACAAGAGTATAAAATGTTAAGGATAACTTATAGGAGTGATGAGCTCCCCTTGCACATGAAAAGGGGTGATAACAATAGGATACTTCCCATCCCCTCCTCAAAACTAGAACCTTTTCTAGTGTCTGACTTTTAGGCTTACTTCAAGAACACATATCATGCATTGTGTCAGGTTCTTGGAATAGATGCAGAGGATAACATGTCAGTAGGATTGATGAGGATGGCTATGATCATTCAACATTTGAATTCAAATGTTGAATTTTTTTTTGCTTATGTGATTGAAGAATGAATTCATGAGGGATTTTGTAGGTCAAAGAGGCTAAGGCTCCCATGTCTTTCAGGAAATATTCTTTGTTATGTCTTTTGATTTTGTATCAAAATGAAACAAAATGGACTAAGACGATGAAATTATGCACACAAGAGAATGGAGTTAGATTCCCTATACAGAATTGGTGCTACATTTGGGAAAATAGATGCACAGAGTGTGATTTTGTTGTGTTTAAGGATGATTTTTTTGTTAAAATAATTGTTTCCCTTGGTTTTTCAACACCAAGGTTGCCACAGTCTTTGATGAATGTCATGAGGCCAATGCAATACAATCCAGACTAAGGATTTACACATAATTATGTTGATTGGTTCCTAATGCCACAACATTCTATCATCAAGGTGTACGGTTGTGACCAGGCACCACATATTTTTTTAAAATTTGTGCCTACTAGAATATGCTTTTTGGAGTTTATGTGGCAAATGCTCTGGATGGAGGACGATCTAATGAGGAATTAGAGAAAGGGAACATTCTTTCCTAATTTAATAGTGTTTGAAGATTTGTCTATTGGATTAGACATGTTAGAGGGGCTACAAAGATTCGTGAGGATCAATTATCCCCTCAAGTCTGGAAAATAAAGAGTCTAAGACCCATAGGGTCACATTAATATGTTTAGAAGGACTTTTCTTACAAAGAGGGAAATATCTCATGCATTTAACCCTAAGGAAGATGTGACAAGGAATCTGGTATATCTTGCATATGTATTCTAGATGAGAAGGAGATGGATAATAATGATGAGATGGGAGGAACAAAAGAAGGAAAAGAATAATAATTCAAGGGGTTCTTTACTGAGGAACCCAATCTTCTAAAAGGGATGTAGTTGATCCTTGGAAAGTTTGATGAATTTTATAATATGGCCCAAGATGAAGGGTTGGTTCCACTTATTGCACCCCAACAACCATCACCCAAAGCATCCATGTCTCATACACCACCCCCATCACCACCACATCCATCCCCTCCATCTCCCACACATGAGCCTCAGGCCAAGAAACAAAAAAATGAGTCATTAGTTGATTATGGCTCAGGTGATGAGGAACATGAAGTAGTTTTGAATCTAACTAAGATGAAGGAAGTGGCAGAACAACAAAAAATTCAAGAACCCCATGATCCAAAAATTAGAATATCAGAGGAAACTACTGATGAAATTCAGGATGATGAGAGGGTAGTTGCCTCTCTAAGGTTTATGGAGGATGACAATTTCATTCACACTAATGAATTTAAATATGTTTAGATCAAGATTAAAATGAAGAAGTTTGATGAAAGATTAAAGATCAATCTCATTAGACCCGATGATTGAAAACAGGCTGAAGTTTAGGCCCAAACATTGGCAGAATTAAATATTGACAATATCAATGTTACTCACCAGGAAGCAAGAGAATTAGTGTTGAAGAGTAACATGTTGATCATACCAGGGATGGAGCTCTCTAAGGTGTTTCTTTTGGATGAAATTAGAGCACAAGATGATCCAATGTTAGTTGTAAAGTTTGACTCAGAGGAAGGAGTATCAGGAACATGGTATAACCCTACCACTCAAACCCTTGCCTTATGGACAAAGCAAAAGAGCACAAGGAAGCCCAGACTCTTAGATGTGGTGCAATAAATGAGGGGGTTAGCCATGGTGAGGAAAATGAATTATACAACTCCTAAAAGGCTGCAACCATAACTATGCATTCAACAATTTTCACCAAAGATGTG
This sequence comes from Sequoia sempervirens, assembly GCA_007258455.2. Lineage (NCBI taxonomy): Eukaryota > Viridiplantae > Streptophyta > Pinopsida > Cupressales > Cupressaceae > Sequoia > Sequoia sempervirens. The sequence goes on from VDFB02000003.1 coordinate 628,841,197, forward strand.
GTGGAGAACATGGAGAAGAAAATAACTGAATATGAGAAAATACTGAAATTATCAAATGATGAAGTAAATAAATTGTTTTTTGAAAATGTCAAGTTGAAACAACAATTACAGTAGGCTACAATAGTGAGGGGGGATGAGATAGTTGTTTATCACCCACCTATTCAAGCTAAAGACCCACATATACAACAGATGAAAGAATAAATTGATAAGTTGAAAAATCACAATATGGAAGATGTCAAGTGTCACATCCTAGATACCTTGAGAAAAAAATTGGAGCACAAAATTGAGATATTGAAGGAAAAAATAGGTGGAGTAGATTAGAGCTTTAGCAATCTAGTTAAAGCTTTGGAACATATAAGTGCTAATTCCCCTATCCTAGACGAACTCTGGAAGAGGTGGCAGCCCACTTATCACATTCTAACTACTATGTGCAAGGAAACACAAAGGGATCTAGATGCCCCTTCGAGACTCAAGCCTACTCAGGAAATGGTGAAGGGGGTAATTGAGGAGCACAAACATTTGATAGATATGAAGAAGAAGGTGGAAAATAGAAGGAATGCATTTGATTCTATAAAACACATCTTCATCCCTTCAATCATTAAAGATGATAATCAACTAAAAAGTGCGGATGAGTGGAAAGGTGAATTCGATCACATGGTCTCTCAGTGTTTAACACACATACAAAATGATGGGGACATTATCCTTGACAAGTTTCATACTTTTCTTGATGGAATTGTAATACTATACAATGGATACATGAAATTTGTGGTAGATGTCAAGAACTTGCTTGATAATAGATGGAAGAGTCATCTCACAAATCTTGTTGCTCCTCAAGAATTCAAATGGCCAAATGATTTGACAATAAGTAAATGGTAGGAGAAGTATCTAGGCTC
>VDFB02000003.1:628842189-629182246 GCA_007258455.2 Sequoia sempervirens
AAAAGTTGACATATACATCTTTTGACATGTTTCTATGGTGATGGATCAAGAACATAGCAATTCATTCTATACTATGAGGATTATGTTGTGAAAATGTTTAAATACTATTCAAGATAAATGTTTGTATGATAATATGTCAAGAAGTTAAATACTTGTCATCTACTATGAATATTATGTTTTCTAAGTGTTGTGAAGATTATGTGTCCTTTGCTTAATTGAGTTGTTCCAATCAAAAGATTAAATATATTGAAATCTTTTTATGAAACATTTCATGGAATACCAATTAAAAACATGTTTTTTTCTTTTAGATAAAGCATTTCATGGAACTCTTTAGATTAAACTAAATTGAGATATGTAAGAACAAGGAAGCATTAGGAAATACATTTCTCAAGGATCTTAAATAAGCCTTCTCTCACATTGCAATTTTGGGTGGATTATTGATTTCAAAGTATTGGGAATGCTTTTCCTATTTTCTAGTTGGCAGTTGTCATTCTAGAAGGCTCATCTGTTGATATATTTTATATTCATTCTTAATCAATTATCAAGTTAATAATTAGTGCATTTATTTATAGTTAATATTTTATTTTCAATTTGTGCAATTTTGGAATTTGTAACTCTACTAGTATTCCTAGAAATATTGAAGTTGTTTAGCATCAACTAATAAAGTTGTTTAGCATTAATCAATTAATATTCAAGAAAAACCATGAAGGATAGCAATGATCAATGCTAGGGCTAACCAATTAATAAGTATACATGTGAATAATTCAAGCATGTACATGTGAATAAGGGAAGCACAAGTACTCAAAAACATGTAATACTTGAAGTATACACATGAATACATAGTATACAAAAATTAATGCAAAGTATATGCATGAATACAAGGTATACACATGAAAACACATATGTCATGAATTATACATTAGAATACATGTAAGTCATAAATTATACACGTAATTTGTAAAGTACACACTTGAATACACATAACTCATATCTATTGAACCATGGATTTATAGTGCAAATATGAACACCATCGATAAAAATGATTTGTATTAACCAAATAGCCATGTAGGCATACATCAATGTATGTCGATATAAGTATAAAATATATGTAAAAAATAGCCATATAGGCTTAGGAGAATGCCATATAGGAATACAATGTCAAATATATCCAATACAAAATATGTACAAAATTCCATATAGGCATACAACAAAGGGCTCTTGAATCAAAAGTCATTGCTCTCCATGCTATCGGAATAAAATCTTTCCCTTTTCTTGTATTTCCGATGGTGATACATCTATCACTTGTTTATTTTGAGGTCGAGGAGTGATCCTAGTGCTCCTCATATGGTTTAGTTCTTGGTCAAGTCTTATCTATTACAATAACAAGTAAATACATTAATATATAGAAATTACATTATAAAAAATGATATATTTAACAAAATAATCACTTACTGCCATCTGATGATCACTCTCCATGATAGAAATATTTAAATTCCCATGCTGAGGCATGCTAAAGCCTTGTATAAACCATCCAAAGATAAATTAAACTACGAATCAATAATGGTTTGATTTTTCACTAACTAACAACTATAACAATGAATGTAAATTAAAATTTAGTAATTTTTGTCATACCTCCCCTATGAGAGCCATCAATGAGTCTCTAGCAGAGGAAACACTAAGCTCCATTACCCTATGAACATTCAGAGGTGTATCCACTTGCAACATCTAAAAATAAAACAATAAATTATTCAATCACGAAAACTACAATAGCGATCCACATCATGGATTATAATGTATGAGATAATGATTTTTTTTTTTAGTACTTATTAAACTATATATTTCTGACTATCATGCTTACTATTTTCCCTATCCATAGCTTGTTCAAAAGCACATATTTTTAAGGTTTTACCCATAGCAGCAAGGTGGTGAACCATTTGATAAATTTCTTTCATAGACATGTACGATAACTATGGTGGTATAGAGAAGGAAGTGAACTATTTGAAAAAATGCCTCAAAGAAATGGGGTCTCATGGTGATGTAATTCCATTATAAATAAATGTGTCATGGCATTCCATTACCATATGACTGCATTTCTTTGAGGCATTTTTTCAAATAGTTAATTGCCTTCTCTATGGTATTATGTTGGGATGGGGTGGATATTATAGTGTGGTCTTGGTTATGAGATGGAGGGTGATCATGACATGAAGAGGGAGGGGTGGGGACATCAACAAGTGGAATAAAAGGTGGAAGGTTCCATGGATTGGTAAATTGAGGATGAGGACCTTGGAAAGAATTTGAAGGGGAATTTTGGCTAAAGGGTTGGTTTCTATTCTTCAAGTAGTGAGTTGTTTGAAAAAATGCCTTCAAGAAATGTGGTATCATGGTGATGGAATTCATGAGACCACATTTCTTGAAGGAATTTTTTCATACTACTCACCTCCTTGACTATGATATTGCTTACTATTAATCTTTGATATGTTTTCCAAGCATCCATAGTTTGTTGGAAAGCACCTATTTTAGGATTTTAGACATAGCAAGAAGGAAGTGAGTACTTTGATAAAATGATTTGGTACACATGTATGGAAAATGTGGTAGCATAGAAAATATTGTGATCTATTTGAATAAATTCCTTGAAGAAATGTGGTCTCATGGTGATGGAATGGCATTCTATCACCATGAGACTGCATTTCTTCAAATATTGTTTTCAAACTACTCACTGCCTTGTCTATGTTATTGCTTACTACTATGCTTTTATATATTTTTTCCAAGAATCCATAGTTTGTTGGAAAGCACATTTTTTAGGATTTTAGCCATAGCAACAATGAAATGAACTGTTTGATAAAATGCTTTGGTAGACATGTATGGAAAATGTGGTAGCATAGAAAAGGCAGTGAGCTGTTTGAAAAAGTGCCTTAAATAAATTGGGTCTCGTGGTAATGGACATCACCATGAGACCACATTTCTTTGAGGCATTTTTTCAAACAACTCATTTCCTTTTCTATGCTATTGCTTACTATTATTTTTTCATATATTTCTTCCAAGCATCCATAACATAGACAAGGTAGTGAACTATTTGAAAAGATGCCTTAGTAAAAAGTTGTCTCATGGAATGCTATGACAAGAAAATGAAATTGGAAGCTGCTCCTACATATTACTACTTGTTCTATGTGATGTAATTGCATCACTACTTATGTTGACTTTCTAAACAACTATATTGTAGTTGAAATTTTGTCATTTATCAACATCTAGTTATTTATTATGGAATGTATAGTAATGCTTTGAGTTTGAAAGATGTGCAATGCAATGTAATCAATTATATGAATATAAAATACACAAATATATTAATTACAATTCATTAGTTAAACTCTTTAATCTATTACCTATGTGTAGGTCTGTCTAAATCCACTACCACTAGGAGGTGTTCCCCCGAAACCTCCAATATTAGCCTATTCAACATCAAAAATCACATATTAGAATACCATTCATAAAACAATTCTATTAACATGTAATAAATTTATAATTGTTTACTAGTTACACACCTCAATGGTAGATGCAGTGGAGTAATAAGGAGGTGTAGGGCTGGTGTATCCAGTATCAACACTGTGACCCTAAAATTTTATTAAAATAAAAAAACTAAATTAGTTAATCTTGCATTTCAAAATAAAAATTTAATAAATTAAATTCAATGATCATGCTAACATTTACCTGAGTATCGATGCCATATGCCTCATTCAAAATGTTAGCTTCCCTATCCATCTCCATAGTTGCAAACGTATCCTACATAGAAACCTCCTAAGTGTTGATGGGGTCATATGAACAAGTCACCCTACAAGCGTAACACAAATGGGTTCAAATCTCACCACTCAAAGACTCCCCTAGACGACGTTGTAGTTTAGGGATGGCATGCTAGATGACACTCTGGGTCAAAGAGCTAATGGCCTACAAAGTGTCTACCTTGACACTCTCCTTTACAATGGAAGGGATAGCGATGTGCACATGAGGTGGCCTAGTGAGAGGTTGTCTTGCTTGCCGCCTAGAATCCTGATGTGCATTAGGTCTATCTTAAACTGACCCCACACCTCTCCCCTAGAAGTCCCTCATATCAAAATAATATGAGATTTTGTTCAAGATGAACTCACAGTATAGTTTCCTTGAGAAATATTACGGGACTTCACAATTGTTGCATGGTGGGTAATTAAAAACCATGTATCACCTATCCGAAAAAGGTCCTAATCTATTTGTGGTGGCAGCAAAGCATAAGAAACCTCTTTGCATTGAGGCTAAGATTTGCATTTATGTATGGGTCAGTAAATAATGAGCAAAATCATTTTTTAATTTTTAGATCTTTTACATTATTATATGATAATTTATCCTGGTAATAATTCCTAGCCACCTACCTCCTATCTTGCCAACTAGTTAATTGTTTGTTGATTGAATCTACATGTTTTAACATTTCTTTTAGTGAAATTACAAGTGTTTTTCTTTCCATGGTTGAACAATTTGGATCATTCAACCTTGTGATTAACTCAATTTTTTTTATTGTTTTCAATTTCACTCATTAAATTTTGTTGAGTGCCAGGAGGATGTTGAGGGATTGGTGTCCAGGAGATTGTTGTTGTGGTTGTTGAACTTGAGGATTTTGTTGATCTTTCTGTTGCTCTACTTGTTGAGGATTTTGAGGAGGGTTTGTAGGTTCATTAACATCTCCTACAAATTCAATAAATAAATATCAAAAACCTAAAACTAACAAATTCACAAGAAAAAACAAATAATCCTTACCTCTTAGACCTCCTCATCAATGTGGGAACATCCTGGTGATAAAACAACAAAAAATTGATGAAATTTTCTCAAAATTTTCTCCTCCCAAAACACAAGTGTGATAATGGAGGGTTTTGGCCTTGGGCAGAAAAAACACAGTCACAATGAAAATGATTTCAAATTCCCTTTTTTTTTTCTTTTAATGCCTCATAACTTGAGCACATTATAACACGAGCACATTATAACACACTCACATTATAGGCTCATTGTGGCCGAGCCTTAGACTCAACATACCAAGCCATAACGCGAGCACATTATAACTCGCTTGCATTATGAGATTTCAAAACTTTTTTAAAAAATTGGCCATAAATTGGCCTCACATTTTTTTGTACCCACCCAAGTATATGAGATCTAAATGATATGCACAATGGCTAATTTATTTTTTTATTTTTCAGATTTAGAGAGATGCAAAATAATGCAAATCTAAACCCTAAATGAGATGCAATTTTGAATGTAATGCAATAAACCCTAAATGAGATCAAATTCAATGCAAATGAGATGCAAATGAATGGAATATCTAATCTAGGATGCAATGAAATACTTCAAAATCAAAAAATTGCAATATTCAATAGGTCAAGTTCACCAAAATGAAACATGGAAAAGTAGCCTAGGGTTTTATCAAAGTGAATGGATCAAAATTATAACCCACTAATTCTCACCATGAAACATTCAATTATGAGTCAAAATTCCTAAATAAAAATTAAAAATCAATCCTAATTGTTATAGCAACTATGATGAATTTGTTTAGAGCTTAAAATGGTGTGTACCTTACTGCAAGAAGCTTGTTTTTAGGGCATAAAGGACTCATTCACCTTTGGTGGCAGATGGGTCCCTGTTAGGGTTTATGGAACTAAGATCTGGGTTATTTTCCTTGATTTCTGTACTCTCAGATTCCTAGTTAGCTCTTGAAAAATTGTAACAAATTTTGTAGCTTCAATTCTTTGTTCTTGCATTATGAAGGTCAACTTTGCAACTTGACAATTTTGACAATCTTTCTCTAAACATCTTGTCCACTTGATCTTCAACTTGTATATCTACAAACACACAATCAAGAGGAGAAAAACTTGTTGATTATTAGTGAATAGGGGTTTTCTTAAGTCAAGCCCCATTTAGGTAATTAAACCAAATGTTGAAATAATGTACTTGAAGCATGAAACATGAAATAATGCAATGTTGATACCTTGGAAGTTGTCTTGGAAGATAAATCTGCAATCTAACATGTAGTGGCCATGAATAATGTAGATCTTGATCTCAAATAGATGTGAAAAAATGCTTGCAATAGATCTTCAATGCTACATCAACTATCTTACCTCAGCAACATGTATGATTGCACTAAACCCTTGTCATGATGAAATGATCTTGAATTGCTGCAATAAAGCCTTGATAATCTGCCTTGAAATTCCTTTGAACATGCTCTTGGGAACTCTTGCGAACTCAATTTTTCTATAATGCATGAATACTTAGAATTCTAGGATGAAACTATGTGAATTAACCCCATATTTATACTAAATCAAGAGATTAACCCCAAAATTCAAATAATTCAAGTTGGCACTAGATCTCGAAATGAATGTTATTACAATCCTGCCAAAATCAAATTCAAAGAGGTGGTCCTCATTTAGGGATGACCCATTCGCCACCTAGGGTGAATGGTTCCTTGGACTATTTTCTAGGACCATGCCTTCGGGGGATGAAAGTCCATCAAAAGCCCATGTAGAATCTATAAAGAAAGGGGGGTCCTAAAGAGGGCAGATCCATTCACGCCACCTAGGGCGAATGGGTCCTAGCACCTAATTAATGGGAAAGTGGGTGCTTTATGGCCTAGGTCATATAACACCACTCTTCTCCAATTATCATTCAAGGATGCCCTAGGATCCCAAATTAGATTAACTATCAACACAAAGGTGATTCAATTCTCAACAAGGAAGACCTAGGGGGTTCTTCAAGCTTTGAGGGGTTCACCACCAAGAAAAAGCTTGGAAAATAAAACTTAACATTCAACTCACAAAACCTAGTGATGCAAGCCAAATGATGGACACAAATGACCAAATTAAGTAACATCAAGTTAGGATATATGTACCTGGGAAGTCTTGAAATTTAATGAGAATTCTGGAAATGCAAAAATGATGTCAAAATATGCTAGGGAGGACTAAGACACCCTTATTGTTGTCTTAGTCTCGTTGTTATTTTTCGAGGAAATGCAGAATATTTGGATGTAAAAATAAAATATGAAATAATCCCTATAAAATACCCTTGGGAGGACTAAGACATCCTTATTGTTCTCTTAGTCCCACTTTGAATTTTTGAAATCTCTAAATGTGATCCTGAGGTTCAATGTCTGCACTTCCTTCTTCTCATATGTTAGGTCCTAAAACTTCAAAAAATGTCCTATAGGTGAGTTTCCATGAAAATGACAACTTTGTAATGCAACTTTGCAACTTTTCACTTCAAACGATCTTCAAGTCTTCAACCTAAATCTATAAAAACAAATATGCAAGGGAGAAAAAACTTATTGATTGTTAGTAAATGGGGGTTTTCCTTGGTCAAACCACTTGTTGGTAATTAAACATTAGAATGAAATGAAATAATGAAGGGAAATGATGAATGAACAAAATGCTATGTTGCAACTCACCAAACCTTTGCTATGAAATATGCAAACTTGTGTGAAGTGGCTAGCTTGAATGTAGATCTTGAATCAAAGGAATTCTTGATAGATCTTGACTTGAATTGCTTGCTTGAATCAAAACCCTACATCACAAATGTTAGCTCAAAAGCACACATGATGCAAGAATATCTTTGACATGATGCTTGAATTTTGATGATCACTCCAAATGCTTGATGAATTTCTCTTGAATGCTCTTGTGAAATTAATTATGCTATTTGGAATGCTCATTCAACTTTCTTGGTTCTTGGATTATAAAATGAGTGAAAGAACCTTGTATTTATACTTATCCATGCTTAATATCCTGAAATTACACCACACCAAGATGACACATGAATTCATTAATTTAAGGAGGCTAAATCCTGCCAAGATTTGAAATTATATCCCAAAAATATCTTAAGGGGGATGAAGATTCCCTAGGTGGAATCTTAGTCCCAAGGCTTGAAACTTAGGGCATAGACCTTTGGAGGATAAATATGCCCTAGGTGTCTTATTAGTCCTAGTCTAGAAATCAAGGACACAACCACAATCATTAAATTATCATTTATCCTTTGGTGTTTTTCAAGATTAGCCATAAAAAAGATATAATTTATTAGGCTTGTGGATAAAAAATAGGACCAATTAAGACATAAATAAGGATAAACAAATTAAGGCAGGCCAGAAAAAGTGTGAAAATGCAAGGGTATGCATTTTCCTACACTACATTTAGCCCTCACTTTAGTGAGAGGATGAACTTGCTTCAAAATCACACTAAAGTATCCAACCATGCAATCAAGAGGGGCTCAAATGTATAAATTCTAGTAAGATAGGATGAAAATAACCAAGAGTATGGCTAAGCCCCCAAGATCAAGATCCTATGGGAGAAAAACATAGGCACAAAGGAACACAATCATGGATGATATATGAAAGCATAACCAGATTGCCAACATACAACATCAAAGATATAAACAGGAAAAATAAAAAAGAAAAAAAGAAAAATGCAATGTACCAAGCTTCGACTAGTCATCCAATGTGCTATGGAATGGGTCTAGGTTATTTGTAAAAAAAAGGTTTACAAGTGCAATGTGTTGTCCACTATGCAAATAAAATGCGTGCTCACAATGGCTAGTGAAGCTAGTTGTACACTAGGTGAGACCCAAGAGATGCATATCAAATTCATACCCCCATTACTACGATAAGGAAAAAAATAAAATGCACACTCACAAGGGCTAGTGAAGCTAGTTGTTCACTAGGTGATCTCTAAGGAACCATATCAAAGCCATACCTCCATGACTTTAATAAGGTACAAAAAGAAAATGCAACAAGAAAGAGGGATCTATGAAGGGATTTTTCTTAGTTTGTGTGAGGTATTAATCTTAGGGGACATTGTTTTGAATGTCTCCAAGAGAGGACCAATCAAAGGATAAAAGATTCACAACTTAGGGAATACAGTGTGTCACATCACCACTAAGAGGAATGTAATACATACTAAGATAGACCAAGATCTTGAAGGACATTACTCCAAATGTCACCACAAAGAGAAAAACACATTGGATGAAGTAGGAAAACCACATAAAGGAACATGTAAACAAATGCAAATGAAATCATGCCAAAATAATTCCAATGTATGCCCCCACTTTAAAGAAATTTCTAAACACCATGTTATGAGAATTTACTTTAAAGTAGCAAAGGATAAATTCTAACAATAAAGAGGACATAAGAGATTATTTGGAAAGCCTTATGCCAAGTCATATGTTTCCGATAAGCTACACCATGAATAAGTATGTCACAAGTGAGCCAACTTAAGGCATATCATCCACATCCCAAGCTTGCTCTTATATGTACATGAAAGGTGATCAACTAACCAAAAAAGAAAATAACAAGGACAAGGCTATCCAACCCTTGACCCCACTTAGTGCATGAAAAGGGTGAGCCAAAATGGATGATGATATGCTACTCTTTGCAAAAGGGAGATTATTTGCAATGCTTGTAAAACATGCAATAGTGAGTATACTATAATCCTACAACTATTACATGGCAAGGAGTAGCAAATAAGGTTATTTATTATGGTGAGTAAACAAAGTTTCAACTTGATACATATTTAATGAGATATCCATCAGTTTCAAATGCATCAAAGTTAAAGTTTTGTTGGAAGAATCTTGTGAAAGGGTATGTGTAAGATCATGATGGGCCAAAAAGTGGTGATATGATGGGTATGTAGCTAATGTCTTTTTTTAACCCAAAATTGATGAAATGAAAAGGGTTTTTGAAGGAGATTCTCAGCTTTCCACCAATATAAATTATGCTTTACTTTGAATTTAATAAATAATTATTCTTCATTTTCTATTTGAATTACGACTAAAGTCCTGATTGATCGGCTGATTGAAAAACATCTATAGCTTTCCAATGGTATCACATTTTTTGAATCTGAAACATGTGTCACATTCTATGCTTCACATACTATTGGATTAAAAAATAAATCAAATTTCATGAATTTTTTACCAAGTTAAGGTGGTCAAACATACTATTTTTAATATTTTTTAAAAGTTGTAATTAAAAATTCATAATTAATTATTTACTTGGAAAAAAATTACAAAAAAAATATGCATCACATCGAGACATGATTCCTCTACTTATATCTAAAAATATTATAAAAAATAATTATAATTTTATTGTGGTTAGGGTGGTCAGACATACACCTACTTCTTTTTTTCCCTAAATTTAAGTAGTAATCGCATTGAAATTTCAAATTTTCATCAGATAGATTTTTCTTTTCTAAATAAACCTAGTATTTTAGAAGCTGCATTCAATTTGCTATAGATTCTATTCTTACATATTTTTTAAATAATATAGATAACTTATTCAAATTTTTATGTCAAGTTACCTAACTCTAATTTTTTTGAATTTTTCACCACTTAAGGGCTTGTTTTCTCCATGATGATCTTGCACATACCCGAAATAGTGTTGACATTGAATGAAGGTTTGTTTACTTCTTTCAAGGGATAATAACCAATACCTTTAGTCATTTTTCTTGCATGTTAGGCTCTATGGGGATATGGATACCTTGTTCTCTAGCACCATATCCTTTTTCACTATACCCAAGTTGTTTTGGAATCGTATAACGTCTTCCATAGAGATTTTTCACTCTTTTTGGATTAGGTGGTTGTTCATATTTATATTTTTTCATGTGTGTTGTCATTTCTTCAAAAGTGGTTGAAGTGAATGTTTTTGACATTAACTCTTTTTCTCTTCCTATTTTAGATTATTTTGTTATGATCATGTATTCCCCCATGGATGTAGAAATGAAATCAAAGGTTTTTGAAGCCCCTTCCAATAACTTTATGGCTTGTTCCATTTTCTTTCCACTTTCTTTATTTTGTAGGGGTTTGACACGGGTGGTTGGTGTGAAGGGATATCTAATGTGCATAATGTCAAGGGATTATCCTTACTTTCATGATCTCCTAGTGAAGTGGATTCTAAGTTCACTTCATCATCTTCATCTAAGGAAACTATATTACTATTGTTTGACGCAAGTGTGGCAATGTTGTCATTTTCTTGCACCATGACATTCTCCCTAGTAGGATATTTTTTAGGAGAGCAAAAAACTAGATGTTCATGACATTCTATGTTTGGTTCCTCTAAAATAACTTCATCACAAGTAGGAGACTCGTCAATGGTTGTATTTTTTTGCTTATAATCAATGGTGACGTTCTCTTGTTCAATAATGATTTTCCTAGGAGAAGAGAGGAAGATAGGACTCTAAAAACTCTCATCAATTGGATCTTCTAACACAAAATTATCTTTTTCATAAATAGAAGAGATATTAGGAGAGGGGGAAATTTTATTTTTGTCCACAATTTCATCCTTATCTATAAGGTCTCATTCTCTTGTGCCATAATATCTACCCTATTAGTAGAGCTTTTAGGAAAGTGACAAACAATAGGTTCATCACATTTCATGGTTATATTTTGTAAAGTAGCTTCATCGCACATAGGAGAGGCATCAAGAGAAGGATAACTATGAGTTCCATGCTTACCAATGATTGGAATTTTTTGTTCAAACAGGTATTCCCAAATGGTAGGGGCATGAGGAAAGGGAGGGATAAGATTCTCATGAGTCTCAATAAGGATATATTCTAACACTAAACTACCTTCTTCATGTCTAGAAGAGATATTGGGAGAAGGAAAGGTTTGATTTTCATGATTATTTATAATTATATCCCCATGTCTTATAATGTCTTTCCAAGTAGGAGAGGTAGGATTGTCACAGTTCTCAATTATTGGATCCCTTAACATCAACATTTCCTCCACAAAAAATTGTTTCTCATGATCATGCATGATTGTATCCTTATTCACTAAAGAATTTTCACAAGTAAGGGAGGTTTTGGGAGATGAATGGAGACTAGGTAAAGTAGTGGCCATGATTTCAGCTTCATGTATCATAATATCTTTCTAGGGGGGAGGAAGATAAACAAGAATTTCATGATCTTCAATCATTGTATTTTATTTCACCAAGATACCTTCATCACCAACGAGACATATATCAAGAGAAGAACAATTATGATTATCATGATTTTTGATGCTTGAATCCTCTTGTGTCAAAGCTTTAGTGGATAACCTAGGTGAGATGAAGTCGTCGAGGGCTTCATATAAAATGTCAAAGTCATCTCTACTAAATGGTTTAAATGGTATGCTAAGGTTAACCATTTTTTGTTTGTTTCTTTTGATTATTTTAGGTTTTTTTTGTCATGAATGTAAAATGAAGTCTACGTCTAACAAAATGAAAGTGCAATAGTCTCTCTTTATCAATCAATGTAAACATGAACTATGAAAATGTATGAAATAGTAAATTGATAGACTAAAATAGCAAAGTAACTACAACAAACAGAAGCACAAAAATTCACTATTTAATCCTAGAAATTACAACCTCAAAATCCAATGGGACTAAGGTGCTAGCAAGGGCGTCTTGGTCCTACTGATGAAATTTTAAGGTTCCAAAAACTAGAATAGAATGCAAACAACCTACATAGGATTTTGAGCTAAAAAATGACAAAGGGACTAAGACACCAGTAAGGGCATTTTAGTCCTAGTAGAGGAAATTTTTCGAAAAATAGTAGAATCTGGATTGTTTATAGTGCTTCCAGGTTGTCTACTCAAGGACCTGATGTTTAGAAACAAAAAAGTGCACAAGCGAATGCAAGAAAAAGTAACTAATGAAAAGCAATTGAATGCAATTTTTTCAATTTTGAATGCAATAACAATGTTCCTAAATGCAATTAGGATTAATGCACTTTTTAAGTTTTTCAATGAGATAAGATGATGCAAGAAAGAAAAAATGCAACTTATATGAAATTTTACTAATGAAAATGTGAAAAACCCTAGATGCACTTTCACTAATGCAAGATGCAATGCAAGAATGAATGCAACCTAGATCTAGGACTTTAGTCAACTCCAAATCAAAAGATGAAAGTCCCAAAATGTCAGGATCACCAAAATGATAAATGATAATTTAATGATTATGGTTGTGTGTCCTTGATTTTTGGACTGGAACTAATAATCTTGATACCTAGGGCATCTTTGTTCTCAAAAGTTCTTGGGGGCCTATTTTAAAATGTGCCTTAGAGGGCACCCTTTTTGGAGTTAGTGCCCCAAGTTTCAAGCCTTTGGACTAAGACACTACCTAGGGCGTCTTAGTCCCCCTTAAGTTATTTTTCAAGATTTAATTTCAAATGTTGGCATGATTTAGCCATAAAAGTATATAATTTATTAGGATTGTGGATGCAAAATAGGACCAATTAAGACATAAATAAGGATAAAAAAAGCAAGGCAGACCCAAACAAGTGTGGAAATGCAATTTGAATTATGGGTTTTCGGATAGATCGTTGGGAGGTGTCACAAATAAGGCTTAAATTTGAATTAAAGGGGATAATTAACTCTAATTAACCACAATTAATTAAGAGGACCCTAGATAAGTGTGAAAGTGTGGTACAACACTTTACAACACTTAAAAGAAGGTAAAAATTAAGTACATTTTATTAAAAGGGGGCCCAAGATCAATGTGAATGTGTTACAACACATTACAACATTAAGCCTAGGAAAAATTAGGTTAATTTGATGCCAATTATTCCCAAATCAAGTAAGGGAAAGGGATACATTTTTGTTACTAGAAGAAGGATCCTTTATTTTGATGGTAGTACCCTCCTAAAAATGCAAATTTTGGACCTCATCACCAATAGAGGTTGTCTTTTTGGTACCCATGAAAAGAGCTTTCTAGTTTGCTGGTGAAGGTACCTTTTTAGAAATAGGGGGAAGGGATAGGTGGTGACCCACAAGGCTTGAAAATTCCATTGGGAGACACCCTTCTTGATAGGACCACTAGGACCACCAGAAACATCTCACACTAGAGGACACAAACTAGGAGATTCCATCCTAGCATCATCATCTTGCACTATGGTCATTTCAAATTTTTCTATAGTATAATAAAGTTAAAACTTGACTTAGATGGGTAATATTTAGGTATATTTTTATTTAAGGATAGTCACTATAGGGAACTCTTGAGCCTTAGTGACATATTTATAGGATTAACCTTATAATTACTAATCTTGAGATCAAATTGCTATATATAAAAGAAAACCAAGTTATGATTAAGTTCTAAGGTCCTAACAATTAGGTGGAAAAGGGTAGATAAACAAAAGTAATTTTCAAGTTTGTAATGTTGTATTTCTTACTTGTAATTAGATTAAGGTGATCTTATAAGTTAATTACTTTAGCTAAAGAGGAATAAAATTGCTCACTTAACTAATTTCAAATTCTAAATTGAGACTAAAAAAGTTAGTATAAATCATTTTCTTTCATTATTCAAGGCATTAGTTTAATAACCACAAGATGTGTTGTCAATTTTTTCTTGAATTTAAGGGAATACTCATAAACATCTATGTTCAATCTCGATTCTACACTGAAGAGAGACACTTAGAGTGGCCAAATATTTAAGGTTTATATGATACAAACACATGAGTGTTTCTAACTCAACACTTAGTTATGGAGATGTTTTTCTATAATGGGGTTAATTACCTTACGTTTAAAAAAAATGAATACCTCTCTATTTAACAAGACTTGAGCTATAAGGTAAGAATTTTGATTGCATTGCACAAAGTATGAAATAAGGGTTTCTAGTGATTCACATTTTATTATCCATAATATTTATTCACATTAAGAAATTTGAAGACATTTTTACTAGTCAGACCATAGTTTTAACAAGCTAACCTCATTACAAGATATGGTGTTTATCTTTTATAAGGTCCATGGTCACATGAAGGTAAGAGGTTGGAGATTTATTTTAGTCTCTTTAATTTAAATGAATTAATATTTGTGTACTTAATTCTCATTCTATACATTGCCACAATATTCTATCTTTTGGCTTGGTATTTGTACAAATTGAGGTATCAACCAAACATATTAATCACCATATTTTAAAAAAACCTTATTGCATTGTTCAATAAGTTTAATTTTTATTATCCCATGAACTTACAAGTTTTACACAAGGTAGGTTGGTATAGTTATATCCAAATTTCAATGCAAGGATAAATTGAATTAAGTTTAGATGCAAGGTAAATTAAACCAAGTTTAATCTTTTTAATCTCTTCCATAATCTATCCTAGCTATCATATAGTGACTTTCATATCACCAATACTCACAATAATTTAAGACCCAAATGACTCCAAAAGTTATTGATGTTACAACTTGGCTTTAATATAAAATGTCGTTCCCACCTTTTACACATGTGAACATAACATAACATACAATTTTTTATTAAAATAATTAAATTACTAATACTCATCATGTTCGTCATTAAAAAAGAATATGCACACCTATTGATATTGCTAGTTTATGACATCACCAATGGAACACTACCAAAGAGTGGGGAAATAATTAATGTTAGTGGGTTTTCTAGGATCTATTTCACACACCATACAATGATGGTTGAATAGATAGGGTTAGTTGTCTTTATGTAGACACCTCAAGGGAGGAATACTCCTAAGTCATTCCCCTTACATTTACTATGTGAAAGGTGAATAGTCAATGTTCGAAGTGGAATTACTCTAGGAGGGGGGGGGAGTGAATCAGAGTAATGTATAAAAAAAATTTACGACTTGAAATGTAGATTTGATCTATTTGATCTTGAACAAATGAGTGACTTTATATATGCAATATGAATACTGAATTTTGAATGATTATTTTCTAATGAATTAACCAAACATAGCATGAATTCTTAATAACTCATATCAAAGCATGATGTACATTGTTCACATAATGCTAAATGAACAACCTTTTAATGATTTGTTTTACACAAGACATCAAACTCATTAAAGGAAAAATTTAACACTCATACATTGAACATGAACAATTAAACTTTGAACTTTTAGACAACTTGGAACTATGATAATGTATCAGAGCATTGCATGAACCACTTTCACAAATGACTGAATGAGAGATTAAACAAGATAAGCACAAATCACACAAAAGAGAAACACAGAGCTTTGACAAGTGGAAAACCCTCTTGGGGTAGAAAAACCACTCCAAAATGCCTTACATGCTTAATACCAAACTGATTACAATATCTTTTAGAGCACCAACTTTGTAACAATTCAGGAGCACCAACTCCACCTAAATTTTGAAGCACCAACTTCAGTAGGAGCACCAACTCCTTTACAAAATTTCTCAAAAAAAAATGCAAACTGTCAGGACTTTATAACTACATTATTTTTGCAATTATAAAATATCAATAGAGTACATACAAAAGATATACAATAATTCCCATTATAATATGTACTGAATATGAAATAGTACCAATAAAATATCATTGAAATATGCAATCTTTGTAATAAGAATCAGAGATATAAACACTGTAAACTCTCTTTTTCAATTTTTCAAAATACAAAGATATCACTGTAATAAACCCTTATTCTCTTTTCAACAACACTCTGTTGTTTCATTCCAATCTCTATCCCACTTCAATGACTGAAGATCCCATGCTTTTTATAGACTGGAATAAACCTTATTCACATATTACAAACCCTTCATTCCAAAATTTTGAAACCCTTGAGTTAACTAGGGTTTTTCAAAACCAAAATATGCAGTTGAAAACAAAAACTATATTTTGAAACTTTTTTTAAAAACTAATAACTATGAAACACTTTGAGTGAAGAACTTGGGTTATTCCACATTAACTGCCATTTCAAAATCTTAATCTTATTTGCTTATCAAAACAACCAAATCTTTCAAATTTTAGATCAAAAATACCTATCACGGTGGCTATAAAACATTTCCAACTAGCTAAGCAAACCTCATAACCATCTCACTAAAGTCCATACTATAGCTTCTCAAGCTTCTAATCCTGTAACTACCAATTCTCATGGTGGCAGCAGCTAGGGTTCCAAACCCTAAGAAGAAAAAAAACAAAAAACTTCACCCAAAACTTTCCTTTCTCAAAGTATTCAAATGCCATAAATAAACTTTGAAGTCTAAAATATTAAGTCATGATTTAAAAACATCATTATATATTTGAAGTCCACAATAAAACATTTTACCATGGAGGCCGACAATATAATCACTTGGATAATATTGAACTACATTATAACCATTATTCAATTTACCAAAGATCTCCAAGAAAAATGATAAGCATGATGGCTATCGATGCATTAGTCACTATCCACGTGACCTATTTTCCCAAGTGCAAAGGCCACATAATGAATCAAAGAACCCGTTGTCACAATAACAACCATGTGAAACAAAAGAAGCCTGATACAATATCACTTAAACATTGTTTCCAAATAAACAATCAACTCGATTATCATTTTTATCAAACGCTTGAGGAAACTCGATAGGGTTTCCTTAATTTTAAATGCTGACTCCATTTGTTTTCTTTTTACCATTTGTAACCATAGGGGCCCAATCACCTTTACGCACCATCGATTCCAAAGAGTGTTAAAAAAAGTCATGTAAAATATAAGGATCTCAATAATTACCAAAGACAAATACAATATGTCCCCTTATGAAGAATTTTAACATCAAGTGAATCCAATATAATGCAAATGCTAAAATATTGTCTTGGTGAAAGATACTCAAAGAATCATGTGCCAATATAACCTGTAGATGCCACTCTATATTCCCATTACTAGCATTTGTGAATACCAAAGTGAACAATTATATTGCAAATGACATAATCTCAAAAACTTTTTGTAGATAAACACATCATGTCACTGAACCAACAATCGAATATATAAGCATGAACAAATATGAGTCCTTATCAAAGTAAGTACAATGTCACAGTATATCAAAGAAGAACCAGTGATATAGGTATATTGAAATGATATCACTTGAAACAACCTTCAACCCTTCATCTGTATATATCTTAACAATGCTTATGTAATCACTGAAGTTGGCCATGCCAAACTACCTGTATGAAAGAACAACTCCATTAAACAAATATATATCCTCTACACATGAATCCAACATGATCAGTACCACAAAAACAAAACTGAAAATAAACCATCCAAGTACTGGAACATCAATAACCAAATGTACCAATGAATATGCCAATTGCCAACCACAATGAATATGTGAAACTATGAAATGCAAAGGCACCAACCCAGGGAAATTTTGACATCAAGGACAAATGCCACATAAGAAGCCAATAGTCAAGACTTAAGGATGAGATTGATATAAGAAAATTTAGATCAACTAGACTAATTGAAAATAATTACACAAATGATTAAAATTCCTCACATTTGTTCCACCATAGTTTAAATACTTATCAAAACAATTGAACCTTGAAGAATTAAACAATTTTAATCTACCCCTTATTAGTTAAACACATTAAATGTTTAACAAACCCCTTAGTTTAATTAATAGACAAAAAAATATTAATATTTAAAATTATTAGGTGATTTTTTATATTTTTTTGGTGGTTGTAGCAGGTGCATACTAGGACATTAGGTGGCGATGAGTAGACGACACCTCTAAAAGGTGGCTTTTTGACCCTCACACACATATTGAATGCTCCCACACTCGATTGAATTTCCCACAAGCCAAAACCTTGCCACTTTTGATGTGCCATCCTATCCCTAAGTCAAAAATTTTTCTACCAACAATCATATCATTCTAGCAAGCTAAGCCATGAGGGAGGATAGGAGAGTCTAGTAGAGCTTTGAGGGACATATGGTCAGCCATATATTTACTTCTTAAAATGTCTTTCTATTCTCCACCAGACGAGAAAGATCTCAATATTTGTTTGGCTAGGAGAGTATTATTCATAATTCCAATTTTTCTAAGACCTAAACCCCCAAAGGTTTTTGTTCTACAAACCAAATCCCACCCTATAAGAGGCATTCTCTTTCATTCCTCCACTCTAGACCAAAGGAATCTTTTTTGGATCTTTTCAATGGCCTTAGCGTATTTAGCAGGGATTATGAAGAGGCTTAAAGCATAAATTGGGAGGTTCTGAAGAGAATATTTAAGAAGTTGAATTTTTCCAACTTGGTTCAAAAGAGCTCCTTTCCAACCAGCCAACTTCTTTCTAAACCTGTCAACCAAAGAACACCAAAAGGAGTCCAGAGGTTTAAGGCATAACATGATTCCAATATAAGAAGAAGGTAAGGATTCCACTCTGCAACCAAGGATTCTTGCAATCTTGACCTGTCATGCTCAGGGGTATTGAAGAAAAATATGGAACTCTTCTGTCTATTAACCATCTACCCTGTCTCCTTCTCATACATGTCCAATTTTTTTTTCAAAGTTTTAGCTTCATTCAGCGTAGATCTTCCCATAAACATAGTGTCATCAACAAACTATTGGTGAGAACAAATCAGATTCATGGAAGAATGACTAAGACCTACAAGAGACCTTTGTTCAATCAATCTCTTAAGATTCCTTCCCAGGCTTTTAGCCATTATAGTAAAAGGAATAGGTGAGATAGGGTCACCCTGTCTTAAATTTGAAAGAATCTAGAAGGAGATTCATTCACAATAATAGATGTGGAGACCGTAGTAACCAACTGATTCACCTATTGAATGACTTTGCTACTAAAACCAAACCCCCTTAGAATTTTGAATAAAAACTCCCAGACAACACGGTCAAAAGCTTTGGATATGTTCAGCTTAAGAAGAAACCCTTCAGTTTTAGATTCCACTAGTGAATGAATATTCTCATGGACTGTGACTATAGAGTCTAAGATTTTCCTTCTAGGAACAAAACCATTCTACTGAGGGGAAATAAATGAAGGAAGGATAGAAAGGATCCTTGAAGTCAAGACCTTTGATATGATTTTATAGAGAGAGTTGCAAAGACTAATGGGTCTGAACGCCTCAAACTCCATTGCCCCTGGTTTTTTAGGAATAAGGACCACAAAAGTAGCATTTAGTTCCTTAAGGAGCCTTGTGGATCCAAATAATTCCTTAACAACATTCACAACATCATTTTCCACAATATCCCAAAACCATTGAAAAAAGAACATAGGAAATCCATCGAGCCCAGGGGCCTTGTTTCCTTCAAAAGAAAAGATAGCTTTCCTGATTTCCTCCTTAGAGGGGATGGCCGCAAGATTTTCATTATCTTCCCTAACAACAACCTTGGGGATGGCCTCTAATAAAAAGTCTTCATCATTTTGATTGATTTCCCCATTCACTAAAAGAAGGTTATTATAGAAGAGGACAACTTACTTTTTGATGTCTTCCTCTTCCTCAAATCTAGTACCATTAACTTCTATGGAAGTGATTCTATTGGTGGCCCTGTGTTTAGAATCAGATAAATGGAAGTACCTTGTATTTATGTCTCTAGCTGAAAGCCACAATACCCTTGATCTCTACCTCCAAAACTCCTCCTCTTTAGCTATTATGTCATGCAATTTCACTAGCAACTCATTTTCTCTATCCTTATTATTTTCAATGTATCCTTCCTTCTGTATTTTGTCCTGGATCTCTACAAGCTCCATTTGAAGTTCGGATTTAATACCAAATTTTTTTCCAAAGGATTTTTTTTTCCATCTTCTTAAATTGTGTTTGACTTCTCTCAATTTTTTAGCAATTTTGAAAATAGCAGTACTCGAAACATCAATATTTCACCATTTCCTAATTTCATCAAAGATAAGGGGGTGGGACAACCACATTCTCTCAAATCTAAAGGGATATTTTTTCTTCACCTTTATAGGGTCTGCCACAAAACTTATGGGAAAGTGATCCAACCCAACTCTAGAGAGAGCTTTAAGAGAGAAAAAATAGCTTAAAAGCCACTGATGAGAAATTAAAGTTCTATCTAACCTTACTTGAATAAGTTCCTTACCAATTCTTCTATTCGACCAAGTATACTGAGCCCCTTGCAAGTCCATATCAATCAACTCCTTATTGTTGATGAAATCGAAAAGATCAGATTTACTCTCCTGATTCACCTGAGAGCCTCCAAATTTCTCCTCATTCAAAAGGGGAATATTAAAATCGCCCATTACAATCCAGTGGCCATTATCAAAAATCTTGTGGAAAGCAGAGAGCTCATTCCACAAAGATTTTCTAGCTCCTTTCCCATTGGGAGCATAGATGTTTGACTGAATTCATCTAAAGTTGTCTCTGATATGTGTGAATTTAGTAGCCACATGATTGTTGCTCTCCAACAAAGGTTCCCCTTTAATGAGGTTTTGGTTCCAAAAGGTAGCAATGCCTCCTAATGCACCATCTGAACTATTTCCTTGAATCCCATAGTTTTGAAACATTTTGATCTTCTCCACCTTTTCTTTGGAAATTTTAGTTTCATGGATGAGGAGAATATAAGGTTTATGATCCCTAACAAAATTGTGCAAAACATCCCTCTTGTGAAGGCTATTGAGCCCTCTTATATTCCAAGACATAATCTTCATATCTTACTAGGGGATTGGATAATATTTGGAATGGTCTTTTGAATACCATCTGCTATATCCTGAATGATTTCATTCTCTCTCTACCATTTTCCTAATCTTCTGCCTTGGCTAAGCTTAGTAGCTCCACAATCTGCCTTTGCTCTTGTTCTAGTAACAACTCCACTCAGAGTATTCTGATGTTTGTTTTTCTCCTTCTTTGTCTTAGAATGAGAGAGGATTTCTTCCTAGTCAGTATCTTCTTGGCTCTCCATCTCTCTGCCAAATTCCCATTCCTTATCATACATTCTTCTTTGCTCCCAAGGGAGGGTATCCATCGGGCCATTCCTACATTGATTCAGATTATCACTCAAAAGTTTGGTGTTCTGGCTTAGATCCTCAAAGGTGTCCTTAACAAAATCTGGGGTTGTATTTTCCCTGAGATTAAGAGGGTCACTAAAAGGGGAGCATTCAACAAAGGTCATATTCAGGATAGGAATGCCAATATCCAAAGACAGACCCTGGATAAGAATTTCCTCCAATCAAAGAAATCCATTTTTTTTCCTTCCGATAAGATCTTAAGAGTAGAGGAAACAAAGTCCTCATCCCTTTTACCTTCCTCCACATTCTTCAATGTTTTTTCATCATCTTCCTTAGGACCAACATTATTTTCTACCCTTGTTTGGTGATTCTTCTGTGCATTAGGATCCTTAGATTCTATTTCATCATTAATGTCAGAGGTATTCCTCTCAGTTTCATCTTTCCTACCAGCCTTCTCATTAAGGGTATTGGTATTGCTTACTTGTCCTTACCCATTAGGTTTCTTTCTCCAGATAGTCTTAGGGTTGGATTGGTGGTTTTATTTTTCTTTACTGACATTTAATGGACATTTCTTAGCCTAATGCCCCATTTTTCTATATTTAAAGCAGGTAAAGGGAATGGACTCAAACTCTATAGTTTGCACCTAGGTTCCCAACTTAGATTGATTATCTATTGAAGAAGGAAGGTCAGCACTCTGTGAAACTCCCACAAAAATTCAAGTAAACACCAACCACTTTCTAGCCACTGTCATATGGTCAATAGATAGAAGTTCTCCAAAAGAACTAGCATTGTCATTGAAAATTTCCTCATTCCAGTATTCCAGAGGGAGACCCAGGAGTCTAGCCCAAACTGGAACATTCTCAAAGATAGAGTTAGAGAGATCCAGGTGAGAGGTCCACTTCTTAAGGGCCAGGGAAGAGTTTCCAATGACCCAGGGTCTGCCACTCCTCATAGCCAAAATATCCTCCTTGCAAGTGAACTCCAAGGCAAAGAAACCTCTAGGAAGAGCAACCACCGTAACTTTCCCATTGGTTCTCCACTCATTTTTGAAAAACTCCCTAACCACCTCAACATTTGGTCGAGGGCCCATGAACTTTCCAACCAGGAGTTTTTCCATCAAAGCAATATTATGATCAATAATAGGATCAGGCACAGAGATGGAAAACTTACCTTTCACTGGGTCAGAATGATTTCTCACTAGAGGGAAAATCGATTTACCATTTGGTTTAACACCAACCAATGAAAACCTACATTTTTCTCCTTCCCTATCAGTGGTCCCTACCACTTCATTGGAAATTTTTCCTTTTTTTCCCTTTTTTCATTCAGGGGACCCCCCCTAGATTTATCATTCCTCCCGGGTCCACCTGGATTTTGTTTCTAGTGTCCTTCTCATCAAATTCATCCTTACCTTTCTCCACACTCAGAACATGCGCCGATTCTTCCTGGGATTCCTCAGATCCTACTCCACAGTCTACTCCATTGTGATCAATAAGCAGTTAACAAGTTAACTCTCTCTATAAAATCATATCAAAGGTCTTGACTTGAAGGATCCTTTCTATCCTTCCTTCATTGATTTCCCCTCAGCAAAATGGTTTTGTTCCTAGAAGGAAAATCTTAAACTCTATAGTCACAGTCCATGAGAATATTCATTCACTAGTGGAATCTAGAATTGAAGGGTTTCTTCTTAAGCTAGACATATCCAAAGCTTATGACCATGTTGACTGGGAGATTTTTTTCAAAATTCTAAGGGGGTTTGGTTTTAGTAACAGAGTCATTCAATTGGTGAATCAATTGGTTACTATAGTCTCCGCATCTATTATTGTGAATGGATCTCCTTCTAGATTCTTTCAAAATTCAAGAGGTTTAAGACATGGTGACCCTATCTACCTATTCTTTTTACCATAATGGTTGAAATCTTGGGAAGGAATCTTAAGAGATTGATTGAATAGAGGTCTCTTGCAGGTCTTAGTCCTTCTTCCATGAATCTGATTTTTTCTCACCAATAGTTTGTTGATGACACTATGTTGATGGGAAGATCTACGGTGAATGAGTCTAACACTTTGAAAAAAAAATTGGACGTTTATGAGAAGGCGACAAGGCAGATGGTTAACAGACATAAGAGTTCCATCTTTTTCTTCAATACCCCTAAGCATAGACAGGTCAAGATTGTAAGAATCCTTGGTTGCAGAGTGGAATCCTTACCTTCTTATCTTGGACTCCCATTATGCCTTAAACCTCCAGACTCCTTTTGGTGTTATTTGGTTGAAAGGTTCAGAAAGAAGTTGGCTAGTTGGAAAGGAGCTCTTTTGAGCCAAGCTGGAAAAATCCAACTTCTTAAAGCTTCTCTTCAGAACCTCCCAGTTTATGCTTTAAGCCTCTTCAAAATCCCAATCAAATATGTTGAGGCCATTGAAAAGATCCAAAAGATATTCCTTTGGTCTAGAGTGGAGGAAAGAAAGAGAATGCCTCCTATAGGGTGGGATTTGGTTTGTAGATCGAAAACCTTTGGGGGTTTAGGTCTCAGAAAATTTAGAATTATGAATAATACTCTCTTAGCCAAAAAAATATGGAGATCTTTCTCGTCTGGTGGAGAATGGAAAGAAATTTTAAGAAGTAAATATATGGCTGACCGTATGTCCCTCAAAGCTCTGCTGGACTCTCCTATCCTCCCTTGTCGCTCAACTTGCTGGAATGATTTGATTGCTAGTAGAAATTTTTTGGAATTAGGGATAGGATGGCACATTAGAAGTGGCAATCAAGCTAGATTTTGGGAGGATAAATGGCTCTTTAAGGAACCCCTTATTAATATTGAAAGATTCAATAGATGGGTAGAGCAATGTAAAGTTGCTTTCGAGGTACTTGTCAAGGATTACTGGTATGAAGGAGACTGGGTGAACTTATGTGTGATTAGTTAGGAGTTGGCTTAGCTTCAGAATAAGGTTCTTATGGTGGACAATCTTTGTAAACAAAGATTTCAAATCCCCAATAGATGCTACCTCTGCAAGAGTGAGGCGGAGTTAGCCAACCACTTGTTTCTACACTGTCTATTTGTTTCCTTAATTTGGGGAAAATTATTAGTTCTTTAGAATATCTCTTGGGTGTTCCCCCAGACCATTGAAGAGTTTTTTTTACAATGGAAAACCCCTACTCAAAATCCCTTCATTTGAAGGTTGTGGGATTTTTTATTCCCTTTTGTTGCATGGGGAGTGTGGAAAGAATGTAATAATAGACTTTTCAGGGACAAAGAGATGTCATAGAATAATGTCTTTGAGAAAAAAATTAGGCTTATAAAGGAAAACTTTAATGTGATTCCTCGAAAAGCTCTTAACATAGAAGCTATGGTGTGCACTCCCTATGATTTAAGGATAGCAAAATATTGGACTATTAAAGTGGACATTTCTTCAGCTTCCAAGTTAGCCAAGAAAAGTAGGGAGGGTGTGTGTTGGACCTTTCCTCCAAACAGTTGGTATATGGCCAACTTTGATGGAGTTGCGAAGGGCAACCCAGACATGGCTAGAAGTGGAGGTGTGCTAAGGGATTCAAATGGTAATTTTATGGTGGCTATGGCAATATCCCTAGGTCACCAAACCAGCCATGTGGTGGAAGCTATAGGAGCCTTTCAAGTTTTAAAGTTAGCTCATAATTTGAATATAAAAAATTTATGGCTAGAAGGGGATTCTAAAAATATAATTGATTGTCTCTTAGGAAGTACCCCAACCTCTTGGTTGATAAAGAATTGGATTGATGAAGCAAATTCTATTCTAGACAATTTTTAAAAAGTAAAAGTTTCACACGTCTACAGGGAAGCTAACAGCATGGCAGATTACTTTGCAAATGAACGGGTTAGGAAGCAAAGTTTGAATACATGGAAGAATTGTAGGGACTTGAGAACTAAAGTTAGGGCCTTACTAGATTATGATGTTACACATGGGAAAGAGGAAAATACATTTAGTGATTAAAGGAAAAGGGGCTAGGTACATCAAAATCAAGAGATTTTATGGGGTCACGTCATATTACTTAGATGGGAAGAAAAAGTGGCATGCTTTGTGGGTGCATTGGAATAGCTACATAATTTTGCAACAGGTGGTTGACACTGGTAGAGTTTGCAATAAGGTGTAAATGAAAATGGGGGGGACAAGAAAAGAGTTGAGCCAAAAAGCTATGAGGTGCACACTAGGAATGATAAGGTTTGGAAGCAGATTGAAAGAGGTGGGCTGGATCCATTTCTGGAAAAACTTCATGAGATCGATACTATGGCCACCGACTATTTTGAGAAGAACTAGAATAACGGCGAAATTATTGTTTTGGAAGAAAGGTGAAGCTGGATGAGAAAATTATTGGAGAGATTGCTGGAATGTCCACTGAGGGCATGAAGTTTTATCGTGACAAAATGTTTTCTAATGAGGTGGTCATCAGATTTCCCAAGAAGGACAAGGAGAAATTGAAACTGGTTAAAATTTCTAATAGCTATTTTGAAATTGACACCATCAAGGCATTGTGGAGAAAGGTACTTCGTGTTATAATGGAGTAAATCACCTTGGACAGGAGATTTACCAAAGTGTATGGTCATCATTTTTCCATTCTTAACCACTTCCACCATAAGGTACAAATTTCTCTGCCTCACTACCTATTATGTTCGTTGACTAATAGCCTTTACAACCATAAGAAAAATCCTAGGAGATACCCTATTCTTCATCCTGGTCTTATTAGGTTAATATATGAACACTATCAGGGTATGTGCAAGATCATCATGGAAAAAATAGACCCTTAAGTGGCAAAAAATTCAGAAAAATCAGATTTAGGAAAATTGACGTAAAAATTTGAATAAGTTATCTATATGACTTCAAAAATATGTAAGAATAGAATCTGTTGCAAATTGAATGTAGTTTCTAAACTACTAGGTTTGTTTAAAAAATAAAATCTATTTGGTGAAAATTTGAAATTTCAATGTAGTGATACTTAAATTTCAGGGAAAAAATAAGAAGTAGGTGTCTGTCTGACAACCCTAACCACAATAAAATGATAAAAAAAATTTATAATATTTTAGATATAAGTAGAGGACTCATGCTCTGATGTGATGCATACTTTTTTGTAATTTTTTTCCATGTAAATAATTAATTATGAATTTTTTATTACAACTTTTAAAAAAATATAAAAACTCGTATGTCTGACCACCTTAACTTGGTCAAAACTTCATGAAATTCAATTTTTATTTTTTTAATCCTATAATATGTGAAGCATAGAATGTGACCCATGTTTTGGATTCAAAAATGTGATACCATTTGAAAGCTATAGATATTTTTCAATCAGCCTATCAATCAAGACTTTAGTCTTAATTTGAATAGAAAATGAATAATAATTACATAATAAATTCAAAGTAAAGCATAATTTATATTGGGGGAAAGCTAAGAATCTGCTTTAAAAACCCTTTTCATTTCATCAATTTTGGGTAAAAAAAATAGTCGTCAGCCACATACCCATCATATTGCCACTTTTTGGCTCATCATGATCTTGCACTTACCCATCAAAGTATGTCGGCTTTATCTAAACCTGTTGCCTCCACGGTGTCTGAGGACTATGACATGGATAGTGGGGGTTTGGAGAATTAGCCTAACTAGGAGAGAATTGTTGAAGCCCACCCATCCTCTGAGATGTCTGGTAAGAAAACCCAGTCTAAAAAACCCCAGCTTGCTAAAGCTAACCCTAAGACCTTCCCCAACTACTCTGTCCCCTTAAAGAATTATGTTCTCAAGGGCTCCCCCACCAATAAGTTGGTTTCCTACTCTGCAGACTCCTTGGAAGAAAAAGCCGAGAACCCTGAAGCTAGCAGAAATTTTGTGCCCTCCCATCCTGCCTCTTTCAGATTTGAAGGTACCGGATTTCCTAGCTCCCCTAACCCAGGTGATGTTAACCTCATATTAGACTGGGTTTAGTCTAGTGACATTATTGCTTCTGCAAGAAATGACATTAGTGACATTTTTCAGGGTTTTGAAATGGGCCTATCAAGAAATTAATAATCTTAATAAAAGAAATAGGGCTCTATATAGTAAGTTGGAGGAGCTGGAACTGAAGTTGGCCGCTCTCAGCAACGAAGAAGGGAAATAGAAAAATGACAGTATTCAAAAGGAAGGAGGTGACATTGAGGATAAGTACAAGTCTCTAGAAGATGAAATGGTTAAAATTAAAAATAACGTGAAAATTGTTGTGGAACAAAACCATAAAATGGCTAGGCACAATGCCATTATCATCAATGTTATGTCTGAAAAGCTAGAAAAAATGCAACAGGGTTTGTTGGTTGTTGATCTGTAAGAGAACAAGGAAAGCAAGAATGAGGACCAAGCTATTTTGGAAAGGACTTGTGCCAATCTTAAAAGGAAAGCACCTCCCACTACCCAGATGGTTCAGATCCTAAAGAGGGAGGTTCAGGATATGAATGAGTTGGAAGCTGAAACTGCAGATTTATTAAAGACCCAAATTTAGCTGTTGCTGGCTTTTTGTCTGGTTTTTTGGTTTTGTGGCCTTCGCTGGCCTCTTTGGTGGTTGTGGACTTTTATTTTTGTTGTTTTTACAACCTTTCTAACTTTGGTGTCTTTAATGATTTTATCTTTAGTTTGTAAACTTCGTAGTTTTGGGTCCCTATAAAACCCATTTTTTCCTCTTTCAAAAAAATTTAATTAAAACTATTTTATCATTCAAATCCGCTCAAAAGTCAATGGGTCTAATTCACATTAGCACTTTATAAAATTATTTTGGCGCCCACTAAAAATCACTCCTACATATTAATCTCCTAACATTAGCACCAAACACCAAACACATTACACCCCAATTAAACTTCATTTGAGGTCGGATTAATACATATGACTAATGTTATTTTTTTGGGTATCCCATTCTTTTCTCTTATTTTACCACGCGCTCTCTCTAGAAGGTTCTCGGTGATGGAAGCTTCTGCAAATGATGATGGCTCTCCATGACTCCTACTAGTTCACATGACTTGAGGTAACAACAAACATCATTCTACTTTGAATATGCAAAAAATAGTACTGGTTAATCATTTTCTTTTGCATCTTTCATAACCCATGAAGGGTTTATTCGATGATTGAAAAATTATTACTGCTTGTTTATGAAATAAATCATTCCTCTTACAACACCTTTTCACCATGTGTTGTTTGATTTTGTTGGGTCATGGTGCTGGTGTTTTACACATGAGTTTTTTTGGGGTTAAATGATTTCTTCTCTTCGTTTTACTGGATGCTCACAACCTGGTATCATGATTTTGTCTATAGAAATGATATAGGAATTTCGTGGGTTTGACCACATGTCTACAAAAAATGACTTTTTGGTCTGCATCGACCTTTTTATAAAAAACCCATGTGAATATGGGCATAAATCAGAAATCTCATTTATTATATTTATTTTTGTGAAAACCATTGCTTTGTTTTTTCCAAATGCGTGCTTACAGAATTAATCTCATGACACCCTTGCCTGGAATATTCAACATCTACCTAAAAATGCACTTCTTTATTCTTCTAAGTGAGGAATTATTATTATGAAACCCCTAGTTACTTATTTGTGCACATTTCTAAAAAAATACGCCATATATGTGAAAACCCTTTCTTGGTTTTTTCCAAATTCATTTTCCTAAGGAATTAATCTCATGAAACACTTGCTAGGAATATTCAACATCTATCTAAAAATGCACTTCTATATTCCTATGAGTGAGGAATTATTATTATGAAACCCTTGGTTACTTTTTTGTGCACATTTCTGAAAAAACCAAGTCTGTAATCGATCTGCCTCTATTAAAATTAATATCCTATCACTATTGAATACAACACAACTTCTTTAATTTATTGTAGAATGTGCTTTGTACATTCTACTTATAGTTATTTTCATGAGTTGTGCATTTAACACTTATATTTATGCACTATCTTTTTACTTTATTTGATAAGTAAATGGTCTTTTTTGGTGACGGGTTTTTCCTTACAAACCCCATTTACAAATTGAAAAATCTGTGTGATCATTTAATATTTTTGGTTACCTCACAACTTGCATTTTCATTAAATATATACACAATCAAATATACATATATATATATACATACATATATATATATATGTATGTATATATATGTATATATATATATGTATATGTATATGTATATGTATATGTATATATGTATATGTATATGTATATGTATATATATGTTTGTATGTGTATATATATATTCTATACATATATGTGTCTGTATATATATATATATATATATATATATATATATATATATATATATATATTTGTGTGTATGTATATATAAACACACAACTTATTGAATTTGCAAATGAATCTATACAATGTTAGTTATATATATTCTGTATGACTCACACTTTCCCATTTTGTATAGAAAAGGGTAATTTACAAACATCTAAACTTTCTATAATATTTTCAAATCAAATTCTCCTATGTTTTGCAACGATTCTTTCAGCATCCTCCCTGTAACTCTATTTAAATATGTTTCATTTGGCTATCCAATAACTCTTTTTAAATATGTTACGTTTGGCTATCCAATACAATAGACTAGCATTGTTTATATTTTTCTACTTTCCATTGCAAATACAGTAGGCCAACATACATATATTTGTCATTTTATATTTTTTGTCTCTTTTTCATTCAACAAATCGATATTTATGTGTGTATCCTTTTCCTATCCTTTCAAAATGCAAACAATGGTACTAGTTGATCATTTTCTTCTACATCTTATTGAATTTGTAAAAGAATGTGTACAATGTTAGTTATATATATATATATATATAACACAACTTATTGAATTTGTAAATGAATGTGTATAATGATATATAACACAAGGGTGATCCCACAATACTGGTTTACAATGTTTGGTCAAACTCGACACTGAACTAATTTTTCTAACTAAATCCTCACTTTTAGACACCTATAGTGGCTAAACCATGAGGAATTTGAAGATGATGCAAACTAGTGATTTGTGACATTTTTTCTATAGATTCTAAATATATTTTTTTCAAAAATTTTGGAATCAAATTGCAGTTCTTTTTCCATCTCCTTCGAAAAAAATTGAAAAATGAAAAAATACAAAAAACAATTGAAAAATGAAAAAAGATCAAAAAAATCATAAAATTTGAAAAGGTGCAATAAAAACAAGTGGTGAAAACCTAGCATCAGACACTATTTGTGATAGGATGGCTTCTTCCTCTATGGGAACATGTGTTGATCACTAGGTTGGTACCATTATCTTACACATCCTTCATTCGAGCTACATATGCATACCTTGTTACACTGGTCATGTCTCACCTTGGTTTCTTGATCATTGTATATATCCATAATAATTTGGCTTATTTCCACTAGGGGAAAAATCTTGAACTCATTGGGGGCAACAAATCTTGAGCTTGAACCAATAGATAGACAACGGGAGGACAAATACAATGAAAACATTGATCATAGTGAATTCAAACATATAGCATCAATCACCATTGGAAATGCATCAAACATCCTTGTCATGTCAGAAAACCCAAAAATAGGTCAAAAATCAAAAAATCCATAAAAAGGTCAAAAACCCAAAAAATCCAAAAATATAGTCACCTTGTTGAATTGTGTTGTCGCAGTTCATTGTAATTAGGTGTCTATTCATATCCTGGTCCTATAAATCGGTCGAGATGGTTGAACTACGTGGTATCTACATGTATAATGTAGGCAAGGCTTACCTTTGATCAGCCCCTGAGACCCCTAAGATAGGTCTTTAGGTTAGGTTCTTGGTCAAAATCTCAGAAAAAACCTAAAAATCAAAAAATTTAAATATCCCAAAAACAACAAAAAATCATGGTTACAAGGATGATGTTATTTTGAATCATGGTTTTATCACTTCCACATGAATGTTCAAACTATTTGTATTATGATTGATGTTATCATTTCTTAGGAGCAATTCAAGGATGTCAAGGAAATAGACAAGCTATGATCGAGAATGATATTTTCTTTGTCTGTTGCCTGTGAGTTAATCATCGTGGGACATACTCTACAAATTATCACTGATGATATTCTGGATTCACATAGGAAAACAATTAACTCTTGTTTGTTTACGCAAGGAATGCTCAAGTCATCAAGGTCCAATTATACCTGGATGCTTGTGTTAACTTGCATTATGAAATATCATGGAACTAGTACTTAGGTCATCATGGTTCAATTATACCATCGATGTTATACTCACTTTCAATATTTTAAAAGGCTCAATTTTGACAATAAGCACAATTAATCACTAAGATGTCACTATTGCATTGTTAGATTTGCATGTCTAGGTTGCATTCATATTTGGTTGTTGTAATGGAATTTATAGATTTTTCTAGGGCTGATGTTATTTATATCATTAACAGATTGAGTACATTTGACATTACCAAAAACATCACTTAGAGGCATAAGCATTAGGACATCAATCATAGCATTATCATATCATCTCTAGGAATTCATTTAAGTCATCAATCATGTATATTTGCATTGTGAAAACCAAGGAAAAATAAATGCATTGATCGTATCATTTTCATCCATAACCATTTAGTCATACATCCTAGGCATCAACACATATAAATTATCATTCATTCATTCCATACATGCATTACATCATAATGTTTGCATCAGAAAAATACAAAAACATAAGTTTCCATGCATATCATACATCCATAGAATCATATAAAGTCATTCATTACTAGGATCATTCATCTTGGCATTAACATCATCTTACATCCATCACATCATACATAATTGCAAAAATGATAGCATGTGGACATTTTCATAAAACCATAGGATCATAGCACATATTGCATTTATAACATATAATATCATCATCATGAATCATCGCATAACATCACATGACATAAAAATTAAATGCATCCATAATAAATCAGCACATATAAACACATAGGATCATCATCATCACTACATATATATCTCAAAATATGTCAAATGTACAAGGATATCTAAATTTCAAGAAATATAACATCAAAGTGGTGATATCATCAAGAGTCGATGTATACACCATGATGTAACATCAAATGACTGAAACTATGTAGTGTTGCCTCCTGACACTGCTAGCCTCACTGAACCTATACCCCCTGTTGTACACCTAAGATCCTTGCACCTGGATCTTATTGAATTTCCTTCTGCATCTTATTGAATTTGTAAATGAATGTGCATAATGATATCTAACACAACTTATTGAATTTGCAAATGAATGTGTACAATGTTTTACATATAATATTGTACACATTCATTTACAAATTCAATAAGCCATGTGTTTGAATTTGTAAATCAATGTGTACAATCTTTTATATATAACATTGTACACATTCATTTACAAATTATGTGTCTCTTGTCTCTTGTTCATTCAGAAAATTGATATATTTGTGTGTATCCTTTGCCTATCCTTTTAAAATGTAAACAATGGTATTGGTTAATCATTTTCTTCTACATCTTTCAGAACCCATGAAGGGTTTATTCACTGATAAAAAAATTATTACTACTCATTTATGAGACAAATCAATCCTCTTCAATGCCTTTTTTTCATGTGTTGTTTGATTTTGTTAGGTCATGGTGTTGGTTTTTTTCCCACATTGTACACATTCATTTACAAATTTAGTAAGTTGTGTGTCCATGGTGTGAGGTAACAACAAACATCATTCTCCTTTCAAAATGCAAACTATGGTACTCTTGATTCTTATTATGATGCAATTAAATTATATATGTATGTATACACACATGTTTCTATATATATATATATGTATGTATGTATGTATGTATATATACATATATATATGTATATATATATATATATATATGTATGTATGTATGTATGTATGTATGTATGTATGTATGTATGTATGTAATTATGTATTTATACATATATACATAAATATATGTATCTATGTATGTATGTATGCACCTTCCATCACTGTGAGAAACTTCCAGAGAGAGCACATAGTAAAATGATGGAAAAGAATGGGATACCCAAAAAAATAACATTAGTCATATGCATTAATCGGACCCCAAATGAAGCTTAATTGGGGTGTAATGTGTTTGGTGTCTAGTGCTAATGTTTGGTGATTAATGTGTAGGAGTGATTTTTAATGGGCGCCAAAATAATTTTATAAGGTGCTAACGTGAATTAGACCCATTGAATTTTGAGCGGATTTAAATGATAAAATAGTTTTAATTAAATGTTAATAGTGACACATTTAGGTTTTTTGTTTTGTTTTGCAATGTATATAAGTGATTTACTATAATGTATATGTATGTATATGTTTATATGAATACATGCATGTATGGTTATGTTTCTATGAATGTATTCATGTATGCTTATGTTTCTATATGATTGTATGCATGCATACAAACATGCAAAAAATCATAGACATATAAGGCTCCCCAAATAAACATCGAATCCAAATATAATGTAGAATTCAGTCATATTATCTCTAAAAACCTAAGTAACTGATAGCTACAAATTCAAATGCTTAAAAAAATTCAAATTTGAAATGCAAAAATCAAATTGAATGCATTCAATTGTAAAATTCAAATTTCTAAATAAGAGGGACAATAGCCAGTGGCATTCACAATTATTCTCCTCTAGTAATATCCTCTCCATACTATAGAGCATTGAATGGCATCCTTTGCACATTCCTCATATATCCAAGGGTGATGAGAAACAATGAATATAACTTGAATAAATCTTGGTATGCAATTCTATTAACATTTATATGTTTTTACATATATTTATGATTTCTATATGAAACTTTTAATATGTTGAACTTGATTTTAATTATGTGTTGTTGTACATGCATTATTGCAAAGGGTGTATGATGTTTGTATGTTACTAGCCATGGTTGTAAATATTTTCTTGTAGGCATGGGAGAACAAGGAGAGGTGGTTCAACAATGTTCATGGTGGAAATTCAGCAAACGCGTCTGTCAACCCACAAAAAGTTCAAGGATTTTTTGTTCATATGGCTCTAACTTTCAATTATTTTTCTTTATTGTTCACTAACTAGTATGTATTTTTATTTATTTTCAATAACTATTGTCCATCTTTGTCTGTTCTATTATATTTGTTTGTTGTGGTAAGCATGCCAAATGGCTAGGAGGTTGTAAAGAGCATGTCAAATTACAAGATGACATTTTAGGTAAAGTCCTTCAAGACTTTACTTTGGTTGTGACTTGGTAGACATTGTGTTCATTTATAATGTTCATTTTTCTTATTCATTGTAAACTTACATTTACAATTTACAATTAGATTGATTTCCAAGTGTAGGTGTTGAAAAATTTATAATTTCAAATAGATTAATTTATGGATATGCTGCATATAGATGCATAGATATATGTATGCATATACTTAGTTGTGTATACATACATACACACATATATACATATATATATGTATGTATGTATGTATATACATACATGCATACGTACATACATATATATATATATATGTATGTATGTGTGTATGTATGTATACACAACTAAGGAAGTTGTAAAGAGCATGTGAAATTGCAAGATGACAATTTCAGGTAAAGTCTTTCAAGACTTTACTTAGGCTGTGACCCGGTAGATATTGTGTTCATTTATGGTGCTTATTTTTCTTATTCATTGTAA
The DNA here is from genome assembly GCA_007258455.2 of Sequoia sempervirens. Taxonomy (NCBI): domain Eukaryota; kingdom Viridiplantae; phylum Streptophyta; class Pinopsida; order Cupressales; family Cupressaceae; genus Sequoia; species Sequoia sempervirens. The sequence continues at coordinate 628,877,509 of VDFB02000003.1, forward strand.
ACTTACACTTACAATTTACAATTAGATTGATTTCCACTTACACTTAAACTTATAATTTATGGATATGTTCCATATATATGTGCATATACTTATTTGTGTATACATATATATATATGCACACACACACACATATGTATATGCATACATATACATAATTTTTTGAATTTCAATTACATAAATTTCTTAATGTACATTTAATTTTTCAACAATGTTAGTTAGATGAATAAAACAAACACATATCCAACAAAATGATAGATGAATACAACCAACAAAAAACCAATTTTGAATCACAAAAAGCATAAAACATTAACTTGGATAGCTCCCAAAACATGCCTAGGCTGAAATCAAATTTATTACAGCATAAACATGATTGAGACAAAGTTGGAAAGAAGACAAGGAGTCTTCAGTTTTACAAAAAAACACTGGTACACATGGAAGTAGAAAAGTTCACAACAAACTAGCATTTAGTTTTACAAAAATACACACCAGTATCCTTTGGCTATCCAATACAATAGACTAGTATCCTTTGGTTGTCCAATATAATAGACTGGCATTCAATTTTATGAAAAACACACTAGCACACATCATGGTCAAAAAGTTCACAAAAAAAAATCCTCATCAGACATCCACAAATTTGATTAAGAAATGGTGTGTCCTTGGGGGTCAACTAACTCTGCATCAATTGGAGAAGATGTTAAGGATTGCAGATTGTTCTGTATGGCACTTGCTATACAAGCAGGCAATGCCCGATTTTCCTCTAGACTAAGTTATAACTATTGAGAGTAGCCTTTAGAAGACCCATCTTGTAGGCTTCTAAGAGCAGCAAAGGATGGAGACAAAATATTAATCATGTCCCTTAAAATTGGATGTTGAGTTGGAAGAGGAGTTGTAGGAGTGCTCTTCTGTTTCTTTCTGCTCTTTCTGCCTACTTTTGGTTTTCCTTCAACTACCAAGCAATCTTTGCTTGTTCCCTTTCAAACTCCTTTTGATGTCATTGCCTCAACTTCTCCTCTGCAATTTTTTGTTTTTCTGCAACATGCTCCAATCTCTTTACCTCCCTTTGTGCCAGGATTGCTTCTCTTTTTGCCTTCTTTTCAACCATTTGCTCCCTTTTCCTTTGTTGGAATTCTTGGTTTCTTTGTTTTTGTGCCTCTTCTTCATTCAACAAATTGAAAAAATCATCTAATATCAAAATTTAATATTTCCTACTTAGGCATAGCACCCCATTGTGACCTTTATTAGATGATTGGCGCACCCTTTGCATTGGGAGTTACAAAAAAAATCTTCTCCTCCTTTGTTGGTTGTTAGTCATCAACTTGTGTGCATGGCACATAGTAAGCTTCTTCGTCACTTGAGTCATTACCTTCCACTCCATCTGCTTCATCATTTCAACCTCCCAATTTCTACCAGTCATGAAGTAATGGCATGGAACACCCTTCATCCCCTTGAGTGAAATTCATATGCATCCCTACTTTTAAAGTCGCATCTTGAAATTCAGATGCCAAATTGAGACTCTTCATTTTTAGCTGCTTGATTACATGTTTGAACTGCTGGTTCTTCTTCAATTTTTATTGCCTCAATGTTTTATGTGCAATATCCTTCTTCATTAGTTGGATTTGGGGGATTTCTTACAGAAAAGGTTTCCACAAACTGTCCAATTTGTTCCTCATTCCAACTTGCTATCCTCAAATTTTTTTGCACTGCTATGAACTGTGCCTCATCATCAGTTGTATCACATTTTGTTTCTGCTCCCAATGTGGTTCCTTCATCTTCAACCATGAAAGCTTAGCTTGGCCCCATATCCAAGTCAAGTGCATGTCAATCTAATGGCCAAATTCCCATTCTTCTAAAACCACTTGCAATGTTATTAGGAGTAAAAGCTTGTGCAAAAGATTTGTTGGAAAGTGTTGCCAACTCTTCCCTTCCAATGTCAAGTTGGGGATGTGTAGAGAGCCATATACTCCTATGTTGTTTGAAGTAGTTTTTGAATGGTGAGAATACACTAACATCAAGGGGTTGCAATTTGTGGCTGCAATGTGCTAGAAGTGTGAGCAAATCTATTCCCATTTTATTTGCTTCTTTGATCATTTTGAATGCCATGTGGCTTCCATGACCATCAAAGATGAGAAGTTATCTATTTGTTGGTGACACCCCTCCTAGGAAATTTCTTGCAAAGTGTTTTAACCATTCCACAAATAATTCTTGGTCATCCAAGCATGCTCTTGGATTTCCGTGCATGCCCTTGGCTCATAGTTAATAATATAGTTTCTAATGTTCCTTTTGGACTTGAACAAATAGTAACTAGGTATAGCTTGTCCTGTTGCACTAATACAAGCTAGAATAGTGATCCATTCTCTACTTTTAGAAATTAATTGTGGAACACATTTGGTCTTGTTTTTACAATAACTCTCATTACACAATTTCTGCTAGCCTACAAAGCTATTTCATCACAGTTCCATATTTTGTTGGACCCATAATTGTGTTTGTTGTACAACTCCTCCAAGTTATCATAGAATGAAGAAACTATTTTAGGGCATAACATTATAGCTCAATCTATTTCCACTCCTTCGGGTGTTCAAATTGTTAGATTAGGATGCCTTTGATGAAATCCAACCAACCATGACCTCCTTGGTATCCCATTTATGAATGGGTTAGGCCTCGCTCCAGCCATTTGGCCACCATTGACTTAAGCTGTGAGACTTGAAAGCCATGGCCAATATTAGCCATGTCTTTACACCATTGCACAATTTTAGCTTCTTCTTCATCAAATAGGACTATTCGTGGCCCCTTCCTTTTTGTGGATGTCACACCATTGAGCCATGCCCACAAACTGCTAGGCGGGATTCCCCATTTGATCATTGAACCTTTGATTGACATTCAATTTTCCTCAACATCTATAATGCCTTTTTCCATGTGATGCATAGACCAACTTTCCATGCACAGATTTGAGGTTGTCACATGGTTAGCAGGTGGCAGTTCCATTTCTACCTTAGTATTATAAACAACAGGTTCAAAATCATAATTTTCATTTGTCTATTCTACATTTTTACAAATAACATCCTCGTTGATGTTGACTTCTGGCTCTTCATCAACAACATCTGGAACATTGAACGTCACTCCATGAGGTACTCTAATTAAGCACCTCACACTTGATCTTTTCCTCTTCTGCCCTAGTGCCATGATTATTAGTGATCCTGTACATTGTAAGCCATAAAGTGTCAGAAAAATAGTGTTGAAAGTGGTAGAAAGAAGTTGAAATCATTATTGAAACAACCAACAAACCCAGGAGTACCATTGTTTGCATTTTGAAAGGAGAATGATGTTTGTCATTACCTCACAACATGGAGAGCAGACATTAACAAACATATGTATGTATATAAATTTATATAAGTATACATTTATCTATGTAATTATATGTATATGCGTATATATAATTACACATAAAATCATTGATATAAATTGCAAAATAGAAAATAGTGCTAGTTGTGTCACTATTAACATGTAATTAAAACTATTTTATCATTCAAATATGCTCAAAATTCAATGGGTCTAATTCATGTTAGCACCTTTTAAAATTATTTTGGCACCCATTACAAATCACACCTACACATTAATCACCAAACATTAGCACCGAACAACAAACACATTGCACCCCAATTAAACTTCATTTGGGGTCTGATTAATGCATATGACTAATGTTTTTTTTGGGTAACCCATTCTTTTCCATCATTTTATTTGGGTTTACATATATATATATATATGTACATATAGATGTATTTATATGTATTTGTATAGATATATATGATACTACATGTATCTATGTATACATATAATTACACAGTTACATGTATGCATATATTTGTACATATACATATATATCTATAGAAGCTTGCATATATGTATGTATGTATATATATCAATGTACAAAGCACATTATACAAAAAATGAAAGAAGTTGTGTTGTATTCAACATCGATAGGATATTAATTTTAATAGAGGTAGCTCGATTACAAAATTGGGCTTTTCATAAATGTGCACAAAAAAGTAACCAAGGTTTTCATAATAATAATTTCTCACTCACAAGAATATAGAAGTGTACTTTTAGATGGATGTCGAATATTCCAGGAAATGGTTTCATGAGATTAATTCCTTAAGCACACAAATTTGGAAAAAACCAAGCAAGGGTTTTAACATATATGGTGTATAATAAATGGAGAGCAAGAAATATTCATTTAGGTCCAAAAAACTCATGGGAAAAATCAATCACCATGACTCTACAAAGTCAAACAGCACATGGTGAAAAGGCATAGAAGAGGAATGATTTATTTCATAAACAAGTAGTAATAATTTTTCAATCAGCGAATAAACCCTTCATGGGTCCTGAAAAATGCAGAAGAAAATGATTAACCAATACCATTGTTTGCATTTTGAAAGGATAGGCAAAGGATACACACATATATATATCGATTTGCTCATTGAACAAGATACAAGAGACACAAAATTTGTAAATGAATGTGTACAATGTTATATATAAAACACTATACACATTCATTTACAAATACAATAAGTTGTGTTATATATATATATAACTAACATTGTACACATTCTTTTACAAATTCAATAAGATACAGAAGAAAATGATTATATAGTACCATTGTTTGCATTTTGAAAGGATAGGTAAAGGATACACACATATATATTGATTTGTTGAATGGAAAAGAGACATAGAATATAAAATGGAATATATATATGTTGGCATGTTGTATGTGCAATGGAAACTAGAAAAATATAAACAAATGCTAGTTTGTTGTATCGGACAACCAAATGAAACGTATTTAAATAGAGTTATATACATATATATATATGTGTGTTTGTGTATGTATATACATATATATACATGTATATATGTATTTATATGTAAGTATCTATATGTATATGTGTGTGTGTGTGTATATATGTATCTTTGTATATGTTTTTAAATACATAATATACATATATTAAATGCATATATACAGACATATATATACACACATGTATATATGCACAAATATAACATATATACACGTATATACATATAAATAAACCCTGGGAAATGACCAAAATAGAAAAATATAAATACACATATATGCAGAAATAAATGACAAATATAAACCCTCATATAAACCCTGAAATAAATGGAAAATGACCAAAAATAGACAAATATAAATACACGTATACATATGCAAAAATAATTGACAAATATAAACCCTCATATAAACCTTGAAATAAATGACAAATGACCAAAAATAGACAAATATAAATACATGTATATGCAAAAATAAATGAAAAATATAGATGACAAAAAAAAGAAAATGAACACACAAATTATTGAATTTGGTTTGTAAGGAAAAACCCATCACCAAAAAAAGACCTTTCATTTACTTATAAAGCAAAGTAAAAAGACAATGCATAAATGTAAATGTTAAATGCACACTTCATGAAAATAACTATAAGTATAATGTATAAAGTACCAACCTGAAACTTGGGATATTAGAGAAATGTGTAGAGGATGTCTGTCGACGCTCTGAATTTTGTACAGAAAAATTCTTCACAAATAGCAATTGTGAAGACGTTGGCTACTATCTCCCTCTTACTTAGGAATTTGAATCTGACAATTGAATGCATTCAATTTGGTTGTTTTGATTCAAATTTGAATTTGTTGAGCATTTGAATTTGCAGGTGCTAGTTACACAGGTTTTTAAAGATGATATGACTGAATTCTACATTATATTTAGATTTGATGTTTATTTGGGGAGCCTTACTCCAGTATTTAATTCTGCAGGTACCTACATGAAATGAAGTAAAGACATGTATCTGCCAGGGAGTGTGTGAAGCCTACCATTTCATACAACCATTTGACTATATTTTGATTCGATCATGTTGATACTATATGTGTTTTGGACTATTTTGGATGGTCATAGACACTTGATGTTATGTTTGTTTTATGTTTATGATTCTATGATGATTATATGCACATTATGTTTCCTTTATTGATATGCTCATGTGATTTGGCTATCACAATAGAAATGGATAATTGCTTTATGAGATAGAATTGTGCTAAATTTAATTTAGTGATGATGTGATTTCCTTATTATTCCATGACTATCTATGAATTGATAGAATATGTTATTGCTAGAGGAAGAATGATTATGGATATTGAATTTATTGATTCAGATTTAGATTGTGCTAAATATATCCATATGGATTTGTGATTTAATTATTGATTATCATGCATTGGATATTTTGACATGTGGAAATTGAGTGTGCAAGTACATGCCCATGGCCAATGGGATTGGAGGTAACCAAGGGTACTTGATTGTGTCAGCCAAGTGAAGCCACTATGGTCTATTTGGAGAATGGACCATAGCCTCTTTGTGTTGTATTTTATTTGTGATTAAAAAGATTTAATGTTGAATTTTGTGATTATATTTTCTTTTAAAGTCAATCAAACTTTTGATGGGGGTTTTGGGGCATTTTGGAAATTATTTTATTATGTTTGAATTTGAATTTCTTTTTGAGGGATTTTAAAGGTTGAATTAGTCCTTAAATTGGGCTAATTGACCCTTAATTAACCCCTATGATGGTCACCTATGGGTTAGGGGTCAAATCAAACTCATAATTTTTGAAAATTGCAAGTTGTGACCCTTCTTAATTAGCAACGGATTTTGGGGATGGTATTGGAGAGTTGGATCCAAAATCTTATTTATGATATTTTAAGGCCTTGTTGAGTGTTAAACACTCTTTGTCCTTTCACTTCCCCAAGAGTTCTCACACATGTGTGAGAACTTGTGGGGAGGTGTGTCCATAGGAGTGAATAGGAGATTGACATGTGTCACCTTCTCCTCCAATGGTTTCTAGCCCTTGACTCCTATTTCATCCCTTTGGAAAGCCAAAGGGAGAGTTCTTCTTTCTTGGTTGGGGGGTGCTTAGATTGCTTGGGAGAAGGAAAAATTGGCTTAGGCTTGGAGGAATAGAGATTTGGAGTTCATCTTCAACCCTCTTTCATTGTTGGCTTGGATTTGAGGTAGGTTTTATTATACCTTTATGTATACTTCTCTTTTTCTTTTCTATCTTGTTTGGAAATGTGAGAAGATGGTTTATGTGGAATGTTTGTTCATTGTATGTGCCTTTTCAATTCCATGTTTTTGGTTTGGGTTGTATACGATAAACTTACCCAATGTGGGAAGAGTATTCTTGTGGGGGCTAGGAATGAGTAGGAAGCTCTATGGGGAGATTGTTCCTCCTTTGAGAAGGAGAGGCAAAAAGAAAAGGGGTATGAGTACCCAAATTTGTTCCATGATGTTATGATATATTTAGAGATTGTTGTATGGATGATGTATGATATGAAGAGCTTTGATGAATGGGTGGATTGGAGAAGAAGGAAGATTGTGTTGTTGGTTATTTCTATTTGCTAATAGGTCTCCCCATATAGAATTGATGTCCACCTCTATCCGTATCTTTGAATTCTTGAAGAATCCTTATGTAATTGTGAAATCTTGGGTGGGAATATTTTTGTTTTTAATGTTGTGGTTTGAAATGGCTTTTTGTTCTATTGTTGTGTGTACCTAGTAGCTTGGTTACCTCCTAGCTAGGGGGGTGGTTGGTTTTCCAACCCAAGGTTGGGAGGTGAGCACACCCAAATGGCCATGAGAAGAAGTTGTTTTATGTATAGTTTGCAGATTTCAAGATCACCTTTGCAACTATGTAAAAGGAGTTAAAAAAAACAACCATCAATGATAGCCATATTGTATTTTTTGGATAAATATTTTAACATGTAATGAGTATAAAAGCATTGAAGGGAAGAACTGTATTTCATATGATCTATCCTATGTGGAAGGAAAGAGCTATTGCATGCAAACACCCCTCATACTATTTTGCTCTAGAATCTGTATTTAACCATTATAATAGCTCCAAGAGAATGCATTATTTTTCTTTCCAATGAATGTTATCAATATATCAGTGTTGTCTTTAGGATCTGTTTTCTTTTGCTTTATTGTGGTTGCAAGAGAAAAATTTCTTACCACCTCCTTTCCAATTTGTGTTGATAAAATTCTGCTTGAAAGTTGATAGAATAAATGATTAGGTTTTCTTTAGAATGCAGGCACTGAAATAATGACTATTGAAATACATATATTTGTGGTAAGGGTAGAAGTTACTTGATTTTGAGTTTATTTCTCACTGTTCCAAAAAAGAATGTATATGTGCTTGTACATCTACCCTTGAAATGATTGGATGTAAATTGTTTGAAATGCTCATAACGTATATTTATTTTCTGCAATATATAAATGACTGAGAAATTTCTCTTGAAAGGGTTAAGTAAACTGGTCTAGTATACTCGTGTATGTCTCTTCCTTCACATTTGACAGTTGGGGTGGGAAGGAAAATGCTTGACCTATAACACTATTAGTATTTAAACCATAAATTAGCTACCTGTAATAGATTTGGTACACAAGTATGATGCATGATAGAATGGAATTAAAACCAAAAAAAAAACCCAAAAGGAAAGAAGGAAATCTCTCTTAGAGTCTTTACCCTATGTCTTAAATGAATCTCGTAGTTGCTTTAGTGACACTGCCTATGGTAAATCTCAGATAGCAATTACAGAGCTTTAATTCTTTCTAATCCGCTAAAACGAATAGAAGTCATTGCTTCTGGAAAGAGAAAATAAATAAATAAACAAAACAAAACAAAATTATTTCTTTTCCCTATACCAGAACCGACTAGTATTGGCTTGTTTGAGGCAAATGAATTTTGTATCCCTATAGCATTGCATAAAGCCACATTTAACCCGTTGTCCCTTGCTCTGCAAGGCATACTAGTGTTGACAACAGTAAATTGGGTGGGGAGTTAGCTTTTACCAACAGTCTGGGGAGCAATATTTTACTATGGAGTTTTGTCTGTTCATCTGTACTGCTCAAAAAGAATAACGTTGAAAATGAGGGCAACTTTCTTTTAACCAAAGATAAAGAATAAAATAAAAATCTAGATGCTTGTTGTTAAACCAGACACTTCTAGCAATGACAATTAGGAAATATCTAGGCCAATAAATACAATTCTCTTGGTGCTCTCCTAGCACAATAGAACATGTCATTGCCTTAATCAGCTAGCAGTATAAGCGGCGAAGTCATTGGAAAAATATTTTGTTGTGCCAAACACAAAAAAATAAAAAAAATAAATAAATAAGCAAACTGGTAACCCCTCCATGCCTTAATAGAAGTTCAACAATTAAGATGAATAAAAAAAAATTAGGGAACTGCAATTTTCTTAATGTGCCTAGTCTAAGTCTAAATTTGATGTGGAACTGTGAGTTAATCATTTCACAATTTAACTTATTAATTAATCTAGCAATGTGAAAAGCATGCTTGTATCTTAACCAAAGTGTAGGTTAAATATTAATGTTGGCCAAAAATAAAATCGTAACAGTAAAAGCAGATCACCAGTGTATTAAGGGTGATGCTAGAGATTGGCATGACAACTGCCTAAATTACAAAGCCCAAATTTAATTTAAAACAAAAATCAAGTCAATTAATGAGATCATATCTTTCCCCATCTGTTTCTTCTTACAGTTTGTAAATTAGGCAATTGATTGGGCAGGTGAAATAAATTTACTTAGCCCTAGGTTGTTTCCTTTATTGCTCATAAATGTTGCCTTTAGATCTTTAATGAGGAAATCTGTGAATTCAAGTCAACCACCAAATAGTGTTAACAAATAGTGCAAACATTTGTAATAAAATTGACAGCAAAAGATAATGGCATTCTTATAAATAAAATGGAGAAATAATTCCAATGTAGGTTGCATGTAAGTGTAGGTGTGGTGTCAAAATTGGATGGGAATTATAAAAATATGGATTAAAATTAATAGTGTGGATATTTTACGATGAAGGCATATCCTTATTTGAAGAAGACAAAGCTAAAAATGTCAATCAATAGTTTATACTGATCTTTTGGCCATTAAATGAATCTCAGCCATTCATCATTTTCCATACCTTTTTCCCCACTGCTTTCCCGTTTTTTACTTAAAGTATTTTTTAAATGCCCAAAGGCTTTGTGCAGAGCACAATTGCATGGCGCGCTACCCAAGTAGGGAGTACCATGAGGTAATAAGGTGTGTGGTCCATTCTGATGGCCGCCACGACACCCCATATATAGATCACTAACGCCATAAATGGAACACAGGCGAACAAAACCCTCTCAAGGGCCATAACTATTGATGGATTCTCCAATTGGAGCCATCGGAATTGTAAAGACACCTAAACTCTGATTAGAAAATTGACCTCAAAGAAAACTAGCACAACCATAACATATAATGACCATGGCCTTAATCCAAATAAAAGAGAACTCCCTATTAAAAACGCGAACTAAGAAATTATCAGGGTAGACCAGATGCCAAAGAAGGTGCCTTGTTTTAGTTGGATGGCATCTAGGATGTACAAAAACATTATTCCTACTGTAAGCATTGCCATCACCAGAAAACCGCCCATTTCAACCAACAAAAGCATACAGGGGACGAGGGCGATGGCGATGCATGCATTGTACTTGAAGGAGGCCGAAGCGGAGAAGCGAGATTCGTCGAATCGAGAATTTCCTGAGTGGTTTAACGGCGAGTGTAGGGAAGGATTGCAGTAGGGAGTTTGATCCATGGTTTGGTAATATGGGACTCCCATTATGGCTATGCATGGAGCACCTCACACCGAGGCTGCTCTAGAGTAGGGATCGTCGCGCAAGTACTACACATTGCCTACACAGGCTGTGCAGGTCTTTTTACTTAAATAATTTTTTATTTTGATTTTTTTATTTATATCATTAATTTTTTATATTGATTTTATTTATATCATTAATAATTTTTTAAGTAGATTTTATTTATGTCATTAATAATTTTTAAATTTGATTTTTTTAATTATTATATGAAATGTGGAATATAATTTAATAATAAAAAATAAATTACAAACAATTTAATTATATCTATTAGTATATATTATATTCTAAAATAAAACTATTAATTATATAAAATGATTAAAATAATTTATATATTACAATTACAAAAATAGGTCAAAATTTATCTTAATTGACTTTCCACACTTCTTCAAAGTACTCTTTGCACACAAATATACATATTAATAATTTTGACATAGGAAGTTTCAAATTTCTTCATTCACGACAACACTTTACCAATGTAAAATTTGTAGCTTAAATATTTCCTACGCCATCCTTGATGTTATCGCTGCTTTAGAAAACACGTAGTTACTTAAAAAGGAATGAGCTTATCACTTCATGCTCATGGTTAGAATAGTCTTTTTTCTCAAAAAAAATAAAATCTGCATCATTTAAATCTTCACTCTGAGCTTTCCAAGGGCTGACTCATTATGGAAGAATAAATAAAAGAATATAATCCTAAAACCCAGCTAAAATGGAGGGAGTAGTTGCACCCACCATCTTTAAAACTAAAATAAGACCTTTTATTTTAAAGCTATATTCTTGAGTAAGAAAATTCACGAGAAGACATGTGTTATGCTATTTTTTTTAAGTTCTTGAAAACCATAATATAAACATTGCCTTTTAGGTTTAAAAATACCTTAATGGAGCTTAAACATATTACGTGTACTTCTCCCTTAAGAGATGCTTAGATTCACATTTTTAGACAATTTAAATTATAGATTTAGGATTAATTTAATTATATAAAATATAATTTTTTTATAAAGATTATGTATTAAACATAATTTAAATTTATTAAAGATATTTTAAATTATAATTTTAAGATTAATTTAATTATATATGTAATTTCTTTTTAAAGTTTATTTAGTAAAGATAATCTAAAATTATAACTTTAAGATTGATTTAATTGTTTATATAATTTTCTTATAAGGATTATTTATATTCTTATTAAATAGATAATATTTATGAAGTAAATGAAGAGAAATTTTATTAATGATATTAATAGTTCATTTATATTAATGTCATTATGTCAAGCAAATAAATTCAGACCTAGGTCAATATTAGGTAATTTTTGTAATAATAAATGGTGATAATATGAAGAACATTATTAAAATATTAATTATAATATCTTATTTTAATCATGTTATTTCACCACCTAGCTTAAGTAAAAACCTGATGTTCTTGAAGGGGTCTGTGTGAGATGCCACACACTCAAATATATTTTATTTTCCCCCACCGCGCTCTTGGGTGACATATCGACTATGATATGGCACATCCAACCATCTTTCAATGCGTATAGTTGGTGGTTGTGTGCATGGTATGTGTTAATGATCTAGGACTTACGTGTTTAATAAGAAGAAAATTTGTTGGTTGTGTTTTTGCCATCATGCAAACTTTATGGCATGACAAAGTGTGTGGAAGACTATGCATTTCAAATCCCATAGAGTTAATAGGAGATTGTGATTATGTCATGTAAAGCACCATTAAGTGTGCATGTATAGTTGTTAAGATAATATGTAATGAGGGATAAAAATTTGCAAGTGGGGGTATTTGTAACAATAAAAGTTTTAAATTAAATTGTAAATGAGTATTTTTATGTGCAACTTGACTTTTTCTATAAATGCAAATGTATGTTTAGCTATCTATTATGATTGGTCAGTTACATATTGTGTTATGAGCAGCCATTGGTGTTGTTGCAATTTTTTATATTATAAAATAATGTTTTTTAATGGATCAAAGTGAATTGTTTTTGGGGAGGTGGAGTGAGCATGGAGGTGGCGGTAATTCAATGGGTGGCGGTAACTGGGTCTTCTCCCCTATATCACGATAATAACTTATCAATTGCTATTACAAAAAATCATGTCTTCCATAACACAACCAAACATGTTGATACCCAACATCATTTTATTTTATGTTGAATTGAGGTTTTGTAAAACCAATAATTAGCTTCTTAAATTTTTTTCTAAAACAATTTCAAAAGAAAATTTGGAAAGATTAAGGAAAATGATGGGTGTTTCAAGATGTTACGGCTGCATACTTTAAAATCTCCTGGTTTTTAATGAAATATTTGCAATAAAAAACTTGTGTTTTCGCATCTGCCTTCACTTCAGAAAACCAACGGTGATATTGAAGATGTCTTTGTTTTCAATTTCTAGAATTCCACTGTCCCAAGACCTCATCCCGGTCAACAAGGTATCTAGATAATTGTCGAAACTCTGTCAGACAGTTTCAGATCTATTCTCACGACAGTGAAGGTCTGGTTCATTGTGTTGACTGACCAAACAGACACACCATCCGCAGCGAACAGTCCCAGATTACCTTGTCTTGACAGCGTCAAAATGTCAGATCTGTTTCTCATAGGAGACGCCCTGTTAGCCACCCAAACAATCATATTCTCTGGTATTTTGGCATAGCAGATGCCAATATAGCAGTTGCTTCCATTTGGGCTGAAGAATCCAATTCAAATTTTCCATTCTTCGAAATTATTGTCTGATTTCCAGTAAGCGACACGCCCAGCGGAAGAGTATCTCCAACGTTAATTGCTTTACCATAACTCATCAATTGAATAAACGGTAACTCCAAAAGAAATAGGTTTAAGCATAATCTTGCCCAGTTTTTGTCCATTGCTAACGTCCCTCTGTCGTTAATATATTTCCATGAGAACTTCTTAGGTGGAAAGTTCCCCGAAAGAGAAACGTCACTTCCAAGAAGGCACTAAAATTCAATGGACTCCGCACTATCTGTATTTAAGCCCAAAAAAAATCAAGCGGAGGGTCAAAGTTTCCATCTGTTGTGTTGCATGCCAAAGGGTTCACACACAGTCCATGACAAACAAAGTCCCATCAATTTCAGCGTATTTGCTAAGTTAGTGGTTGTGGAAAATAATATGGGAGGTGTGGAATTTGAAGATATTTTGATTGCTTTTTAAATTTTAAGTAGTAGTTTATAATATAATTATTTTTAATAGTGGAATTTGATGGTATCTTGGTCGCTTTTTCAATTTTAAGTAGTAGTTTAAAATATAATTATTTTAGGTTATACAAGTGTTTGTATTATTAATTATAGAATAATTTTACATGTATTAATAAAAATGGTAAATGGAAGAATTTATGTCTTAAAGTTAAAATAGGATTAAATTTGGAAACAAAAAATAATAGGAGGTTGTTACGTAGTAAAGGTTAACTCACTAGTAGGAGGAAGTGGTGGGTCTCAATCATCTAGTTTATCTCATACATGATTGTGTTCTAGAGTATCTATTGGAGACTTCCAATCATCATTGTCATCATTTTTTTTTATCTTCATAAGGAGGCTAAGTGTCACAAACATATAATATAGCAAGAGCAAGGCGAGATAATTTTTTAGAGTCTAGCCAACTACCAAATACATGTCAAGAGCCTAGGGAGCAGCAAAGTAGTGGCAAGTAGGCTATGACTATCCTCTCTAACATTGGTTTTTGGATCTTCTTGCACAAGGTAGAGAAGAATGAGAATGAGCATCCTATTCATCATGAGCAAATTGGTTGTCTCTCCAACCCCGCCTATGAAGTGACTAATGGCATCAAATATAGGTAAGAGGCAGAGGGAATTTAGCATAATGCATGGGTCATTTCCCCAATGATTCAAGAAGCACCTAAAGATATGCCACCTCGAGTCCAACCTTGTTTGTTTGCACCTAGATTTGCATAAGAATAATATAATGAATCAATTCCTTAGAGTAAAGTGAGAAATTAGTATCAACTAAATATCCAAAAAATTAAGTAGAATTCTTATCCTTTCATATGCTAAAAATAATTTTCACCATGAAAAAATGTCAAATGTGAGTATATCTAGAGAACAAGCTTCTTAAGTATGTTAATACTAGATGGATTTCCTTGTATGGGATAGTGCAAAGAGTTTTTTTAGAATATAATCTAAATACTAGAGTATGGTATGAACATCACTTGATAGTAGATAAAATTCTTGACATCTTATTTAGGCTAAGTGACATAGAGATGCTTCTATCTTTATCTAGTAGTCTACCCATGATGAAATAATTGAACATTCTAATTTTTAGAGAAATCAATATGTATATTTTAAAATACATAGAGCTACCTAAAACAATATGTGTGGCCCTTGATAATCTATTTGTATTAGATAAATCATTTATAACTTAAAAATTCAATTGTTGGCACTTAGCAGTGGATATAGATAATACTTCTAAACTTTTATAGTAAAGTTCATGTAAGGCACACCAAATTTGCTACTTAAATTGTGTTATAAGTGAGCACTTCATGCATTATTTTGCTTAAAATTTTTGTAGGCACATGGTAAATGGAATTACACATGCTAGTTGTATGATGCCTTGTTGGCCATAGTTCCTTTTGGTGAGTTGACTTGACTAAGTTGAGATTAAAATTCCTTACATGAGCATTAAATTATGAGGAGTCTATATAGTTCACCATTTTTATTAGTTTTAATGGCAAGCCATACTTCATATAACCATGTTTTTGAAAGAGGAAAAAATGGGTTTTACAGGGACTCAAAACCACGAAGTTTACAAGCTAGAGATAAAATCATTAAAGACACCAAAGTCGGAAAGGCTATAAAACAACAACAATAAAAGTCCACAACCACCAAAAAAGCCAGCAAAGGCCACATAACCAAAAAACCAGACAAAAATCCAACAACAACTAAATTTTTGTCTTTAATAAATTCACAATCTCGACTTCCAGCTCGTTCATATCCTAAACCCCCCTCTTTAAGTTTTGAATCATCTGGGTAGTGGGAGGCGCTTTCCTTTTGAGATTGGCATAGGTCCTTTTTGAAATACCTTGGTCCTCATTCTTGCTTTCCTTGTTCTCTTCCAGATCAACAACCAGTGAACCTTGTTGCATTTTTTCCAGCTTTTCAGACATAGCATTGATGATAATGGCATTGTCCCTAGCCATTTTATGGTTTTGTTCCACAACTGTTTTCAAGTTATTTTTAATTTTAACCATATCAGCTTTTAGAGACTTGTACTTTTACTCAACGTTTTTGATAAAGGGAAAAATGGGTTTTACAGGGACCCGAAACCACCAAGTTTACAACAAAAGAGAAAGGACAAAAAAGTCCAGTGGAAAAAATAGGCTACTCAAAACGAAAAAATTGGAACAAGCAGCAACCACCTGTAAAAGACCAGGAGGGTCAGTTAAAAAAAGCCAGCTGAAAAGCCAACATAAAGACCAACCGTGACTAACCATGAGTCTTCAGAACAGACTCTGTCTCAACCTCCAGGTTCTGCATGTCTTGAACTTATTTCTTGAAGGTTTGGATCATATGCGACGTAGGAGGATCCTTCCTCTTCATATTGGCCCTGGTTCTCTTTGAAATACCAGCATCCTCTTCTTGGTTTTTATCATTGACCTCTTCCAGGTCAACCACCAAAGACCCTTATTGGAATTTTTCCAACTTCTCAGTCATGGCATTGATAATAATGGCATTATGTCTCACCATTCTATTGTTTTGCTTAGCTATAATTTTAACAGTATTTTTCATTTTATCCAACTCGATTTCAACCCTTTTGTTCACGCCCGTTTGGTGCTAGGTTTCTTTATTGGCACCATGATCTTTTAGCTCAACCTCTTTCTTGACAGGCATCGTAACCTTGGCTCCCATTTCTTCCAGTTTACTTTGAAGGGCCCAACTTTTTATTTTTAGCTCATTGATTTCATGAAAGATCCATTTCAAAAATCTGAAATGGTCAACAACATTATTTTTGGCTAAATCCAAAACATCCACAGTGGGTTCCCTATAAAGGTTGAAGCAGGTTTTAGCAGGGTCGGGGGTAACAGGGGAACCTATTCTAGTGTCTGTATCCAACGACGAGGCAGCAAAGGACAAAGAATTATTAGCATTGGAATTCGCAGACTTAGGAGAGTCTTCTAAGTATGAAATAAGGTTTTTAGCCTGAAGGGTAGAACTTCTAGGAATAGGCACAATGCAAGCTTTCACAGAAAGGGGGTTAGGGCTTTTCATACCAATTTGGCTAGAGGACAGACTAAGGGCCATTCAAATCAGGCTTTTCATACTTTTCCTCAATGTTACTTCATATAACCATGTTTTTAATGTCAATGGATACTTTAATATAACTTATTGAGATAACAATTTTGGTTCATAACCCTCTTAACTAGTATTCAATTTCATGTTATTGTCACTTTCATAATTTATTTTCAATCTATTTGATGTGTGCATTGAGTGTGCAAGGATATTCATAATTTGGCCAACAGAGAACAAGAGATCAACTAAGAACCTATCTACATGTTCCTCTCTAGTTTGTGCAGAAATAAGAAATCAACTCTGACCCACTATTATACCTCCATCTTATGTGTAGGAGAGGAAAGATTCCAACTAGATATGTGTCTCTATAAGTACATCTATTTCCTTAAATGTTTTAAAATTTCATTTAGTTCAATATATTAAGAAGTTGAGTGCATCTTTTTATAAGAAGTCATATTCTCCTAGAATTCAATGAATCATATCTTTGGTGTTGAGAATCTTTATAGATCATGGGAAGAGGTGTCTAGAATTCCCAAGGATGTAGGGCACATAAAGTACATGTTATTGTACCATAGAAAAATGGATATTTAGACTTTTTTACGGCCATTTGGGTCCTTTTCCTATGATTCTTGGCCTATTTTGCTTAGATTTAATGTTGTAATGTAACTTATACATTCACATTAGGTCTTGATGCTTGTAATTCAATAAGAATATTATGGTGTCTTGCAAGGGTGTTGTAATGTGTTGTAACACATCTTCACACTTTTCTAGGACCTTTTTTATTATAATTAATCTAAATATCATCTTTTTATTACTTACCAAGTCCTATTTCAAAGTGTTGTAAGGTGTTGTAACAAACCTTTACACTTTTCTAGCCTTGTCATCAATATTTACACCTTTCTTATGCTTTAATAGCCCCTTTATGCACTTATAGGCTGTATTTAAGTGTCTTCTTAAAGAACCTGACAAACATTTAAATTATCACAACTCTCGACAACCACTCAAAAGCCTTGAGTGGGAATAATTTTCCATTAGGGGTGAATTAGTCCCTCTTGGCACAAAATTCAAGATAATTTCAAATAAATTTTAGGTTTTTATTCATTAAGACATAAGGTCGGCCTATGATGAGGTATTTTTGGGAATTAGGGCATAATTGTGTATAAATACATGATTTTCCCTCTCATTTCACCCTATTCAATGAGCTCATTCATTATTCATCTATCATTCATTTTATCATTATTCTCAAGCAAGCTAGGGCATCAAGAGAGAATTCAAGATCATTTTTAGACGTTCAAAGGCTTAATACTCATCTATTGCTGCAACAAATCAAGATCAATCATCAAGGCAAGGTTTTTATTCCATTGTTGCATGTTTCATTACTTTTTTTCATCATTTTGGTTTACTTACCTAAAAGGGGTTTGACCAAGGAAAATCCCCATGCCCTAACATTCAACATTTTTCTCTTCCTCTTTGTGTGATTCTAGATTTAAGTTCCTTGAAGGCTTGGAAAACATCGAAGAATAGGTTGAAAAATTATTGAGATCGTCTCCTTGTCAACTAGGTCAAATCATCCACAAGAAGTCATCCAAAGTGTCGTAAATTAGAATTTCAAATTCGGGTATCTAAGGAGTAGAAAGAGTAGACAAAAAGCTACATATTCCAACTATGAGTTTTCAAAAATTTAGAGGTGTACTAATTCACCATTGGTGGCGAATTAGACCAAATTTTAGTATAGAAAGTAATTTTTCTTCAAATCTCGGCACCCAGTACCCTAAAACCTATTCTAACAGACTTTGTCAAAAACATGACTAATTCGCCTAGAATGGAAAATTAGTTCGAGTAGGAATTTTTAGTGTCCTCTACAGCATTTCAGACCTCCATCCAACCACTTTCCAACTTTCAGGTGCACACTCCCAGTTTTACAAGTTTCTATTTTGTTTCACAATCATTTCTAGGGCATTTTTGCATATCATGATGTGTTTTCAAAAAATTTACATTTCTTAGGTTTTTCATTTGTAACTCATTTAATTTTTTAGTGTATTACATTTAGATAAGTACATTGGCATACTTCATTCATATTCCATCTACCCTTACGTTAGCTTTGAGTGTGACAATTGCCCATTTTGGCCCTTCTTTCTCCTTTTAGGTGAAAAAACCTAGAAGTGATAGAAAGGATAAGGGTGCCAAAATCATTTGTTACATTTTGGTGAAAATTCCTTTAGAACACTTTCTTTTCTGATTTATGTTCCTTCATTTCCTGGATTTTCTTGCATTAACTTTGCATTGCATTCTAGGGTTTCAACTTTTTGCATTAGTTAAAGTGCATTTAGTTTGCATTTTTGCCTTTCAAATCATTGAAAAACACCTGAAAACTATATTTTCATTTATTCTTCAGGCCTTCCAACACAAAAATCATCAAAATCAATTGCAAATTTCTTTTTTTTTTGAAAAGACGCCTTATTAGGACTCATTCACCATTCTGGGCAAACTAGTCCTTGTCGAGATTTTTCACTATCTGTCATAGCATCAAAAACATCATTTATGTGCTTTCTAAGCCTCCTGGTATCATATACTATAAGTTTAGAAAGTTTCTAGAACATTTCTTTTATGCATTTAGGCCAAAAACATCATTTTACATTACTCATTCTTCAAATCACCTCAATTACATATACCATTAGATTTGAAAATGCTCACATTTCTTAAATTTTGCATAACATTGATAAAAGTACTTTTCACTTTTGCATACATCATGTTTCTATTCATAAAATTTTGCATTAGTTTGATAAAAGTGCTTTTCATTCTTGCATATACATTGTATACATTTTTCAAATCTTGCATAAATTAGATAAGCATGTTTTGCACTTTTGTACATGTATTGTTTATATTGTTGAAATATTTTATGAAATGGTTACAAGTATTTTTCATTCTTGTTCACACAATGCTAGTATTTTACATAACTAGAGATATTAGGAAATTTTCCCTATCTTATCCCTCTAAGAGTGTTTTAGTGCAAGAAAATACAACCTTGGACATTCCTAGTGATCATATTTGTTCTTCCCCTAATATATCTCCTATTGATGAAGAAGATATTTTGTTGTTAAAAGAACCAATCAATGAGAATTTTGAGAATCCACATTGTTTCTCTCCTCTTACCTCTTTTTGTGGACAAGAAATTCATTACCAACATAACACAATCATAGTTAATCATGACACTACAATTTCTTCTTCCCCTAGTATTTCTCATTGTTGTGAAGATGATACTTTGATGTTAGAAAACCTATTCCATGAAGGTCACGAGAATCTTAGTTTTCCCCCTTCACCTAACAAAACCCTTCTTGGGAAAGAAAATTCAACCATTAATCATTCTTCTACTTGTGAAGAAATCCTTTTAGAAGAACCAACCTTAGAATGTTAAGAAAATTCAGTTTGTAGTTCTCCTGAAAACCCTCCTCCTAGGAAGGATATAATGATGCAAGAAAAAAATAACAATAATGATATAGACTCTCACTCACTAAAGGATGTTAACATTATTCAACCTCAACTCATTCTTTACCCCTCTTCACACCAACCTCAAACTCAAAACAAACCCGAATTAATCCTCTACCCACCTAAGAACAATGTTTTGTAGCACCTGAGTCATAATAGTGTTGTTCATACATATCACACTAGAAATAATGTACAACCACCACAACCAACCCCAACAACCTTACCTTTTTCTAATCCCATCTTACTATGCCCTCCTCATTTATCTCTACAAAGTGGAAAGGAGTATAATCTTGTTGAACAACTAAAGAATACTCCTGTTAAAATCTCATTATGGGACCTTATTCAAGCCTCCCCTCACTATCACAACATGATTCAAGCAGCCTTGCAACAATTTCTTGTCCCTTCTAATACAAAACCAAATGATATAGCAGCCATGATTCAATCCATAAATGTTGACATTTTTTCCACCAAAGTGAGCTTCCTCCTTTGGATGTAGGGTATGTGCAGGATCATCATGGAAAAAACAGGCCCTTAAGTTGCAAAAAATTTAGAAAAATTAGAGTTAGGCAACTTGACGTAAAAATTTGAATAAGTTATCTATATTATTTCAAAAATATGTAAGAATAGAATCTATAGAAAATTGATTGTAGATTCTAAACTACTAGGTTTATATAAAAAAAATAAAAAAATATATTTGGCAAAAATTGGAAATTTCAATGCAATAGTACTTAAATTTTAGGGAAAAATAAGTAGGTGTCTCATGACCACCCTAACCACAATAAAATGATAATATTTTTTTATAATATTTTAGATATAAGTAGAGGATTCATGTCCGGATGTGATGCATATTTTTTTGTAATTTTTTCCAAGTAAATAATTAATTATGAATGTTTTATTACAACTTTTAAAAAATATAAAAATTGTATGTCTAACCACCTTAATTTGGTCAAAACTTCATGAAATTCAATTTTTCTTTTTTTAATCCTATAGTATGTGAAACATAGAATGTGATGCATGTGTTGGATTCAAAAAATGTGATACCATTTGAAAGCTATAGATGTTTTTCAATCAACCTATCAATTAGGACTTTAGTCATAATTCAAATAGAAAATGAATAATAATTATTTATTAAATTCAAAGTAAAACATAATTTATATTGGTTGAAAGTTGATAATCTCCTTTAAAAACAATTTTGGTTTCATCAATTTTGGGTTAAAAAAAAGTCGTCAGCCACATACCCATCATACTACCACTTTTTGGCCCCTCATAATCCTGCACATACCCTGTATGAAAAAAAAAAAAAGCTTTTATTGTCATCACTGAATACAAATGAAAAGGGACTAAGAGACCTCTTGTGGATATTGGTTCCACTCTTAATGTATGTGGAGTGAACCTTCTCTAGAGACTTGGTGTCGACAAATCAAGCATTCGACCCAATCCTTTATCCATCAAAGGATTTGACAATATAAGCAAACAACCACTTGGTGTGATCACTTTACCTATTACAGTTGGAGTGGTCACATTGGAAACACGAATCCATATTATGCTTGATGATCTTGCATATAACCTTCTCTTAGGAAAACTATGGATTCATGCAATGAATGGTGTTCCTTCTACTCTTCATCGCAAAATGAAATACATCTACAACAAAAAAGTGTACACACTTGAAGCTGACCCTCATCCAAACAGTTGTTTAAACATTGAGAAAAACAAAGAGAATCATTTGAACACATTAACACCAACCACACAAGTGGACCTAGTCCAACATCTTGAACTAATCACGAAGCTCTTAAATGATGATTGGGGTTCCTTAGACTTCACACCCACCTACTTTGAAGAATACCAGAGCATACACAAAGACTCTAGTGAGGTAAAAGAAACTGTAGTTTTGTCAACAAAAAACTCGAACAACCCTTCACAAGCATGCACCTGAACCACTTTAGAATAATAGATATCAGGTTACACAACAACCTTTGATGAACTTAATCATGAACAACCATTGAATTCAAAATCAATGAAGAAGCTTTATGGAAAAGGTTATGAACTCATGAAATAACTTGGATATAGTGGAAAGGGATGTGGTGCTCGAGAACAAGGTATCCACAAGCCTATAGAGCCTAACACACAACAAAGGACTCATGGTCTTGGCTATTTTCCTTTGATTGAGATAAACAAGCCATCCCTTAACATCAATACTATAAAAAAAATCCTTCTAAAGTAACCTTAACATTAATACATCCTAAGTTGATCAACACTCATGTTTTTAATCTTTCTCCTAATTCAAAACACACAAAGAAATCTTCGCTTAACAACAATGCCATCTCACATAGCACTAAAGATTTGCATTCAATAGATTTTCCCTCCTCTTGTAAGAGAGAAAAAAATCTTACAATCTAAAGAACCCTACATAGGTATGAAATCCTTTACTAAGAAAGACATCTCTTTGCCACTAACAACAAAAACTACTTCTCCCCTTGATCAAGAGGGTATCTTGTCGAGAATCCTCCAATATGACTTGATATCCCTTCCCCCACAAACTTGAAAGAAATGCTATTGAAGACTTCATTTTGTGCATATCATAGAGTTCACGGTCATTCTACTAATGAATGCAAGGCTTTGAGTAGTAAAATCCACATATTAAGGAGTTTGGTATTCTTCCTTATGTGGGGGCACTTAATTCCTCTAATTGATACTGATTTTTACTCTACCATGCATCTCATCAATCATTTTGGCTCACCTTTTTCCTACACTAAGTGGGGACAAGGGGTTAGATAGCCTTATCCTCGTATGTCACTTGTCATTGCCTCCTCTAACTAGTCATTAACCTTTCATGAACATATAAGAGAAAACTTAGGATGTGGATGAAATGCCTTAAGTTGGCTTGCATGTGACATACTACCTTGTTCATGACATAGCTTATCTGAAACATATGACTTGGCATAGGGATTTCCTAATAAGCTCTCATGTCTTCTTCTACTTTAAACCAATTGCTCACATCAATGGTGTTCACAACCACTTTAAAGTGGGGGCATACATCGACACTCACATTTCATTCTGCAATTTTCTTTTTCTTGCGATTCCCTCTCTTGGACACATTTGGCACAATGTTCCCTTGGATGAGACCTTGCACTTGTCCTCTCTTGGAAACAAGATGAGACCATTTGCACTTATCATCTCTTGGAGACATTAAGCATGATGTTCCCTAAGATGAGACATTGCACAAACTAAACAAAATCCCTTTGAACAAACCTTACACCATTTTGCATTTACAATGTACATTTTTGTGGTGCCTTATTAAAGTTATCAGGAGGTATAACTTTGGTATGGTTGAGTAGGAAGCCCATTTTGAGGAATGACTTTCCCCATAGCCACCTACATGTTTGTGAGTACATACCAGTCGAGTGTATGTTTCTCATCTTTTGGGCCTTCTTACTCGGTGGACCACCATAAGTTTTGTCACCCTAGAGTGAGTATGCATTTATTTTTCAGACAAACAACCTAGATCTAATCCACAATGTGTTGGACAAATAGTCGAAGCTTAATCCACCTTTATACTTCTCTTCCTTCAAGTTATTGCCATTGCATGTTCGTGTATCTTGTTCTCCTACATATCATTCAACTTGCACATGTCCTTTTGTTCTTATGTCATTTTGACTTTGGATCTTTGATCCTGGGGGCATGGCCACTTCCTTTGTTCTTTGTTGTCCTCTGTCATCTGCATTGGTACGATTGGACCCCTCTTGAATGGAAATATGAAGATAGATATACTTCTTAAAAAAAGTTATTTTATTTATTTAAAAGTTTTTATTTGATATTTCATGTTCTAGATAAATTTCAATCTCAATTTTCTTCTTCCCCTTTACCTTAAAACTTTAAATATAATTTTTTTTTAAAATCACAAAAAAATGACTTCTAAAATTTGAAGGTTATTTGAAAAATTGTGACTCATGTGTGCAAAACATCACATGAGTATGCTAGTATTACTCTCATACATAAGATTAATATATATTTTTTAAATTTTTTTCTTAGAATAATATTATAAATATACATATTTATATATTATATAAGCAATATATAGATAAATATATTTCTTACAAAGTTATTTTCTTTATTTAAGAGTTTTGATTTGATATTTTATGTTCTAGAGAAATTTCAATTTCAATTTTCATTTTTCTCTTTTCTTTTAAACTTTATATAAAATTTATAGAAAAATTCACAAAGAATTGACTTCTAAAATTTTGAAGGTTATTTGGAAAATTATGTCTCATATAGGCAAAACATCCCATGTTGATGCAAGGTTGAATGCAAGTGCAATATCCAAGCACAAATTTAAACATTTATAGTTGTGCCACACCTAGTATGGCATGGATATATGCTTTTGTCTATGCTTCATTTGGTATTAGCTCTATATTTTGTGATTTGGGAACCCTAATAAATATTTGTAAATATCTAAATTTGTTTCTCATTATAAATTTAAATATAGTTTTATTTATTCTTAAATATTATTTTTTACTTTGTAAGAGGGATACATGCGTCTACTCAACAGGTGAACACCAACCATGGAAGCCCAACTAGAGACCAACAAAAATGATAGGGTGTATTTGGCCCACCCCAAATCCTAGCTTGGAACTGTGACTGCAAACACTATCAACTAACAACCACGCTACCTAACCCATAAACAAAATACCAGCCAGTCACGTTGCCTTAAGAAATTACTAAACCAAAAGGTGGCCCTAAGCCACAACTTAACTCACAACATTTTAACAAAAAACTAAAATTATGTAACACTAGACACCATACTCAAACCCTACCTTCAGACAAAATGTGACAAGGGCACCAAACCTTATAGGAAGCCATTTGCTTTGGAAAAATGGTTGAAATCCATGACCCATTTGAAGTCATTCACCGCCACCAGCCTGAATATCTTCAGTAGGAAGCTGATTATGACCACCACCACCATTCTATGTTTCATCAACGAAATTCCTTTTAAATCCATAAGGAAAGGGTATAGATTTACCACCTCACCCTATATTTTAACTGTTTCCAAATCCCTGGGTCTTGGAATACCTCTTCCAAGAAAGGCCACCTTCACAGTTTCATCCAAAGCACCTAGTAAAATTTTCTTGAAAAGCTTACCCACCAATTCCTTTGCCTCTGTATTTCTTATTATAGCACAATACAATAGGGCTTTTGTCATATTTCAGACTTTCCTAGTCTTTAACACATTTAAGGCTAGGACTTTATGTAGATTTTTCTCCATTCAAGGTTTAATTACCCAACTAGGGGTTTGACCAAGGCAAAACCCCCATTAGATAAACCATTTTAAGCTATTTTGCAAGAATTTTCTAAGATCTCGAGTTGGGTTTTCATCAAAAATTACTGTGTAGGTGTCAAGGTGCATAATATATATTTGAAGTTACAAAAATTTAAAAGTGCACTGATTCACCATGTATGGTGAATGTGTCCCTTCTGAGATGCATTTTTGAGTCAAATACAGATCTTGGTTCCCAGTTGATAGAAAACAACTTTTGTGCAAAAAAACCCACAATTGGGATTGATTCGCGTATTGTGGTGAATGAGTCCCAGTCAGCTCAAAATCAGATTTCATCAACTTTCTAGATTGCTCTTTAGTCTTCTTTATTTTCCTAGTTGTACACTATGAAAAAAAGTCTTATGTTTGGTTTAATTTGCATTCTTGCTCATTCTTTTAACTTTTTTGTAAACAACATTGTGTTTTCAAACATAGCATACATCTTTGATTTTGCATACATAATTAGTCATATAGATCACCTAATTGCACCTAGTTCATTACATTTAGCTTAAACAACATCATACATAACATAATGAACCCTTAGCATTTTTGGCCCTACTCTCTTCTTTTAGGTGAAAACCCTAGAAGAGTTAGGGAGTCTTGTGGGTGCCAAAAATCTATAGTTCACACATATATTTTTTAAATCATAAACTACAAAATAATTTTTTTAAGAATAAACATATAAATATATAATATATTTTACAAGTTTTTGAAGTAAAGAGAAAATAAAAAATAAAAATAAAAATATCAAAATAATAATTAGTGGCTTTTTAAAAAAAAAGTTAAATTTAATAAAAACTAAGTAAAGAATGAAATAAATCAAAATAATTCTTAAGAAAATAAAATAACTTTTTAGTGAGTAAAATAGTTTTAAATAAAGAAAAATAAATTTTCAAATGAAAATGAAAATAAATTAAATAATAAAAATTATAATAGAATAATCATTAAGTAAATAATCAAGTAAAGGATTTTTAGATAGATGTATTTAAAATATCTAGACTAACTTTGATTCCTAAGTAAATAAAATAATTCAATTCATTTTTTCAAGATAGATGTATTTAAGATGTCTATACCATTATTATGATTGTGTACACAAACCACCATACCTATCTTTAGAAAAAATATATATGAGACATTGAAGGTGTCTATTTCACGTAATATATAAATCCAATTTAAAATAGGAATGTCAAGAATGTACACCTCCAAGTGTCTCCACCACTAATTTTTTCTTTAGATAAATATGTTGGTATTTTTCTCATATATATAAGAATAATATATATTTTTTTTAAATTTGTTTTCTAAAATTATATACATATATTTCCTAAAAAAATATTTTATTTTATTTAAGAGTTTTAATTTGATATTTCATGTTCTAGATAAATTTCAATTTCTTTCTTTCTCCTTTCCTTAAAACTCTAAATAAAATTTATAGAAATTTTCACAAAGAATTGTCTTATAAAATGTTGAAGATTATTGGAAAAATTGTGTTTCATGTATGTAAAGCTTCTCATATTGATGTAGGGTTGTAAGGTGTAATATACAAGTGTAATTTAAACATCAATAGTTGTTCCACATCTATTAAGACATGGATCATATTCTTTTGTCTATGCTTCATTTGATATTTTTTCTACATTTTATGAGTTGAGAAGCATAATAAACATTTCAAAACACCTAATCTCTTTCTTATTAAAAACTTAATTTACATTTCTTATTTATTCATAGACATTCTAACAACCGATAAAATTATAAATTAATTAATTACATTTATTCTAAATAATGTTGAGATGTACTTTCATGCTAAGAAAACATTTATAACAATATAAAAAAAATCTCATGTTATTATGTATACATAAAATCCAAAGCATAGCAAATCAAACTTTTAAAAAGATATAAAAAATATAATATATTTTAATTTTTTAAAGTAACAAAAAATTAAAACAAAATTAAAATTATATTATATAAGCGATGTATAGATAAATGTATTTCTTAAAAGTATATTTTATTTATTTAAGATTTTTTGAAACTTTATAACTATTATAGAGAGGGTTTTGATTTGTTTTTTCTAATTAAGATTTATCTTTTACATATTTATATACTAGCACTTGCCCTAAAAGAAGGTGAAATAATTACGTCAATTATACTATATAAAGTATTTTATATGATTTTGAATAGTTTTCTAATAATAATATAGAATAGTTCAAGGGGAAAAAATAGAGTATTGCATGTGAAAAATACAAAGAACTTTAGGGCATAGAACAACAAACAGATTAAAAATTATAGGGTAGCGAAAGGGAAAAAAAACCCAAGCAACGGAGATTAAAAAACTTTAAAAGAAAGGGATCAACATAAGAATGATAGACAATAGGAGAAAGTGCCCGAATTCAAACCTATAAAGAAGATATTTAAATTTAAAATTGAAACCATAAGCAAGTCCAATGGGATGTGCTTTGTGTTGAATAATTGAAAGCCCTAGGTTCAAATCCCAACCACTATATCTAGTATACATTAAAAGTGTTGAAACTGATAGTGAACAAAACGTAAGTGATGAATCTCTAAAATTAGGATTGAAATCACAAAGAAAATTTTAGAAGAAATTGGATATAATACAACAATCAATTATATCCCATGGTTCCAATAAGATACCCCAATGAATTATGAGCAAACACTAAACTCACTAGACAAGGCATCCAACTCTTAGCTAAGAGTAAAATAGATATCACATCCAATTCCACACAAAGTTGAAACAAAACCATGAGAAAAATACCACATATGCAATTTTTGATGCATCATGCATGCACTAGGTGGACCTTAAATTGATAAAAGCAAAGACAAAATGAAAAAATATAGGAAAAATTCTAAATGGTACAATAGCTAAGCCCTGAGTTAAAGTCCCTAAATTCACTGAAACTATGACAAGTGATTTACCTCAAGATTCTACACAAATTGTGTCATGGTGTCAACAATGTCAATGAGAAAAAATGGGGAAATTTTGAAAGAAAATTAACAAAACCCTACCACAGTAGAATATTTTCAAATGAGACAAATTGAAACTTATGTCCCTTTACTTGTTGCTTCAATCTATTCACAGTAAATGAAAGTAGAGTAAACGAAAGTAGATACAAAAATATCGAAGTTTGAGGGTTACTGAAGTTCCATTTTCGTGAACATTGATAAGATTTTTTCAGCCTTGTTGCATAGATAATGAAACAACACAATGGTGGTGTGGTTAAGATAAGAGTACAAAACCTTGATTTTCACCCTTCATCTTATCATTTGAAATATTAACGGTGATTTTTAACCATGATTTTTCAGCCATTGAATGTGATTTGCAATTTTCCAAGTGTTTGACTATGGAATGGCTGACTATTTTAACTGATAAGATTTTTCTTAGGCATGACACAATTCTAGTGGGCTATGCCCACAATAAATAGCCTATCGGCTAATTATATATGCTTTAATATTATTTACATATTTATATAATATATAAAGTAATGTATAGATAGATAGAGAAATAAAGAACAGTAGGTTTGTGTTATTTTGTTTAATGAAGAGGTTTTTAATTTGTTTAGGATTTAATTTATAGATGATAATATATGTTAGTTGTGTTAGTTTTATAATAATATGTTGGTTGTATATTTTACTAAAAAATATTTAAACACATTCATCATATGAGGTATTTTTATATCGTTATATAACATTTTTAGATGTATCAATTAAACAAACATTTTAAAAATAAATTGATAAAAATAATTTATTACTTTTATATTAAATTTTATACATTTAAATATCAAAATAATAATATTTAATAATAAACATAATATTAGTAATATTATTTAATAACTAAATGCAAAATAAAAAATATTTTTTAAATATGAAACATAAATAAAATAGTCACATACATAAATTTATTCACTACTTAAAATTGAATTTAAGTTAAAACTAACGTTTAAGCTTATTAAATAACAAACGTTACATTTAAGATATATTATCCCCCAACATTTATCCTAGGCTAGTAACGTTGCCATCATCACTATGGCTGTTTGTGTCGCTTCGGTCTGCCGGGTTGTCCATGTCCGCAGAGCTCGGAATCTGCGGATGTTGAGGCTCTATCTTCCCTTCTAGCATCTGCACCACTTGCCTCATGCTTGGCCTCACTCCCTCGTCCTCTTGAATGCATAACAACGCTACAACACATGCTCTTCTCACCTCTTCCACGTCTGCCTCCTCTGCAACACCCTCCTCCACAATAGCAATCGTGTTCCCCTCGTGAAATTGAGTTGCAGCCCATGTGGGAAAGTAAAACTTATTTGAATCTTGCACGGTTAAGTCTAGATTTCTTCGCCCCGAAATGATTTCCAAGAGTGTCATACCAAAACTGTAGACGTCAACCTTGGGAGTAATAGGAAGGCCGGAGATCCACTCTGGAGCCAAGTACCCTCTCGTACCTCTTGTAGTGGTCAGCACGCGGCTCAAATCTCTACCCACAAGCTTTGCCATTCCAAAATCGGCCAACTTCGGTGACAAATCACTGTCCAGCAGAATGTTTTCGGGCTTAACATCGCTGTGAATGATGCAATCTCTGCACTCTTCGTGGAGATAAAGTAACCCTCTTGCAGTGCCTAATGCGATCTCAAATCGGGATTTCCAGTCGAGTACCTCCTGTTTACTTTTGGAATTACTGTTGAACAGTAAGGAACTTAGGGAGCCGTTGGGCATGTAATCATAAATCAGTAACCGTTTCAATCCTTCTACACAAAACCCTCGAAGTCTGACCAAATTCACATGTTGTATGTTTCCAAGAGAACTGATTTCCGCTCGGAATTGCTTCTCATCTTGTCTTGAACCCTCCATTTTTTTTACGGCCACAAGTGTACCGTCTGATAGAGATCCTTTGAACACAGAGCCAAATCCTCCACTCCCCAACGTAGACCTGAAATTCCTTGTTGCAATTTTCAACTCCTTGTAACTAAATATTCTAAGAAAAGAGTTCGAGGAACCTGCATGCCTGTCCATCGATCGCAGGCGATGCCTCCGCCAAATGAAAATTGAACAGATTCCCAGAGCAATGGTGAGTGCACCAACAATACCAAGTGCTACGCCTACAATACTTGTGGTTTTGCTTTTCGTTGAGTGTTGAGAGGCACTTACCCGAATGAAGACATTTGAATTGCTTTTTGATGGAGTCGAGTTCCGCATGTTTAGCAAGTCTCCGGACCAGATTTGACAGGGCCCTGAAGACGGATTGAAACTAAACGCGTTGCATGAGCAGTTGCGGAGGCAGGCCTTCTGGCAATCTTTCTTTGTGGATGCAGGGTATGAGAAAGCGTTATCATTCCGCAAAGTTACACCAAAGTCGATGAATCCATCAGTGCTGCCATTTACGCCACCGCAGTTTAACGGGCTCTCCCGAATACAGCCAGTGGATGCCCAGTCTTGCGAAACCCAGGAGCGATTGTTTTTGGGCTTGAATCCTTCCTCGCAGCTGCAGACCTGAAGATTTCTGGAGTCGCAGGTTCCATATGCACCGCAGGGACCATAGACGGCGCATGCATCTCTGGGCACAGACCAGAATATGTTCCAAAGACTGCTTTCGAATGAATACTGTCGCCCTTCTCCAAACCTAGTTAGCACGAAACGTGCGAGTGCATTGAAGCCAGGAATCAACATGTACGTGAAATACGAACCAGAGTTATTACTTTCAATGGTGATATTGAATATATGTTTGTCTTCAATTTCTGGAATATTGTCGAAAATTTTGCCGTCCCAAATTCCGGTTTGCCAATACTCTACAGAATTGTTCCATGTCAGCACGAACTGTTTGGCCCCAGACGGATCCACGTGTAGGGAAAAAAGCCCAGAAGCAGGATCCAATGAGCTTTTCCAAGAGACTAGCTTTTGCTGTCCACCGAAGCTCATCCCTGGCAACAAGGTATCTACAGGATTGTCGAAACTCTGCCAAACAGTTTCACTTTTATTGTCATCGCTCAGCACTAAAAAATTACCAGAATCCTGTAACACAGCCCGGGAGGCCCTTTTTGTTGTGTTGACTGACCAGATATATGCGCCCTCTGCATCGAACAATTCCAGATTACCTTGTCTTGACAGCTTCAAAACGCCAGATTGTTTTCTGGCGGGAGTCTCCCTGTTGGCCACCCAAACATACGTCTTCTCTGGTATTTTGGCATACCAGATGCCAATATACCAGTTATTGCTTCCATTTGGGCTGAAGAATCCCAATTCAAAGGTGCCATTCTTTGAAATTATTGTCTGATTCCCAGCAAGCGAGGCGCCAAACGAAAGAGTATCTCCAGCCTCGACTGCAGCACCATTACTCTCCAGTTGAATAAACATCGCAACTGCGAAAAACACGCTTAAGCATAAATTTGCCCTGTTTTCGTCCATCGCCATTAAATTTAATATGTTTCCAAGAGATCTTCTAGGGTGGAAAGTCACCTGAAAGAGAAACCTCACAACCAAGAGGCTATAAAGTTTAATGGCGACTTAAACTGTATTTAAGCCGAAACAATCAAGCTGCGGGTAAAAATTTCCCTCTCCTGGTGCGTGTCAAAGGGTTCTCAGACGCGCTTGTTGCAGTCAATACATTTGCAAAGTTAAGTCGTCTAGTGGAAGATAATAAAAATTGACAAGAGGATATATTGAAAAGTAAATAGCTTTTTGGGTAAAGGTCTTCCCTCCAGAATATTATCTAGCCACACAAGTTTTTATTTATTTATTTACGTTTATTTTTTACAGTTTTAATTGTATTGTTATAGCTTTTTAGAGTATAAGATTTTAGTGCTTTTTACTTTTCTTTTAATTATATCAATTTTAAAAATTGGTTTTAATTATAATATTAAATAAAATTTATCTTTGTCATCTTCTTTTATTTATTTTAATTTTTAAAAGTCTTTCCGTATATTATTTTGGAGTATTATCTTATAATTATATATAATTAAGGACTGTATTATAATTTATAAGTATTGTAATTAATTCCATGTTTATTATATTTAAATTGTATACATTGTAAAATAATTATTTTTAATTGTAAGTGATCTCATCACCCTTATTTGCTTTTGTTTAGTTAGTTTCTAAAATATTTTGTTAATAAACAAATTGAAGAGCATTACCTTTCAAGATTTAATGTTAATTATTTTTATATGATTCTATTGAAATCAAAATACAAGTTTTAAGTTACCTATTTTCTTAAATCCTTTTGAAAAAGATTAGAATTAAGATAACACATATTGTTGAGGGATTAAACTTAAAATTTAAATCTAGATTTTCTCCATAATAAAAAAATATCCACTATAGTATTTATAATTTTTTGGTGGGAAATATGATAACCTTACTTAACATTCACATTTTTTTCCACATATTTTTCTTTAGAATTTTTACAAGTGTATGCTTATTTTTTTACATTGCATCTCGGACGATATATTTTTAATTAGATAATAATGTATTTTAAAATAGTATATATTATGTTAAATATATCTATCTAAAATATGTCAAGATATCAGTCTCAATGACACTCTAGATTAATATCTTTGTTTTCACATCACCTCACTCCCTACCTCTATATAGTTTGTTAAGGTATAAAATTCATTCATTCTATTATCTTTCTCTCATCATCTTCTTGATTATAGATGAGGAAGTGCGATCCAAAATATTGATGGTAAAAATCATTAGATAATATAATCTATTAAATTTGATACACATATTATAGATTGTTGAAATTTGATGTTGTTGGTTACTTCACATTGATAATTATGAATATTATATCACATTTTATATCAATGGAAAATAACTTCAATTGAATACTTTCTTGTTTTCTAATTTCTCACCCATTTTATTTTGCAAATGTTTTCTTTGCATTTGATTCCTATGTCTACTTTGGTATAGGTATAGAGTAAGAATGGAAGAGAAGAGAAGTATGAAAATAAATTATAATTTTCAGATGGTTTAGATAATCTATTTGTAGGAGAAAGGATAAATATTTTAGCACATTCTTTCTTATTTTAAACTCTCAATCTTTCTACATGTAATTTTATTATGAATAAAAAAATATTGTTTTCTTTTTGATAAATGAAAGTGGCTTTTAAGGGAGCCATACCTAAAGTACATATAAGGGTTACATCATCCTGCCTTGTTTTACTTAGAATCTGCAACACATTTCATTCTGCCCTTTCCTCGACAAACAAAACCCTACCCAAGACCATATTACATTGTCTTGTAACATATAGATTCGGTAGGAAAAAAGTCAAAAACCCCCATCATGGACTGTTCATGCTTCCTCCTCCTCATCGTTTTCATGTGTGTTCATCATATTACAAGCATCCTCCATGTCTGCAACAATATCCGCGAGGGGCACCCCCATCTAGTCTAGTAGAAACCCTATGCCTACAACCGCTTTTCCCCATCTCAGATTCATGATCATGTTTGATTCCCAAATGAGGAATGGTACAAATGATGAATTAAAATCTTAGTGCAGTCGTTACCAGCAACCTCTCCGGTTTGAGACCCCTGCCCACCACTGCCATGTCTAAAATGTATGTCATACACCGTTTCCTTCCCAGTCATTCCATGAATATAGATGCCATGTCCGCATTCGTTTTGAACCTCTGGTCTAGTTCGACGTATTCCTCACCTAAAATCATCTTTGTTGCTTGCAGAACCATCACAGATTGGAACCTAAAAGTGTTTTTAAAATGCCCGTCTGTAATCCTTCCCGTAAAGGCAACCTAAGGCCCTTGGGATTTAAAACTAAAGGTGGTTTGCATATCTACAAATGTCCATCTCTGCCCATTCACCTAATTAATAGAGCTCACCAGTTAATTCACATGTGGGTAAACCACCTCCTTTGCCAATGTTAAATTATAGATCATCTTGATTGTATGCCATCAAACCCATTTCAACCCTCGCTACATTAAAGGCCTCTCTCGCTTCGTCCTTGCACACTCTAGCTCATGCTAGATGTCCTCCAACCTTAATCTCTCAGCTTCCACATTCATTTCTATTGCCCCATTTTCGAGGAAGTCCGTGAGACTATTTCCCTCTTTATACACATGCCGGCGGTTCTTGAAATATTTATCTTCCAAGAGGTTCCATATTGATTTAATGAATTTATTAACCTTCCAATGGATTAGATTCCTCCATACGGCAGTTATAGTTATAAGTGAGTACCCTTCTAAATGAATTTTTTGAGATTTAGGTTTTGAAATGTCTTTACAACTAGTCAGACCATTTGGAACTTGACCTTATTATTAATCCCTTCCATCAGTTTCATCATTTCCACTTCCATGATATTACCTTTCTGATCTCTCACTATAATCTCGTGATAGAAACAACTAGGTTCCCACTTGCAGCCTCATCCAAATTTGCTTTCATCCACCCTTCACTTGGAGGGGTGCAACTCGGATCTAATCTTCTTTTTGGGGATGAATTAACTCGCCCAACCTATTAAATGGGGGATAAAATAATATTGTTAGCAATATAAGGTGAAAATTATTAATTTTTAAATGGAGTTCTTATAATCATTCCATGTAGCATTTTTTTTTATGCCATGTAAATTGTCCTAGCACTCATTTTCTCTCATGAATTTCTATTCATACCTACAAATCACACCCATTTCCCTTCCATATTTGTATAGTTTATAAAACTCTACTCATTTACTTCTAAATCATAATATATCACATCACACAAAGAGATAAGAGAACCTATCAAGATTTATCATTTGTATTATATTTGCATGTTCATGTGTATAGAATCGACTCTTAGATTGAGGTTAGTTTGATTATTGATTACCTTAAATTTATATAAATGACCTAGAGATTTCATGTAGGAAGACATTTTATTCCTCTACATTTTTGGTGAAGCTAAAGGTTTCTTTTTTATCTATGTTAAGTTAGTAAAAAGTGTAAATTTAATATTACTTCCTCTATAAATATTAGGTTTCACGAATATAATGATCAAAATAATTTGGTTAATCTAGGTAATAATCATGGCAAATCACATGGTAGAAATTAGAAACCTAGAAACTAAGAAGAGTGAGAGGTCTCAACTAATTTTTATGGTTGACATGTTGGAAATGTTCTGAAATTAATGCAAGGTTTAGTTTGTACTCATAGTTTGGATCTTTCTTCTCACAACCTTAAACTTGTTTGTAGTTTTGACCTTTGACAAACCAAGGTTTTAGTACCTATAAAAAGCCTTTTCTTGATGCCTATAATTGAAAATTAAAGGTTGAGAAACACTATTAAGACTTGCTATGGAAATGGATAATCATTGAGACATCCTAAAGTACAATCAATCCCTATTGATATATTCATTAATCTTTTAGCAATTAAAAGATACACTAATCAATGTATTAAATAGATGTACTTGTACTTCATGATGATCTTATGTAATGATATATTCAATTATTTCTTGAAAAAAATTCAATGAAGAGCCAAGTAATAGATTAAGTGCATGAAGGATCTATGGTTTTATATTATTGATCTAATCCTTATGACTAATGCAAATACAAAGGAAATAATGGATGTAAAATATTTGAATAGTTGATTATGGTTTTTTGATGATTGGAATGAACGAGGGGTGATATGGACCTTTATACAACTCTTGGTGCATAAATTCAAACATTTTTTATGTGCATGTTGATGGATTATATAATAAAGTTATGTCAAGTGATGTTAGAGCCACACTAAATTAAATTTGAAGAGCATGCTTAGGTTATTGTAGCAGTCTTTAATTGGTTCAAGGGCACCCAAAGAATCTTGATTTGGATAGAGGTAGTACAAATATGAGAACCAAGGCAGTTTTGAGCAAAGTTAAAGTAGTATGTTTGAGTGATAAATGGAAGTTAGGGTCAATGAATCTGCTAAATCAAACAAAATCATATGCTAAGACTATTTGCATAGAACCTTATTCAAAGTGGTTTAATATTAGAAGGTAAAGTACCAAGGATATGCACATTTCCCTTCTACAATAAGCTTGTTCTTAGGAATGCTAAAGAGGGAAGTCGCTCCATATAAATATTTATAAATACTAAAGATACAAGTGCATGACCATTAATAGTCATTTATTTTAGAAGGGAGGGTATGGTGAAAGTGACAACATAAGTTAAGGTCAAAGGTGTGACATAATTAAAAAGAATGGAATTTTAATAATTGCCCGGTCATGCATGTGTAAATATTTTTAAAATCTCCTGCATTTTATTAGTTGAGTAACAATGAAAAAATTTAGTTAAAGCGACATATATTGCAATATCATTTTATGCATAAAATGTCAATACAAATATGGAAGACAATGAGTATAAATCATAGAACCCATTCAATTCACATTTCTCTAAGTAAGTTATAGGATAGCTAAAACTGAGTACACAATTAAAATAATGCTGTAATAAAGAAAATCTATTAAAAAAGTAAACTATGTTTCTTTTAAAAAAATAAATTATAAACAAATCAAATAAACTTATAATATACATGAAATTACTGGTCATACAATTAATTTTGTTTTTCAAATGATAAAATGTTTAGTACAAAATATCTAGATTCTAAAATCAATTATGTTAAACCTTCTCTAATACATGTAGAATAGACAATAATCAAAATAAAAGAGTTAAAATAGTACCATTTTTTAACAGCGGACATGAGACAAATACCTATCCTCCTATCACATCAACGACATACAAATAAAATATAAAAAATCTATTTGAAAAATATCACTTTAACCACCAAACTCTCTCCTAAAGCCATCTAATAATTAGAATAAGGAACAATAGGTACCTGAATTGGTGATGAAATAAAAAATAGTTATCTGCCCCCAAGTTACCAGGTTACCATAAGATCCAAACGCTCAGCTATACCCACATGGGATATGGCCCTACAGTCCACTATATTTTCAAACATCCAACATCACTTACTCGTATAATGTACTTCACTGTATTTCGATAGAAAAAGGCTGGCTTTTCCAATTGAAAAGAAGAAAAAACACGTTTCCTGGACAAGGACTAAAGATTTGAAGCCCGTGAGTGATTACAAGTCTGGTTAGATTGATAATCCAGCTTCTTTTTTCTCCGTTTTATTGCCTCCTCCCTCTGTCCTTTGAAAACTGTTGGAAAGGCATAAAAAAGGATTAAAGAAAGATAGGGCTGATAATAAAAACTGCAGTAGTAGCTTTGGTATTGGTGTTAAGTGACCCCGACAGAGGCAGCCGAGGGGAACCGTGCTTAATCTCATTAGCGTCCTCCGCACAGTATCAATATATAATTGAAAACCATAATAAACTTCTTAAAATGTATAAATTTCTTTCTCAATATAAATTTAATTTCTAATATTTATTTATGTTAAATATTTTTATAATCAAGAAAATATTTAATCAACCAAATAATTAATTGATTTTTTTATACTAAGAGATCTTCTATATTGACATCAAGAAATGCCATATTACTATTGTATACATAATCAATACATATTTATTTCACTTGAATTAAAAAGTATTTTTTTCTTTGTTCAAGGTGTACAACATCTTTTTTCTAGTAGTGATTTGAATACTTATTCTAAGGAGACATTGCCTAATCAATTCAATCTTTGCTCATGATGTTTTTAGAAAATATTTAATTCTTCTAGAGATAATTGTGACAAATCCTTTGATTATTCAATAGCAATAAGAATAGCTGGAAAGCTCTCTAGCAGAATCCTCAATATACTCACCATTATTCTTTGATCATCATGAGTTTTTCATATATCCTATTTTGATTGACAACATCTATTGCATGGATAAGGAAGTTATTCATTGATTCAAAATATCTCCTTCATGAATTTTGAAACTCTCTTATTAATATTTGTAATCTCACTAACTTCATTTCTTAGTAGTTGATAAGAATTTTTTTGGTTATCCCATTATTTCTTTGAATTATCAAATACTACTACAATCCTCGGAAAGATAGACCCCTCAATTTCTTTTTTGATGAAAATTAATGTCTTTTTACCCTTCTTTCAATTTTCATAAAATAAATCCTTCAGAGCTTGAGTGAGAGAATTATATCTTATGTGATCTTGGGGTCCTAGATATAATTTTTCTAGTAATTTATAAATCTCTTGTGATCCAAAACAATATTTATCTATATACTTGCATATTCATAATTCTTAGAATTGAAATGTAGAATCGATGGTTGTGTAATATTTCTATTGACATTGGCAATCACAAATCAACTCATTTGCTAAGACTATTGTATTTTGCTACCAACTTGATAGAACAAGTAGAGACTCAAGAGTGTGTAGAAGAAAATCATTTTTTTATAATAATATAGTATAATGATACTAAATTACACACACCCACTCATGAGAATTTATAGTCAAAATTAATAATTTTATTGATAAAAATCCTTTATCATAAGAACACACTTTTAAACAAATCATCATCCTTTGTTTTTGTTTTGATTAAAAAAAGTGAGGGAAGGACCTGAACTTGTATAGAACAAAAACAACATAGGAACAAAAAAAATAGAGAAACAAATCAAGCAAAACCAAATCTTGAACCCAAAAAATTCACCCCCAAGTGCTTGACATGCAAATGGAATCCATCTTAAGAAGAATTTTTTTCCTTTGTTGTATAATTATCCAAGAAGATTCATTAACCAAATATTTATCCTTTAAAGAAGAAAGGAGAGAGACCCCCTCAAAGTGTCTAACTAATGGAACAATACCGAAAGAAGAACAAGGTGGAGAAGAAACAACCTTGTCTAGAACCAAAACATGAGGAACAATAGGTTAACCAAAATTTTGAGTAGCAAGATTATTAGTCATCTGAGTAGGAGGAGGAGGAGTCACAAGAGGCGAGTGAAACTCCAAATCCTCACTGAAAATAATAGAATCTTCTAGGTACACACTAAGATGGTTCTAGGTAGAGAATTCTTCCACCAAGTGGAAGAGGATGCTTTTATGAGAGCCATGGGGACAATCATAGGTCAAGTGCCTAGTGACAAAAAATTCTTGCAATGAAATGAGACACACTCATAATCCAAAATCTGGGACCATGACTCTAGCCACTAACTTGAAGCACAACCTCACAAGGCAATGATTTTGACAAATCAATCTCCATTAAAAAATGTGCATATGAGGTGTGGGTAAAGTTCTTCAAAGCAAGATCCACTTTCAAGAACCTACCAAGAGCATTACTGTAAGGGGAGATCTGGAAATCTTACACAAATAGGTAAAATATCAATGGATTCCTTCAAAGGGTTAAATGAAGGAGCCCCATACAAAATCTAAAGAGGATGAAAATTACATTCCAAAAAACCATTATCTACAACATCCTATCTATCCTTAGAAGAATCAAAATAGACAACAAAAACCCCTTTGGTAGAAGGGTAAATCTTGATCTTGCCCTCCACTAAAGGTGTCCAATGCTTAGATCCAATGATGTAGGTCAATAAGAGAATACTACAATCAAAAAAATCTATAGATCAAGCCCTTTCGAGGGAAGAAATCAATAAAGTTGATTACTTACTACCCAAGAGAAATTAGAGAGAAGAGACACCTATGGACACACAATAATAGAGACAAACTCCACCATATTAGACTTATGACAACAAAAAAGGAGCTAGATAAAGGAAAATCCAAACCTAAAGGAGACATGTATCGAGATTAGAACATTGAGAGCCACTCATAACCAAAGGTACAAACATCTCCACCATAGGGGGAAAATGATTCAAAGTAGAACCCTCCCTCATAGGGAAACACTAAGGACCAACAGGAGCAAGGAGAGTCAAATCCACCACTAGATCATGTATGCAGTAGGGAACAAATTTATTGAGTAGGAGAAAAGAAATTGAATGAGCAAGAGAGTGGGAGGAGCAAGAGAGTACCATCATCAACCTTTGTTATGTTACTCTATGTGTGTGCGCAATTTGTATGATTTGTATTTTAAATTTTTATTCTTGTCTTGAGATCAAAGTTTCTTACTCAACTTGATAATCAAATGCAATTTTTACTTTTACTTTTAGCTTCTAACATGTCTTGCACTCTAAGTCTACAACTTGATTTGACATACCTTATACTCTTGGTATGACTTTTTCTCTTTGTACTTGAGCTACATACTCTAAATATCTAACTTGAATTTCCATCCAAGACTCTACAATGACTTGACATGAATCATTATAATATTTGCATGATTTTGGTTTTTTAGAAAAGTATGATATTGAATTGCGACCTAAAAGGTGAGTCAATCAACCTTGGATTTGATTCTTTGAAATCCTTAGAGATTGAATTTTGTTGTGATGCAATGATTGTGGTTTCCTTTGTTTTTTCATGACATCTTAGTCAAGTGAATGTTCTTTACACAATGTCATCAAATCCCAATGATTCTTAACTCATATGTGTGTGCCCCTGTTTGCATACCCTTTTTTTTAGGTACTTTCTATGCACATTAAGATGTTCTTTATTTTCCTACATCCACTTCTTGGTGACACATAGATTCAATGAACCTGTCTTGGCTCTCCCTTTTCGCATTATGGGGGGGTTTCTACTGTTGGTGCTAATTCTTCCTTGGTTTCATTTTTTGGAGCGATCTATGTATCTAGGTCCTTTTTGTATGTACTAGGTGGATGCAATGATTGGTTACCCATGCATTTTGGTGAGATGGAGAATTTAACATATAGACATTCTTGGATTCCTATTTCTATAGGTGACCATCTATTTTCACTTGATTAGTGTTCTTTAAACTATTAGTAGCTATGCAATTTGTATCTTTTATTTTTAGATGTTTTCCTTTGTTTTCCATCCTATTTGGGTAGTATCGTTGAGAGCACTCATGCAGATTCTTGTCTTCTTGATCTTAATCATCATTTGTTTTAGAGGAGGTTCTTTATTTTCATACTATAACACTCATCATTTGATAGTTTTCTACGAATTATTTGTGTTTATACGATGTTCTTCATTTTCCTATTCTTTTTGGGACATCAATTTAGAGGCTTTTCAATCTTTCATTTTCCTTTATCTCTTTTGGAGAGGAGTTTTTCCCATGATATTTTCTCCCCTTTTCCCTAATTGTGAGATATTAGATTGTTTGTATATGGTCACCTCATGAAGCCTTGTTTGTTGGGACCCATCATTCATTCTTTGTTTTTTATGCACTCACTTTTTAGGGCTTTTAGCTACTTCCTAAGTTCAATTTAAGGGGGTGTTATAGTAAGCATGCATTAGCTAATAATTAATTAATCTTTAATTGATTGTTAGTCTAACTATTTCATATACTTAAGCTAAACTTATGAGTGTTTTTTTATTGAGCTATTATTAGATCATTCTATCTCATAATTAATTAATCTTTAGTTGATTGTTAATCTAATTATTTCATATACTTAAGCTAAACTTAGGACTGTGTTTTTATTGAGCTATTATTAGATCATTCTATCTCATCACATAGGATGTTGACACTTTTCATGATCTCATCCTTTTATCATTTAGGGTTGCTCCTATAAAGCACTCACCCTTATTGTATTATCTCAAATATTTCCTTGAATATTCTTGAGGTTCATTTTGTAAGTTTTTTTAGTTGAGGATATAGAAACTCATTATTTGCAACTCTCTATGTGTGGAAGGTGTTTTTGTTCATTTTTTGATCTTGCATCACATATTATTCACAATTCTAACAATAATTTAGTAAAGAAGAATTTATATTGTTGCATATTTAAGATGTAATTTGTAAGGCTTGATAAGAATACCATATTTATCTTTCTTCTAAAATAAAATATTTCATTTCCAATTCATTACTTTTATTGATCTTTGATAAGTTGAACATTTTTTTGTGACAACCTAACTTTCCTAAATGTCAACAGAAAGGTAGTTCAACCATGAAACCACCATGAAATTTTATATGAAAAGAAATGATGAGTATCAAACTCCGAGACCAAAGGAGATAATAATAGAAAACACAAATTATTAATTCATGTTGAAAAGAGAAAACTATAGAATCACAACTTGCTAAAGTTGTTGCAAAATCATAAGTAAAGGCAAAAATTTGTTTTACATAAATTTAGGCTAGTAAAATAAATTCTAATTATAACCATATAAATCAAATCTAGTTGTCAAAAAATAAAAATAAATGTGTTTAAATATTAAATGAGGATATGTTATTATTTATAAGAAAGAAAATAAAGAAAAATTATTGATTATCAAGTTATATAAATTGATTCTTTCAATCTATAAGGTGTATGAGAGTTTGTATTCTTAGAAATTTTTGTGATTCAAATTTGATTTCTTCAAGTTCAAACATGAGCATTATGGCCTTAAACTAATACAAAAGAGTGAAATAAAATAATATTGTGTAGATCCATTCACATTATCCTTCATTATGTCAAAATTTATCAAGAAATATTTATGAACACCATAGGGGATATTTCCAATTGGTTTAAAGGATAAAGTTCACCAAGGCCAACCCCCTAAAAAAATATTTTTATTCCTTTTAGAAAATGTTTGTAGATAACATATGTTGACATACATATGGTCCATATAACTTTGATTCTTTTGTCCCTTACAAAATAGAAGTGTGCTCTAAATATTTTGTTCTTGAAAATCAAGGTGAAATAATTGCACATTGAATGATTTAAATACTAAGAAATGGTAATAAGTTGCACAGAAATGTGTCAAGTCAACTCACAATACCTAACAAAAAGAGATGAGAAAGTCATAGTTTGAAAAAAATAATAACATTTAACTTATATTTAATCAAATAAAAATCTGAAAACATCTCAAAAACCTTCAAAATCATATACATAATGTTATCTTAAAATTTTCAATGACTTTACACTTATAATTATTTTTAGTAACATAACAAAACATAACATAATTATAAAGTAAATCTCACAATTCAAAACATATATATTTAATCTAACTTTAATAGATATTTTATTATTTATTCTATGCATACACTATTATGAAATCTTAAAACAATGTCAACTTTCAAATCATATATTATTTTTCAACTCTTAAAATTATGTCACACTCTACTATTTATTACTTATAATATAAGAAAATTGAATTGCATTTTTTTGGGGACAAAATTCAACTGGTTGGAAATTTCTTATTGAAGATCATAGTAGGAGCATCCAGTCGAGTCAATGACTGCAGGAAAATTACGATTTGTGGGAAGTCAAGTTTTAATGTTAAACCGTTGGCCACAACACTAATTCATGTGACAATGAGAATGTCTGAAAATGTATACGTGACGTTATGTGTGTGCTTAGCATTGGTTATGGTATGAAAGAGTAAGTTTTTATTTAACTGATCTTCCTCAAAATTGTAGAAGATATGGTTGTGGTCTAATAGTCAAGCCAAAATTAGCATGTTGGGCCATTTAGCTTGATAATTCATATACACAAATGTTAAATGCCATTCAACAATAAGGTGTGTCATGCCCATAATTTTATACTACAAAATCCAACATTTATTTTTATTTTTTAAAACACTTAGTTAAGTGTCATGCCTTCATTTGGTGTTGAGTCAAAAAGAAAACAAACAAACAAATGCCACAACCTTTATAGTTGTCACGCTTACTCCAATAAAAAATAAAAAAATAATTATTGAAATTACACTTTCATTTAGTCATACCAACAATACTGTTATAGCTTCTTACACAATTGGGCTTTAATAGGAA
Source organism: Sequoia sempervirens (assembly GCA_007258455.2). Classification (NCBI taxonomy): domain Eukaryota; kingdom Viridiplantae; phylum Streptophyta; class Pinopsida; order Cupressales; family Cupressaceae; genus Sequoia; species Sequoia sempervirens. The sequence continues at coordinate 628,921,941 of VDFB02000003.1, forward strand.
AAGGGTTATGTTAGTCAATTTGCTACCAAATCAACATATTTCTAGACAACCTCTAATTTAAATAATAATGTCATTATTAAATTTTGTTTTAACATTATTATCAAGTTTAAATTAAACCTAATAGTAGTATTAAGGTGAACTCTCCAATCATTATATTTACATTATTTTATTATTATCTTTTTTTGTTTTGGCCATCATAATACCATTATCCCAATTTAACCCTAATAACATTGTCCTTATTTAACCAAAATAGTACTAATAATATTTACTCACCAATTACAGTAGTAAAGTACTACCCATTAACTATCAATGATTTACTAGTTTCATCACTAATATAATCATTATTAATCCATTTTATTTTAATACTATCATTTTACTCAAACCAAAATGTTTCTTAATATTAACATTGATATTAAATGTAACTTTAATACCTCTTTAGTATACCCTAGGCTTCAATAGTTTAAATTACATTACCATAAATTCACTTTTTAATTTAATGCTTAAATGGGAAAAATAAAACCCTTTGATTGTCTACATTTTCACTTCAAAATATTAATATTACTATCATTTTTTTAACCACTCTAGATAATAATACTATTTTTAAATTCCCAACCAATCCTTAGTAAAATTATTTATTACTCTTTAATACTCTTTTTGATAATAGCCCCAACATTTAACATTTCACCTCAAAATAATTATAATTCACAAATTAATTGCTAAATATCCATTCTATTAATTTAATTATTTAAAATTATATATCAACTCTATGAGATAAATTTTGAGGTTACAAAAATTAATAATTAAGTATTACAGATAGATATATTTTAATTCTCTTACATAATCTCTATTTTATTCACTCACTAGTTAGTTACTAAATTCCCATTCTATTTACTCCCAACTTAATTACTAAATTTCCAATCTATTCACTCAACAAGCTAATTACAATATCTCCATTTTATTTACCCATTAACTTTCTAATTGAATGTAAACACTAACCCTAACATTAATTCTAGTTGTAACCCTAATTAAACCTTAACCCTAACCATAATTGAACCCTAACCCTAAACTAACTTTAACCCTAACTATAGTTGAATCCTAATCCTAACCTTATTTGAACATTGACCCTAATTGAATATGAACCCTAACCATAACCCTAATTAAGTCCTAATTGAATCTTAACTCTTATAGTAATTGTAAGCCTAACCCTAATCCTAGTTGAGGTCTAACCTCAACCCTAACACTAACCCTAAACTTTATCCTAGAACCTTTACCCTAATTGAAAATCAATTGAGCCCTAACCCTAACTCTAATTGAATCTTAACCCAAATTAGACCCATCCCTAACACTAATTAATCCCAAACCCTAACCTTGATCCTTATTTTAGCCCTAACTCTTATCTTATCTCAAAAATCCTAACCCTGACCCTAATATCTATATGTAACCTTAATTTAACACACAGATTGGAAAGTATGAAACAAATATATTATATTAGAATACATTATAGATTGATATAATAATATTATATTATATGATATAATATAATAATATTATATTATATTATATTGTATTATATTATATTGTATTATATTATATTATATTATATTGTATTGTATTATATTATATTGTATTGTATTATATTATATTGTATTATAATATATTATAATATAATATAATATAGTATAATATAATACAATACAATACAATATAGTATAATATAATACAATACAATATAATATAATATATTATATTATATTATATTACATTATAGATTGTACTATATTATATTGTATTGTATTATATTATATTATATTACATATATATGATATAATATATTCTAATATAATATATTTTATATTTTAATATATTATATTATTGTATTGTAATATCATAATATTATATGTAATCTATTATATATAATGTGATATAATATTGTATAAATATAATATTATACATAAAGAAAAAAAATCAAACTTATAAATATATTTTAAATATAAATTTTAGAATATATTAATATATTATAGATTGATATAATAATATTATATTATATTATATATATATATCATTATATAATTATGTAAAATAATATTATTATATATTTTAATATATTATATTATTGTATTGTCATATCATAATATTATATATAATATATTACAATAAATGCCATAATATTATATTATACAAAAAATAAAATAAAATAAAAATTATAAATATATTTTAAATATAAAATTTTACAATGTTTATTAATATAACTATATTTATATCAAAAATATTATATATATTTATTACCTTATATTTTTGGTATATAACATTATATATTCTATAATATATTTAAACATGTATAAAAAAATACGAAATCTAAAATAAAAACTAAACACACATTTAGTTTTAAAACTTAAAAATAAACATGATTAAAACCAAAGTAAATAGTAAAAATTATCAAATAATTTAATTTTAAAAATTTCATATAACATTTAGTTTTAAAACTTAAAAATAAACATGACTAAAACCAAAGTAAATAGTAAAACTTATCAAATAGTTTAATTTTAAAAATTTCATATAAACAAAAATTTCATATAAGCTGGATATCTTCCATGACTGGAGAATCATGGAGAATAATGCCTTCAAATGTTTGATTCTTATTAATGACTAATTGTCAGATTGTCAAACCCGAGCGTCAGTTTCTTGAAAGTTTACAAAATCATTTATTCTAGATAAAAAAAATTATACGGCACAGCCATTTAGTGCAGTCAAGGACGGTACAGCCATCGGATGGCATGCACATGGCTCTCCACGCCTTTTTGTAGGGCAGCGGCTATCCAGCCCGAATGCACCGGGGCATGGATGGCTGCACTATCCATGCTGCATGCCTCATCCATCCTACGGCCGGATGGTAGTTTCTCAATTCTCTCACCTCGCCTCAAATTCGGTGCAAACTCTGCAGAGTTTAATTAAAAAGGTGATAGTTAAACCAGATGAAAGCAACCCAGCCACTATATAAATATTAAAACTTATATTATTAATTTAAATGCTGTTCGCTATTTGTGATGTTTGTGATGGCGTTTAATAAAAATAAAAATAAAATTTTTTAAATATTAAAATTTAGCATTTAATTAAAAAGATAAAATTATATTTCAATTTTAATTTTTGTTAAATATATATTTTATTTCTTTTTGTAAAACTTTAAATATTTAACTATAATTTTAAAATTTAAAAAATACTTAAAATATTTATAAAATTTAATAAATTTTTTTTAAAAAATTTAATGTAAAATATATAAATATTTAATTAAGACAATTATTTCTTTAATATTAAAATTTTGATATCTTTAATATAAATTAATAATAGAAATTTTGATGATTTTTATTTATAATTTTTAAATTTGATTTTAAATAAATCTTTAAATTTGAAACTTTTTTAATATAAAATGAATATAAATTCTAATGTTTGTTTAATTTTTTAGAATATATATATATATATATATATATATATATATATATATATATATATATATATATATATATATATATATAGTATAATGACTTAATCCTCATAGAAAATGGAGGTTTACCATCAAATCATATCTAATTTAAAGTAAATTATATGATTAATATAATTTTGTGGAGCTCTAAATATATTATAATGCTAAGGATAATACTAATTGAATCCTTATGTCAACTCTAAATCTTACTTGAGCGGAAATTCTAATCCCTTGTATGATAATAAGTTAACCCTAATCCTCATTGTAATAGTTAATAATTGATTATTATATTAATAAAAAAACTTTAAATTATATATTAACTAACCCTAATAATAAGTTAAGTTTGTTATTAACTTTTTATTGCTATATTAAGATATAATTATTAATATATTATAAAAATAATTATAAGGACAAATAAATTTTTAATATAAAATAATATTATTCTTATATCATTATTATCCTAATTGAAGCCTGTTTTTCATTGAACTTGAACCCAAAGCATAATTGAACTTTTGCAAACCCTAATTGTAATACTTTGAACATTTACAAATGCTAATTGTACCTCAAACCATATAGGTAAACTTAAAATTTAGAGAATATGAATGATTTTTTATTTTTGAAATGTTTTGAAGATATTTCATTTTTATTCATATTTTTTATTGAAAAATATTACTTAAATAAATCTATATTAAAAAACATCAAATGATATTTTGTTGTAAAAATATCTTGAATATTTTTTAATTTTAAGTATATTAATTTAGAAACTTACCTTTATATGAACAAGCTAACCATTATTCTAATTGTATATCTTAATACTAATTAAAGATGAACCCTAACCATAACCCTAATTAAGTCCTAATTGAATCTTAACTCTTATAGTAATTGTAAGTCTAACCCTAATCCTAGTTGAATTCTAACCCCAATCCTAACCCTAACCCAAAAATTTAGCCTTCAATCCTTACCCTAATTAAACATCACTTGAACCCTAAATCTAATTGAATCTTAACCCAAATTAGACCCTAGCCTTAACACTAATTAATCCCCAACCCTGACTGTGATCCTTACTCTTGCTCTAACCTGATCTTATCTTGGAAATCCTAACCCTAACCCTAATAGATATGTAACCTTAATTGAACATAAAACCTAACCTTAGGATCTATCTTAGAATCCTAACCTTAACCATAACCCTAATCTTGTTGAAATTCAACCTTAATTAAACTAAATCCCTAATCCCATCCCACTGAAGTTCGATCCTAATTGAACCTAAACACTAACCCTAAGCTTTATTCTAAATGCAACACTAATTAAACCCTAAACTTAAGCCTAAATGAAACCTAAACCTAACATTACTTTAGCCCTAACTATAATTGAATATAATCCTAACCTTAGTTGAACCCTAAACCTAATTGAATATAAATCATAACCATAACCATAATTAATTCCTAATTGAATCTTAACTATTACCATAATTGTTGTAATGCCCCGCCACGCAACCCTAGGGGAAGTTGCAAACTACAAACAATCCACAACAATTTTTTTTTTTAAAAATACAAATACATGTATGATTACAACACCAACCAACAATCCCCTAAGGTCACGAAACAAAGATTATTTAAAAACATGAATTAAAACAACATGCATGAAATGAAACATAACAACATTCACTTAACTAGCTAAAGCACATACATTCCATACATGAGATTTTCCTTATGACCATGAGATCCTTCATGGTTACCAATGACAAAAGTTATATAATTACAATTACATCTCTCATTCCCAAAATGAGGTAAATCAATAACATGATTGTTTATTACAATTTCCACCTCGATAAAAATGAGGGGCAAATAAAACACAAGAGCAACTAACATAAATGAAACCAAGTAGCAACTGGATCCCACGAGCTCTCCAACCCGAAAGTCTCGTCCACATATGCCAATGCCAAAACAACAGAGCAAGGTGCATGTTCCACCCAACCAAGTGATACCCGAAGGCTCACCCCTATGCTAGGAGATAGTAACAAGGGTTTCAGGTCAAGACCAACAACCTCTAAACATAGGCAACATGACTCAACTGAAAAAGGATACAAACATGACATCACATGAGACAAAGGTTACAATGCTTCCAGATTTGAAGTAAATAATCACATCACGAATGTAAGCAAAACATTGACTTAGGAGAAGTGTCATCACAATGTCACATGGGATATCCTGACAAGTCTTCCTAGGTCTCGGCCCCCATCTCGGGATATCCTGGTAACCTCTAACGACTCCCGGCCCCACATGCAACCCAATGTAGAATCAGTTATCTTTCGAAGGGACAAGATAACGATCTTTCCATTCCAGGCCTTCTCATCTCATCCCAAGTCTATACAAACACTTACGTCCATGAGTGAGGCAAAATTAATCTTTTTAAATGTTGGTACCACCTATGCTAATTAATTGGTTTAAGTTTTCAATGAATTAACCAACTTACATTGAGATCTCCTGGCACCACTTTGTGTGCTAGCCCCCAATGCAAGCCACTTCTCTAAGACAACACGTGGAACTATGCCACCACCAAAGGGTACTCAAGTACAAACTAGGGATAATGAATCCCTAAACACGACATGAAGTAGACAAAACCTGCCCAAGATAATCAAATATAACACTGGATGCACGTACGCACTACCCATGGCAAACAAGGTTGATTGACATGCTGACAACCCCAAAACACATAAATATGATTCAATCTGGAAGACTTACGAGAACCGACTCAAACCCAACAAGAATAAGCACCCCATGACAAAAGAAAGCTTGCAACCAACATAGGGAAATCTACCTTTGGATTTTGTAAATCGAATCATTCATCACATTAGTGCATTTAAAAAAATTAAATAAACTAAGTTCTTGCACAATCACATAATGGTTTGAATGTTTGTTTGATTCTTGTTGACGCAATACACACAATATCTTTAAATCAATTTCTTTTGGTAACCAATGATTTCCCATAAACCAATTTTCATTTATCCTTTAACAAATATCTCATTATAATTTAAATACTTGTTGATGGTGTTTTTATGCACTTCTCAACACAGGCAGTGCATAGGCGCACTACCTCTCTTGAAAGACAATTTCCCACAATCGAGTTGCAGAACACTATCCCAAGGTCTCTCGGATGTCAGGTCATGACAGTGCTTAGATACCTCAGTAGTTTGATGTGATTTGCTGGAATCACAAGGCGACCTTACAGGAATACAGAGTATGAGCACAAAGTATGAAGTTGGATCTTCGAATAGGAGTTTTTAGCATGAAAGCAGTTATGTGTTGGCTGTAGGTTCAAACAGCAGTCTCAAACTCCATCTAGTTGTTAGATTTTGCTTTATAATGTGCAATGAACCTTGGTATTGTTCAGTTTCTAAAGAAAGTGAAAAAAGAGCGAAGGGGAAGAAAAGTTCCTAAAGCCCTGCTTGCGAAGGTGATAATGGGTTCTGCAATGGACAATTCCTTGAAAACAATATCCCATTAACCCGAGGATTTCCACAGTATCATGGAAATTGTGCTATCTTCTAAGGGCTGCAGATTTTTATCCTTCATCCACCACATACATGCATGAACTAAAGATAAGTGTTTGGGTAGCTTTAATCAAGTCCAGGCTAACTTTGCACAGCTATCTACTTTCAGCAAACAACAAAAAGTATGGACTAAGGGATCATCAACAAAATAGGAATTTTCACAATCAACCAACAACATTCCTAAGATTATCCAAATAACATGAACAGCTAACTAAACAACAAAGAGATCTAAGCTAACATCTAATATTGGAGAAGTGAATCAATTAACATGAGAGAAAACAAGGAAATGCACCAAGTCAATGCTATTTCTTATAAATTTCAGCAGCATGCCTTTACAACAATTCAACTCTCTCTCTTTGCAAATGAGGGGAGAGCTCTATTTATAGTTTTCTAAAAGTCAAATGAATGGCCAAGATTCATTACAATTGTGTGGCCAAGATTCATTACAAAATAGGGTTTCACCTACCCCCAAATAGATTTACAATTAAAAAACATCCTTTTGTCTTTTCCCTATTTTGTCATCTAGTGGATGACACTATTTGCATTTTTCGTCCTGTAGCTAATTACTGTTTTCTTGGCTATAGCTACACTTCTGGGAGGTCTTCTTTCTTGGCTGGGCTGTCTTTCCATTCTTCGGAGGCTACATGCTCTATGTACTTGAGGATGACGGCCTGGGGCTTGTCTACCTCGAGGAACTCGCATCTCAACGACTGGTAGCTCCATTCTTTGGCGTTCTCCTCCAGCTGTTTCCAATCCTCGTCATACTTTGAGCCCTGATCTCTAAAGAGCTCTGATCTATCGAAGGCACGGGCAGCGAAACTCAGGAAGTCCGTTGTGATATCTCCGGCTGTCCCATCCTTCATCTTTTCCTCAAAGTATGACCTGACCTTTTCTGCATCCAATTGCACCGTGGGCATATCATGGCCCGTTATCAGCTTAAGGTATTCGGCGCATTCTGCCCAGATTTCTTTGATCCATGCAATATCCGGATCCACCCTACTCTAGATTTGTTCCATCCTTTCCTTTCGGTTGATGAGGTCTCTGCGCCACACATCCACCAACCAGTGATCCTCCTTCTTTAGTTCGAGTTTTTTTTCCCACGTGCTTTCTGGTATTTGAAGGATGGCCTCAACCCTTTGGAAGGCGGAGTCATAGATCACAGGGAAGCTGGTGCAAAGTTTCTTCGTGCCTTCCAAGGATTGAATCAGGTCCAGGAACTTATTGGCTATTGGCACAGCCAAGCTGATCCCTACGTTACCAATGCTTATGACCTGCTGGAACCAATCCTCAGTGGTCCTCTCCAAGTTTTTCCTCCTCTCTAGCTTATCTATTTGTTCCTTGGAGAGCAGCTGTGGCGTGGCCGTCTAGGTAGTGGGGAGGTCATCTATTGAAGACCACTGCTGGATGTAGTCGGTTAGGGCAGCAACTTGCACCTTTAGCTCATCTTTGGTGACCTTGTTCTGTTTAATTAGATGCACTACCGTGGCCACTGACTCCTCCAGATGTCTGACCTTCTGTTCCCTGGTGGCTGTCCCCAGGTCAATAGTGGAGATGCTGTAGCTAACTCCGGCCTGGCCAACAGTTGGCATTGCTACTTGTGTTGCCCGGGAGCCAGAAGCGTCCATGGTTATCTTGGAATGGACCTTAGGCTTCTTCTCCTTCTTTGTGGTGGCTAGACATCGAGCCAAGATGGCTTCCAATCTCGATCTTGGGTCGCTCAGAACAGGAGTAGACTTTTCAAGCTGCTTTTCCAGCCAATCGGGCATAACAGATTTGTCCCTGGGTGTATCATGGCTACCTTCACCCTTCTCCATTAACTGTAAGATTTCTACCTCTTCTTCCTTTTGGGCTTCTCCCTTTTCTTTGGCAGCATCCTCCTCCTCGTCAAAGTCTTGATAAAACACGAGTTATTTAACGGGTCCCTTCGTAGTTAGTATCCGGGTGGGATCTTCTTCTCCTACCACCTCTTCTTCTTTCTTTTCTTCAACAGCCTCAGCCTCAGGGCTCTTCTCAATGTGGGTCTCGGCCTCAATGATATCCTTTTCAGGTTATCCCTCTTGCGGCTGTCCCTCTTCACCATGTGGTGACTGTTTTGTCTCCTCCCAACATCTTTTGGCTGCTGAGCCAACTCTTCTTCCTCGTCTTCAGAGAAGACCCGAATAATTTCCTTGGCACCCGAGCCATCCTCTCCATCCCCGCCCTCGGAAGAGCCTGTCTCTTCTTCCTTGTAGGCAACCTTGTCGATGGTTCTATGCTCATATTCAGGTTGCTCATAATAATCGTCGGCCTCCTCTTCGATAGGCTTTGAAGCCTCTTGTTCTATCTCCTCCAACTCTTTGGAAATCTGCATCGTGGCCTCCATGGCCGGCGGACCTGTTGGTGGTTGCGAAGGCTGAGCCGTTGCGAGGGCTTGGGCGAGGGCTGCCTGAAGTGCGGGGTCCATTAGGAGTTGCGAGAGCTCGAGGGAGCTTCTCGCGGTCTTGTATGTCTTCGAGCCACGGTGGAAAGAGGCAAGCGATGCACTATCCATTGCAGAACCTTGAGGGAGGTAATGGGTGACATGGCAGCAGTAGAGGAAGGGGAAGTGGTCATGCTAGAGGAGGATTCAATATTGATTATCGACCCGGCCGGGGGTGAAGAGGCAAGGTGAACAGAAATGTCCACCACCAGTGGAGATGAGGCGATTGCGGCCCGAGAGGCGGGTAGCACACCAGTTGGGGGAGGAAGGAGCAAGGGGGGCTGCGCCTCTATTGTAGTCATTGTCTGCTTGAGTCTCTTGGGGGATGAGCCTCCCGTGCCTTTACTTTCTTTTCTCTTTGAAGTGCGTAGTATCTTTGTTTTACGCTTCTTTTCTCTGGGACTGGTGATGGGGGGCAGAGTCTCACGGTGATGGGGAAGTGACCGATGATGTCCTCATATATGGCTCAACAGCTTTTGAGTGCTTGATAAGTTAAGTCACTGTCGTTTGGTTATTGCTGCCCTTGCCCATCAGCCTCCTTAATTCTTGAGCTATATGATTAGTTACATGATGGTATCCAAGTCCTCGACCTCTTGCTCATCCCAGTCGATGGAGGGGATTTCCAGGTCAGCAACCGCAGGGTACCTCATGTGCACAAGGGTGGATTCATCCTCCTCAAGTTGATCAGGCACCGGGGAAATAGCTGTACCCTCCTCAAAAACTGTACTGTCATCTGCATGTAGTGTCTCATGCGGACCTCCTTATCATCTTTACAATCTACCCATAAATCTTCGACATGGTACTTGTGAGCGTATGCCGGCCCTAGCACCTTCCTGACATAGCCGTGTGGGTCCATTCACGGGCGAGCCGTGTACCATTCGAAGTTATATTCCTTAAGTTCCTTTTCTGAGTTGCCGGCGCATTGAGATGTTTGTAGTCGATACAGGCCCTGGCCGAGGGTCATGGGATAAGGGATCCGCGGTACATGCTTTTGGCCAAAGACCATCTGAATATGTTGGAGCTGCCGGGAAAGCTCCAGGAGAATGATCCGGTCGTTCGGGTATCTTGGCAGCCTGTTCGGCTGCTCCGTGAATCCCTGGGCTCGAATGTAAGTGAACTTGGGGAATTGAATATATATGAAGGCATACTCCCTCAGGAGTGCCCTGGCGCTGTGAGATACCCTTCTCTCGAAGTCCCCAGCCACCAATCTGATAATGTGGCCTATGAAGGCATCATTGACTCGGCAGTACTCCTTCTTGAAGTACCGGTATTGTAGCTGAGGGTACCGGTCAAAAGGCTTGAGCCCTCGTTTGTGATCCCCATTTGGTGCCACAAAGAGCCCACTATACTGTCTCTGACCTGCCAAGGAGTATACCAGGTATGAGGTCATGTAGAACTTGTTGCTTTTCTTGACATTCACGAACTGCTCGTGGACGCAGTTGCTGATAATACTCCCCCAGTCGAACGAGCTCTTGGTTTTCACGTCCTTGTTTCCTCGTATGATTTGCTCAATATAGTAAGCCATCCACTCCTGGAAGTAGGCGGCTGCTGGGAGGGCCACGACCCTGCTTAGCATGGTCACCAAGTCGTGATAGTCTTCTTAAAAATCGCTGCGGAACAGCTCTTGGGGAACCTTTGCAGCACTGCCCCGTTTTTCCTTTAACCAGTAAATGTTGATTAACTTCTTGATGCTCAATGGATTGGCATCCCACGCCGCTTGACACTGCTCCAAAGTGGGGACTTGCATATGTGGGAATGTAGGAATGTGGAATGTTTTGGCGGTTACTCAGGAACAGCTATCGACCAAGGATATTCCCTCTTGTCCACCGTTATTCGAATTATAGGCTTTGACTGGCCAAATTACGGTTAAAATTTTCCTCAGAGGAAGGAGAGCTGAACTTTGGAAATTCCCACTTTAGCATAATCGAGCATTCTTTGTTTTAGGGTCGACCTTGACCCTCTGGGTGAACTCATCTATTTCCACCTGGCCGATATTGGTATCCGAGATCTCTTTCCAGTCAGTCGAGACCTTTGACTGGAGTGGTTCCCCCTGAAATTGAAACTTCATTTGGTCATATAGATCCTTTCCACGAAGGCGACCTCCCAGACTTCTTACCCTTGTCCTTTTCGGTAAAGGCCCCTGAAGTTCCTGCGACCGATTCCATATATCCTGCAAGCAAAGGGCGAAGTCAGCACAACAAAACACCAAAAACGTTAATGTTTATCCGCATTGGGAGCATATCATCTAAATAATCATTCAAATACATCGTAAATTTAATCCTCAGATGATATCGATTTCATTTTAGAGCAATTGGACAATTTGGGCTCGGAGGGCCGGACTTCCCTGGCAGGAATGCTGTCAGGAAGGGAAAACACGAGCAAAAGCTCCCGGAGACCCCTGTTGGTCAGATTTTGATGTTCTAAGAGACCCATGATGGAGAATGGCATGATTTAGGATGTGGGTCGAAGTTAGATTCTCAATTTGAATTGATTTGGGTTGATTTGGGAAGCTCCGGATGTTTCAGGCCGGAAGGCAGTAAAGGTTAGGAAGCCGACTGCGGCGGACATCGGACGGAAGTCAAGCGAATTTGGAAATCAAGGCAAAAATGGCGATCTGAGGAGTTCGGTTTGCGGTTCCTGAAGCCGGGGCGACACTCGAACTAGAACCCCGGTAGGAGGCCTTTATCGGCCCCGTAGCCGGTGAGTTGCAACCAGACTGGCGGCGGAGAATCTTTGGAGCAGGAGAGGCGAGAGGCCGACGAGAGGAGTTAAATCATAGAAGATTTTACCGCGCTGTGATTAAGCGTGAGTGAAAATTGAACTCGAACCAGGAGAGCAAAGCCCAACGACCAGGGAGATCTTAACCAACTCCACGGCGTAGGTGTAGCCCGGTAGGGCAGGAGGCGAGCGATCACCACAGTCACGGTATAAGGATTTTAAGCGAGGATAAGGCAATGATTAGCAAAAGCGTCCAAAGTCTGATAGCCCGATCTAGAAAACTTAATTCCATGAAGGGGTAAAAGCGGCGAAGGCGGACGGCGAAGGATGGGCTGGGGCCCGGCGAAGGTTAATCAATCTTCAGATGGCCAAGGAAAGGACGGGACCCGGAGGGCGGGATGTAGACTGGATTTCACCGCCGAGGTCAGATTTAATGCAAAAAATGTGAAGGGTATTCGGGGGACGGAATCCCGATGACCCAGGCCCGACTAGGGAGGCGGCCGCCGGCATGCAACTATACGTGAAATGGAGCAGCGAAGGAGGGGACCGGGCCCGAGGGGGCCGGTCGCCCTGTGTGAAGAACAGCCGCGCAACGGGCGAGTTCTGTGCCGAGAGGGGGGATCATTGCATTGAGTTTGGGCAATTTCTAAAACATGGGTTTCGAGTGCGATGAGGTGATGTTCAATTTTACGTAATTTAATTCAGTGCTCACTTTAACGAAATCCAAAAAGATCAAAAACAACGGGAGGGCGAATGAGGATGGCCTACCTCCAACTTGCTAAGCAGGAAGCTGATGGGATTCACCAGCAGGGTTGACGGGGCGATGCTGATGTCGATGATCACGATGATGCCGATTGCAGTGGGCTCCAATTTAATCGCCGCTCCAATTTGCTCAAATCCGCCAAGTTAAAATGACATTGGGGACCACGGTTTATATACCCTATCGGTCATTAATGCTCGCATTTATTGCACGTACGATCGCGCCAAAAGTTGGTGGATTTCAAATTTGAGTCGGCGGCGGCGGAAGAGACCCCGGGATCCGGCAGGCAGGAAGCCTGGCAACAACGGCCGCCGCATGAATTTTTGGTGATTTTGACGACGGCGGCGACAGAAAGCTCGGGGCCCAGAGGGCGGGGTGCGGTGCAGAGTTTGCCGCCGTAAGATTTTGCCCTTCATTTGAATGGCGGCAGCGAGCAACACCCGGGGGCCCGAAGGGCGGGCGGCTGCCGGGAGTTCGTCGCTGAAAGATTTTGGTTTGCACGGTGACGGCGACGGCGAGCCAAGCCCGGGGGCGTGAGGGACGGGCGGCCGACGGAGGATCGCCGTCGCGGACGGCGATCCTGGGACGGAAGTCCGGAAGTGGACTTCCGGCGCCCGGGGCCCGAAGGAGCAGGCGCCGGCTGGGAAATCCCCGAAGACCCCCGAACAACAACTGGCTGGGCGGGCTCCGGAAGGCGGAAAGACGCGTGGGAAATGCTGCCGGGGCGGCGAATGAAAGAGGGAAACACGATAAGGGAACCCCGGAGGGGCCCAGGGCCGCCCCAAAGCCCGAAAGGCCTAAGGAACCCACAAGGCCCCGGAGGGCAGCAAAAACTAAAAGGGAAACCACGGTCAATCTTAGGATGAAACTTTAGGGTAATATCGACCATGCAAAATGTCAAAACGAGGGGCACGCAAAACGAGGCAACCTTGAAAGACTTGACAAGGCGAAAGAAAAGAGGGTCCCTATTCCGAAGGGGGCGTGTGTGCTGAGGGCACAACAATACTTCCTTTCCTTATAAAAAAATAAATCACATAGACAAAAAATATATATTTATTAAATATCTATATAATCAGATATACCTATATATTTTAAAAAATAAATATAAATATTTAATATTTAAATGAGCATGATAATTACTTAAGAATTTATTAAAATATAATATACACATATTATAATATATATATTAAATAATAATATTAAATTATTATATAACACATATATATTAAAATATATAAATTATATTTTAATTAAAAAAAATAAAATATTGAAATCAAATTTCATATTATATATATTAAATATAAAACATATAATATAAAATATGTTATATGTTTTATATTTAATAAATATAATATATGAAATTAAAAATAAATTTCATAACCAAACGCATCCAAACTAGGGTTCGGTCGCGCCCTGTTTGAACAGGGGATGCAGCCCCCATGAATGGTGGCAGTGGCCTGTGTAGGCAGCGATGGCGCTGCCTCCATAGGCGGCCATAGCCATTCTTGGGGCGGCCAAGAGTTAAAATCCTCCCCCAATACACATAGCCCATCCTTTAAAACAAATCTGCCATGCGGATTTTCACACACTGACGACTGGTAAAAATGAAAATTCTGGGTAAAACCTAGAATGGTAAAAAAACATAGTTTCATAATATTTCAAATTTTTTTTGTATAAACAACTCACAAATAAATATATGTATATATTTATATATATATACATACATATATATATATGTATATATTTATATATATATATATATACATATACACAGTCATAATAAATGACTGTGAAAACACTTATTTTCCATACCCAGATTGTCCAAATGCACAATCCGAGAATTACAATAATTTTCAATTGAAATTGCAAGATTTAACACAATAAAATAAAGATTTCTCACAATTTGAATTGAGATTTTTCCAAGCAAATACACTTTCATAGAAAGCCATTGAATTTCCATGCTTGTTTTCAAGATTTTCAAAGCTAGTTTTCATTTTCTTTTTTTTTTTGTTTTCACTAAGTTTGAAAGTTCTTTTGTTCAAGTTCAAATGAAGATCTTCTCATAAGTTTTCAATCAAAGTTTGAATTCCATTGATAGATTGAACCATTTCAAACAAAAAGCAATAGGATTTTAAAATGAGATTGCATAGTGAGAAAAGCATGGAACCTTTTGTTTTTCTCCAAGCTATTTGAATCCTTCAATGGAGGTTGCTCTCCTTCAAATTTTTGCTTCAACCAATCTTTCCAATCCTTCTTAAAAATTTCTCCAAGAATTCCCAAGTTTCTTGTTGTTCTCCAAAATTGCCAAATTCTCAAAAAGATAATTAAAAAAAGAAAATGCATTTCCTTATGCCCTTCTCCAAATTGTCCAAAAACCCCTAATTTGAGTTCACCCACCATAGTTATTGCTATTTTGGATATTTTGGATATTTTCATTTTTGGAAATTAATAAAACAATTCTATTTCCCATTTCAAATGCATAGTAATTGTTTAAAAAAAAATTCCATTTGCACCCCAAATGACAATTAAATTCCCTTTTAACCTCAAAATTGAATTTGGCAATTACATTTAACAAAATCTTTTTTTAATTTTATCTCAAGAGGAAAGCAAGGCAACTTCTATATTTTTTTGTCACATTATTTAATAATGCTAACACAATTGAACTAATTTAATTAATCAGCAATAAATCTAATTCATGATTAGATTATTTTATCGATTGAATTAAATTAACTAATTAATTAATAAGCATTCTTTTATGAATTTTGGCAATAAATTTAAATAAAGCAAACACCATTTCACTAGGAAATTTAATCACACAAGCAAGGAGAGACGAGACGACAAGGAAAATAACTTATCCCAACTGACAACCCGACGACACACTATGGCTAGGGTGATGTCATGACATAGAAAACCAAGCTACTATCACCCAATCATTTTCCGTTGAACAAGGGACATGCTTAGACTTGTGGAATCAGGTGGAGTCAATGTCCTATACCTGCATCCTGCACACAACATGAGTGTCGAACAACATATATATATAAATATTAAAACACACTGTGAAGAGGAAATCGCGGAATCATAGGGCACTCACGTGTGAGTGATGTGATCCTGTCCCCTTCACCAATACAATATCGCTAACTGACGCCTCTAAACATCAATGGTATAATCAAAGCGTAAAGCATCAATAATTCACATACTTGCTAATTTAATCCATAACATGAAACAATAATATTATCTGATTAACATATCATCACATCAAAACATAATGTTTACATCCCTTACAATTTGCGGTCAAAGTAATCAAGTTTATAACCAACGTGCTGACAAAGAAAAACATAAATAATGAACATGGCTCGATCAAAAGAGAAAAATGGAGGGGTGTTACATCCTCCCCCTAGGGTCAGGCTTACTCTTGGAAGCCTGCAAATAAGTAGGGATAAAGTTCCCTCATCCTAGCTGCATATTCCCATGTGGATGATGTGTCATCCCTAGGATCCCACTGGATCTTGACCTGATCAATATCTCACCCTCGAAGAGTGAGCATTATGTGCTCCACCACGGCCAGGGGCTCCAAAGTGAGCTGCCCGTCCTCTACGTGCAAAGCATTCCAATCAAGGACATGAGAAATGTTTGGATGGTACAGCCAAAGAACTGATACATGAAATACGTTGTGCACACATGAGAGACTGGGCGGTAAAGCAAGACGGTAAGCAACATGACCAATTTTCTCAAGAATCTCAAAGGGTCCAACAAAGCGAGGCACCAACTTAGAGCCTTTTCCATAACAGATTGGACTCTTTCGTGGACGCACACGCAAGAAGACTCTATCGCCTACGGAAAACTGACGATCCACTCTATGCGCATCCACATACTTCTTCTGCCTATCCTGCGCTGCCACCAAGTGCTCTCTAATCCTATCCACCTGCTTCTCCATATCCTGCAACATCTCAGGACCCAAAGTTACTCTGTCCTCTAGCCGATCCCAACTCAAGGGAGTGCAACATGGTCGCCCATACAATGCCTGGAATGGAGCCATACTGATAGAACTCTGAAAGCCATTATTATAGGAAAAATATACCAAATAGAGATAGTCCTCCCATCGTGTCTGCTGGTCCATCACATACATACGCAACATGTCTTCAAGGATCTGATTGACCCTCTTAGTCTGTCCATCTATCTCTGGGTGGTAAGCTGAACTGAAGTTCAACTATGTTCCCATTGCATGCTGTAATGACGTCCATAGAGCTGAGGTGAACACTGGTCCCTGTCCAAGATAATCCGACGTGGAATACCATGAAACCTCATAATATCCTCCATGAACACTCTAGCTATGGACAATGCGGTATAGGAAGAGCGCATAGGTGAGAAGTGTGCTACCTTCGTCAACCTATCCACTGTCACCATAATTGCATCATGCCATCTCAAAAAGTTGGGTAAACCAACAATAAAATCCAATGAGATTATATCCCATTTCCACTCTAGTACTAAATGTGACTACAAAAGCCCTACTGGATGCTGGTGTTCGACCTTCACCCACTGACACTCAAGACATCTCAACACAAAATCCGCAATATCTTGCTTCATCCCTGGCCAAAAATATAACTGACACAAATTTACATACATCTTCTTCACCCCTAGGTGGGCTGAATAAGGTGCATGATGTGCTTCAGTCATGACCAAAGCACGAAGCTCACATGATGGGGGACGTATATGTGTCCCGTGTGTCTCAATATCTCATCAGCATCAAGAAAGTATCCTGAATATCTACCCTCAAGGGGTCTTCCTGCCTCGACCACTGATCTAACATCCTGATACCAACTATCGGCTGGGAGGGCAGAAAGAATCTAACTCCGCAAATCAACAATAAGAGTCAACTCAGATATCTCATGCCTTCGCCTACTGAGGGTATCTGCAACCACATTCTCCTTCCCCTGGATATACTTCACCTCAAAGTCATATTCATAGAGAAACTCCATCCATCACCTTTTCCTAGCATTAAGGTTGGGTTGTGTGAAGATATACTGAAGGCTCCTATGAACACTATGCAGCTCAAACCTATGCCCAAGAAGAAAGTGTCTCCATCTCGTCAATGCATGAACCACTGCTTCCAACTCAAGATCATGGGTGGGATAGTTTAGCTCACGATCCTTGAGCTTCCGTGACTCATATGCAATGACCCGACCTTCCTACATCAATACTGCACCTAATCCCTCCAAGGATGCATCTGTACAAACTACAGAGTTTCTAATAGGATCTGGCATCGCAAGTATAGGTGCATTGGTCAACTTCCCCTTAAGACACTGAAAGGCTGTCTCACACTTCTCAGACCACTCAAACCTCTTTCCTTTCCTCTAAAGTGAGGTGATAGGATGCCCTAGCCTCGAAAAGTCCTGTACAAATCACCTGTAATAACCCGCTAGCCCCATGAAGCTATGTATCTTTGCCATATTCATGGGCGCAGGCCAATCTAAGATTGCTTGGATCTTTGTAGGATCCACTGAAATACCCTCCCCAAAGATCACATGACCAAGGTATTGAACCTCAGTCCTAAAGAATTCACACTTTGACAAGTTAGCATACAGCTGATTATCTCGCAAACACTACAATACTTGTCGCAAATGCTCCTCATGTTCCTCCATTGTTCTAGAGTATACCAAAATATCATCTAGGAACACAAGAACAAACCTGTCAAGGTATGTTCGAAATACCCCATTCATAAGACTCATGAACACTAGGGGTGCATTTGTCAAACCAAATGGCACAACTGTGAACTCATAGTGAGCATACCGCATTCAGAACGCGGTCTTATGAATATCTTACTCAAAGATTTGAAGCTGATGATATCCTGGGTTGAGATCAATCTTCAAAAAGATGGTAGCACCCTTGATCTGACGAATAGATCATCAATCCTAGGAAGAGGATACCGATTTCTGATGGTCACTTTGTTCAACTGTCTATAATCAATGCATAACCGAAGTGAACCATCCTTCTTCTTCACAAAGATGATAGGTGCTTCACATGGAGAAACACTAGGGTGAATAAAACCCTTCTTTAGCAATTCCTCAAACTGCAACCTAAGCTCTTTCAGCTCCTAAGTAGACATACGTTAGGGAGCTCGTGAAATGGGCTCTGATCCAGGTACCAAGTCTATCTTGAAGTCAATGTCACTCTGAGGAGGCATCCCTGGAATCTCGTCTGGGAAGGCATCGAAAAACTCCTGAAGGATGGGGTGACTATCAAGAGAAAGCTTCTCTTCTCCACCTCCTAGACCCAAATCATCCACGGTAACAGTGAACAATTGGCAACCCTGCCGCACGCACCTTCTCAACTGCATAGCTGAGATGATCCTCAAATAGATCAGCTTCTGAACCCCCACTACCTCTACCTCTCTACCAGATGCCCCAATGCATCTAATCGACTTACGTCGACAATCAATGACTGCACTATGAGCCTCTAGCCAATCCATTCCTATTATGACATCATAAGAACCCAATGGGATAACACGTAGGTCCAAGCTAGTCTGGAGAGGTCTAACCTCTAACCTACACTCTGGCACAAGGGAAAGGGATGCAACTTTTGCACCCAAAGCTAACTCTACTTGCCACCTATCGACATGCTTTACCACATCTAGTCTACATCGTGTCACGACTGATGAAGAAACAAAGGAATCAGATGCTCCAGAATCAAATAGAATAGAAACTGGGTTACCCCCCAACATACCATAAGCCTCAACAACTGTACCCTGCTACTCTGCCTGGCGGTTGTCAACCGCTGCGAAAAATCGATGCCCACGGCCTGCATCTCCTACAGTCGGCTCTGATGCCGCTGGTCCCTAAGAATAACTCGATGCACCCTTATTGGGACACATCCTTGCTATGTGACCCTGTTGGCCACACGCAAAACATCTAGTGCCTCTACCGAAGCCCCTGCCTATAGGTGGTGCGCTAGACTACTATGCACTACCCCTGAAAGATGAATGAGAACTCTGCGCTAGCTGCTTAGAGTTGAAGCATCTCATCACCTCCAATTCCTGTCCCCCTATCTCTACTGGAAACCCTTCTGTTTCCCTTGGGAACCTTGCTGTTGCTGCTGACCACTCTGAGACGGACCCTGCTAAGCTCTAGAAGGTGCACCTCCCTGAGGCTGACCTCCTCGAGCACTAGTCCCAGCTACTGAACCACTTCCCACCTACACTCCTACATGACCACCTAAGGCCATCACCAAGTTCTCCTCAATGAGCCTGGCCTTGTTGACTGCTGCCTCCAATTTTTGGAAAGAAATCTAGCCCGAAACCACTCTAGAAATAACTCCCAAGAAATAGTACCAATATCCAGGTGGAGCTTCTGCTCCTCTAATCTCCACCAAGTGGAGGCAAATCCCCTCAAGTGAATGATAGCCCACCTAGCTCAAGTGTTGCTCCCATATGGGTGCATAGAAAAACACCTAGTCAAGTCAATGAGCCATGTCTCTGCCTCCAAACCACTGCCTGATCCATTGAAAGTGGGTGGTCATGCTCTAAGCAAATCCCTCATATGGGCTGCTACCACTGAATCATAGTGAACTAGTACCTCTCTCTCTAACCACCACTGGCTCTACCTCCTACCTAGGCCCAAGGTGGCCAAGGGTCTCCTTTAACAACTAACGCAACTGAGCGTCCTCGATCCTAGGTGGATCCGGATTCTGATTGCCATCTCCCTGAATATTCTGAGAAGCCTATTGCTCCTCATGGTCAGAAACAAGTGAAACATGAGGGGGTGGGTCTTGCTATTCCCCAATGCGACTGCGTAAACAGCCACGTCTACGACCCCCTCCTCTTCCATGCCTGGGAGGCATAATCCTATATAGACACAAAAAGGCATTAAGCACAACACACAAATAAAACCCACACAACTAAAAGCTTAATGGGCTCATCATAATCCCAGAGTACCCAGTGTTTAAACCTAGGCTCTGATACCATGTGTAATGCCCAGCCACACAACCCTAGGGGAAGTTGCAAACTACAGACAATCCACAACAATTTTTTTTTTTAAAATATAAATACATGTATGATTACAACACCAACCAACAATCCCCTAAGGTCACGAAACAAAGATTATTTAAAAACACGAATTAAAACAACATGCATGAAATGAAACATAACAACATTCACTTAACTAGCTAAAGCACATACATTCCATACATGAGATCCTTCATGGTTACCAATGATAGAAGTTATATAATTACAATTACATCTCTCATTCCCAGAATGAGGTAAATCAATAACATGATTGTTTATTACAATTTCCACCTCGATAAAAATGAGGGGAAAATAAAACACAAGAGTAACTAACATAAATGAAACCAAGTAGCAACTGGATCCCATGAGCTCTCCAACCTGAAAGTCTCGTCCACATATGCCAATGCCAAAACAATGGAGTAAGGTGCACGTTCCACCCAACCAAGTGATACCCGAAGGCTCACCCCCTGTGCTAGGAGATAATAATAAGGGTTTCAGGTCAAGACCAATAACCTCTAAACATAGGCAACATGACTCAATTGAAAAAGGATACGAACTTGACATCACATGACACAAAGGTTACAATGCTTCCAGATTTGAAGTAAATAATCACATTACGAATGCAAGCAAAATGTTGACTTAGGAGAAGTGTCATCACAATGTCGCATGGGATATCCTAGCAAGTCTTCCTAGGCCCCAGCCCCCATCTCTGAATATCCTGGTAGCCTCTAACAACTCCCGGCCCCACATGCAACCCAATGTAGAATTAGTTATCTTTCAAAGGGACAAGATAACGATCTTGCCATTCCAAGCCTTCTCGTCTCATCCCAAGTCTATACAAGCACTTGCATCCATGAGCGAGGCAAAATTAATCTTTTTAAATGTTGGTACCACCTATGCTAATTAATTGGTTTAAGTTTTCAATGAATTAACCAACTTACATTGAGATCTCCTGGCACCACTTTATGTGCCGGCCCCCAATGCAAGCCGCTTCTCTAAGACAACACGTGGAACTATGCCACCAGCAAAGGGTACTCAAGTACGACCTAGGGATAATGAATCCCTAAACATGAAATGAAGTAGACAAAACCCACCCAAAATAATCAAATATAGCACTGGATGCACGTACACACTACCCATGGCAAACAAGGTTGATTGACATGCTGAAACCCCAAAACACATAAAGACGATTCAATCTGGAAGACTTACAAGAACCAACTCAAACCCAACAAGAATAAGCACCCAATGACGAAAGAAAGCTTGCAACCAACATAAGTAAATCTACCTTTGGATTTCATAAATCCAATCATTCATCACATTAGTGCATTTAAAAAATTTAAATAAACTATGTTCTTGCACAATCACATAAGGGTTTGAATGTTCATTTGATTCTTGTTGACGCAATACACACAATATCTTTAAATCAATTTCTTTTGGTAACCAATGATTTCCCATAAACCAATTTTCATTTATCCTTTAACAAATATCTCATTATTCTAATTCTTGGATGTCATGTTGAGTCTCTTCCATCAACCTATCTTGGCTTACCTCTGTGTTCTAAACCTTCAGACTCGTTCTAGATTTCTTTGGTTGAAAAATTCAATAAGAAGCTATCGGGGTGGAAAGGAGCTCTTCTTAGTCAAGCTGGAAAAATCCAGCTCCTTAAGGCTTCTCTGCAAAATCTTCCTATTTATGCTGTCAGTATATTTAAAATTCCTGCTAAATATGCTGAGGCCATTGAAAAAATTCAGAAAAGATTTCTATGGTCCGGAGTGGAGGACAAGAAGAGAATGCCACTTGTCGGATGAGATCTGGTTTGCAGACCCAAATCAAGGGGGGGCCTGGGGTTAAGGAAAATTAAATTTTTGAATTTGTCCCTTATTGCTAAACAGCTTTGGAGAACTCTTACTTTAAATGGAGAATGGTGTGATATTTTAAAAGCCAAATATTTAAATAACTATGAGTCTTCTAATGAGATTATAAATTCTTCTTCTTTACCTCGTGGGTCTGTCTATTGGAATGATATGGGCAGAGGAAGAAAGCTGTTGGAAATGGAAATTGGATGGCAGATTGGAAATGGAAATTATGTTAGGTTTTGGGAAGACAGGTGGCTTTTTAAAGATCCTTTAATCAGAATAGAGAAATTTAGTAAATGGATGAATGATTGTAAAAAGGAATTTGGAGTCTTGGTTAAAGATTATTGGAGGAATGGAGGTTGGGTTGACTTGAAAACCATCAGTCAGGATCTTGGCCCTGTTCAGTTGGCTTTCAGAGCCCTAAGACTAGCTGAACACCAGGTGCAGGATCTTCCTGTCTAGGTAGACAACCCGTCTGGTATTTTTTCAGTTTCCTCTGCCACTTCTATGTTGGTTAGTCCAATAGGGCCTCCTCCCTTCTGGGCTAAGGCTTGGATTAATCACCTGACTCCGAAAATCAATATTTTCTACTGGATAATGCTACAAAATAAGATTCTCACTTTGGACAATCTTGGAAAAAGAGGAATTCAATTACCAAACAGATGTTATATGTGCAGGAATGAAGCCGAGACTGTTAATCATCTTTTTCTTCATTTCCCTTTTGCTTCGAATATTTGGGATAAATTTCTGGTGCTCCTTGATGTGGTGTGGATATTTCCTACTTTTGTCAAGGATTTCTTCATACAATGGAAAGCTCCTTCAAAAAATCCTTTTGTTAGAAAGCTATGGTCTTTTATTCTACCTTTTGTGTCTTGGAATATTTGGAAGGGAAGGAACAATAGAGTTTTTAGGGATAAAGAGATGTCGGAAGGGGACTTGCATGCTAAAATTGTAAGGGCTATAAAGGAAAACTTATCTTTAATTCTAAGAAAAATGTTTGAGAAAGCTATCTGGTCTCCTTTTGATATTGCTATGGCTGAAAAGTGGAATTCAAAATTAGTTGGGTCAAATGTCCTCAAACCTAGAGTTTGTGGGAGAGAGAATGCTAATTGGTCTTTGCTGCCTTTGGGATGGTTGAAAGCCAATTTTGATGGTGCGGCTAAAGGTAACCCTGGGAAATCTGGTAGTGGGTGTGTTTTAAGGGACAACTCAGGGGCTTTTATTGCAACTTTTGCTATGGACATCGATACTCAAACTAATCATGTTGCGAAAGCTGTTGGGGCTTATCATGCGGTCAGCTTAGCCCTCAAGATCAACACGAAATACCTTTGGTTGGAGGGTGATTCGTTGAATATAATAAATTGCATTCTTGGGCTTACCCCCCTCATGGACCATCAAAAAATGGATCGAAGATATGAAAATATTATTAAGTAAATTTGATAAAGTGAAAGTGTCCCACGCCTATAGAGAAGCCAATAAGGTGGCGAATTTCTTTGCCAATGAAGGGGTTAAGAAGGGTGGGGAAAACACGTGGAGGAAGAATGACAATCTCCATCCTAAAGTGAAAGCACTAATTTATTATGATTCAATGCATGGAAGAGAAGGCAATCTTAGTCATGATGAAATGGATAGAGATTAGGTACATCGATTTTATTAGATTTGATGGGATTGACGTCATTTTCTTTTTCAAGAAGAGTCTTTGGCATGCTTTTTGGGTGTTCGACAAAAAATGCCTAAATGGGACCCAGAGCAACTATTCAGTGTTGTTTTACAATGAGCTGAATATGGGCAGAGAAAGAAAACGCGTGGAGTTGAGTAGTTTCCAAGAGCATAGAAAGAATACTAAAGTGTGGGAAAGAATTGAAAAGGGAGTTTTAATCCCATATCTGGAAAAGCTCCATGGGACAGACGAGGGGATGCTGGACTATTTTGTTAAAAACTGGAAAAATGGTGAGATTGTGTTGTTTGGTAGGAATGTTAAGCTGAGTGAGGACTTAATTGGTGAGATAACCGGTCTTTTGATTGAGGGTGTTAAATTCTATCGGGATCGACGATTCTCTGATGAAGTGGTCATTAAATTTCCTAAAAAAGATGAGAAAGTGAAGATGGTTAAGGTTGCCAATAGCTATTTTGATGTGGAGTCCATCAAATCTATCTGGAGAAAAGTTTTAAGAGTCATTATGGAATATATCACGGTTGATGGGCGCTTCACCAGAGTTTATGGTTACCACTTTGCCATTTTGAACCATTTCCATCACAAGGTTCGTATATCTCTGCCTTTTTACTTATTTTTTTCTTTGAAGAATTGCCTTGATGATGCGAAAAGAAACCCTAGGAGGAATGCTATTATTCACCCTGGTCTTGTTAGGCTCATTTCTAAGCATTTTCAAAATTTACCTGCTTTGCCTAAAACTGTTGAAATTGAAGATTTGGATGATGAGGAGATAGAAAGTAGTAGGGAGATCGAACCCCGGGCCCCCCTGCTTGTGTTCTTGTTGGTCCTGATACCATTGCTCCCTAGTCGATGTCTTGTCAGAAAACCCTTAAGGATTCTGCCCCACTGTCATGACCTAAATTGCAGCCTCTACATGAGTGTCCTAGTCCGGGTTTTGCTTCACCGCCCTATCTTAATCCCTAGTCATCTCCTAGATGCCCTACTCTAGGTTTGTCCCCTGGTTTTAAAGGTAACCCTGTTACGAAACTTGTTTCATATTCTAGAAATTCTATGGAAATCCTCTATGATAAGCCCATGGTCAGTAAGGAGTCAGCCCCAAGTGCCCCTGCGTCTAGTAAATTTGGGAATGATCATTACGAGTCCCCTATTCAAGATTAAATTAATTCGGCCCTAAATAAGCTCAAGCCTGAGGATTTGGTGAGTATAGTGGAAAAAAGTACAGATGGCCTTTTCATTGTTCTCAAGTGGACCCAGAAAGAAGTTTGTGATTTGAAAGGCCGTTTTACTAATCTCAGCAATAGGGTCATGGACTTGGAGTAGAAGATCAGTTTGGAATTGTAGAGATAATGAAGAATAGGAAATTCCATTACTGAGGAAAAGACAACAATTACAGGAGGACAGATTGAATAGTATCGAGTGCAGCATGTCCAAGATTGGACAAAACATTAGGGCCATTGTTGCGAACAATCACAAAATTGCTAGGCATAACACCATTATAATCAATGCGATGGTGAAAAAAATTGAAAAAAACCAAAAGGGTTCGCTAGTCGTGGATTTGGATGCGGACAGGGTTGGCAGCAAATCAGCTGGTGAAGGGATTTCGACTCGTACCTGGGCTAACATTAAGAGGAAGACCCCGACTTCATCACATACGGCTCAAATTCTCAAGCAGGGGTTACAGGACATGAAGGATGTTGAAAAGGAGGCTGAGGAGTTACTAAACACCTTGGAGTAGCGTGGTGGTGCTGGTTGCTAGTTTTTTTTTGGGCGGTCCTTTTTTGGGCCCTGTTGTCTCTTGGTGATGTCGTTTCCTTTTTGGAACAACTGTCTATTTGTTTGAACTTTTTCTGTTTATCTTTTGTTGTTTAAACTCTATGGTTTCAGGTCCCTGTAAAACCTATTTTTTCCTTTTCAAAAAAAAAAATCTCATTATAATTTAAATACTTCCTTTCCTTATAAAAAAGATAAATCACAGAGACAAAACATATATATTTATTAAATATCTATATAATCAGATATACATATATATTTAAAAAAATAAATATATATAATTAATATTTAAATGAGCATGATAATTACTTAAGCATTTATTAAAATATAATATACACATATTATAATATATATATTATATAATAATATTAAATTATTATATATAACATATATATTAAAATATATATATAAATTATATTTTAATTGACAAAAAAAAATATTGAAAACAAATTTCATATTATATATATTAAATATAAAACATATAATATAAAATATGTTATATGTTTTTTATTTAATAAATATAATAAATGAAATTTAAAAAAAGTAAATTTCATAACCAAATGCCATCCACACTTAGGGTTCGGCCGCGCCCTATTTGAACAGGGGACGTAGCTCCCATGAATGGGGGCGGCGGCCTGTGTAGGCAGTGACGGCGCTGCCTCCACAGGCGGCCGTTGCCATTCTTGGGGCGGCCGAGGGTTTAAACCCTCCCCCAATACACATAGCCCATCCTTTAAAACAAATCCACCATGTGGATTTTCACACGCCAACGACTAGTAAAAACAAAAATTCTGGGTAAAACCCAGAATGGTAAAAAAACACAGTTTCATATTATTTCGAATTTTTTTTGGTATAAACAACTCACAAATAAATATATGTATATATATATATATATATATACATATGTATATGTATATATTTATATATATATATATATATATACATATACACAGTCATAATAAATGACTGTGAAAATACTTATTTTCCATACCCATATTGTGCAAATGCACAATATGAGAATTACAATAATTTTCCATTGAAATTGCAAGATTTAACACAATAAAATAAAGATTTCTCACAATTTGAATTGAGATTTTTCCAAGCAAATACACTTTCATAGAAAACCATTGAATTTCCATGCTTGTTTTCAAGATTTTCATAGATAGTTTTCATTCTCTTTTTTTTTTTGGTTTTCACTAAGTTTGAAAGTTCTTTTGTTCAAGTTCAAATGAAGATCTTCTCATGGGTTTTCAATCAAAGTTTGAATTCCATTAATAGATTGAACCATTTCAAACAAAAAGCAATAGGATTTTAAAATGAGATTGCATAATAAGAAAAGCATGGAACCTTTTGTTTTTCTCCAAGCTATTTGAATCCTTCAATGGAGGTTGCTCTCCTTCAAATTTTGCTTCAACAAATCTTTCCAATCCTTCTTCAAAAAATTTCTACAAGAATTCCAAGTTTCTTGTTGCTCTCCAAAATTACCAAATTCTAGTAAAGATAATTCCAAAAAGAAAAAAAATCCATTTTCCTTATGCCCTTTCCTTCTCCAAGTTGTCAAACCCCTAATTTTGAGTTCACCCACCAAAAGTTATTGCAAATTTAGATATTTTCATTTTTTTGAGAATTAATAAAACAATTCTATTTCCCATTTCAAATGCATAGTATTTATTTAAAACAAAATTCTATTTGCACCCCAAATGTCAATTAAATTCCCTTTTATTCACAAAATTGAATTTAGCAATTACATTTAGCAAAAATCATTTTTAATTTTATTTCAAGAGGAATGCAAGGCAATTTATTTTTTTTGATTTGTCACAAAGGCAACTTCTATATTTTTTTTGTCACATTATTTAATATTGCTAACACAATTGAACTAATTTAATTAATCAGCAATAAATCTAATTCATGATTAGATTATTTTATCGATTGAATTAAATTAACTAATTAATTAATAAGCATTCTTTTATGAATTTTTGCAATAAATTTAAATAAAGCAAACACCATTTCACTAGGAAATTTAATCACGCAAGGAAGGAGAGACGAGACGACAAGGAAAATAGCTTATCCCAACTGACAACCCGATGACACTATGGCTAGGGTGATGTCACGACACAGAAAACCAAGCTACTATCTCCCAATCGTTTTTCGTTGAACAAGGTACATGCTCAAACCTATGGAATCAGGTGGATTCAATGTCCTGTACCTGCATCCTGCACACAACATGAGTGTCAAACAACACACACATATATATATATATAAATATTAAAACACACCGTGAAGAGGAAATCGCAGAATCACAAGGCACTCGCGTGCGAGTGATGTGATTCCATCCCCTTCACCAATACAATATCACTAACTGACGCCTCTAAACATCAATGGTATAATCAAAGCATAAATCATCAATAATTCACATACTTGCTAATTTAATCCATAACATGAAACAATAATATCATCTGATTAACATATCATCACATCAAAACATAATGTTTACCGCTAATAATTTGGCGCTTAATCAAGTTTATAACCAATGCCGACAAAGAAAACATAACAACGCAATATGGCCTAACCAAGAGCAAATGAGGTGTTGTATTTGTAACCCTTACTCTAATCCTAATTGAATTCTAACACCAACCCTAAGCCTAACCCCAACCCTAAGCCTAACCCCAAACTTCATCTTAGAACCCTTACCCTAATTGAACATCAATTGAATCCTAACCCACCCTAATTGAATCTTAGCCCTAATTAAATCCTAACCCTAACACTAATTAATCATCTTAATTATAATTGAATCCTAATACTAACCTAATTGAACCCTAATCCTAATTGAACCTAATTGAATTCTAATCCTAACTTAAACCTAACCCTAACTATAATTGAATTCTAACCTTAACTCTCATTCCAACTCTAATGATAATTCTAGCTCTAATATTAACCCTGATTCCAATATCAAGATTAATTATAACTATTTTACTAATTGAAACCTAGACCAAACCATAATTCAAAAAATAAAATTATATTATATTTATAAACTTATACATTAAATTTTAATATTTAAGTTATAGTATAATATGTGATGTTCAATATTGATTATTATTTTAAAAAAAAGAAAAATATATAATCAATAATTCATGCTCTTCAAATTGTATTCATTATATTTTGGATAATAGGTTTTGGTCAATATATTATATTATAATATTTTATAATTTATTTATTTAGTATTTTGGATAATAGAAACAATTTTGATTGATTTGATATTTTTTAAATTCATAATCAATTTTTTTTAAAAAAAAAAATTAATCAAAATTTCTATTATTAATTTATATTAATGATATCAAAATTTAAATATTTAATTTAATCTAATAGAAACACTTTTTTGAAAATTTAAATATTTTTTATACTAAATATTTATGTATTTTACATTAAAATAAAAATTTAAATTTTATTAATATTTTAAGTATTTTTTACAATTTTAAAATTATAATTAAATATTGAAAGTTTTATAGAAAGAAATAAAACAAGAGCTACAGAGCAGCGAAGTTCCTACCAGAAAGTCTTAGAATAGTTTTGTTTTATTTGTTGAGTTTACAATGTTTTAGGAACAATTGGTCAAGATAAAGAAATTATCACCTAAATTTAGGAATTTGATCATTGATAGAGTCAACTTTGTCTTCCATTAGAAAATGACTCTTATAACAAAATAATTTTTCTCACTTCAAAATTATCATGCTTTGTTGTGCTTTTAGGCATGAAAAAAGTACAATTTACATGTTGCAAGCATTATGTAAATATTTATGAGTTCAAAGATTTCCTTAACCATTTAACATATATGATAAAATATCCTCTTTCAAAAAGCGAAGATCTTTAGAACTTTCATTGTACGTAGAGTCATGTATAATTAACTTGCTTAAATGTTACAGTTTTCTACACAAATGAAAAAGAAAGCATATAGTTCCAAGTCCTCTTATAGGTTCCTAATGTCTCCAAAAATTTCCTTACAATAGAAAATGATCTTTTTATTCCATTCAGTAATTTAGATAACTCATTTATAAGCCTAATAAAACTTATAATGTGAAGTCTATTGCAAAAGGCCTAAATCAAACATCAAAATATCAATTGAACCCATATGCCCATTTTGATGATTGTAGAGTAGTGGGAAAAAGCATTGCAATAGTTATTGGACCAAGACCACATGGTAGATGATTAATTGTTGAAACTATTCTTGAAGCCTCTTCATAGGAAACATGACTGACTAATTTTGGTATTCTCTTTTAGCACTAGGATCATGCAAAAGTGGAAGCAATAGTTTTAATTTGCTATATATTAACCATCTTTTACTTACAATTTTTTTTTTTTAAAAGGAAGTTAGAAGGTGCCATACCTTTACTGCATTTAAGCCAAGATCAACTAGTAGTACACCAGGTTTTAGCTAATGACCACGAACCAAATTTGGCACACCTGTTGCAACAATAAGAATATCTACTTCATGAGTAAAATCTGCATAGAAAATTCTTTTTGTTTTGAGTAGCTATCTAGTCTACATAATTTTTTTGGAAACATGGTTTAAAACTTTAAATTAATACTTAAATAAAGATAGTCTACTATGTTTCAAATTTTAGAGCTATTCAATAGAATATGGCCCATATTCTAACATGTCAAAAACTTTTTAAAGAAGAGATAATGTAGTCCACTCTTAATCAATGTGTATTTATTTATAGACTAAACATCTATACTTATAAATTTATAGATATGTATTTTTCTCAGAGATAAATTTTGTCCTTATACCAAGCAATCTAAAAATCAACTAAGCATTGTTCATTTATCAATATTTGTTGACCATTTTGAAGTTGAGATAACTTATAAGGATTTGGGTGTGTTATCCTTTTCAAACCCAAATCTTCTATCATCTCATTAGACATTATTGTAACACAATTTAACTACTTGTGAGATTTTTTTCATCCCAAGTTAACTCAACAAGTTTTTGATGAGCACAAATATGAATGGATTCCCTCTATCAATATTTATCACTGCCTCTTTCTAATTAATGTTGATTGCTATTTTCTTTCAAGTATTAATCAAACCTCATATAATATACATGAATTACAAGCAAGAAACCACTAAAGGGTAGCATGGGAAAGCAAGGCATTCCAACTGGTCAATGGATTGTTGTTCAAGCTGGGGCCGAACCAAGTAAAGTGTGTGGCACGGTAAGAGATTGGGAATGTACTTCAACATGCACATGAGAATCTTATTGGAGGCTATTGGTACTTCAAGTTCATGCTGCAACATGCAATGTACTCTTGGAAATTCTATGGTGGCTTTCATGCCAAAGAATAGGTAATGAAATATTGAATTGGAAAACCATTAAAACAAGACTTTATGCCCCTTTGGCCATCCCAACCACAAGAAATATTTGAAATATGAGGATTGAACTTCATTTTCCCATTAAATTTTATCCAGACACATCAGTGTAAATACATTATCTTCACCACTAAAGTATGTGATGAAGTGAACTCAAGCAAGGGCCATGTAAAACAATAGAAAGGCTAAGTCGAGGCCATAAAAAAAGTCCTCATTTTAGTTATAACATGTGGATTCTCTTGGTTTGGTTAAATATTCTATGATCCTTGTTGTTCTTAATTCCAACCCACTTCCCATCCCCATTCCCCCTAGTGTCATGGATACCAAGACCAAACACTTGTCTATGAGAATACTATTACCATCACTCAATTCAATCAAGCTTGGATGAGAGGAATTGTAATGAAAAATGGATGAATGTCAGGGATCTTATTCAAAGGAACTTAAACTAGATGTTGAGGACTTCTCTATCTTGAAAGATCACAATACTAACTTTATGTTCAAACCTTGTACTTTATTTCCTAGGATTTCCTCTACTTCCCCCTAAATGATGGTCGTGCTATCAATATGGCCTCTTGGGGTTATAGTTGTCTTAAGAAATATAAGGATGACATTAAAGAAACTGCCTATAAATAACAAAAGCAGGGTAGAGTTTTGTCTTCTAAGAATGAGTAATGAGAAAGTTTCTCTATAGAATTCCTATTCTCCTGAATATTTTCCTAAGTTGGATGACTTCAAACTGGATGTTGATAGTCTGCAACAAACTTATGACCTTGTGTCTATGACATATGTAACTCGGTTCATCATGAAATAGAGAGTCTGCACAACCTCAACCTACATTTGGTTAATTATCCTTTTATGTAAGATAAGGTTTGTGATGAAGGTCCATGGTTAAGGGATGATGTTGCAGAGAATCTTATGATGGAACTTAGCATACAATGTGGCATTGGATTTATTCCAACTTGACAAATAGGCTTGGATCTTGTGATTTTTATATCTTCTTGTAGTGTGATTAATCTTGCAAGGGGTTGCACCCATTATGACCAACATTTAAATATGGAATCCTTAGATAGTTTTATAGCAGGATTTTTGTTTTAAATAGTAGGTTTATACTGACTATTGAAGGCATCTTCAATTTTTATATTTTGGTATACAATATTGATAGTCAATAGAAAAGTAGTGTCCCAAATCAAGCTATTGGATTTGGCTGAAAAACTAGATTTATGTTCCTCCAATTTATTGGAAGGATGATAAATTGATACTCTAACCTTATATTTAACCAAAATATTAAAGAAAGTTGAATCTATGTTTAAAGTTTCAATAAATGGCATATATGAGAGACAAATCATGCAATGAGACTATAAATCAGTTTATCTAAGGGGCAGATGAATGAGGGTAGAATCAAGCTAGCTCCATAATTTCAAACTCTCCCTATTTATATTTCTTATATCAACAAAAACCAAACTTAAGCAAAAATTCCAAGAGGTAAAAACAAATAAAAGTAGAGATCCCTGTAATAATGACTAATGTTTATTTTAATATATTTTACTTTTCTAATATTCGCCACCTTAGTTGTAGATATAATAGACATATTGGCTTATATATATCCGAACACTAATTAGCCATACAATTTTAGTCTTTCCATAATAGAAAATATATAAAATTTGCAAATTAAGATTTCCAATGATATATTGCATATCAATTTTTTTAAAAAAAAAGCCATATAGTTGAATTATATTTGAATAGGTCTCAATTCTTATAAATCTAATTTATAACTAAATATGAATTATTTGTAGGCACATCTTCAAAATTGAATTTAGATAAATAACATTTTACTTGGTTCAAAACTTTTATAAAATGAGAATCAATGATGAGTTATATTAAGTATCATATCAAATTTCAATATTTTATTGTATTGTGTTATGTTTCCAAATACAAGGTAGAAATAATTTATATTTTAATTCTAGCTTATTATCTTACGATTTTTTAATTAAATTTTTTATGCTTTGTTTAGATTTACTTTAGGTCTTTAGTCTATTTAAATATAGGAAAAATAATAATGAAAAGAAAATAAAAATGTGAAAGAAACAAGGAAAGGAATAAGTTTGTCATGAGTGAAATAATAGTATAATAGTATAATTATTTTACATTTAATTACAATTACAAGTTAGAGGTTTAATTGAAATATTTCATTATTTAATAAATACTTTTATAAATGTATTATAAAAATTGAACACACATCATTTTTATGAATTTGTTTAAATAATTTAAAATTAACATTATGTTTGATTCACCATATTTTTGATATCAACTCAGCTATTTTTTAAATAATATAATATATTTTTTATCTTAATTTTAAAATTATAATTAATAATTCACCACAAAATTATACGATTAAAGAATTTAAATTTATAAACATAAAAATCAAAGTCCGCTGCAACAACTCTAACTTGGTCATTGATTTAAACAAATTTATTGTTATTTCCCTGTCACCCAGCCTGGAGATTATTTCTTTTTCTTCCACTTGCTTATAATAATTTTAAGTAAGTATATATTTTTATTATCAGCCAACGTAGATATTAAGCCATCTGCCGGACATTCACGAATTAGTCAATTAAGTCCCCATCGCCTATGAGCTGTCCAAACCTCAGTATTGAATATTATACATTAGTGTGAATTAAAATGAATATTAAGCTAAGCGAGGACTTAATTGGTGAGATAATTGGTCTTTCGACTGAGGGTGTTAAATTCTATCAGGACCGACGATTCTCTGATGAAGTGGTCATTAAATTTCCTAAAAAAGATGAGAAAGCGAAGATGGTTAAGGTTTCCAATAGCTATTTTGATGTGGAGTCCATCAAATCTATTTTGAGAAAAGTTTTAAGAGTCATTATGGAATATATCACGGTTGACGGGCGCTTCACCAGAGTTTATGGTTACCACTTTTCCATTTTGAACCATTTCCGTCACAAGGTTCGTATATCTCTGCCTTTTTACTTATTTTCTTCTTTGAAGAATTGCCTTGATGATGCGAAAAGAAACCCTAGGAGGAATGCTATTATTCACTCTGGTCTTGTTAGGCTCATTTCTAAGTATTTTCAAAATTTACCTGCTTTGCCTAAAACTGTTGAAATTGAAGATTTGGATGATGAGGAGATAGAAAGTAGTAGGGAGATCGAACCCCGGCCCCCCTGCTTGTGTTCTTGTTGGTCCTGATACCATTGCTCCCTAGTCGATGTCTTGTCGAAAAACCCTTAAGGATTCTGCCCCGCTGTCATGTCCTAAATTGCAGCCTCTGCATGAGTGTCCTAGTCTGGGTTTTGCTTCACTGCCCTATCTTAATCCCCAGCCGTCTCCTGGATGCCCTACTCCAGGTTTGTCCCCTGGTTTTAAAGGTAACCCTGTTACGAAACTTGTTTCATATTCTGGGAATTCTATGGAAATCCTCTATGATAAGCCCATGGTGAGTAAGGAGTCGGCCCCAAGTGCCCCTGCGTCTAGTAAATTTGGGAATGATCATTATGAGTCCCCTATTCAGGATGAAATTAATTCAGCCCTGAATAAGCTCAAGCCTGAGGATTTGGTGAGTATAGTGGAAAAAAGTACAGATGGCCTTTTCACTGTTCTCAAGTGGACCTAGAAAGAAGTTTGTGATTTGAAAGGCCATTTTACTAATATCAGCAATAGGGTCACAGACTTGGAGTAGAAGATCAGTTGGAATTGTAGAGATAATGACGAATGGGAAACTCCATTACCGAGGAAAAGACAGTAATTACAGGAGGATAGATTGAATAGTATTGAGTGCAGCATGTCCAAGATTGGACAAAACATTAGGGCCATTATTGCGAAAAATCACAAAATTGCTAGGAATAACACCATTATCATCAATGTGATGGTGGAAAAAATAAAAAAA
Organism: Sequoia sempervirens; assembly: GCA_007258455.2. Lineage (NCBI taxonomy): Eukaryota > Viridiplantae > Streptophyta > Pinopsida > Cupressales > Cupressaceae > Sequoia > Sequoia sempervirens. Next base: position 628,957,473 of record VDFB02000003.1, read on the forward strand.
AACCAAAAGGGTTCACTGGTCGTGGATTTGGATGTGGACAGGGTTGGTAGAAAATTGGCTGGTGAAGGGATTTCGACTCGTACCTAGGCTAACATTAAGAGGAAGACCCCGACTTCATCACATACGGCTCAAATTCTCAAACAGGGGTTACAGGACATGAAGGATGTTGAAAAGGAGGCTGAGGAGTTACTAAACACCTTGGAGTAGCATGGTGGTGCTGGTTGCTAGTTTTTTTTTGGGCAGTCCTTTTTTGGGCCCTGTTGTCTCTTGGTGCTGTCGTTTCCTTTTTTGAACAACTGTCTATTTGTTTGAACTTTTTCTGTTTATCTTTTGTTGTTTAAACTCTATGGTTTCAGGTCCCTGTAAAACCTATTTTTTCCTTTTCAAAAAAAAATATCTCATTATAATTTAAATACTTCCTTTCCTTATAAAAAAGATAAATCACATAGACAAAACATATATATTTATTAAATATCTATATAATCAGATATACATATATATTTTAAAAAATAAATATATATAATTAATATTTAAATGAGCATGATAATTACTTAAGCATTTATTAAAATATAATATACACATATTATAATATATATATTATATAATAATATTAAATTATTATATATAACATATATATTAATATATATATATATAAATTATATTTTAATTAAAAAAATAAAATATTGAAATCAAATTTCATATTATATATATTAAATATAAAACATATAATATAAAATATGTTATATGTTTTATATTTAATAAATATAATATATGAAATAAAAAAGTGAATTTCATAACCAAATGCTATCCAAACTAGGTTTCAACCGCACCCTGTTTGAACAGGGGACGCAACCCCCATGAATGGTGGTGGTGGCCTCTGTAGGCAGTGATGGTGCTACCTCCATAGGCGGCCATCGCCATTCTTGGGGCAGCCGAGGGTTAAAACCCTCCCCCAATACACATAGCCCATCCTTTAAAACAAATCTGCCATGCAGATTTTCACACACCAACGACGGGTAAAAACAAAAATTCTGGGTAAAACCTAGAATGGTAAAAAAAACACAGTTTCATAATATTTCAATTTTTTTTTTGTATAAACAACTCACAAATCAATATATGTATATATTTATATATATACATATATATATATATATATATGTATATATGTATATATATATATATATACATATACACAATCATAATAAATGACTGTGAAAACACTTATTTTCCATACCCAGATTGTGCAAATGCACAATCTGAGAATTACAATAATTTGCCATTAAAATTGCAAGATTTAACACAATAAAATAAAGATTTCTCACAATTTGAATTGAGATTTTTCCAAGCAAATACACTTTCATAGAAAGCCATTGAATTTCCATGCTTGTTTTCAAGATTTTCAAAGCTAGTTTTCATTTTCCTTTTTTTTGGTTTTCACTAAGTTTGAAAGTTCTTTTGTTCAAGTTCAAATGAAGATCTTCTCATGGGTTTTCAATCAAAGTTTGAATTCCATTGATAGATTGAACCATTTCAAACAAAAAGCAATAGGATTTTAAAATGAGATTGCATAGTGAGAAAAGCATGGAACCTTTTGTTTTTCTCCAAGCTATTTGAATCCTTCAATGGAGGTTGCTCTCCTTCAAATTTTTGCTTCAACCAATCTTTCCAATCCTTCTTCAAAAATTTCGCCAAGAATTTCCAAGTTTCTTGTTGTTCTCCAAAATTGCCAAATTCTCAAAAAGATAATTAAAAAAAGAAAATGCATTTCCTTATGCCCTTCTCCAAATTGTCAAAAAAAAACCCTAATTTGAGTTCACCCACCATAGTTATTGCTATTTTGGATATTTTGGATATTTTCATTTTTGGAAATTAATAAAACAATTCTATTTCCCATTTCAAATGCATAGTAATTGTTTAAAACAAAATTCCATTTACACCCCGAATGACAATTAAATTCCCTTTTAACCACAAAATTGAATTTGGCAATTACATTTAACAAAATCCTTTTTTAATTTTATCTCAAGAGGAAAGCAAGGCAACTTCTATATTTTTTTTGTCACATTATTTAATAATGCTAACACAATTGAACTAATTTAATTAATTAGCAATAAATCTAATTCATGATTAGATTATTTTATCGATTGAATTAAATTAACTAATTAATTAATAAGCATTCTTTTATGAATTTTTGCAATAAATTTAAATAAAGCAAACACCATTTCACTAGGAAATTTAATCACGCAAGCAAGGAGAGACGAGACGACAAGGAAAATAACTTATCCCAACTGACAACCCGATGACACACTATGGCTAGGGTGGTGTCACGACATAGAAAACCAAGCTACTATCTCCCAATCATTTTCCATTGAACAAGGGACATGCTCAGACCTGTGGAATCAGGTGGAGTTAATGTCCTGTACCTGCATCCTGCACACAACATGAGTGTCAAACAACACACACACACACATATATATATATATATATATATAAATATTAAAACACACCGTGAAGAGGAAATCACGGAATCACAAGGCAGTCGCGTGCGAGTGATGTGATTCCATCCCCTTCACCAATACAATATCACTAATTGACGCCTCTAAACATCAATGGTATAATCAAAGCATAAAGCATCAATAATTCACATACTTGGTAATTTAATCCATAACATGAAACAATAATATCATTTGATTAACATATCATCACATCAAAACATAATGTTTACATTGCTTACAATTTGCGGTCAAAGTAATCAAGTTTATAACCAACGTGCTGACAAAGAAAAACATAAATAACGAACATGGCTCGATCAAAAGAGCAAAATGGAGGGGTGTTACAATTGTAACTCTAACTATAATCCTAATTGAATTCTAACCCCAACCCTAAGCCTAACCCCAAACTTTATCTTAGAACCCTTACCCTAATTGAACATCAATTGAACTCTAACCCACCCCAATTGAATCTTAGCCTTAATTAAATCCTAACCCAAACACTAATTAATCATCTTAATTATAATTGAATCCTAATACTAACCTTAATTGAACCCTGATCCTAATTGAATCCTAATCCTAATTGAATTCTAATCCTAACTTAAACCTAACCCTAACTATAATTGAATTCTAACCTTAACTCTCATTCCAACTCTAATGATAATTCTAGCTCTAATATTAACCCTGATTCCAATATCAAGATTAATTATAACTATTTTACTAATTGAAACCTAGACCAAACCATAATTCAAAAAATAAAATTATATTATATTTATAAACTTATACATTAAATTTTAATATTTAAGTTATAGTATAATATGTGATGTTCAATATTGATTATTATTTTAAAAAAAAGAAAAATATATAATCAATAATTCATGCTCTTCAAATTGTATTCATTATATTTTGGATAATAGGTTTTGGTCAATATATTATATTATAATATTTTATAATTTATTTATTTAGTATTTTGGATAATAGAAACAATTTTGATTGATTTGATATTTTTTAAATTCATAATCAATTTTTTTTAAAAAAAAAAATTAATCAAAATTTCTATTATTAATTTATATTAATGATATCAAAATTTAAATATTTAATTTAATCTAATAGAAACACTTTTTTGAAAATTTAAATATTTTTTATACTAAATATTTATGTATTTTACATTAAAATAAAAATTTAAATTTTATTAATATTTTAAGTATTTTTTACAATTTTAAAATTATAATTAAATATTGAAAGTTTTATAGAAAGAAATAAAACAAGAGCTACAGAGCAGTGAAGTTCCTACCAAAACGTCTTAGAATAGTTTTGTTTTATTTGTTGAGTTTACAATGTTTTATTAATATTTTCAAATTAGATTATTTTTATTATATTTATGTAATATTAATTATAACACTCACCCATTATTATTGCACACCCTTCCAATTATATGGAAATCAACTTAACTAAGGTATATCATAAATTTTATCTATAAGAAAATTTGCTAATACATTATGCAAATTTATGTATTAAAGCAAACAAATATTTTAACTGGTGTATCATTTTCATTAGTTGAATGAAGTTCACCTACAAACCCTCCTTAACCTTGCTTAATTGATTTTCTTTGGAATATTGAGATGAGGGGAAAAAAATCAAAAATTAAAAAAAGTAAAAAATCAAACATTTTACTTTAAGAAAAATTAAATATAATGAAATTAACATTGTTGTCAAAAATATCTTAAAAAAATTAGTGCAATCATTGATCTTTTTTATATAATATTTTATTTCTTATAAATTAAAAAAAAAAAGATTATATATGTTACATATTATACAATATATATTATTATAATGCCATGTTAAAATTAATATATTACATATGAATTTAATAAATTAATATAATATATAATGAAATATAATATTTGAAAAACTAGCTATATTATATTATAAAACCATATTGTTATCTTATATCATTATTAATAATAATTTATTTATTCGATAAGTAGGAGGTATTTTTCCACGGTGGTCAAATTATGATATTGCTATCAGGGTTCAACAGTGTAGTTTCGAGTCAAACTCATTGACCCATGTTTCATGAGTAGTGGTTCAACAAGAACCCATCTCTCATGATATCGAATGGTCCACTTAGCACTCATTGCATCTAGGTGATGCTCACTGAGGTGAAGCATTGGTCCATCCCGGGAGGTCACCCATCCCGATCTTTGCTCGCTCAACTTAACGAGGGAGTTTTTCTCAAGGTTAAGCCCGCAGTTGTTACCATTTGCAAAACCTTCAGCAAGTGTTGTGCCTTATGAACCATTCATAATAGAGCCCCTTTAGCTCATTAATCGATAAGTAGGAGGTATTTTTCCACAGTGTCAAATTATGATATTGCTATCGGGATTCAACCGTGTAGTTTGAGTCAAACTCATTGACCCATGTTTCATGAGTAGTGGTTCAACAAGAACCCATCTCTCATGATATCGAATGGTCCACTTAGCACTCATTGCATCTAGGTGATGCTCCGAGGTGAAGCATTGGTCCATCCCGGGAGGTCACCCATCCCAGACTGCTCCAGCTCAAGCGCGCTTAACCAGGGAGTTTTCTCCAAGGTTAAGCCCGCTTGAGTTGTTACCCCATTTGCAAAACCTTGCAAGTGTTGTGCCTTATGAACCATTCATAATAGAGCCCCTTTAGCTCATTAATCGATAAGTAGGAGGTATTTTTCCACAAGATGTCAAATTATGATATTGCTATAGGATTCAACCGTAGTTTCGAGTCAAACTCATTGACCCATGTTTCATGAGTAGTGGTTCAACAAGAACCCATCTCTCATGATATCGAATGGTCCACTTAGCACTCATTGCATCTAGGTGATGCTCACAGGTGAAGCATTGGTCCATCCCGGGAGGTCACCCATCCCAATACTGCTCCAGCTCAAGCGTGCTTAACCAGGGAGTTTTTCCAAGGTTAAGCCCGCTTGAGTTGTTACCCCATTTGCAAAACCTTCAGCAAGTGTTGTGCCTTATGAACCATTCATAATAGAGCCCCTTTAGCTCATTAATTGATAAGTAGGAGGTATTTTTCCACAGTGTCAAATTATGATATTGCTATCGATTCAACTGTAGTTTCGAAATCAAACCTTATTGATAGCAATATCATAAATTTATTTATTGACAAACAAAAAATTTACTACTAATCTCCCATGACTCACCAATTCTCTTCAAAATAAAAAATTTATAATTTCACAATAACACAATTTACATTGACAATTAAATAACTTCTAGCTTCCAAATTTTATGTTGGCACAACAAATCATGGAATGTTTTGCAAACACAAAACACACCCTCGAACTAGATGCTCCTCCATCAATTTATTATTATTATTAATTATTTTAAGAAATTAAATTTTATGCTATTTTATTATTATATATTATAGTTCTATATATTATATTGATATAATTTACTTTAATTTATATTATATTTATTTTATTCACAAATAATTAAAATTATTGTTATACTTGTTAAAAAACTTTTTTGTGTTCTAAAAATTGGGTGCTACCAATAGTAGATTTTGTTATTTTACTCATAAATAATTGTACACTACATATTTGATTTGAATTGACTGTTTTATCTACAACTTATGTTGTTTAGGACAATAAGAATATCTATCAAATAGACTTGGATTTCATAAAAAATAATGAGAAGATCTTTCAATTATTGACATGGAGAATACATGTAATCTATTTAACAAAGTGCCTGAAAGAGTATGACATAATTGTATTGTAAATGTATGCTATTCACTAATAAAAATATTAAATACACTTCATTCTTTTAAATGTTACTGTTGATATTCATTTTGACTTCACTATTTAAAAAGATTATTGATAAGATACAAACAAAAATAAAATAAATTTTGGAGGCAAGACATAAGAGAACTTGTTACTGTTGATATTCATTTGACTTCACTATTTAAAAATATTATTGATAAGATACAAACAAAAATTAAAAAAAATTGCAGGCAAGACATAAGAGAACTTGACAATACCTTTAAAATATGTAAAATTACATTGCACCCATTGTAATACCCCTCATACTGCTTAGACTTATTAATTTCTATGATGATACTATTAGGGTTGATTTGGTTGGTTGTAGTTGATGATGTTATTCCTTGAGTGGACCTATTCGTTTGATATGACATTATTAGGATGATTATTAATACTCTGTGCATTGTTTGGATTATTTGTTTATTTAAATGAATTGCCATTAATGTTTATATGTCAATGTGATGTTCTTATGGTGATGTTATTTAATTCAGTATTATTATATGATGCAATTGTTTAATAATTAGTTAAGATGCAATAGTTTAAATCATGTTACCTTATGTCAATTAGGATAGAAATGTTAGCTCATTATCGATATTATAATTGTTAGAATAGATTAGGTGAGAGGACATTGTAGCATCACTCGTTCACGAGTGCCCTGCTACACTGCAATTCCTTCTCACGATAGGATGTTGATTTCATATGTATACATGTGCTACTTGACGTTTATTTGGATGCAGGATTGCAGGAATAAGTCTCGATTCCACCTGCTTCAGCAGGACAGGGCGAGCAATAAATTAACCCAATGGGTAAAAGTTGAAAAAGGGAGTAGGCTTGGAAGTGTCCCCGTCCCAAGTCCGTCGTCTGCTGTGAGTCGTTGTGTTATGACTAAAGTTTTGTCTTTGCCTTGTATGTAGTTTTATTGTTGAGTATTTATTGTATTATTGGTTAGTGTTTAATTAATTAATCGTATTTCATAAAATAATTAATTAATGTAAATATTATTTGATTTAATTATGTGTTAGAAAAATATTAAATTTAAATATATTGTAGATTAAAAGGTATTTGATAAATTAAAATTTAAGAAATTAAATTAAATTAATATTGTGGAGAGTCATTAAATATTATTGTTTTATTAAGATTAAATTAAGAAATTATGTGAAGATAATATCTAAATTTAAATAAATTATTTTAATTAAAATTTTAGATATGTGTGAGCTTTTAAAAGCTGAAAAAAGGACCAATAAGGAAGGAGGCATTTTGGAAAAGAAAGCGGAAAAAGATTTATTGATTTTATTTGGTGATTTATTATTTTGAGGAGGAAATCTTTCACACACAAGTTTTCTGGTTGAAGTTTTGCTCTGTAGTTTTTGGATCTAGAAAGGAAAAATAAGAGAGATATTTTTGAGTGTTTTTGGAGGTTTTGTCGGGGTAAAACTTTTGTGAGTTGAAAAGAACAGATTGTTCAGAAGAACGTTGAAGGCAGAAGAACAAGAAAAGAGAACGGTAGGGAAGGATCGAGAGGAGGCTACAGGCGGGATTCTCCTTCAGACACAGGATTCCAGGTTCTTTCCCTTTTTAAGATTTTGCTAAGTTTTCGAAAATTGTTTGAATGTAATTTTATGTTTGAGAACTCCTTTGCAGTAAAACCCTCGAAATCTTCTATAGAAAACTTAGTACAACCTATTCAAAAATTCCTTCAATATAACTTAGTTGAGAAATTTATTGTGTTGAAATAAAAATCGTGATACTGTTATATCAACGTACCTTATTTATTTTGGGTTTCTCGTAAAATCTATTTGTTTGTATTGGTTTTCTTCTGAATCTCTGTTGAAAATAAGTATATACTCTTAAATATATTTAAACTAAATTTGGTATACATATTTGTGTGACAATACTATTGGGTTATTTAAATGCATATTATAATAATTATTTACCTCTGTAATTTTATTTCATGAGATCTGAATAAAAGTCAGCTCTATTGTAGATTTTTATATGGAGGATATTGAATATAAATTATTTAATTGATTTCTTAACTCTTTTATAATTTCTTTGTATTTCTTTCCTATGAATTAAGTTTTAATATAAAAATATTTGTATTTAAATAATATGTTCTGGGCAAACAAAATAAATGAATAAATAAATATTCATATGCCTGTACGCTGGGTCGAGTCTCGGTTTCTGTGTATTATATAAAATATTTATATTCTTTTTATTAAAATTCGAAATTTGCATTTTAAAGTTTCTTTAAATAAAATAAAATAAAATAGAATAAAAATAAAATAAAAATAAAGAAAATGTCAGTGGGGAGGGGCCGGCCATGCCGTACCCCCTGTACCCCCTCCCTGCGTGGCCTGTGGGCCGCGGCAGTCAAGGACTGCCGTACCCAGCAACCACTTGGGCTGCTGGCACGGCAGCCCTTGGCTGCCGTGCACGGCCATTGGGGAGGCCGCGGCCTCCCTATTGGGAGGTGCGCAGCCTCCTCAATGGAGGCGCACCTCCATTTAAAACACTTTTTAATTTTTTTAAAAATTTGTTTTGTTATTTGAAATTTGTAAATTTAACTTAATTAAATTTAATTCGAATTTAGTTTATTAAATATTTTTATAATTGGAATTTCTATTAATGTTTAGTTTATAAATAATATAAATATATATAAATGTATATTATATATATATATATAGTTTAATATATATTTAATATATATTAATTAATATATATATATATATTGGGTTTTAATTTAGTTTTTATTTTTTTTATGATATTCAAGTATGTAATAGCTGGATTGGTTTTGTATAAAGTAATTTTGCAATAGGATTACGTTAATTTTATTCAATGATTATTTTTATATATTTGTATAATTGTGTAATAGGGTGGTTTATTGTAAATATGTTTTTAATATGTTAAGAATGTGAGGAATTGCGATGTTTAAAATAGTTTTTATTTATTTATTTTATTCTGTATATTTATATGTATATAAAAGAGATTTATATATTAGTGTTATTTTAATTATTAGTTTCTTTAATAATATTTATTTTTAAAATATATGAATATTCTTGATCACCATGGATTGTTAGACCAACTTTGGTAGGGTAGTATTAAATAAACGATATAAATATATGTCTGGATATGTATGTTTTATTGTATATATTTATATGTAGATAAAGGTGAGATTTGTTTGTAAGTTGTGTTTATGGGAAGATTATTAATAAGCTATGTGATGATTAAACAAATTGAATAGTGCAATGTTATAGTAGAGGTTTGTAAATTAGAAACAAATTGTGCTTTGAATTTTATCGAACTTTCTCAAGATGTTGATTTACGATTTTGGTAAAGTTTATTGAGTTGTTGGCATTGTTCTATATTTTCTCACTCTCGAGATTATTCATTTTATTTTATTTTAGTTGATGTTCTTTGAATAGGGTTTAGGTCATGTGGAAAAACATAGAGTTAATTTTTCTAACTGTAGGAACCTAATTTGTGTTTAGGACTTCCAGAGGTGGGGACACTGTTGTTTATTTTGATCTTGTAATTTGATGTGGTTCTTATGTTCTGGTTTTGGTTAATGAACATTTGGATTGTACGTTTGTGAACATTATATGTATGATTTTGGGCGAGAGGGTTATGCCTCGCAGATGAAATTATTGGTATGGTTCAGTATTTTTGGTGGTACAGTCCTATTCAGTTGGTTATTCTTGTGTTGAGTGTCTAGAGAGAGTGGCTCTAGTGGGGGCCGGCGCACAAAGGGGCTGTCAGGGTAACCCACATAGAGTTAGATTAATCAGTGATAACTTAAATAATAAACCACGGGTGGGGATTAAACATTAACAAGATAATTGTGAAGCCTCGTCCACCTGTTAGTGCTATCACAGACTAAAGGGGACTGAGAAGGCCGTGGTTGGCAAGGTCATTGCCTTGTCTTCACGAAAGGACAATGACTCCGCATGAGTGACCCTATGGAGCGGCGCCTTGAGATAGGCCGTTTGGAGAACCATAGATGGAAGCGGCACCTTAACTGGGTTGTCTGGAGAATCCATGTAGAGATGGAGGCGACACCTTGTGATAGGTTGTCTGGAGAATCCATGTGAAACCATGCGATGACACTCTCGTCTAACATTCTATTTGTGTTGATTTTCTGAAGTCCTCTGGAAGTGATTCATGGTTTTGTCTTTGGTTATTGTTGGAAATAGTCTATGATATGGTGTCTTGAGTTTCATTGACTGTTGTGATTATGACTTGTTGATACGTTCTGAAGTGGTTTGTTGCTGTGCCTTTTGGCTTTGTTGTTGTTGAGGTTCTATGTGGTCCTTGGTTTTAAGTTGTCTTCTTGGAGTTAGTCTTTGCTGTTGTTAGACGTACTTGGTCGGGGACCCTTCCTTATCTACTCTCAGCACGGGGGTGGTTGGGTGGAACGTGCTTCGCACCCCGTTGGGTTTCCCCTTTCTGTTTCAGTTATATCTTTTATTGCAGGCTTTTGGAGGATGTCGATGATCCAGTGATCCTTGTACTAGATAGATGTATATCCTTTATATGTAATGTAATTCATTGATGTATCATCTCCCATGTGTGATGGGGTGACCTCGATGTAATTCGGTTATGTAGTTATTAAGATGTATCTTCAGTTAATTGTATTTTATTACCACTTGGGATGTAATGTATATTCAGGCCTTGTATGTATTCATGAATTGTCACTTGTAATAGTTGGTTACGTTATGTTATATCTATTGAAATATGTAGCATTTTATATCTGTATAATTACATGTATTGTCACATGTGCATATGGTATTGATAACGGTATTGTTTAATGGATATTTTAATGATGAATGGGAATTAATAGATTTATATAATTGTTTAATTATTGTTTATCTTTTTATCGATGTTATGGGTTAGAATAGTCATGTCACTTCGTGTACCCCATTGGAACCAGTTGTGCCTCTTAATATAATGTTATGTTGTAATACCTAAGTATGTTATTATATTCTTTTAAAAAAAAAAATTTGTTCTGTTGTTTTAGTTCCTTTGGGGTTCGCACGGCGGGGCGTGACACCCATGATATCCTTGCTTTACTGTAGTACCCCTCCATTCTCACCTGGGATGTGCAGGTAGTCTGGCTAAGGAATCAGAAGAGGAAGATGGGACAAGAGCTTCTAATGGTATTTTGTGAGTATGATATTACATTATGATTGCATTTAATTTGTAGTGCCCCTCCACTTTTGCTCCTTCAGCATATTCGGGTATGTGTGCCTAAATGAATTATGATGTCATGTTGGTTTCTTGGTTGCCTTGTTTTATTAGCCTTGAGTTAGGTGATAAGTTAGTATTTTGATTAACTTGCCTAAGCAAGGTAATCAGGTTAGAATAACCTTTTTTTACGTAACTATAATAAAAGTTAGAATTAAAATAATAATACAATACAAAGTATATGTTTATTAGTAAATAATTAAATTAAATTATTTTATTAAAAATCTGCCTAATATGGTAGTCTATAAGGTATTACTAGAAAAAGGGAAATTAATTTAATAAAGATAATTAGTGCCTAATGAGGGGGTTTAATTAAGAAATTTTAAAAGTGAGAAAATATTAAAGTAATTAAATTAAGTTGCTTGCTAAGTAATTCAACAAATTTAGAATTTTAAAATAATAATAGTTACGCAAATCAATTCAATAAAATTGAAAGTAAATGGATATTTATAACAAATAAATAAATAAATAAATAAAATAAAAATGAATTGTTAAAAAAAGTATTGTTTAGAATGTATTTAATAGAAATAAAGGAGAGTTTGATTATCTCAATCAATTAAATGGGAAATGGTGATTGTAAATAAAGCATTGTGATTAGAATTTTTCTAACTATAATATAAAAGCGGGAAAGAGAAAGCTTTCTAAATTTTAAATAAATAAGAAATGCATGATTTTAATTGATTTGTAAAAAGCGGGGAAAAGATGGAAAAACCTAAAAAGCGTGCCCGTGCACACCGGGAAACTGGAATAAGAAACTTGCTATTTTTTTTGAGACTGGGGAGGGTAGAATAAAGAAAAAAAAAAGGGACTGTTTATGGGGGGAAGGCCTGTGACAAATTAGATGAATCTTGGGAAATGCTCTAGAGTCACCTAGTTATCTGTGGCCTATACTTGGACTTCTTTGACTGCATAGTGAGGGTTGGATTTTTTGTACAAACTACACTCTATTGTAGCATTGGATCTAGTCTAATAAAGATTGATAAAGCTAAGAGCAGATCGGGTATGTCCTCTAGATCATTCTTAAGCATCCTTCTTATAAACCTGCTATCTTTATATCATGATAGATAACCTTAGGTTCAGGGTTGTGTTTTAACAAAAAAGAAGAGAATAGAAAATCGTTCTACTTTCAATTAGAAATTCTTAAGATTGCTTATCATAAGATCTATTTGTTCTTCACAAGAAATCATGGGATTTAAGGGAAAGATCATTATTCATCATTATGAATCTGGATTAGATCTAATATTACCGTTTAACCTAATGTGTATTTTTGTATACTAGTAATCTTGCTCTCTGAACATCTGATTCTGGTTGTCCATTTTTTGAAATTTGATGCTCTTTAAATCGATGCCTTGCCTTGATTTATGATAGGCTTACTCATTTTTTAGGAAATTAGATTTTGTTCTTGGTACTGGCAAGCAAAATTATGTAGAATTCATAGAAAATCACTAAGTTTTGGAACCCGTCTCCTTTGAGCAGCCTAAATTCGATTTTATGCATCGCAATGATATCTGAGATCTTCCTTGTCTTATTTCTTGCACTAGGAAATTTATTTGATTGTATGTGAATGATTCCTTTAAGAAAATCCATTAAGTTCATTGCCAAGATGGGCATGAGAGGAAACCACGCTCACCTAATGATCAATTATTGATGCTATGCAACAAGGATCTCTGGTGTGTGCAACCCACCACCAAATCTGCAGGACTGTGTGTACTTGAGACACAAGCAAGCTAGCATTGTTGAATGTGTTTGTTTTTCATGCTTCTCTGAGTCAAAGATTTTGGAGAACCTCCTTATCTAACCCATATTTAATAACATAATTATGAATATCTCTACCCAGTTGTAAAGCCGCCATGCTCTGTCTTTTATCTCATACTGACCTTTTTTTTTTTTAGGCACACCTACCTCTAAGTTTCGGTCGGTAGTTGGAATTAAAGCCGATACCTGGAACATTGGAAACTATCCTTATATGAGGATTCTTCCCCCCATCTTGTTGGCTTGTAACACTTTTGATGGTGGTTACTTGTATTGGAAACATGATGCCGTATTTGGATTTTTGAACTGCATCATTTTTCTTATCAGTCTAAGTCTTGAGCTCTCTCAAAAATGGGGATATCATCCACATGTTTTGTAGGAAAACTGTCTCAGTGGATGGCTCGAAAGAGCCATGTCTTTCTCTGTACCAATGCGGCTCCAGCCAACCTTCCTGTGTTTTTTTTTATATTGTTTCCTTGCAAGTTCTACCTGGTGTTGCTGTGCTGCTCTTCCTAAGTCATCTCCTGATTATGAAATCGTATGGTTGCTTGAGAGATGCTTGATTCTCCTTCATTTACCTTAGCCTCAGCTTTTATGTTTCACTCCCTCGTCCTCATCATAGATGTTAAATAAGTATGAAATGCCAACTTATACTTTGGAGCTAACCTTAGTCCCATTCTTTGGCCGTTATCCTTAATAACCTTCGTGTAAGCTTGGAGCAATGACTGGTTTTGTTGTGACATCACGTTCTATTATTGTCCTTTGTCTCTCCTGGCTGGTTGCCTTTTATTATGCTATGATATTTTGGAAAAAATGCCTCTGTTATAATATATACATGTATTGGTATTTTAGTTATTAAAATAATAATAATAATAATAATTTAAGTTTTATGCTTATTTAGTTGTGTAGATAAGTATAATGAGAAGTTAATAGAGGAAAAGAGTTGTTTGTATGTAGAAATTGATGATAATGGATTAGATTAATTTTTTATTTGTAGATTATTTTTTTTTTGTTTTCTTGATAATTTAATGAGGGATTTGTAAAAACCATTAAATAGTTCAGTTACTAGGAATTGGTGTTATTTTAATTAATTATGAAGTGTGTAGATTAGATTTATCAAGTCAGAGGCTTTAACTGAAAATGATTACTTCTAATATTGAGTATTGACAATTAAAAGCTGATCTAAAAGTGGACTTAAGACAATAGGAAAAAGTTAGCAATTATATCTTTTAAGAGTACAAACGAGTAAAATTTATATAAGTATGTTTATCACATTTAGAATTCAATCTACAACTATTGATAATCATAGACTTGAATTCCTTGGTAGAGTAAGGGGATAAAGATTTATTTGTTTTTGATAATCGAGAGATGTGATTAGATAAATTGGATTAGATGATGGTTTCTTAAATCTAGAATGTCAATCCCTTTTAGAATTATTTACATGTAGAGTCTCCACGAAATTAGTTATTGTATAACTGTTAAAGATTGAATTGTGATTTTAAAATTGTGATATAAATTATTATTGTTGTTGTGATTTTTGTTTAAGTTGTAATGGTTAAGTATTGTAGTAAACTCTATTTGACTTCATTATAGAAGTGTTATAAACTAGAATCATCAAAATAAATTGCTCCTGGAATTGAATTTTCATTCTTAATTATTTCTTTTGAATTTTTAGTTAAGTGGATCACTTTATGACAGTTCGAACTCCTTATAAATGAAGTGCTTTGATGGATAGTTGTTTAGAACCTTGAGATTGTAATTTATTGGTTTGTTGAGTAGGTTGTTTTCTTTTTAATTGAAAGTGTGAATAGATAGTTGTTGTTGTTGTCGTTGTCATGTTGCTTTCCTTCTAAAGCTGAGTTATGTACCACTATAAGGGGGTTCTTGCGAGGGGAAAATTGAGGTCTCCTGTGGAATGCCTAGTTGGTAGCTTTTGGATGTTGAGTGATTATTATTGAATTTAAGGTTGTTTTTCTTTTGTGAATCTCTTTTTGAAGTGACACCATTGTTGAATTATGGATGGGGTTTGATGAAACTTTCTTTGTGTGGCTTTTCTAAGTTGATCTCAGACTTGAGGGAAATATTATTCTTGTGTCAAAATTATTGGGAAAAGCTCTTGTTGCTTCATTTTACCCTTGTTTGTGGATTGTCGTTCTTTTGGCTTCCAGAGGCTTGAGATTATGGCCAGTTGATATTCTCTCTTTATGTGCCCTTGATGTGGCAGGTGTTTTGATATCATGATTTTAAAAGGGTTGTACATGAATTGTGGAGACTTTGGTTATGTGTTATAGCGAGATGGTTAATGCCTAGCGTGGTTTGGTCTTGAGATTATTTGCTCTATCTGTTACGGTACAACCCTTGCCTGCTTGAGTTATGTTAGGGGTCATAGGGAGAGTGGCTCTTCGTGGGTGCCGGCACCTTGGAATGAGGAAGGGCTCAGGATAACCCATGAAAGAGTAATTAAACAAGTGACAACCTAAACAATAGAATTTAGAGGGATGGGTAGTAAAACACACAAGATAATTAAAACTAGATCCCTCGTCTATGCATTAGGGCTACCATAGACTAGTGATAGACTGAGAAGGCCGTGGTCGGCAAAGTCGTAGTCTTGTCTTAATGAGAGATTATCGGCTCCGCATTAGCTACCCTATGGTGCCGGCGCCTCAGTTGGGAGGAAGGGCCAGGAGATCCATAGATGGGTGTCGGCGCCTCAGTTGGAGGAAGGGCCAGGAGAATCCCGTGAGAGCTATGCGATGACACTCTCCACTAGACACCCTTGTTCTTGTTTTTTGTCGCCTTTGGATATTGTAATATTTATGTTGTTTCAGATTCTTGTGAAAATGATTTATGAATGTTCTTTGGTGACTTTCTTAATTGTTATTGCTTGGGTTAAATGTGATGAGTTTCATAGCTTTATTTGATTTTATTGACTCATGAGTGTTGTCGATTATGTCATTGTAATCCTTGTTTTGTGATACCTTTGTATGAAGTTGAGTCTTGTGGTTCCCTGTTTGGATGTTCTTGGTTGAGGTCTCTTCTTGTCAGCTCCTTAGCACGGGGGGTGGGTCTTTGGACCCACGTGGTCGGGTGGAACGTGCTAAGCACCCCATTGGGTCCCCAGTCAAGGATCGAGAGGTGCGGATTGGTGTTGTTGCAGCAACTCCAGAGTTGTATCATTCTATTTTGTCATGTGGTTCCTGCCCATAGTGGGAAACATGTTTGTATCGTTGTAAGACTTGAACAGTGTAAAGTAATGAAAAGGATGTGATGTAATATTTTGGCATTGGTAAACCTTGTGTGGATATGATTCCATATCAGATGTTATTCAAAGTGTTGTATTTATTTAAGTGAATGGTTCTTATTGATGGTTCTATATGTATGCTTTGTCATGAATTAAATTTGGTTTTCATTCTTTATCATTGATGTATGGAATTAAGTTTCGTAATGTATCCTCGTGTACCCCAAGGGACGTAAATGTTATTGGGTTTGTTTAAATGAATTTTCATGTCATAACTTAATGTGCATCTCATGTATGTTAGTTTTACTTTTAATAACAAAAATAAATAAAAAAAATTGTGTGGTAATTGTTGCTTTAATTGCCCTTTGGGGTTCGCATGACGGGTTGTTACAACATGGTATCAAAGCCTAGGTTCATACACTGGGCACTATGTGTGCTCACTATGTAACCTTGCGCCTAGACCCTTGAGTCTTGAGTTTCACTTTTCTATTGTCATTGTTGTGAACCTGAGTTCTTCTGTTAGCTAGTGTCGGGTAGATGGTGCAGGAAACCGATGGGAAAGGATAGGACCCTCGGTGTAGTGCGCAATGCACCGATATCCTTCCTATCGGGGATGCACTATGGACCCTTGTATCATTGTATGATGTAGTTTCAAGTGATGTGAAATTTTTGTGTGTGAATATGTCATGCGTGCATGTAATTTTCCTTTTGTTGGCCTTGAGTGATGGATTATGTTTTTCCTGAATCTGTGAAGGTGTGAAATTTTGTCTTTTGTTGAAATTATTATGAGATTTGGTGTTGAATAATGATTGAAGTAGAGTGCTTTGTGTGAAAATGATGATGTTTAATGAGAATATGTGATAGTGTGGATAATTATGTTGTGTTTTATGGAAATGTGGCATAGCGAGGGTAAATAATCTTCTTGAATGTTTAGTACTAATGTGTTATGTTTCCACCCTAGTTTGTGATTTTCAGGTAGTCGACTTCAAATCTCAAGGATGAAGGTAATTAATTGGCTATGTTTAACATGTTGACTTAATACGGTGTTTGCACTTGATTAGTAATTGTATTAATGAGTATTTATGATATTTCACTGATGATAGTGTGTTAGAAGGATGATGTC
The DNA here is from genome assembly GCA_007258455.2 of Sequoia sempervirens. NCBI lineage: Eukaryota > Viridiplantae > Streptophyta > Pinopsida > Cupressales > Cupressaceae > Sequoia > Sequoia sempervirens. Next base: position 628,975,118 of record VDFB02000003.1, read on the forward strand.
GTATCACTCATTTGTGAGAGGCATACAACATTGCAATTCCCTCTACACTAGGTTGATTTGATATATATATGTTGTGCACAATGTTTGTTTGTATGCAGGATTGCAGGAACTAAGCCTCGATTCCACCTGCATTGTCAGGAAAGGGCGAGCATCCCAAACACCTAATGGGTCTGATGTGGAAAATAGGAGATGACAAGAAGTTTCCCAAACCTAGTTTGTCATCTGTCCTTGTGTTTGTCAAGTCAGTTTGGTTGCAACTCCGTCACCACTTTCATTTTGGTATCATCTCCCTATGTTTGGTTGTTTAAATTTTTATTGCTTTCTTGACGGTGTTTAATTGACTATTTAATTTATGGTGTTGATGTGCTTATAATTGTTGATATTGTTGTGTTACCGCTTTTAGGCTTGAGCCCGACTTCCAGGAGTAAGTCAGAGCCTAGGGGGGGAGGATGTAGTGCCCCTCCACTTTTGCTCCTTCAGCATATTCGGGTATGTGTGCCTAAATGAATTATGATGTCATGTTGGTTTCTTGGTTGCCTTGTTTTATTAGCCTTGAGTTAGGTGATAAGTTAGTATTTTGATTAACTTGCCTAAGCAAGGTAATCAGGTTAGAATAACCTTTTTTTACGTAACTATAATAAAAGTTCGAATTAAAATAATAATACAATACAAAGTATATGTTTATTAGTAAATAATTAAATTATTTTATTTTATTAAAAATCTACCTAATATGGTAGTCTATAAGGTATTACTAGAAAAAGGGAAATTAATTTAATAAAGATAATTAGTGCCTAATGAGGGAGTTTAATTAAGAAATTTTAAAAGTGAGAAAATATTAAAGTAATTAAATTAAGTTGCTTGCTAAGTAATTCAACAAATTTAGAATTTTAAAATAATAATAGTTACACAAATCAATTCAATAAAATTGAAAGTAAATGGATATTTATAACAAAAAATAAATAAAAAAAATAAAATAAAAATGAATTGTTAAAAAAAGTATTGTTTAGAATGTATTTAATAGAAATAAAGGAGAGTTTGATTATCTCAATCAATTAAATGGGAAATGGTGATTGTAAATAAAGCATTGTGATTAGAATTTTGCTAACTATAATATAAAAGCGGGAAAGAGAAAGCTTTCTAAATTTTAAATAAATAAGAAATGCATGATTTTAATTGATTTGTAAAAAGCGGGGAAAAGATGGAAAAACCTAAAAAGCGTGCCCATGCACACCGAGAAACTGGAATAAGAAACTTGCTATTTTTTTGAGACTGGGGAGGGCAGAATAAAGAAAAAAAAGGGACTGTTTATGGGGGGAAGGCCTGCATCAGCCGAGATGAATCTTGGGAAATGCTCTAGAGTCAGGGAGTTATCTGTGGCCTATACTTGGACTTCTTGGACTGCATAGTGAGGGTTGGATTTTTTTTGTACAAACTACACTCTATTGCAGCATTGGATCGAGTCTAATAAAGATTGATAAAGCTAAGAGCAGATCGGGTATGTCCTCTAGATCATTCTTAAGCATCCTTCTTATAAAATTGCTATCTTTATATCATGATAGATAACCTTAGGTTCAGGGTTGTGTTTTAACAAAAAAGAAGAGAATAGAAAATCGTTCTACTTTCAATTAGAAATTCTTAAGATTGCTTATCATAAGATCTATTTGTTCTTCACAAGAAATCATGGGATTTAAGGGAAAGATCATTATTCATCATTATGAATCTGGATTAGATCTAATATTACCGTTTAACCTAATGTGTATTTTTGTATACTAGTAATCTTGCTCTCTGAACATCTGATTCTGGTTGTCCATTTTTGGAAATTTGATGCTCTTTAAATCGATGCCTTGCCTTGATTTATGATAGGCTTACTCATTTTTTAGGAAATTAGATTTTTTTCTTGGTACTGGCAAGCAAAATTATGTAGAATTCGTAGAAAATCACTAAGTTTTGGAACTTGTCTCCTTTAAGCAGCCTAAATTCAATTTTATGCATCGCAATGATATCTAAGATCTTCCTTGTCTTATTTCTTGCACAAGGAAATTTATTTGATTGTATGTGAATGAGTCCTTTAAGAAAATCCATTAAGTTCATTGCCAGGACGGGCATGAGAGGCAACCACGCTCACCTAATGATCAATTATTGATGCTATACAACAAGGATCTCTGCTGTGTGCAACCCACCACCAAATCTGTAGGACTGTGTGTACTTGAGACACAAGCAAGCTAGCATTGTTGAATGTGTTTGTTTTTCATGCTTCTCTGAGTCAAAGATTTTGGAGAACCTCCTTATCTAACCCATATTTAATAACATAATTGTGAATATCTCTGCCCAATTGCAAAGCTGCCATGCTCTGTCTTTTATCTCATACCGACCTTGTTTTTTTTTTTTTAGGCACACCTACCTCTAACTTTCGGTCTGTAGTTGGAATTAAAGCTGATACCTGGAACATTGGAAACTATCCTTATATGAGGATTCTTCCCCCCATCTTGTTGGCTTGTAACACTTTTGATGGTGGTTACTTGTATTGGAAACATGATGCCGTATTTGGATTTTTGAACTGCATCATTTTTCTTATCAGCCTGAGTCTTGAGCTCTCTCAAAAATGGGGATATCATCCACATGTTTTGTAGGAAAATTGTCTCAGTGGATGGCTCAGAAGAGCCATGTCTTTCTCTGTACCAATGCGCCTCCAGCCAACCTTCCTGTGGTTTTTTTTTTATATTGTTTCCTTGCAAGTTCTACCTGGTGTTGCTGTGCTGCTCTTCCTAAGTCATCTCCTGATTATGAAATCGTATGGTTGCCTGAGAGATGCTTGATTCTCCTTCATTTACCTCAGCCTCAACTTTTATGTTTCACTCCCTCGTCCTCATCATAGATGTTAAATAAGTATGAAATGCCAACTTATACTTTGGAGCTAACCTTAGTCGCATTCTTTGGCCATTATCCTTAATAACCTTCATGTTAGCTTGGAGCAATGACTGGTTTTGTTGTGACATCACGTTCTATTATTGTCCTCTGTCTCTCCTGTCTGGTTGCCTTTTATTATGCTATGATATTTTGGAAAAAATGCCTCTGTTATAATATATACATGTATTGGTATTTTAGTTATTAAAATAATAATAAAAATAATAATAATTTAAGTTTTATGCTTATTTAGTTGCGTAGATAAGTATAATGAGAAGTTAATAGAGGAAAAGAGTTGTTTGTATGTAGAAATTGATGATAATGGATTAGATTAATTTTTTATTTGTAGATTATTTTTTTTTTGTTTTCTTGATAATTTAATGAGGGATTTGTAAAAACCATTAAATAGTTCAGTTACTAGAAATGGGTGTTATTTTAATTAATTATGAAGTGTGTAGATTAGATTTATCAAGTCATAGGCTTTAACTGAAAATGATTACTTCTAATATTGAGTATTGACAATTAAAAGCTGATCTAAAAGTGGACTTAAGACAATAGGAAAAAGTTAGCAATTATATCTTTTAAGAGTACAAACGAGTAAAATTTATATAAGTATGTTTATCACATTTAGAATTCAATCTACAACTATTGATAATCATAGACTTGAATTCCTTGGTAGAGTAAGGGGATAAAGATTTATTTGTTTTCGATAATCGAGAGATGTGATTAGGTAAATTGGATTAGATGATGGTTTCTTAAATCTAGAATGTCAATCCCTTTTAGAATTATTTACATGTAGAGTCTCCACGAAATTAGTTATTGTAAAATTGTTAAAGATTGAATTGTGATTTTAAAATTGTGATATAAATTATTATTGTTGTTGTGATTTTTGTTTAAGTTGTAATGGTTAAGTATTATAGTAAACTCTATTTGACTTCATTATAGAAGTGTTATAAACTAGAATCATCGAAATAAATTGCTCCTGGAATTGAATTTTCATTCTTAATTATTTCTTTTGAATTGTTAGTTAAGTGGATGACTTTATGACAGTTCGAACTCCTTATAAATGAAGTGCTTTGATGGATAGTTGTTTAGAACCTTGAGATTGTAATTTATTGGTTTGTTGAGTAGGTTGTTTTCTTTTTAATTGAAAGTGTGAATAGATAGTTGTTGTCGTTGTTGTTGTCATGTTGCTTTCCTTCTAAAGCTGAGTTACGTACCACTATAAGGGGGTTCTTGCGAGGGGAAAATTGAGGTCTCCCGTGGAATGCCTAGTTGGTAGCTTTTGGATGTTGAGTGATTATTATTGAATTTAAGGTTGTTTTTCTTTTGTGAATCTCTTTTTGAAGTGACACCATTGTTGAATTGTGGATGGGGTTTGATGAAACTTTCTTTGTGTGGATTTTCTAAGTTGATCTCAGACTTGAGGGAAATATTATTCTTGTGTCGAAATTATTGGGAAAAGCTCTTGTTGCTTCATTTTACCCTTGTTTGTGGATTGTCGTTCTTTTGGCTTCCAGAGGCTCGAGATTATGGTCAGTTGATATTCTCTCTTTATGTGCCCTTGATGTGGCAGGTGTTTTGATATCATGATTTTAAAAGGGTTGTACATGAATTGTGGAGACTTTGGTTATGTGTTATAGCGAGATGGTTAATAGCTAGCGTGGTTTGGTCTTGAGATTATTTGCTCTATCTGTTATGGTACAACCCTTGCCTGCTTGAGTTATGTTAGGGGTCATAGGGAGAGTGGCTCTTCGTGGGTGCTGGTGCCTCAGAATGAGGAAGGGCTCAGGATAACCCATGAAAGAGTAATTAAACAAGTGACAACCTAAACAATAGAATTTAGAGGGATGTGTAGTAAAACACACAAGATAATTAAAATTGGATCCCTCGTCTATGCATTAGGGCTACCATAGACTAGTGATAGACTGAGAAGGCCGTGGTTGGCAAAGTCGTAGTCTCGTCTTCATGAGAGATTATCGGCTCCGCATTAGCTACCCTATGGTGCCGGCGCCTCAGTTGGGAGGAAGGGCCAGGAGATCCATAGATGGGTGCCGGCGCCTCAGTTGGAGGAAGGGCCAGGAGAATCCCGTGAGAGCTATGCGATGACACTCTCCACTAGACACCCTTGTTCTTGTTTCTTGTCGCCTCTGGATATTGTAATCTTTATGTTGTTTCAGATTCTTGTGAAAATGATTTATGAATGTTCTTTGGTGACTTGCTTAATTGTTATTGCTTGGGTTAAATGTGATGAGTTTCATAGCTTTATTTGATTTTATTGACTCATGAGTGTTGTTGATTATGTCATTGTAATCCTTGTTTTGTGATACCTTTGTATGAAGTTGAGTCTTGTGGTTCCCTGTTTAGATGTTCTTGGTTGAGGTCTCTTCTTGTCAGCTCCTTAGCACAGGGGGTGGGTCTTCGGACCCACGTGGTCAGGTGGAACGTGCTAAGCACCCCATTGTGTCCCCAGTCAAGGATCAAGAGGTGCGGATTGGTGTTGTTGCAGTAACTCCAGAGTTGTATCATTCTATTCTGTCATGTGGTTCCTGCCCATATTGGTAAACATGTTTGTATCGTTGTAAGACTTGAACAGTGTAAAGTAATGAAAAGGATGTGATGTAATATTTTGGCATTGGTAAACCTTGTGTGGATATGATTCCATATCAGATGTTATTCAAAGTGTTGTATTTATTTAAGTGAATGGTTCTTATTGATGGTTCTATATGTATGCTTTGTCATGAATTAAATTTGGCTTTCATTCTTTATCATTGATGTATGGAATTAAGTTTCGTAATGTATCCTCATGTACCCCAAGGGACGTAAATGTTATTGGGTTTGTTTAAATGAATTTTCATGTCATAACTTAATGTGCATCTCATGTATGTTAGTTTTACTTATAATAACAAAAAAAAATAAAAAATTGTGTGGTAATTGTTGCTTTAATTTCCCTTTGGGGTTCGCATGACGGGGTGTTACATAATTGGTGATATTTTTTTTATAGATGCAGTATTAGTTGGTGATGTAGTGAATTAGTAATTGTTCATGATGATATGATATGATTTGTTAGTTTAGAAATGATTAATTTATCGGTTATATTATATGTTTGGATAAATGTGATGACGGACAGTGTAGCACCACCCATTGGTGGGTGCCCTACTACACTGTGATTCCTTCTCACAATACAATGCTTTGATTTTATATATGTATGCACATGTACACGACTTCATTTGTATGCAGGGATTGTAGGTACATAGTCTCGATTCCACCTGCTTTGGCAGGATAGGGTGAGCACCAATAACCCAACGGTAAAATGTTGAAATAGAGGTGCCAATGAAGTCATCTCGTCCCATGATGTCAGACCATCTTGTTTAAATGGTTTTGTGTGTTCTTGTAATTGTCATTCTTTGTGGTTGTCGTTTGTGTTTGTCGTACATTATTTATGTTGGTATTTTATAGGTTGTGAGGGATTTAATTAAAAGATGGTAATAATTGCTTATCTTAATGTTAGATTTATTTTTATGAAAATATTTAAATATTTTATTTATTTATTTAAAAAAAAAAGTCATGTATTTTATTAAATGTTAATTAAATATTAAATGGTGTTTATTATTTTAATTAATTATCTTGTTGAGGATAATTGTTAGAATAATTATTTAAATTAATTAGATAATGTGCTTTGCAAGTAAAGTTGTAAAAACAAAATTAAAACAAAAAGTATTGAAAATAGAAAAATAAATAAATAAAAGAATGAAAAAGTTGTGAGAACGAATGAGAACTCAGATCTGACTGAAAAGCTTGCTTTTAAAGAATTAATTTCTTTTATTCTGGATTTTTGAGAGCTTTTGGGGAAAATGGTATTATCTTTTATTTAATTGAAATTTTTGGGAGTCTGAAGGGAGAGAGGATTATTGAGACAAAAGTTGAAAAGAAAATATAATGGTTATGCATTTTTGAATTTTCTGAAGTTTTTTTGGAAAGGATATTTCTATTCTTTTGTTTGAAATATTTTGGAGAGTCTTTGGAATAAGGAATCGGATTCGAGATTAGAGCACGGTATTCTAGAGAATAGATTTTGAAGGGGAATGAGAAGATCTACGTAGAGGCCATCGGGGTCAAACAAGCGTCATCAGATTCTCAAATAAGCGCACGACTCGAGGTTTTATCTACTTCTCTGATCTTCTGATTTATGGAAAATAGAAAATAATTAGGTTATTTGGTGAAAGAAAAATGAAACCTTTGAAAAGAGAAATTATTGAATAATTACTGAAGAAATTAAAAAGATTGTTTATGAAAATTGCTTTATGAATATTCTTTCAATTTGGCTATGAGAAAGTGATGTGAGTTTGTGAAAATAAATTGTCTTTAATTGAGTTTGTTTGTTTTTAAAAAATATAAACATAGTTTTCTTTCAGAACAGTTTATTTTGGGGATTATGAAAATATATATATATTTTATATAAGTTATTTTTATTTTGTTCTTTTGTTCCTCTGTACCTATAACTGGGATATTTGATTTTCATATATATATATATATAAATAGATTTACTTTTGTCCATTGTATTATATTTGAAATTTTGATTTAAAAAAAAATGAAATAATGATCGGTACTGTGTCGACATCCGTACCAAGGACGGAGTTATTGTTATTTTTTATGACAAAGGAAATTTTCTTAAGTGAAAATATACTAAAGATTTTTTTTGTAAATTTTCATATAGGTTGAAGGGAGGGACGGTGCAGGTCGTACCCTTCCCTTCGGCCCCCCTGTGTCAGCCTGCGACTGCCACAGTAGTCCACAAACTGCTGTGTGTAGCAGTCCTACGGACTGCTCCATGCAGCAGTCAATAGGACTGTTGTGCGTAGTCACAAGGACTGCCACATTGTCCCTATATGGCCGAACATTGGTGGTTTAAATTTATTTTCTTTTTAGTTTTATTTTTCTTTATTTTATTTCATGGTTTTATATATATATATATCTCATTATTAATTTGTTTAAATATTTGTGTATTATAAATATATATGTATTTATATATTTGTGAGTGTATATACTATTTTATATACGCGTGTATATGTTTAAAGGTATATATATACATAAAAATATTTATATATATATATAAATTTATACATAAAAATATTTATATATATATATATATATAAATTTACATAATTATAAAAAGATATGGTGAAATTCTTTTTTTAGTTGGTGAAAGTAGAGATTTAAATGGTTAATTGGGTTATTTTTTAAAATAAAATAATATGAAAATGATTTTTATCCTTGAATATTTAGTATTTCAAAAAAAATTCTCGTGTTACATTGTATGATGAAATGAAATGTTGATTATGATTCATTGAACTTGATACCCTAGGAAATTGGTTATTTTGTTATTTGTTATTTTAGCTTGTCTCCATTGTGGGAATCATGTGGTAGTTGTGAAACCTTGTTCTAGAGGCTTGTTTAATTTTGAATGTTATACTCATCTTGATTACACTTTTGGAGTTGAAACTTATTGGTTTTTGATGAAAGGGTTGTATGGGTTGTTGAATTTTGTTATGAATTATCGTGAGATGAGTTATGCCTCACGTGGCTTGGTTTTGAGTTATGTGCTTTATCTATTGAATTCAACCCTTGCCTGGATTTGTTTTATGTTAGGGGTCTTAGGGAGGGTGGCTTTTCATGGGGGCCAGTGCCTTAGTTGGAGAAAGGGCTAGGGGATCCCATGAGAGCTATGCGATGAGACTCTCCACGAGACACCCGTTTGCTTTGTTGCTTATTTCCTCTAGAAATGTGTTTTGGAAGTTGTATGCTTAATGTGTTTCAGATTCTTTTGAGAAAGATTTATGAGTGTTCTTTGGACTTGTTTAATTGTCATTGTGGCGAGTTTCTTATCTTTATCTTATTTCTTGACTCATGAATGTTGTGGCCTCTGTCATTGTAACCTTGAGTTGTAGTTGTATTCGTACTATGTTGTTCATGGAGTCGGTTTGACAATCATAGTCGAGTTAACTTCCTTGTCACCTCTAAGCACGGGGGGTGAGTTATTCATAATTCACATAGTTGGGTGGAATGTGCTCCTCACCCATTGGGTTCCCCATTAGCATTCTTTGTTCACAGCATTCCTTCAGTTGGAGATTGTTCTAGTGGATCATTTGTAATTCAAATACTATTGTACCTTGTATCATCCCACATGTTTGGGAATTGTATTGTAATTCATTTATCAAATCATGTATTGTATTGTATAAATGATGATGTAATAGTTAGGATCAATTGTAATCTATTAAAAGATGTTCATTATGATTGTATTATGTGATGTAGTAATATTCTCGCTCTTAGTTATTGGATGTATTCTTTTTCATGGTTTATAATGTTAATAGTTATGTTGTTATCTTTTACTTTCGTTGTTAGTTGTTTGTGAGGTAACCTCGCGTGCCCCAGAGAGCTAAGCGTGATAGTGTAATGTAATGTGTTATGTGATTATGGTTAATGTTCTTGCATGTTTAATTGTATTGTTTTAAAAAAAAAATTATTTGGTATGAGTGTGTTCTCTGGGGTTTGCACGATGGGCGTTACATCTTGGTATCAGAGCCAGGTTGCAACACTGGGATCTTTGCGTAATGTTGCTACCATGTTTAGTTGTGGTGAGTCATTGTGTCAGTACAGATATAGTTCTACCCCTTGTGTCATTTGGGTGTAGATGAGCATGTTGAGTCTTAGCTTGTTGAGGGTGAGAGTTATGTTCAACATTCTCTTGTGTGTCTCTTAAATTCGAGTTTGAGTGACGTCAAGGTGACTTTGATGTTAGTTATATTGTCTTATCTTCATGCATCTTCTCTTTGGGTGTATGTTTGTTGACTTTATATTATGTGAATTGTTTTTTCCTCATTTTACCTCTTTTGACCTATGTGGGTGTTGATTGTATTCTATGTGCTGAAAATTCATTATGAGTAATGAAGGTTAGAAGTAGAAATAGATAAAAGAATGACTTTAGTGTTATCCTAGATTGAGATTGCATGTATTTTTATTGAATTATACTATATAAGTATAAAAGGAATGTAGTATAGTATAATCATACTGTCAAGTAGTGATTCAATAATTATAATAGTTCCTTTACAATTGGTGCAAGTGAGTGACTTGATCATGTAACACATATGAAATATTGTTTAGGGTGAATCTTCAAAAAGAAAAAAAGAAAAAAAGAAAACTAATTTAACAAACTTTTTTTTAGTGTGTGTCTTGCAAAGAAATCACTTCTACTATCTCCTTGTGTTCTTGGATGCATAAGTTTTAAGGGAATGCTCTAGGAGTACATTGGTTATTAAATGCTTATATATGCTAGTTAATTTTAAGTTTTATGAAAGGAAGTTGTGCATAACAAGTTTAGGAATAAATTTGAGTTTTCAAAATTTTCTTCATAAGTATAAATTCATAGGTGAAGTTGATCATATATTATTTGCACCAGTGTATAGGGAAAAATCTTATAGAATTGAAGTTTGTAGAGTTCTAGAAGTGTGGTAAGAATGTTGCATTGTATGAGTGTGATTAGGGGTATGGGTAGAACAATCTCCTAGGTATTTTAATGAAGTAAAAAAAAAAAAAATATATTTTGATTTTATAAAAGTGTTGTACTTGGATGGTGTTTAAAGGCCTTGTGTTGATCAAATAAATGTTTTACCTTAGGAGAAAATGTGATGATGTATGTTCATTTAATGAAATCTTGAATTAATACAAAATTGATGTGTTGTGGTGTGTAATTGATTGACGATTCTTCTTAATTGTTATTGAATCTAGTATGTAAATAAATGGTAATGTTTTGTGTTGAAAGAAAATGCATTTTGACATGTATATGATGTGTTTCTATGTTAAGTGCACTCTCCCCTGCAAATGTAAATGATATAAATTGGGTAAAATGTTGTTTCATGACATGAAAATAAAAATTTCTTTATGCATGTATTATTATGAATGAGGGAAGCAAATAGGAATTCTATAATTGAAGATCATTGATGTTTATCTTTGGTAAAGTGTATGATGTAGTAAATGGTGATAATTTTTTTTTTTTTGTGAATCGAGGGGATTATTATGTGATAAAAAAGAGAGAGTATGCTTGTCTAGGAGAAAGCGGGTGAGAATTGTTTAGGCTTATGGTGTTAATTCTAGCTTTAATGGAGTTGATAAAATTGATCCTTGAACTTGAGGAAGAGGATAATGTTGATATTTAAGGAATTGTAAAAGTGATTAAAGAGTTTATAATTTCAGAAGAAAAATATGGAGGATGTTGGGAGTACTTGTTTTTGATATGCGGCATCAATCATGTATGTGCAAATGAGAATAGGGAAAATTTGTTTTCTATACTAGTAGGTATGAAGGTACTCCTTGTTTTGTGGAAACCAGTATCTGTGCAATGTTTGTGTGTTGTATTAAACCTGTGCTTGCCTTGTGTGCCATGCGGTGGTGATACTATGTACCCATCCATGGGGAAACTGTTGTTTTCCTTGGTGTGGAAATAACCATACCATTCATGTATTGCATGTCTGTTACCTGATTGAGGGCCAACCCACGTGTGGTTGAAATTTATATATGAGTAGCCAAAAGATAGTTTCATAGATTCTTTTCTTTTGGTTCTCTAGTCCCTCAATCTGTGAAGGGGTAGTAGCAGCCACAAAGTTCCTTGGGCGGAGTGTGTGGCGTACGCATATTGCGATGCAGAGTAGTCTTAACTCAATCGATCTTGAGGAAACGTACTCACTACTTCCCCTTATGATGGATCAAGGTACTTGATCCATATGTGTAAGCCTAATCCCCACAGTTTTGAGTATAGCAGCATTGGTTTGTTAGTGCATGCCTAGCTGTCCATAGGGACGTTGAGTTGGCATTAGCGAGTCAACCTTGTCTGTATGAGAGGTGAAGCTCGAGTAGCCCCATATTGATATGCTCATATATGTATTGCATACACTGTATCTGCACATGTTTCGACATGATGCAATGGATAGGATGTCGCACCCCACTGATGTTCTGACACAGTGTTGGTGATGATGCCGTGTTGCTGATGGTAGCGACCTGGGCTCGAGGACACGATACCCCGTGCTTAGACACGTGAAGGTGCACTATGAGATTGCGTTATGATAGCCTATTTGTGTGATGAGTGTAATGGGGCCTCACACGCTTGTAGAGGGATACTCATGTTTGCTTTCGACAGTGTATGTGTTGGTTAGCATATGGGTAGGTCCTAGCCATGTCTACCTCTGGCGACGCCAAGTACCTATGTGTGCCTTCTCCACGAGGTATCGCTATGTGAGGTGTGTCTAGCGCGTGCCTACTTCCGCGGAGCCACGGACACACTGCCATGCGGCATACGACTAGTGCATGCCTTCTCCGACTGGTGTATGACCATGCCGCATTGCGATGCTATGCGGGATGGAGGCTGAGGTGCACATCCTATGTGGGCAACCAAGGAGTGCGTGGGCCACTTGGTTAGTCCATGTCGCATGACGACGCGAGGCAGAGTGTAGCCGAGGAGCACACTCTGGGTCATGTGGATGGCATGCTCACTCTACACCACATGAGGGCTATTGTTATAGCTGGACGATGTTCCCTCCTTCCTCGTTTGGTGACTAGTATCTAGTCACACAATGTTGTATTGTGCAATTTTTAAGATTGAGGACTTCCTATATGATTCTTGATGATTTTTAATTGACCTTGAAGGCTGACATTTTGTTTATGTTTGATTGTAATGGTTTAGCCACACTTTGTGACTTATTCTCTCGTAGCCCTCATGGTTACATTTGATTTAGTGTTGACATTGCACGCATTTCTTGCTTTACTATTGAAATTGAATCTTATTTGATGCTTTTTTTATTACTTTGGTGGCTAAACTAGTTTATCCTTATTGTTTTCGATGTCGGCCATGTGTTGTATTGTGATTCCTCTCCAAGGACGTATGAGGCAGACTTGGTGAGTGTGTACAAGGAAGTAGACGTAGGGAACCTTGAGGATGGGGGTATGTGAGGCTGCTACAAAGCTAGGATCCACTACCCACCTATGTGTGATGACTATCTCTTAGAGGCTAACCATGTTGTACAACAAGAGATGGGTCATAGTGGTCTTGTTTGGATGGTCTCGCCATGTGTGTATGGCCTAACACCATCTTGCCGCTAAGTGTGAGGTATGGATTTTGTGAGATGGATATTGGCTCTTGGCTTATGGATTTTGTTTTAGGGTTTAGTATGCTGCTTTCTGGCATCTAGATGGACCCTTGTGTAGCCTCGTTATGTAGTTCCCAGTGATATGACTATGTATGTATGTGTTAGAAGAATATTTCTTATATTTTGTGCCTATTGATGTAAAAGAGGGATAACCATGTTGTCTTAAATGTGAGTATATTGTGACTCTTTTGTATAAAATAGATTGGATATTATTGAGAATCGTAAATTGTGACTTAAAATATGTTACTGAAACATGATATGGTGTGTATTTTGTTAATTTCAAGCAATCATTTGATGTGTTTTCCTTCTATGATATTTTGAAGATAGTTGTTGTGTAAATGGAAAATTGAGGTAATAGGACTACTTTCTTTTTTATTAGTGCTAAAACCAAGTATGTTATTGTAAGAGATGTAATGATTTATACATAAAAGTAATTAAGAAGATATTATTTTCAAATGTGAAGCCGGATAGTGATTCAAATTGTAATGATTCAGAAACAGGGTGTACATAAATTAGAGATTAGAGAAATTTTGGTACTAATGTGGTTATGTTTCCATTTTGAGCCATGTGACTTCCAAGAGTAAGTCGAGTTTAATGGGGGGAGGATGTAGTACCCCTCCATTCTCACCTGGGATGTGCAGGTAGTCTGGCTAAGGAATCAGAAGAGGAAGATGGGACAAGAGCTTCTAATGGTATTTTGTGAGTATGATATTACATTATGATTGCATTTAATTGGTGATGTTTTTTTTATAGATGCAGTATTAGGTGGTGATGCAGTGAATTAGTAATTGTTCATGATGATATGATATGATTTGTTAGTTTAGAAATGATTAATTTATCAGTTATATTATATGTTTGGAAAAATGTGATGAAGGACAGTGTAGCACCACTCGTTCGCGGGTGCCCTACTACATTGTGATTCCTTCTCACGATACAATGCTTTGATTTTATATACGTATGCACATGTACACGACTTCGTTTGTATGCAAGGATTGCAGGTACATAGTCTCGATTCCACCTACTTTGGTAGGACAGGGCGAGCACCAATAACCCAACAGTATAATGTTGAAACAGAGGTGGCAATGAAGTCATCTCGTCCCATGATGTCAGACCATCTTGTTTAAATGGTTTTGTGCATTCTTGTAATTGTCGTTCTTTGTGGTCGTCGTTTGTGTTTGTCGTACATTATTTATGTTGGTATTTTATAGGTTGTGACGGATTTAATTAAAAGATGGTAATAATTGCTTATCTTAATGTTAGATTTATTTTTATGAAAATATTTAAATGTTTTCTTTATATATATATTTTTTAAAAAGTCATGTATTTTATTAAATGTTAATTAAATATTAAATGGTGTTTATTATTTTAATTAATTATCTTGTTGAGGATAATTGTTAGAATAATTATTTAAATTAATTAGATAATGTGCTTTGCAAGTAAAGTTGTAAAAACAAAAATTAAAACAAAAAGTATTGAAAATAGAAAAATAAATAAATAAAAGAATGAAAAAGTTGTGAGAACAAATGAGAACTCAGATCTGACTGAAAAGCTTGCTTTTAAAAAATTAATTTCTTTTATTCTAGATTTTTGTGAGCTTTTCAGGAAAATGGTATTATCTTTTATTTAATTGAAATTTTTGGGAGTCTGAAGGGAGAGAGGATTATTGAGACAAAAGTTGAAAAAAAAATATAATGGTTATGCATTTTGAATTTTCTGAAGTTTTTTTGGAAAGGATATTTCTATTCTTTTGTTTGAAATATTTTGGAGAGAGTCATTGGAACAAGGAATCAGATTCGAGATTAGAGCATGGTATTCTAGAGAAGAGATTTTGAAGGGGAACGAGAAGATCTACGTAGAGGCCATCGGGGTCAAACAAGCGTCATCAGATTCTCAAATAAGCGCAGGACTTGAGGTTTTATCTACTTCTCTGATCTTCTGATTTATTGAAAATAGAAAATAATTAGGTTATTTGGTGAAAGAAAAATGAAACCTTTGAAAAGAGAAATTATTGAATAATTACTGAAGAAATTTAAAAGATTGTTTATGAAAATTGCTTTATGAATATTCTTTTAATTTGGCTATGAGAAAGTGATGTGAGTTTGTGAAAATAAATTATGTCTTTAATTGATTCTATTTTTTCTTAAAAAAATATAAACATAGTTTTCTTTCAGAACAATTTATTTTGGGGATTATGAAAAAATATATTTTTTTTATATAAGTTATTTTTATTTTGTTCTTCTGTTCCTCTATACCTATAACTAGGATATTTGATTTTCATATATATATATATATATAATATATAAATAGATTTACTTTCTTGCATTGCATTATATTCAAAATTTTGATTTAAAAAAATAAAATGAAATAATGATCGGTACTATGTCAATGTCCGTACTAGGGACAGAGTTATTGTTATTTTTTATGACAAAGGAAATTTTCTTAAGTGAAAATATACTAAAGTTTTTTTTTGTAAATTTTCATATGGGTTGAAGGGAAGGACGGTGCAGGCCGTACCCTTCCCTTCGCCCCCTTGTGTCAGCCTGCGACTACCACAACAGTCCGTAGACTGTTGTGCGTAGTAGTCCTACAGACTGATGCACACAACAGTCAATAGGACTGCTATGCGTAGTCACAAGGACTGCCACAGTGTCCCTATATGGCCGAACATTAGTGGTTTAAATTTATTTTCTTTTTATTTTTATTTTTCTTTATTTTATTTCGTGGTTTTATATATATATCTCATTGCTAATTTTTTTAAATATTTGTGTATTATAAATATATATGTATTTATATATTTGTGAGTGTATATACTATTTTATATACGTGTGTATATGTTTAAAGGTATATATATACATAAAAATATTTATATATATATAAATTTATACATAAAAATATTTATATATATATATAAATTTACATAATTATAAAAAGATATGGTGAAATTCTTTTTTTAGTTAGTGAAAGTAGAGATTTAAATGGTTAATTGGGTTATTTTTTAAAATAAAATAATATGAAAATGATTTTTATCCTTGAATATTTATTATTTCAAAAAAAATTATCATGTTACGTTGAATGATGAAATGAAATGTTGATTATGATGCTTTGAACCTGATACCCTAGGAAATTGGTTATTTTGTTATTTGTTATTTTGGCTTGTCTCCATTGTGGGAATCGTGTGGTAGTTGTGAAACCTTGTTCCAGAGGCTTGTTTAATTTTGAATGTTATCCTCGTCTTGATTACACTTTTGGAGTTGAAACTTATTGGTTTGTGATGAAAGGGTTGTACGGGTTGTTGAATTTTGTTATGAATTATTGTGAGATGAGTTATGCCTCACATGGCTTGGTTTTGAGTTATGTGCTTTATCTGTTGAATTCAACCCTTGCCTGGATTTTTTTTATGTTAGGGGTCTTAGGGAGGGTGGCTTTTTATGGGGGCCAGCACCTCAGTTGGAGATAGGGCTAGGAGATCCCATGAGAGTTATGTGATGATACTCTCCATGAGACACCCATTTGCTTTGTTGCTTATTTCCTCTAGAAATGTGTTTTGGAAGTTGTATGCTTAATGTGTTTCAGATTCTTTTGAGAAAGATTTATGAGTGTTCTTTGGACTTGTTTAATTGTCATTGTGGCGAATTTCTTATCTTTATCTTATTTCTTGACTCATGAATGTTGTGGCCTATGTCATTGTAACCTTGAGTTGTAGTTGTATTCGTACTATGTTGTTCATGGAGTCAGTTTGACAATCATGGTCGAGTTAGCTTCCTTGTCACCTCTGAGCACGGGGGGTGAGTTATTCATAATTCACATGGTTGGGTGGAACATGCTCCTCACCCATTGGGTTCCCCATCAGCATTCTTTGTTTGCAACATTCCTTTCGTTGGAGGTTGTTCTAGTGGATCATTTGTAATTCAAATACTCTTGTACCTTGTATCATCCCACATGTTTGGGAATTGTATTGTAATTCATTTATCAAATCATGTATTGTATTGTATAAATGATGATGTAATAGTTAGGATCAATTGTAATCTATTAAAAGATGTTCATTATGATTGTATTATGTGATGTAGTAATATTCTCGCTCTTAGTTATTGGATGTATTCTTTTTCATGGTTTATAATGTTAATAGTTATGTTGTTATCTTTTACTTTCGTTGTTAGTTGTTTGTGAAGTAACCTCGCGTGCCCCAAAGAGCTAAGCGTGATAGTGTAATGTAATGTGTTATGTGATTATGGTTAATATTCTTGCATGTTTAATTGTATTGTTTTTAAAAAAAATTATTAGCTATGAGTGTGTTCTCTAGGGTTTGCATGACGAGCGTTACATCTTGGTATTAGAGCCAGGTTGCAACACTGAGATCTTTGCGTAATGTTGCTACCATGTTTAGTTGTGGTGAGTCATTGTGTCAGTATGGATATAGTTCTACCCCTTGTGTCATTTGGGTGTAGATGAGCATGTTGAGTCTTAGCTTGTTGAGGGTGAGAGTTATGTTTAACATTCTCTTGTGTGTCTCTTAACTTCGAGTTTGAGTGAGGTCAAGGTGACTTTGATGTTAGTTATATTGTCTTATCTTCGTGCATCTTCTCTTTGGGTGTATGTTTGTTGACTTTATATTATGTGAATTTTTTTTTTCTCATTCTACCTCTTTTGATGTATGTGGGCGTTGATTATATTCTATGTGATTTTAAGGCTATGTGCTGAAAATTCATTATGAGTAATGAAGGCTAGAAGTAGAAATAGATAAAAGAATGACTTTAGTGTTATCCTAGATTGAGATTGCATGTATTTTTATTGAATTATACTATATAAGTATAAAAGGAATGTAGTATAGTATAATCATACTGTCAAGTAGTGATTCGTTAAAATAATTATGATGTTTCCTTTACAATTGGTGCAAGTGAGTGACTTGATCATGTAACACGTATGAAATATTGTTTAGGGTGAATCTTCAAATAATAATAATAATAATAATAATAATAATTTAACAAACTTTTTTTTTAGTGTGTGTCTTGCAAAGAAATCACTTCTACTATCTCCTTGTGTTCTTGGATGCATAAGTTTTAAGGGAATGCTCTAGGAGTACATTGGTTATTAAATGCTTATATATGCTAGTTAATTTGAAGTTTTATGAAGGGAAGTTGTCGATAACAAGTTTAGGAATAAATTTGAGTTTTCAAAATTTTCTTCATAAGTATAAATTCATAGGTGAAGTTGATCATATATTATTTGCACTAGTGTATAGGGAAAAATCTTATAGAATTGAAGTTTGCAGAGTGCTAGAAGTGTGGTAAGAATGTTGCATTGTATGAGTGTGATTAGGGGTATGGGTAAAACAATCTCTTAGGTATTTTCATGAAGTAAAAAAAAAAATTAAATATTTTGATTTTATAAAAGTGTTGTACTTGGATGGTGTTTAAAGGCCTTGTGTTGATCAAATAAATGTTTTACCTTAGGAGAAAATGTGATGATGTATGTTCATTTAATGAAATTTTGAATTAATACAAAATTGATGTGTTGTGGTGTGTAATTGATTGACGATTCTTCTTAATTGTTATTGAATCTAGTATGTAAATAAATGGTAATGTTTTGGGTTGAAAGACAATGCATTTTGACATGTATATGATGTGTTTCTATGTTAAGTGCACTCTCCCCTGCAAATGTAAATGATATAACTTGGGTAAAATATTGTTTCATGACATGAAAATAAAAATTTCTTTATGCATGTTTTATTATGAACGAGGGAAGCTAATAGGAATTCTATAATTGAAGAACATTGATGTTTATCTTTGGTAAAGTGTATGATGTAGTAAATGGCGATAATTTTTTTTTTTGTGAATCGAGAGGATTATTACGTAATAAAAAAGAGAGAGTATGTTTGTCTAGGAGAAAGCGGGTGAGAATTGTTTAGGCTTTTTGGTTCGGGGCAATGATCAACATGTGGTTCCGTTGGTGTCTCCTTTGGCGTTTCTGTTTGGGGGCAGCCGATTTTCTAACATTTGCCACTGCTGCTTGACATAAGCAACAATCAAACTCAGAGTGAGCAGCATTGTGAACCCTGCACCAGTTTGATAATAAGAGATCCTAGAAATCCATTCGGGCTCCTAGACTGAGCTGATCCCTTGTGCACTTTTCCATGAATTCCTGGAAGCCATCGAGCAATCCCCAGTCATCATCCTTATCAGGTTCATCATCAATCTCTACCGATGTTTCTGTATCTGGGGGCATTCATGTGGAATCGGCCAGGGGACTACACAACACTAGCAATACCTCATCTGCGTGCTCTTCCTGAGGCCCAACCTCATTTTGGTAGGTGAAAGGGTGGTAGTTCCCTAAATCGGTCTCAGCAAATAACACCTCGCTGAGATTATTATATTCCATGATCATATACTTCATACGGGGTTCACGGTCGATACAGATATGATTTGACAGCTCCTTCCATGGCAGCCACATGTGAGAAAGGTCTGTGGCGGTGTATCCATTCAGCGCCTTAGTGAATTCCCTTCCCAAAATGATTCCATATGCATTAGGAATATCAGCTACTTGGATATCAATGACCTATTGTATCTGTGGGTCTACGGCAACCTGCATCGGGATACGTTTTATTTCACCCTCGATATTGATCTCTATTTTGTCCAACTGGGTCACCTTTCTCTTTGACGGTGTGGGAGTGATACCAAGAGCCTTGTATACAGCCAAGGGCATAACATTGGCAGACACTCCTGAATCGAGCAGGAAGTTATGCAAATTCTTTCCAAAGATCCTAATGGTGGTCAGGAAAGGGGGAGTTTCTGGTCTCCCTTGGAGGATGCCCATAGGTGTGTACATTTGAGCTATTTGGCCTTTATTCCTATCACTATCCATATCCCTGGTCTTCTTAAATAGCTGGTCCCTAGGAGGCTACTTACTAGCCCTTTCTGGATCTGTTTCAATGTGTCTACTTGATGACTGATTCACGGGCACATTGTTCCTTCTTTCGGTATTGTCTTGTATCTCCTGTTCTTTCTTGGGCTCCTCAAAGGTTACCCTCTTGGCTGGGGTCTCTTGTGTCGTATTAGAGGATGGAGTCCCATTCAGAACCAGAAAGAAGGCATGCCTCACGGCAGGAACCTTGAGTAATTCGAAGGCTGACAAACTGATCTTTACCTTCCTGAACTCTTCTGCCACATATTCACCCATTTGCTTGACTTCAGAACTAAAAGCCTGGCCTATAGCTGAACTGGGGGTTTGGACCTTGGTTTGCCCTGTAGTGCCCACCCCGTTTCAGTCATCATTGATGTCAAGTAAGTAGTTGTTAGTAATGTCATGATGATGTGGTGATTTTATTATTTAATTTAATTTTAAGGTTATGAGGTAACACTAATAATATGTTTGGATTTGATTAATAAAATTAATTTAATTATAAGGTTACCTGTTTCATTTGGAATTAAATAAAGAATTAGATTCAATGATAAACGTCAATTTAATTATCGTTGGGAGTTAGTTATTTAAAATAATCAAATTAAATGAGGAAAGGTAATTATCATTTAATGATTAAATTCAATTAATAAATTTAAAAGTGATAAAATATTAAGAGGATTAAATATTAAAATTGTACTTAAGTTTAAATAAATTACGGTAAAAATATTTATTGAATTATATTTTAATTAAAAGTTAATTATTTATGAAAATTTGTTTTAGTTAAAATTTAGAGTTAAGTGGAAGTAATTTAAAATAAAAGAAGTTATTGGTTGAAATTAAATAAAATAAATACATAAAGTAATGATTAATTAAAGTGAGAAAATATTAGAAAGGATTAGATATTAAAATTTTACTTAAGTTTGAATGAAGGTAAAAACGAGAAAAGCCAGTAAAAGTTTGGTACCTAATTATAATTGATAAGTTAATAATGTTATTATGGTAAGTAATGTGACGAAATAAATTCTAATAAAATATTATTAGTGGTTTAAATGAATTAAATAAATCAAACTTGAATATTATAATTAAATAAACAATAAACATGCAAATAAATATTATTTATTTAAGTTTCGGTTTGGGGAAGGTGAAAAGTCATTCGGTGGTTGGGAATTCGTTCTTGGTTGGTAACTAACCAAGAAAGAAAATAAGAGGGTGATTTTTCCGAATGCGAAGGGAGGAATTTTTACTGAAGGCAATTTCCACGAGGGAAGGAACAAGAAAAGAGATTTCTTTTGAAAAGAAAGAAAGAAGAGGAATTCAAAAAAAGGAAAAGCGACTTCCAGGTTTTCTTTTAAATATTTTCCTTACAAATAGTGAATAGATGTTTTCCTGTGAAATATTTCCTTCTTCCTTGAAATCTTTTGTATGCCAACTTCAAAATTTAGCGGAGTATTTTAAATGTCTTATTTTTTTTTCGGGCTGTACAAATTTGTATTTTCCTTCCTTTCATTTTATATGTTAAATTAAATTTTGGTCTGCTAGTATGATAGGTTTTGAGATAAATAGAGAAATAATAAAGATGTTAAGGGTTTATTATAAAATAAGCTGCATTTTGTTAATTATTAAACTTAGTGGTTAAAATAAATTGATTATTAGGGAAGTAATACTTGGAGGGAAATGATTTATTTATATTAAAAGAATTGAATAAATAAAATATAAAATCAATCATAAATAAAATATTAATTTTATTTAGGTTAAGGTTGTGCTGTGAAGAATTAGATTTTATCCCAGCTAGATAAATGATCTCTTATTTTTAATCAGAAAGTGAAGATTATATATATATATATTTGTTTATAATAATTAGAGTTGAAACATTGTACAGAATTAAATAGCCTCTCTGATTTCTTTGTCAACCTGTCTGAATTAGGGCATTTGAATTACCAACTACATATATGAGTGACTTTCTATTTATTTTGAATTTATATATTTTTGATTACTATTCTTTTATATATATATATGCGTATGGTTATATAAACAAGTATAGATACATAATTATAGGTTAAAAGATTTGAAGTGAAGGTAGTCTTTTATATATTTAGGATTTATGAGGTTATTTCAATATATAAGCAGATTTGTATGATGAGTATTATTCAAAAGAAAATGGTTCGTATTTATATAATATGTTTATAAAATATGAATAATTTCTTTAATTGTTTTGTTTATGATTTTATGGTGGTGTAAAAGTAAAATATGAATCGAGTGTTAGAATGTTCTGTAAGATAGTGAGTTAAGTAAAAGTGTAATTTTATTTTAGGTAAATAATTAGAGTGAAAATGGTTATTTCGATAGATTGCTTAGTAAAATATTATTTAACAAAATATTTTAACGGAATAAACATTATTGAATTAGGTATTTAATTTTGTTGTAGATAAATGAACTGTGTATTTAGTTAAAGTAAATCGATTTATATGGTTAATTAAGTTTTAGGGTTCACTAAAGGAGATAAGTGATTCTACATTTACATAGTTTCTTTTACTTGAAGGTTAATGATAAAGTTATTTTTAAGTGAGGATAAATCCCAGGTTCATAGGTTAATTAATTTAAATGATACTGATTAAATGTTAAATGGTTTTAATTACCTTTTTGTTATCTAATGAGTCTGTGAATGATAATTATTTATCAAACTACTGTGTGAAATAATCCATTAGTGTCGTCACCTTAGTATTATAATAAAGTTGTAAATTATAGAATTGTCATCTTAGTATTACATTTTAAAGTTATAATTAGGATTCGTATTAAACAGTTGATGGAGGTGGTTATCTTATAAATGATATAGTTAATTTAAATATAATTATTTGTAGTAAATACTCTCTTAATTAAATTAAGTGGATATATTAAAATAAGTGGTAAAAACGTTGAAATAATGCTTTAATTAAAGGAAGGTCTTTATGGTTATAATGTGTGAGTAAATGTGTTTTAAACAAAGTGTTTTGATTATTGGTTTAAGTGTTTTAAGATGGGTGTTATTTGTGGGATATTTATGGAGATGTCTCAATGGCTGTTCATTGTAAGTGTTTTAAGATAGTGTTCTTCAAGGTTGATGTGTTTGATGGTTTCCTTGTATGGAATTATTCCTTAAGACTTTGTAATTAATGTGTTTATATTCAGAAAATGATTTATTTATAGGAGTTAGAAAATTAGAATTATTAGGTAGTTAAGTTAGGTATTATGTTATTGGGTAGGTTAGTAAAGTGATTAGAGAGAGAGTTTCCTTATGTTAATAATTTGGGTAACATTGATAGATTAGTTTATTCTCAATTTGATTAGTTTCAAGTGGGATAGTTAACTTAGAAATAATGAAAAGTAGAGTTTTGTATGTAGATAATATTGGCGATAAGGATTATTTCTATTTAGGTGGGAGAATTGATTTATAAGATAAATGGAAGTAAATAAATTTGAAAACTTTAAATAGTTGGGTATTACGATAAAGGCTAGTGAATGATTGTTGATTCGATAAATGTTTTGATTAATTATATTTAGTTAAACAAAGGGTTTATGTAAATGAATAAAATTAGATGATCTCTTCTAAGTCAATTTCCCTCATATTCTTTTAATAGTTGATTTGTGGGATTTCTATAAGAACAGTTCTAGAAAATACTTGTGATTAATATCAGGATCAAATTGTTGGTTTGAGTGGGTTGATCTTCGAAGGGAGATTGTTGTTATAATGTGTAAATTGGAATATAATTGTGTTTGAAAGAGTATACTTGTGAATAGTGTCTTATGGCTTAAACCATTAGATTTTATTTTCACTTCGCAATATTGTGCTATCCTTAAATGTTGGAAATGATTGATCTTTAAACTAATGTTCTTTTTAAAATGTTTCAAGTTACTTCTTATTGAATGAATGGATATATTATTAGAATGTGTGGTTTTATGGATTCTTTCGATGTGACTTTTCGTGAGTTGATTTTGAGTTGGGAATTTTCTCTCAATTAATGTATGTTGCTATTCATTGGGAACCCATATGTTTTCTTTTGGTTCTTTACCCTAAGTGGTAAATCGGTTAATGTTATCTTTGTCGTGATTGATGGTTCTGCTTGAGTTGTTAAGGAGTCAAATTGAGAGTTCTTTGTCAAATTGAGAAGTTCTTTGAGTTATGGGTATTCCGAGAGGAGAAAATAGAGGTTTCCCTTGGATTTCCGATTTTGTTCGTATCGAAGTTGTTGATGTTGTTTAAGGGAGTTGTTGATCTTATTCTCTCATCATAATTGAATTGAAAATAGTTCTTCAAGGTTTTTCTTTTACTGTTGTCAGATTTTCATGGGGAAACCCTAGTGTAACTTTTTGAGAATCTTCCAGGGGCTTGTTTTTATGGTTGATCAATGTTCTCTCTCTATGTGCCTTGATGTGGCAAGTGCCTTGATTTTTGGAATTTAAAAGGGTTGTACATGAATCGTTGAGGTTTTGATTATGTATTTATGGCAAGATGGGTGATGCCTTGCATGCTTCTCTGTTGTGATCTAATGTACTTGTTATGTTGTACAACCCTTGGATTTGGTTTTTATGTTTCGAGTGTCTAGAGTGAGAGTGGCTCTAAGTGGGTGGTCGGCGCACAAAGGGGCGCCAGGATAGCCCTTGTTAGAGTGAATTTAATAAGTGATAATTTAAATAATTAACTAGGGGGTGGGTAGAATCACATTAAAAAGATAATTGATGCCTCGTCCGCCGTTTAGTGCTATCACAGGCTAAAGGGGATTGAGAAGGCCGTGGTTGGCAAGATCGTTACCTTGTCTTCATGAAAGGTTAACGATTCCGCATGAGCAACCCTATGGAGCGGTTCCTTGAGATAGGTAGCCTGGATAACCATAGATGGAGGCGGTTCCTAGTGCTTGGTTGCCTGGATAATCCGTCAGTAGATGGAGGCGGTACCTTGCAATAGGTAGCCTGGAGAATCCATGTTAAGCCATGCGATGACACTCTCCTCTAACGCTCCTTATTATGATTGCTTCTTTGGAAATCCTCTGGAAGTGGTTCTTTGTCTTGAACTGATGAAACATAGTTGTTTTGAATTGATTTATGGTTTTACCCTATTTGATCTTTAGTGTATTCTTTGGTCTTGTATAAATCTTGTTGATTTTTGGGTTTTGACCTTGTACTCTTATGGTACTGTGATATGATGTTATTGTATTGTATCATTGTGATTCAGAATTGTGATATGTTTATTAATTCAGCTTGATTTGGAAGTGTTTTATGATCTTCCTTTGGATTACTTGTTTACTGGTCATTGCTTTGAGTTATATGATGAGTTTTTTTTGACTCTTGGATGTGGTTGGATTGTGTCATTGTAATTTCTGAGTGTTATGATACTTTTGTATGACGTTGAGTCTTGTGGTTCTCTGTTGGATGTTCTTGGTTGAGGTCTCTTTCTTGTTAGCTCCTAGCACGGGGGGTGGGTCTTCGACTCACATGGTCGGGTGGAACGTGCTAAGCACCCCATTGGGTCCCCAGTCGAGGATCGAGAGGTGTGGATTGGTGCTGTTGCGGCAACTCCAGAATTGTATTTATCTTGGAACCAGTTATGATATTGTGCATCATGTTATCTTGTTGTATGGTTTTCGTTCATGATTGGAAACACTTTTGTATCATTGTACTTCTTGAACATTGTACTGTAATGTAATATTAGCCATGGCAGTTGGTTTTCAATGTGTTATGTTAATCATGCATATGTTGTATTTATGTTTACAGATGGCTTCTTATCAATGAATTTTTCATGTATGTGTTATATTTGTTATTGTTTACTTTATATCTTTGGATTTTATTCTTTATTGATGTTGTATGGATCTAGGTCGCGTAATGACTCTTCGTGTACCCCAAGGGATGTATGTGTTAATGAATCTATTTAAATGAAATTCATGTTATGACTTAATGTGTATTACATGTATGTTATGTTTACTTTTAAAAAAAAAATAAAAAATAAAAAATTGTGCTGTAATTATTGTTTTATTGTCCTTTGGGGTTCGCACGGCGGGGTGTTACATGCCCAGGCAGATTTTGGGGTTGGCCTTGAGGCTAATTTTGCGACTGGTTTTGAGACTGATTCTTGTTGAGGTATTGGGTGGGTATGTGAGGAAACCCAGGGTTATTGCTGGCATTCAGATCAGGCGGAGTAGTGAAATTGTTTGGTGGGGTAGAAGTTGTGAAGGGTCCGCCCACTTGTCTATTCCTAAGGAAGCAGGGGCTCGATCGTTGATGGAACATGTGGACCTCATCTACAAATGGTTCTGCTTCATCTACTGGACCATTATCTACTGAATCGAAAAGCTGAGTCAAAGTTTGTTCATTACTTACCTCTTGCGCTATCTCATCCTCAATGGGAGTAGGCTCAACTTCGGGCTCATTGCAGTCACCTCGCGGAAACGGCGCCTGATTGACTACCAGACATGAGGAATCGTAAGGATCAGATGGGATGATGTCCCTACAGTTGGCATTGTCGGCTACATTTTGTACCTCCACCTGGAAGATCTCAGCAGCCGTCTGGAACTCGGGACAATCCAGCTCAGAATGCCTGCTGGTTTTGTGAAGTTGACACCATCCGGACAAGGCTGCCTTAGCCAGGTACACACCGCTGGATGTTTTGTCATTGCTTGCTGGTTGATCGATTGGCGTGGGGACACCACCATTGTTGGGCCTGGTGTTCCACGTGCGATTATGCCTCTGAGAAGGTCTTCTTTCTGTATTTCGATTGGCATTTTTTCCTCTCTCATAATTCTACCTGGAGGAGGTGCCTGCTTCACGATTATCTCTGTCGTTTCTATTATCTCGGCTGTCCTGATTAAGATTGGCTTGGAAATTATGCTTGGAGGCCTATAGCTAGTTATTCTGATTCTTCAAATGCGTCATCTCCGTGGACATCTTCTTGATCATTTTCGTTAGTTCCTCTAGCTTGTCCTTCTCAGTCGTGCCTCCAGGTGACAGGGCTAGATTTTGGAGAAAAGTGGGCGGGGCCGCCGGCTGATTTTGGTAGGCTAGAGGAAAGTCTGGTCCTGATAGGTACAATGGTGCCTGGGGCTGTTGGGAATATTCCTGTTGTTGTGGAGCAATTTGGAAATAATTGTACTACTGCTGGGGTTGCAAATAGGAAGACGCGGGAGGTGCATAATTGAACGGCTACCCTGGATGTGGCACCATAGGAAATTGGGGTACCTGGTTTATAAGTGGGGTTTGATGAGCAAATGCCTGATTAAGCCCCTGAATCTGCATTGGGTGGGCTACTAGCCCCAAAGAGGGCAACGAGCCAGAGATATTTTGCCCCAAGTCCGCACTAGCGACAACAGCTTCTGCATAGGCAGCCAGTAGGGTAGCGGGTGGTGGGCGCATCCTTTTCACCAAGGCCGATGTGAGGTTTTCCAAGGCTGCGTAGTAGACTGGGAGAGCTGCCGCATCATTATGGACGTACGGATCCTGAAGCCTCATGTGAGCTCGATGGAAGTGGTCATTGAAGGAGCCAATAGGTTTGTTGACCTCCCTTCTGATAGATATGAACTATTGGTAAAGGTACGAAGGATTGATGGGGATCTTGTATTTCTGTAGAAAGACATTCTTCATCAGATTCCACGAGGTGATGGATCCCCTTGGCAAATTAATGTACCAATAGAAGGCTTCTTCCCCCAATGAATGCAGGAAAAGGCGACATGTGACATCCTCGTGGTCCACTTGCATTTCGGTGATAGGCGTCTCAAATATTTTGATATGCTCTTCAGCTGTCCTTTGCATATCGCGTGGATGGAACTTCGAACAAAAGCCCTCTGAATTCTTGGGCATATCATTGTAGACTACAAAATGTATCAGCGACGGGTTATGCGCCAACCAAGCCATGGGGGGAGGCGGAGGTGGCACTTGCTGTTGGAGAACAGGGATTTGGGGCTGTATTGGCAATAAAACAACAATCTGGGGCTGCCCTTGAGCTATGCCTGCTTGGACAGTGCCTCGGGCTAGAAGGGTTGGGAGAGGAGCAACCCCCTGGCTACCGGAGGTGGGATGTGCAAATACTGTTTGAAATGGTTGGGTGGAAGATGAAGGCCAGCCAAATGGAGGTGAGGGTGAAATGGGGGCCGGTGGAATGGAGGAAGAGGAAGAGGCGGCGCTACTTCCTTATGCTCGTTTTGCCCTTGTGGGAGGTTGCAATTCTTCAAATTCTCCCTTGTTTGGTGTTGATCGTAGAACTCTCTAAAACCTTTACGGGGAGAATGATTCGATTCGATCCAGCTTTGTTTTATCCTTTAACTTAGTATCTTCACTCAAGCCCTCCTTCTAGCGCTAGTTCTGTTGATGGTGTTTTTATGCACTTCTCAACATAGGGAGTGCGTAGGTGTACTACCTCTCTTGAAAGACAATCTCCCACAATCGAATTGCAGAAAACTATCCCAAGGTCTCTTGGATGTCAGGTTATGACAGTGCTCAGATACCTTAGTAGTTTGATGTGATTTGCTGGAATCACAAGGCGGTCTTACAGAAAATACAAAGTGTGGACATAAAGCATGAAGTTGGATTTTGGAATGGAGTTCTTAGGATAAAGACAATTATACTTTGGCTGTAGGTTCAAACAGCAATCGTGGACTCCATTTAGTTGTTGGATTTGGCTTTACAATGTGCAATGAACCTTGGTATAGGTCAGTTACTAAAAAAAGGGGAAAGGGCGAAGGAGGAGAAACGTTCCTAGGTCTAAAGCTTGCAATGAATAGTGATAATGGAGTTCCTTCTATGGACAATTCCTCAAAACAATATCCCACTTAACCAGGGATTTCACAGTGTCATCAAAATTGTGCTATCTTCTAAGGGCTGCAGATGTTTCATCCTTCATCCACCACATACATGCATGAATCAAGAATGAATGTTTGGAACAGCTTCAAATTAAGTCCAGGCTAACTTTGCACAACTATCTACTTTTAGCAAACAGCAAAAAGTATGGACTAAGGGATCATCAACAAAGCAGGAATTTTCACAATCACCCAACAACATTCCTAATATCTATCCAAAATAAAGTAAACAACTAACAAAATAGCCATAAGATCTAAGCTAAACATGTGAAATTGGAGAATGAATCAAGTAACATGAGAGAAATCAAGAAAATACACCAAGTCAATGATATTTCTTATAAATTTCTACAGCATGCCTTTACAACAACTTAACTCTCTCTTTTGCAAATAAGGGAGTGCTCTATTTATAGTTTCCAAAAAGTTAAATGAATGGCCAAGATTCATTCTCATTATGTGGTTAAGATTCATTACAAAATAGGATTTCACCTACCCCCAAATAGATTTACAATTTAAAAAAAAAATTTGTCTCTTCCCTATTTCGTCCTCTAGTGGATGGCACTATTGCTCTTTCGTCATGTAGCTAATTGTTGTTTTCTTGGCTGTAGCTACTCTTCAGGGAGATCTTCCTCTTTGGCTGGGCTGTCCTCTTGCTCCTCGAAAGCTGTGTGTTCAATGTATTTGAGGATGACGGCCTGGAGCTTGTCTATCTTGAGGATCTCACATCTTAACGCCTGGTAGCTCCATTCCTTAGCGTTCTCTTCCAGCCGCTTCCAATCCTCGTCATACTTCAAGCCTTGGTCTTTGAATAGCTCTGATCGATCGAAGGCACGGGCGGCAAAACTCAAGAACTCTGTTGTAATTTCTCCGGTTGTCCTGTCCTTCATCTTCTCCTCGAAGTATGGCTTGATCTTCTTGGCATCTATTTGTACCGTGGGCATATCATAGCCTATCATTAACTCAAGGTAATGGGCGCATTTCACCCGGATTTCCTTGAACCACTCGATATTTGGATCCACTCTGCTCAGGATTTGCTCTATTCCGGTTGACGAGGTCTCTGCGCCATACATCCATCAGCCAATGATCTTCTTTTTTCAGCTCTAGCCTCTCTTCCCATGTGTTCTTAGGCATCTGAAGGATGGCTTCAATTTCAGGAAGGTGGAGTCGTATATTGCAGGGAAATTGGTGTAGAGCCTCTTTGTGCCTTCCAAGGACTGAATCAGGTTCAAGAACTTATTGGCTATCCATACAGCCCTGCTGATTCCCATGTTTTCGACGTATACGACTTGTCGGAACCAATCCTCAGTGGTCTTCTCCAAGTTCTTCCTTCTCTCCAATTTATCTATCTGTTCCTTGGAGAGCAACTGTGGCGCGGCCACAGAGGTAGTGGGCAGGTCATCCACTGAGGACCATTGTTGTATGTAGTCGGTTAGGGCAGCAACCTGCACCTTGAGCTCATCTTTGGATACCTTATCCTACTTGATCAGGTGCACCACTGTGGCCACCGACTCCTCTAGGTGTTCAACCTTCTGCTCCCTAATTACTGTCCTCAAATCAATGGTGGAGATACTGTAACTCACCCCTACTTGGCCAACTGTAGGTGTTGCAATTTGTGCTGTTTGGGAGCCGGAAGAGTCCATGGTTATCTTGGATCAGACTTTAGGCTTCTTCTCCTTCTTCGTTGTGGTTAGGGATCGAGCCAAGATGGCCTCCAATCTCGCCCTTGGGTCTTTCAGCATTGGGGTTGTTTTTTCAAGCTATTTCTCCAACCAGTCGGGTATGGCGGATTTATCCTTGGGTGCATCATGGCTGCCCTCACCCTTCTCCGTCAAAGGTAACACCTCTGCCTCTTTCTCCTTTTAGGGTTCTCCCTTTTCTTTGGTAGCTTCTTCCTCCTCGTCAGAGTTTTGAACGAATACAAGGTGCTTCACGGGTAGCTTGGTGGACAATTGTCGGGTGGTACTATCCTCTTTCGCGGCCTCTTCTTCCTTCTTCTCCTCAGTAGCCTCGGCCTCAGGGCTCTTTAGAGCATGGGTCTCGACCTCGGTGATATCTTTTATCTACTACTCTTTTGGCAGCTGCCCCTCTTTATCCTGTGGTGACCCTTCTGCTTCTTCCCCCACGTCCTTTGGCTATTGCGCCAACTCTTCCTCAAGGTCATCATCAAATGTTTGGATAATTTCCTTGGCATCCAAGCCATCCTCTTCGTACCCGCCTTCAGAAGAGCCTATCTCCTCCTCCTCATAGACCACCCTATCAATGGTTCGGTGCTCATACTCAGGGTGCTCGTGATATTCATCGGCCTCCTCCTCAATAGGCCTCAAGGATTCCTGCTCTTACTCCTCTAACACTTTTGAAATTTGCATTGTGGCCTCCATTGCTGGCGGCCCTGTTGGCAGTTGTGAAGGCTGAGCTGTTGCGAGGGCTTGGGCGAGGGTTTCTTGGAGAGTGGGGTCCGTTAGGATCTGTGAGAGCTTAGGGGGAAGACTCTGCATGTGTCTTGCAAGGGCGTCGGGCATAGTGGCAAGGGGAACAGGCAGTGCTATTGTTCCCAGAGGGAGTGATGTAATGGGTGACATAGCAGTAGAAGAGGAAGGGGGAGTGGTCATGCCAGAAGAGGAGTCGACGTCAATTATTGACCTAACCGGGGGTGAGAGAGCAAGATGGATAGAAATGTCCACTACTGACGGGGAAGCGGCAACTGCAACGAGAAAGGTGGGTGGCACGGGAGGGGTAGGGAGAAGCAAGGTTGGCTACAATTCTGTCGTAGCCACTATCTGTTTGAGCCTTTTGGGAGATGAGCCTCCCGTTTCTTTCATTGCTTGCTCTTTGGGGTCTGTAGACTGTGCTGTCTATATTCCTTTTCTCTTTTGAGACTTGGTGACGGGGGGAGACTTGGAAGTCTCACTAGCTGATGTGGTGGCGGCAATGTCCTCTGTGGCGCTTGGCTCACTCTTGAGCGCCTCATATGTTAGGACCACTCCTTGTTGCTTCAGTTGCACCACCTGCCCGTCGACCCACTCCTTAGTGCGAGTTATGATTGGCTGGGAGATGGTATCCAAGTCGTTGACCTCTTGTTCATCCCAGTCAATCGATGGTATGGTAAGGTTAGCAACCGCAGGGTACCTCGGGTGCATTATCGTGGACTCATCCTCCTCGAGTTGGTCCAGTACCTGGAATGGTTGCACTCTTCTTAGGAACTATACGGTCATGCGCATGTAGTGCCTCATTCGTACCTCCTTGTCGTCTTTGCAATCTGCCCATAAGTCTTCAATATGGTATTGGTGGGCATACGCCGGCCCTAGTGCTTTCCTGACATGGCCATGTGGGTCCAGCTATGGGCGAGCCGTGTACCATTCAAAATTATATTCCTTGAGCTCCTTCTCAGAATTGCTAGCACATTGAGATGTCCGCAGTCGATACAGGCCCTGGCCGAGGGTCATGGGATAGGGGATCCCTGCTACGTGCTTATTGCTGAAGATGGCCTGGATGTGTTGGAGCTGCCGAGAAAGCTCCAGGAGGATGATTCTGTTATTTAGGTACCTCGATAACTTGTTTGGCCATTCTGTGAAACCCTGGGCCCAGATGTAGGTAAACTTGGGAAACTAAATAAATAAGAAGGCATATTCCTTTAAGAGTGCCCTGGCGCTGTGGGAGACTCTCCTTTCGAAGTCTCCAACAATTAACCTGATAATATGGCCAATGAAGGCATCATTGACCCGGCAGTACTCCCTTTTGAAGTTACGGTATTGGAGTTGAGGGTACTTGTCAAACGGCTTGAGCTCACCTGTGCCCCTGATCCGGTGCCACGAATAGTTAGCTGTATTGTCTTTGACCTACTAGGGAGTATACCAGGTAGGAGGTCATGTAGAACTTAGAGCTTTTCTTGACGTTGACGAATTGTTCATGGAAGTAATTACTGATGATGCCTCCCCAGTCAAATGAGACCTTGGTTTTAACATCCTTATTCCCCCACATGATCTGCTCAATGTAGTAGGCCATCCACTCTTGGAAGTAGGTAGCTGCTAGGAGACCCATGACACTGCTCAACATGGTCACTAGGTCGTGATAGTCTTCGTGGAAATCGCTACGGAACAGTTCGTGGGGAACCTTCGTAGCGCTGCCCCATTTCTCCTTAAGCCAAAGGAGGTTGATTGATTTCTTGCACCCTAACGAATTGGCATCCCACGCTGCCTAGCACTGCTCTAACGTGGGGACCTCCATATGTGGGAACGTAGGGATGTGGAATGTTTTGGTAATCCCTTTTGGAGACATGTCCGCGACGATGTTTCCCTCTTTGTCCATGATTATTCTGGGGTCCGCTTGGTAGGCTTCTCGACAAGCCATTACTAGTTCGGGTGCTATGAGAGAGGGAGGAAAACGGGTAGCCTTGGTGATCCCACTCTGCCTTCTTAGTCTGGCATTCTTTGTTGTAGGGTTGACCTTGACCCTCTGAGTGAACTCATCTACGTCCACCTAGCCAATGTTAGTATCTGAGATTTCCTTCCAGTCGGTCGAGACCTTCGACTGGAGCGGCTCACTCTGGAACTGAAACTTCATCTGATCTTTATCTTCTTTTCCTCGAGGGGTCTTTCCTAATTTCTTGACCTTATCCTTTTCGGCGGAGGCCCCTGAAGTTCCTGCAGCCGATTCCATATATCTTGCAAGCAAGGGCAAAGTCAGCACAACAAGCATCGAAAGTAATTACGTTAGTCCATATTTTGAGCAAATCATCTAAATAATTAATCAGGTACATCATAAATCTCGCTTCTAGATGCTATCGATTTCATTTTAGCGAATTTGGACAATCCGTGCCCCGAAGGCCGGACTTCCCTAACGGGAATGTTGTCTGGAAGGGAAAATGCAACCAAAAGTTCCCGGAGACCGTCCTTGGCCAAATTTCAATGTTTTGAAAGGCTCATGATGGAGAACAGCATGATTTAGGATGTGGGTCGAAGTCAGATTCTTGATTTGAGCCTGTTTGGATCAATTTAAGGGGCACCAGAGATTTCAGGCCGGGAAGCTGCCAAGAGGTGGCTGTTGGCAACAACGAACAGACAATGAAAACCCGGCAGCAGAAGTCCGGAGCTCGAGGCCCGGATGGCGAAAAGGCGGCCGATTTTTGGTTAATTTTGTATGGAGGCTCAGGCCGGTCAGGTCAGGAAGGCGCTCAGACTTTGCCATTTTGGACGGCAAATGCCGGACGGAAGTTCGGGAGGGGAAGTCCGAGATCAAAAGCCCAGTGACAGATTTGGCGCTTGCGAAATAACGACACCCGGCAGGTCGGAGCTCCGATTAGGAATTTCCGTTTAGTAGCGATGAGCGAGCGGTGGAAATCTGACGGAGGAACCCCGGACACCGGGGCGTGGAGAGTTCGTGGCCGAGCGGGGATTCGGTAACACCCAAAGGCGAAAGGAGCCTCAGATTTCGGAGAGCAGACGATCGGCCGAGATTTCCGACGGCGGGAGAGAAACAGACTCGCGAGAACGGAAGTCCAAAAGCCGGGACTCGAGGACGCGAAAGGTGGCCAACGCTAAGAACATGCCCATGATGGAGAGGAGGGCGGGGTCCGAGGGTTGGGCAGCATCGGGGACCTCGCCGAAAGACTTCACCATTGAAAACGGTGGAAAATTAGACGCGGAGGTCCGACACCCAGGCCCTGATGGGAAAGATGGAAGAATTCCACATCGCCAAAGAGTACCAGCGAAAGTTTGGGCAGAGCCCGGGGGCGGGAGGCCAGAGAACGAATTCCATTGAGGATAGTAAAAGATCCGTGGAACTCGGGGAACGGAGTTCTGGGGTCCGGAAGCCAAGGGCACAAATGGACATATACCCGATTTTTAAGTTCAGAGGGCGATCAAAATGTCGGGGCCCAAAAGCCGGGAGGCGGGGTTCAATTGGACGTTCAAGCATGACGAAACGCACGCGGAAGTCCAAAGGGGGAAACCTGACCATCCGAGGCCGGCGAGAGGGATTTCCGTCGGCGATCGTTTTAGAGTTTGAGTTCCGACAGTGGAAATAGGTTTCGGGCCCAGGGAGGGAGTTTTCCCTACACGAAGAACAACCGCGCCAGAGGAGACTTCCAAATCGGCATCTAGGTCATTTCTACTGGTTTTGCCAATTTTCAAAATGTGGGTTTGGTGTGCCATTTCATATTCTATCATATTACCAACCCCTGTCAATTTGCTCATTTATCTATATCCTTGGAAATCATGAAAAGACGCACGGGAGGGTGAGGGGATGGCCTACCTCAAAAAAAACGCAGAGAGAGGAGAGGTGAAATCCACCGGGGAGTGACCAAATCACGTTGACGGTGACGATCATGATGCAGTCAAAGGTGGTGGACTCCAGATGATCACTGCTCCAACTCGCTTCAATTCAGATTGTGAAAATGAATTCAGCGGATTCGGTATTTTATACCCCAACCGCCATTAATACCCGTATTAATTGCTCGTACGATCGCAGGAAAGTTGGTGGAATTCAAATTTAGGTCAGCGGTGGCGGTGGGAGCTCCAGGACCCACTGGCCGAAAAGACGTGGCGTGGCAGCCGTTGTGTAATTTTTGTGTTGATCGAGCGATGGCGACGGAGAGTGGTTTGGGCTCCGGAGCATGGGAAGCTTGCAGGAATCCGCTGTTGAGGACGACCTAACTGCCACAGAGTTTCAGAAATGGAATTCCGGACAGTCGGGCTTGGAAAGTCTCACGACGGACGGTCAAAACAAACCACCAGCGGAAAAAGCCAAGGCGGGGCCCAAGGAGTGGGAGGCCGCCAAAGGCTCGCTGTTGTGGACGGCGGTCCCAGGACGGAAGTCTGGAAGCGGACTTCCAGGGACCGGGGCCCGAAGGGGCAGGCGCCGCCCCAAAAATTTACAATAGATTTCCTGCGGAGGGCGATGGGGCGGACCCCGAAGGGCGGGCAGATGCCCGGTGGATGCCGCAGGGGACGGCGAAGGTGAAGGGGAAGCCCGAACAAAGAACTCCAGACGCCCGGGCCCAAAGGGGCCCAGTGCCGTTTAGGGTCAAAATGCCAAAGGGACTCCCCAAGGCCCCGGAATGCAGCAGAAAACCCAAAGGCGGAGGCATGATCGATTTATGATGAAACCTTGGAGCAACATCGACCATGCGGAACATCAAAAAAGAGGGGCACGCAAAATGAGGTGGCCCCGAAAGACCCGACAAGGTGAAAGAAAAGAGGGTCCCCATTTTGAACGGGGCATGTGTGCTAAGGGCACAACAAATGGTGACTCCGCTGGAGAACGCTCCAGAGTGTTCTAGGGATAAATATTCCTTCAGGACCTAGAATCTCTGGTTTCGCAGACCAAGAGCGGGTTCCAAAGATGAATCTGGGAGAACGAGATCCTTAATTAGGTTAGCTTACATGACACCTCAAAAGTGTGTGTGAAGTGAGTTAATTCCTTTCTTCAGGATAGTGACCAGGGTTACCAATTGAACCGAGTGAGCTACATAAATTTCCTAACACCAAAAGTAACCTAGACATTGCCCTGCTGGCAGTTAGGCGTCCATAGCCCCGACGGAGTTGTCGCTACAATCTCATGGATATTGCTTTACTGCTGGCCGGGCGTCCATAGCCCCGGTAGAGTTATCCGAACACCCATACAGTCATTTATTTCTTTTTTTCAGAGTTTCTTTTCTTCCTTTCTTGCTTTGATATTTCATTTCTCTTTTACCATTTAGTTCGACTGGGTAAGCATTGAAACCTAGAATGGGTTTGAGACTGCAGTGGTCACTGGAGTAGACTTAAGATTTTTTCACTCACTAGGGTGTCATAACAACCATAGTACGGTCCTTTAGAATTTATTATCATGTGCTTTGTGTGAGATCCAAGATGTGGGTAAGAAGATCCAGTTAAGAGTCAAGTTCTGAGCAGAGTTGAAACAAGGAAATCATTCGTGGATAGCTTTCAAAGATCGATAATTTAGAGTGAATATTTAGCCAAAGAACACAAAGAACAGATAGCAAAGTGAACAGCTCGTCAAGCAAGCACAGCCACCGCAAAGGAGCGGGAAACCTCCTCTAAAACAAAACCGCCAGGAGGAAGAAAATAAAAGCGACGCAAATAAAACACAAACAAGCAAGAAAGCAACTACTCTAACCTATGCACAGGTATTTAAAATGAAGAGCTCGAAGAAGCTCAAGCCTGGAAGTAATGCTTCAGGTGTTGCCCATTGACTGGAAACGGGACGTTCTCACCGATTAAGGTTTTTAGGCGAAAGGCATTATCTCCCAAAATCTCAGCTATTTGAAAGGGGCCAAGCCAAAGCTTGTCGAATTTGTTGTGTCCCCCTTTCTTTTCATGGGCTTGTCCCAATATAGGACAAAATCTACAATCCTAAAAGCCTTGATTTTGGCTCGGTGGTCGAACCATCTCTTAACTATGCCCTGATGTTTGGCAAAATTTTCTATTGCACAATTTCAGACTTCTAAATGTAAGAGCTCAGCTAGTCGAGCTTCCTT
Organism: Sequoia sempervirens; assembly: GCA_007258455.2. Taxonomy (NCBI): domain Eukaryota; kingdom Viridiplantae; phylum Streptophyta; class Pinopsida; order Cupressales; family Cupressaceae; genus Sequoia; species Sequoia sempervirens. Next base: position 629,012,401 of record VDFB02000003.1, read on the forward strand.
GCGATCTCCTCCCTCATAAAAATCATTGATGAACTGAAGAGTAGGAATCTTCAGGTGAATGGGGAATATAGGTTCCAGGCCATAGACAAGGTGGAACAGAGAATTGCCAAGGGCAGCCTTGTGGCGGGTGTGATCAGCCCAAAGGGTGAAACGGAGCTGGATATGCCAGTCCTTGGGATTCCTATCTAGTAGCTTCTTGATCACAGTAATCAGATTTTTATTCGTGGATTTGGCAAGGCCATTTCCCTGAGGGTAGTAATTGGATGAGAATTTGAGGGCAATCCCATAGTCAAACGCCCAACTAGAAAAATTTAATGAAGCGAATGTAGGTCCATTATCGCATACCAAAGCATACAGGAAACCAAAACAATTTAAAATGAAACTTTCTAGAAAATTGGTAACTACTTCAGTCGTACGTTACATACTATTGCTTCCATCCATCTAGTACAATAATTAGTAGCGATAAGAATGTACCTGTGTCCCGTAGATGATGGAGGGCTTACCAGACTGATGAAGTCGAGACCCCATTGCGCAAAAGGCCTTACCTCCAACACAGGCTGCAGTGGGACAGCAGCATTCCTCTCCCTGGTGGCAGTGGTCTGGCATGTGTGACATGAATGAACATGACAATGGGCATCCTTGAAGACAGTTGGCCAATAGTACCCTACTCTTAATATTTGATGTGTTGTAGAAGAACCCAAACCATGGCCTGTGCCAAATTTATTGTGAAACTCCCTCAGGACGCGTTCTGCTTCTTCCTTGCCAAGGCATCTTAGATAAATGCCTTCATGATTTCTTTTGTAGAGAATGGAACCCTGCAGCATGTAACCATTACTTTTCAATCTTAGGGCCTCCTTTTGGACTCCTTGCAAGTACAACAGACACTTATGATTCAACAGATAATAGACGACGTCTTGGTACCATTCTCCCGGGGAGACATCTTCAAGCTGGTACTACTATACCGTGAGTTTGAGTCCAACCTCTGCTATTATTTCAAAAATTGTACGGGTGAGGGTTTGCCCTCTCACCAGTTTCATCGGTTGGATCTCCATATCATACTCTTGTAGTAGGGTGACCCACTTAGCCCTCCGTTCGCCCAATTCATTTGCATGAGCAGCGTCTTTACTGCTAGGTCAGGGACAATGGCGAACACCTTGTTATGCAGAATGTAGTGCCTAAATTTCTTCACTCCTCTGACGAGAGCGTACGCCTGCTTTTCTATCTATGAGGGGAGCACTCATAAAGGTGATCAGATGCACATTTCCTCCGTTGTCTTTCTGGGTCAATATGCTAGCACAAGAATGTTTTGAAGCAAATGAATAGATGTAGAATGGTTTCAGATAATCTGGGCTAACTAACATAGGTGCCTCAGCAATAGCCCATTTGATTTCTTCAAAGGATTGTTTAGCGTCAGGTGTCCACTTAACTTTGGTCTCTTGTTTGAGCATGGCATTTAGAGGTTTGACAATCTCTGTGAAACCCGTGATGAATTTCTGGACAAAGTTGATTTTTCTGAAGAAAGATTTTAATTCCTTCTTGCTGCCCTAGAGGCTGGATTTTAAGTAAGGACTCGATGCACTCAGGATCAATGGAGATTCATTGTTCCGAAATGATATGTCTGAGCAGCCTACCTTCAGTCACTCTGAAAATGCACTTCTTGGGGTTGAGAGAAACCCTGAATTCCTTGCATCTCTGAAATACCTTGCATAAGTCAGAAACGTGATCGCCTCACCTCTTAGAAAATACGGTCAAATCATCCATGTAGTTGATTATGCACTTGCCAATTAGGTCTTTGAAGGTGATATCCATGGCGCGTTGGAAGGTGGCGCCAGCGTTGATGAGCCCGAAAGGCATTCTCTTGTACGCAAATGTCCCCCACTTAGTGGTGAACGTGATCTTGTGGCGATCCTCGCATTGCACCATTACCTAGCTGTACCCAGAGTATCCGTCGAGGAAGGACATCATCTAGGAGTCGTTGACGATTTGCAACACCTCATCCAGCGAAGGCACTAGATAGTTGTATTTCTCCGAGGCACGGTTCAGATTGCGAAAATCCATACAACCTAATCTCTCCATTCTTTTTCCTGACCAGGACCAAATTAGCCACCCACGTGGAGTGCCTGACGGGAAAAATGATTCTTGCTAAAAGAAGCTTTGCACTTCCTTATAAACAACAGGTTCCAGCAAGGCATTGATAGGGCACTGCCGCTGGCGATATGGCCTCACCTCCGCTTTAAGAGGGATAGTGTGAGTAATGACAGAGGTGTCGTACGTTTTTAAATCTTGGTAGCTCCATACCACCATGTCATGATATCTTTGCAATGCATTCGTAATTCCTCTTTTTTCTTCAGGCATGCACACCTTGCCAATAAAAACATTCTTGGCATCCTCGGTTGTTCTGAGATTTTGTGCATCACACTGGTTGCTTATGGCTTCCTTCTTCGTTTGCTGATCCTAATCTTTGATCTGATCCAAGTCAAATATACGTTCCAGCTGAACCATATCTCTGGGGATTGTGTTGGTCTTGAGGTTAATAACCCCTTCTATATCCAGTTCAGCCTCCTGCAAATCAGTTTCGTTGATTATTTGAGCTGCGAAGATGTCAAAACTTATGATAAATTGGAGGATATGCTTGTCGTCATTGAATACTTGTAAATGGGTAACATTATCTAGGACTGATGGCGTAGATGTTAGCTCAATAGTGAATTTCTTAATCCCAAACAAAGAGAGGGGTTGTAGAGTGCTGGTTGCTTGAGCTAAGGCATCAGCTGTGCGATTTTGAGCATGGGGGATCAATTATATGTTGAATGCATCTAAGCCCTCAAGGAGATCCCAAACCCTGTGCCTATAGTTGGTGAGTCTCCGATCGTGACAAAAATACAATTTCCTGACTTGTTTAACCATGAGCGCAGAATCTCCAAAAATTTGCAGCGCTTTCACATTTTTTTTCAAGGCCATGAGAAGGCCAAGGACTAAGGCCTCATATTATGCTACGTTATTGGTGCAATAAAATTGCAATTGGTGGGCAGAGAGAAATGTTTTACCTGTTGGACTAATGAGTTCAATTCCCGCCCCAGCTCCTTGCCTTGAGTTCGATCCATCAAATCAGAGCATCCATCACGCAGAGGATTCCATGTCTTCAGGTCTGATTGAACTTCTGCTCCCTTTCGGCTGGACGGCGGGCCCTGTGATCTTAGGGGGGCTTTCTGGTTCGGGGCAATGATTAACAGGCGGTTCCGCTGGTGTCTCCTTTGGCATTTATGTTTGGGGGGCAGTCAATTTTCTAACATTCACCACTACTACTTGACATAAGCAACAATCAAATTTGGAGTGAGCAGCATTGTGAACTCTGCACTAGTTTGGCAATAAGAGATCCTGGAAATCCATTCGGGCTCCTAGATTGAGCTAATCCCTTATGCACTTTTCCATGAATTCCTGGAAGCCATCGAGCAATCTCCAGTCGTCATCCTTATCAGGTTCGTCATCAATCTCTACTGACATTTCTATATCTGGTGGCATTCGTGTGGAATCGGCCAAGGGAATACACAACACTAGCAATACCTCATCTACGCACTCTTCCTGAGGCCCGACCTCATTTTGGTAGGTGAAAGGGTGGTAGTTCCCTAAATCGATCTCAGCAAACAACACCTCGGTGAGATTATTATATTCCGTGATCATATACTTCATACGGGGTTCACGGTCGATACGGATCTGATTTAGTAGCCCCTTCCATGGCAGCCACATGTGAGAAAGGTCTATGGCGGTGTATCCATTCAGCGCCTTAGTGAATTCCCTTCCCAAAATGATTCCATATGCATCTGGAATATCAGCTACTTGGATATCAATGACCTGTTGTATTCGTGGGTCTATGACAACATGCATTGGGATATAGTTTATTTCACCCACGATATTGATCTCTATTTTGCCCAGCTGGGTCACCTTTCTCTTCGACAGTGTGGGAGTGATGCCAAGAGCCTTGCATACAGCCAAGGGCATAACATTGGTAGACACTCCTGAATCGAGCAGGTAGTTATGCAAATTCTTCCCAAAGATCCCAATGGTGGTCAGGAAATGGGGAGTTTCCGGTCTCCCTTGGAGGATGCCCACAGGTGTGTCTATTTGAGTTATTTGGCCTTTATTCCTATCACTATCCATATCCCTGGTCTTCTTAAACAGCTGGTCTCTGGGAGGCTGCCTACTAGATCTTTCTAAATCTTTTTCAACGTGTCTACTTGCTGACTGATTCACGAGCACATCGTTCCTTCGTCTAGTATTGTCCTGTATCTCCTGTTCTTTCCTAGGATCCTCAAAGGTTACCCTCTTGGCTGGGGTCTCTTGTGTCGTATTAGAGGATGGAATCCCATTCAGAACCTGAAAGAAGGTGTGCCTCACGGTAGAAACCTTGAGTAATTCGAAGGCTGCCAAACTGATCTTTACCTTCCTGAACTCTTCTGCCACATATTCACCCATTTGCTCGACTTCGGAACTAAAAGCCTGGCCTATAGCCGAACTGGGGGTTTGGACCTTGGTTTGCCCAGGCAGATTTTGGGGTTGGCCTTGAGGCTGATTTTGTGACTGGTTTTGAGACTGGTTCTTGTTGAGGTATTGGGTGGGTATGTGAGGAAACCCAGGGTTATTGCTGGCATTCAGATCAGGTAGAGTGGCGAAATTGTTTGGTGGGGTAGAAGTTGTGAAGGGTCCGCCCGCTTGTCTATTCCTAAGGAAATAGGGGCTCGATCATTGATGGAACATGTGGACCTCATCTACAAATGGTTCTGCTTCATCTACTGGACCATTATCTACTGAATCGAAAAGCTGAGCCAAAGTTTTTTCATACTTACCTCTTACGCTATCTCATCTTCAATGGGAGTAGGCTCGACTTCAGGCTCGTTGCGGTCACCTCGCGAAAACGGTGCCTGATTGACTACCAGACATGAGGAATCGTAAGGCTCAGATGGGACGATGTCCCTGCAGTTGGCATTGTCGATTGCATTTTGTACCTCTACCTGAAAAATCTCAGCAGCCGTCTAGAACTCGGGACAATCCAACTCAGAATGCTTGTTGGTTTTGTGAAGTCGACACCATCCGGACAAGACTGCCTTAGCCAAGTACACACCGCTGGATGTTTTTTCATTGCTTGCTAGTTGATCGAATGGCGTGGTGACACCACCATTGTTGGGCCTGGTGTTCCACATGCGATTCTGCCTTTGAGAAGGTCTTCTTTCTGCATTCTGATTAGCGTTTTTCCTTCTCTCATAATTCTGCCTGGAGGAGGTGCTTGCTTCACGATTATCTCTGCCGTCTCTATTATCTCAGTTGTCCCGATTAAGATTGGCCTAGAAATTACGCTGGGAGGCCTGCAGCTGGTTATTCTGATTCTTCAAATGCGTCATCTCCATGGACATCTTCTTGATCATTTCCATTAGTTCCTCTAGCTTGTCCTTCTCAGTCGTGCCTCCAAGCAGTGGGGCCAGATTTTAGAGAAAAGCGGGCAGGGCTACCAGCTGATTTTGGTAGGCTGGAGGAAAGTCTGGTTCTGACAGGTACAATGACACCTGGGGCTGTTGGGAATACACCTACTATTGCAGAGCAATCTTGGAATAATTGTACTGCTACTGGGGCTGCAAATAGGAAGACGCGGGAGGTGCATAATTCAACGGCTGCCCTAGATGCGGAACCATAGGCAATTGGGGTACCTGGTTCATAAGAGGGGTTTGATGAGAAAATGCCTGATTGAGCCCCTAAATCTGCATTGGGTGGGCTACCAGCCCCAAAGAGGGCAACAGGCCAGAGATATTTCACCCCAAGTCCGCACTAGTGACAACAGCTTCTGCATAGGCAGCCAGTAGGGTAGCGGGCGGCGGGCGCATCCTTTTCACCAAGGCCAGCGTGAGGTTGTCCAGGGCTGCATAGTAGACTAGGAGAGTTGTCACATCATTATAGACGTACGGATCCTGAAGCCTCAAGTGAGCTTGATGGAAGCAGTCATTGAAGGAGCCAATAGGTTCGTTGACCTCCTTTCTGATAGACATGAACTGTTGGTAAAGGTCCGAAGGGTTGATGGGGATCTTGTATTTCTACAGAAAGGCATTCTTCATCAGATTCCATGAGGTGATGGATCCTCTTGACAGATTAATGTACCAATAGAAGGCTTCTTCCCCCAATGAATGTGGGAAAAGGCGACATGCGACATCCTCGTGGTCCACTTGCATTTCGGTGACAGCCGTCTCGAATATTTTGATATGCTCTTCAGCTATCCTTTACATATCGCGTGGATGGAACTTCGAACAAAAGCCCTCCGGATTCTTGGGCATATCATTGTAAACTGCAAAATGTATCAGTGACAGGTTATGCGCCAATGAAGCCATGGGGGGAGGCGGAGGTGGCACTTGTTGTTAGAGAACGGGGATTTGGGGTTGTATTGGCAATATGACAACAATCTGGTGTTGCCCTTGAGCTATGGCTACCTGGACAGTGCCTCAGGTTGGAAGGGCCGGGAGAGGACGAAACCCCTGGCTGCCGGAGGTGGGATGTGCAAATACTGTTTGAAATGGTTTGGGTGGAAGATGAAGGCTAGCCAAATGGAGGTGAGGGTGAAATGGGGGCCGGTGGAATGGAGGAAGAGGAAGAGGTGGCGCTACTTCCTTGTGCTCATTTTTCCCTTGTGGGAGGCTATAATTCTTCGAATTCTCCCTTATTTGGTGTTGATCGTAGAACTCTCTGAAACCTTTCTGGGGAGAATGATCTGATTCGATCCAGCTTCGCTTTATCCTTTAACTTAGTATCTTCACTCAAGCCCTCCTTCTAGCACCAGTTCTGTTGATGGTGTTTTTATGCACTTCTCAACATAGGCAGTGCGTAGGTGCACTACCTCTCTTGAAAGACAATCTCCCACAATTGAATTGCAGAACACTATCCCAAGGTCTCTCGAATGTCAGGTCATGACAGTGCTCAGATACCTTAGTAGTTTGATGTGATTTGCTGGAATCACAAGGCGGTCTTACAAAAAATACAAAGTGTGGACATAAAGCATGAAGTTGGATTTTGGAATGGAGTTCTTAGGATAAAGACAATTATACTTTGGCTGTAGGTTCAAACAATAATCTTGGACTCCATTTAGTTGTTGGATTTGGCTTTACAATATGTAATGAACCTTGGTATAGGTCAGTTACTAAAAAAAAGGGAAAGGGCGAAGGAGGAGAAAAGTTCCTAAGTCTGAAGCTTGCAATGAATAGTGATAATGAAGTTCCTGATATGGACAATTCCTCAAAACAATATCCCACTTAACCAGGGATTTCACAGTATCATGAAAATTATGCTATCTTCTAAGGGTTGCAGATGTTTCATCCTTCATCCACCACATACATGCATAAATCAAGAATGAATGTTTGGAACAGCTTCAAATTAAGTCCAGGCTAACTTTGCACAGCTATCTACCTTTAGCAAACAGCAAAAAGTATGGACTAAGGGATCATCAACAAAGCAGGAATTTTCACAATCACCCAACAACATTCCTAAGATCTATCCAAAATAAAGTAAACAACTAACTAAATAGCCATAAGATCTAAGCAAACACGTGAAATTTGAGAATGAATCAAGTAACATGAGAGAAATCAAGAAAATACACCAAGTCAATGATATTTCTTATAAATTTCTACAGCATGCCTTTACAACAACTCAACTCTCTCTTTTGCAAATGAGGGAGTGCTTTATTTATAGTTTTCAAAAAGTTAAATGAATGGCTAAGATTCATTCTCATTATGTGGCTAAGATTCATTACAAAATAGGGTTTCACCTACCCTCAAATAGATTTACAATTTAAAAATATTTTTTGTCTCTTCCCTATTTCATCCTCTAGTGGATGGCACTATTGCTCTTTCGTCCGGTAGCTAATTGTTGTTTTCTTGGCCGTAGCTACTCTTTAGGGAGATCTTCCTCTTTGGCTGGGCTGTCCTCTTGCTCCTCGAAAGCTGCATGTTTAATGTATTTGAGGATGACGGCCTGGAGCTTGTCTATCTCGAGGATCTCACATCTTAACGCCTGGTAGCTCCATTCCTTAGCGTTCTCTTCCAGTCGCTTCCAATCCTCGTCATACTTCGAGCCTTGGTCTCTAAATAGCTCTGATCGATCAAAGGCACAGGCGGAAAAACTCAGGAACTTCGTTGTAATTTTTCCATCTCTCCCGTCCTTCATCTTCTCCTCAAAGTATGGCTTGATCTTCTCGGCATCTATTTGTACCGTGGGCATATCATAGCCCGTCATCAGCTCAAAGTATTGGGTGCATTCCGCCTGGATTTCCTTGATCCACTCGATATTTGGATCCACTCTGCTCAGGATTTGCTCTAACCTCTCCTTCCAGTTGACGAGGTCTCTGCACCACACATCCACCAGCCAATGATCTTTTTTCAGCTCTAGCCTCTCTTCCCATGTATTCTCAGGCATCTGAAGGATGGCTTCAATTCTCGGGAAGGTGGAGTTGTATATTGAAGGGAAATTGGTGCAGAACATCTTTGTGCCTTCCAAGGATTGGATCAGGTCCAAGAACTTATTGGCTGTCCACACAGCCCTGCTGATTCCCATGTTTTCGACGTATGCGACCTGTTAGAACCAATCCTCAGTGGTCTTCTCCAAGTTCTTCCTTCTCTCCAGTTTATCTATCTGTTCCTTGGAGAGCAACTGTGGCGCGGCCGTGGAGGTGGTGGGCAGGTCGTCCACTGAAGACCATTATTATATGTAGTCGGTTAAGGCAGCAACCTGCACCTTGAGCTCATCCTTGGATACCTTATCCTGCTTGATCAGGTGCACCACTATGGCCACCGACTCCTCTAGGTGTTCAACCTTCTACTCCCTAGTTGCTGTCCCCTAATCAACGGTTGAGATATTGTAACTCACCCCTGCTTGGCCAACTGTAAGCATTGTAATTTGTGTTGCTCGAGAGCCGGAAGCATCCATGGTTATCTTGGATCGGACCTTAGGCTTCTTCTCCTTCTTCATTGTGGTCAAGGATCAAGCCAAGATGGCCTCCAATCTCGCCCTTGGGTCTTTCAGCACTGGGGTTGTCTTTTCAAGCTGTTTCTCCAACCAGTCGGGTATGGCAGATTTATCCTTGGGTGCATCCTGGCTGCCCTCACCCTTCTTCGTCAAAGGTAAGACCTCTGCCTCTTTCTCCTTTTGGGGTTCTCCCTTTTCTTTGGTAGCCTCTTCTTCCTTATTCTCCTCAATAGCCTCGACCTCAGGGCTCTTTACAGCATGGGTCTTGGCCTCAGTGATATCTTTTATCTGTTGTTCTTCTGGCGGCTGCCCCTCTTTATCCTGTGGTGACCCTTCTACTTCTTCCCCCACGTCATTTGGCTATTGCGCCAACTCTTCCTCAAGGTCATCATCAAATGTTTGGATAATTTCCTTGGCACCCGAGCCATCCTTTTCGTCCCCGCCTTCAGAAGAGCCTGTCTCCTCCTCCTCATAGACCACCCTGTCGATGGTTCGGTGCTCATACTCAGGGTGCTCCTGATATTCATCGGCCTCCTCCTTAATAGGCCTAGAGGCTTCCTTCTCTTGCTACTCCATCTCTTTCGCAATCTACATTGTGGCCTCCATGGCTGGTGGCCATGTTGGCGGTTGTGAAGGCTGAGCTGTTGCAAGGGCTTGGGCGAGGGCTGCTTAGAGAGCGGGGTCCATTAGGATCTGTGAGAGCTCAGGGGGAAGACTCTGCATGTGCCTTGCAAGGGCCTCGAGCATAGTGGCAAGGGGAATAGGTGATGCTATTGTTGCCAGAGGGAGTGATGTAATAGGCGACATAGTAGCAGAAGATGAAGGGGGAGTGGTCATGCCAGAAGAGGAGTCAACGTCAATTATTGATCCGACCGGGGGTGAGGGAGCAAGATGGACAGAAATGTCCACCGCTGGTGGGGAAGCGGCAACTGTAGCGAGAGAGGTGGGTGGCACGGGAGGGGCAGGGAAAAGCAAGGTAGACTGCAATTCTATCGTAGCCATTGTCTGTTTGAGCCTTTTGGGAGATGAGCCTCCCGTTTCTTTCATTACTTGCTCTTTGGGATCCACAGACTGTGCTATCTCTATTCCTTTTCTCTTTTGAGACCTGGTGACAGGGGGAGACTTGGAAGTCTCACCAGCTGATGTGGTGGCAGCAACGTCCTCCATGGCGTTTGGCTCACTATTAAGCACCTCATATGTTAGGACCACTCCTTGTTGCTTCAGTTGCGCCACCTGCCCGTCGACCCACTCCTTAGTGCGTGTTATGATTGGCTGGGTGATGGTATCTAGGTCGTCGACCTCTTTTTCGTCCTAGTCAATCGACGGTATGGGAAGGTTGGCAATCGCAGGGTACCTCGGGTGCATTATCATGGACTTGTCCTCCTCAAGCTGGTCCGGTACCTGGAACGGTTGCACTCTTCTTAGGTACTGTACAGTCTTGCGCATCTAGTTCCTCATGCGTACCTCCTTGTCATCTTTGCAATCTACCCAAAAGTCTTCAATATGGTATTGGTGGGCGTACGCCGGCCCTAGTGCTTTCCTGACATGGCAATGTGGGTCCATCCGTGGGTGAGCCGTGTACCATTCAAAATTATATTCCTTGAGATCCTTCTCAGAATTGCTGGCACATTAAGATGTCTGCAGTTGATATAGGTCATGGCCGAGGGTCATGGGATAGGGGATCCTTGCTATGTGCTTATTGCTGAAGACAGCCTGGATGTGTTGGAGCTGCCGAGAAAGCTCTAGGAGGATGATTCTGTCATTTGGGTACCTCGGCAACTTGTTTGGCCCTTCTGTGAAACCCTGGGCCCGAATGTAGGTAAACTTAGGAGACTGAATAAATAAAAAGGCATATTCCTTCAAGAGTGCCCTGGTGCTGTGGGAGACTCTCCTTTCAAAGTCTCTAGTGATTAACCTGATAATATGGCCAATGAAGGCATCATTGACCCGGCAGTACTCCCTTTTGAATTTGTAGTATTGGAGTTGAGGGTACTTGTCAAACGGCTTGAGCCCTCGCATGTGCCCATGATCTAGTGCCATGAATAGTTCGCTGTATTATCTTTGACTTGCCAGGGAGTATACCAGGTAGGAGGTCATGTAGAACTTAGAGCTTTTCTTGACGTTGACGAATTGTTCATGGAAGCAATTGCCTATGATGCCTCCCTAGTCGAATGAGACCTTGGTGTTAACATCCTCATTCCCCTGCAGGATCTGCTCAATGTAGTAGGCTATCCACTCTTGGAAGTAGGCGGCTGCTAGGAGACCCATGACCCTGCTCAACATGGTCACCAGGTCATGATAGTCTTCGTGGAAATCGCTACGGAACAGTTCATGGGGAACCTTCGCAGCGCTGCCCCATTTTTCCTTAAGCCAAAGGAGGTTGATTGATTTCTTGCACCCTAACGGATTGGCATCCCACGCCCCTTGGCACTGCTCTAACGTGGGGACCTCCATATGTGGGAACGTGGGGATGTGGAATGTTTTGGTAATCCCTTCTGGCGACATTTCCATGAAGATGTTTCCCTCTTTGTCCACGATTGTTCTGGTGTCCGCTTGGTAGGCTTCTCGGCAAACCATTACTAGTTCGGGTGCTATGAGAGAGGGAGGAAAACCGGCAGTCTTGGCGATCCCACTCTGCCTTATTAGTCTAGTGTTCTTTGTTGTAGGGTTGACCTTGACCCTCTGAGTGAACTCATCTATGTCCACCTGGCCATTGTTAGTATCTGAGATTTCTTTCCAGTCGGTCGAGACCTTCGACTGGAGCGGCTCACTCTGGAACTGAAACTTCATCTGATCTTTATCTTCTTTTCCCTGAGGGGTCTTTCCTAATTTCTTGCCCTTATCCTTTTCGGTGGAGGCCCCTGAAGTTCCTCCAGCTGATTCCATATATTCTGCAAGCAAGGGCAAAGTTAGCACAACAAGCATCAAAAACAATTACGTTAGTCCATATTTTGAGCATATCATCTAAATAATTAATCAGGCACATCATAAATATTGCTTCCAAATGTTATCGATTTCATTTCAGGGCATTTGGACAATCCGGGCCCCGAGGGCTGAACTTCCATGGCGGGAATGCTGTCTGGAAGGGAGAATGCAACTGAAAGTTCCCAGAGACCATCCTTGGCCAAATTTCAATGTTTCGAAAGGCTCATGATGGAGAATAGCATGATTTAGGACGTGGGTCGAAGTCAGATTTTGGATTTGAGCCTGTTTGGATTGATTTAAGGGGCACCAGATATTTCAAGCCGGGAAGCTGCCACGAGGCAGCTGTTGGCAACGACGAACAGACAACGGAAACCCGGCGGTGGAAGTCCGGAGCTCGGGGCCCGGATGGCGAAAAAGCGGCCGATGTTGGGTTAATTTTCTATGGAGGCTCAGGCCGGTCAGGTTGGGAAGGCGCTCGGACTTCACCGTTTTGGACGCCAAATGCCGGACGGAAGTCCGGGAGGTGAAGTCCGAGATCAAAATCCCGACGATAGATTTGGTGCTTGTGAAATAACGACGCCCGGCAGGTCGGAGCTCTGGTCAGGAATTTCCATTTAGTAGCGATGAGCGAGCGGTGGAAATCTGACGAAGGAACCCCAGACACCGGGGCCCGGAGAGTTCGTGGCCGAGCGGGGAGTCAGTAACACCCAAAGGCGAAATGAGCCTCGGATTTCGGAGAGCAGACGGCGGGAGAGCAACGGACTCCCGAGAACGGAAGTCCGAGGACGCGAAAGGTGGCCAATGCTAAGAACATGTCCACAACGGAGAGGAGGGCGGGGTCCGGGGGTCGGGCGGCATCGGGGACCTCGCTGAAAGACTTCGCCGTTGAAAACGGTGAAAAATTAGATGCGGAGGTCCGACACCCGGGGCTCGATGGGAAAGATGGAAGAATTCCACATCGCTAAAGAGTACCGGCGAAAGCTTGGGCGGAGCCTGGGGGGCGGGAGGCCAGAGAATGAATTCTGTTGAGGATAGTAAAATATTTGTGGAACTCGGGGGATGGAGTTCCGAGGTCCGGAAGCCGAGGGCACAAATGGACATATGCCCGATTTTTAAGTTTAGAGGGCGATCAAAACGTCGGGGCCCAGAAGCCGGGAGGCGGGGTTCGATTCGACATTCAAGTGCGGCGAAACGCACATGGAAGTCCGAAGGGGGAAACCCAACCATCCAGGGCCGGTGAGAGGGATTTCCATCGGTGACTGTTTTGGAGTTCGAGTTCTGATGGCGGAAACGGGTTTCGGGCCCAGGGAGGGAGTTTCCCCTGCGCGAAGAACAGCCGCGCCAGGGGAGACTTTTGAATCAGTGTCTAGGTCATTTCTACTGGTTTTTCCAATTTTCAAAACGTGGGTTTGGTGTGCCATTTCATATTCTATCATATTACCAACCCCTATCAATTTGCTCATTTATCTAAATCCTTGGAAATCATGAAAAGACGCATGGGAGGGTGAGGGGATGGCCTACCTAAAAAAAAATGCAGAGCGGGGAGAGGTGAAATCCACCGAGGAGTGACCAAATCACATTGACGGTGACGATCACGATGTAGTCGAAGGTGGCGGGCTCCAGATGATCACTGCTCCAAATCGCTTCAATTCGGATTGTGAAAATGACTTCGGTAGATTGGGTATTTTATACCCCAACCACCATTAATACCCGTATTAATTGCTCATACGATCGTAGGAAAGTTGGTGGAATTCGAATTTAGGTCGGCGGCGACGGCAGGAGTTCTGGGACCCGGTGGCCAGAAAGACATGGCGTGGCGACCGCCGTGTGATTTTCGCGTTGATCGCGCGACGGCGGCGGAGAGCAGTTCGGGCTCCGGAGCACGGGAAGCCAGCGGGAATCCGTCGTCGAGGACGGCCTAACTGCCATGGAGTTTTGGAAACGGAACTCTAGATAGTCGAGCCTGGAAAGTTTCACGGCGGATGGTCAAAACAAACCACCAGCGGAAAAAGCCAAGGCAGGGCCCGAGGAGCAGGAGGCCACCAAAAGCTCGTCGTCGCGGACGGCGGTCCCAGGATGAAAGTCCGGAAGCGGACTTCCGGGGACCGGGGCCCGAAGGGGCAGGCATGCCCCTGAAAATTTACAACGGATTTCATGTGAAGAGCGACGGGGCGGGCCCCGAAGGGCGGGCAGATGCCCGGCGGACGCCGCAGGGGATGGCAAAGGCGAAGGGGAAGCCCGAATAGAGAACTCCGGACGCCTGGGCCCGAAGGGGCCCAGGGCCGTTTAGGGTCAAAATGCCAAAGGGACTCCCCAAGGCCCTGGAAGGCAGTAGAAAACCCAAAGGCGGAGGCATGATCGATTTATGACGAAACCTTGGAGCAACATCGACCATGCGGAATGTCAAAAAAGAGGGGCACACAAAATGAGTCAGCCCCAAAAGACCCGACAAGGCGAAAGAAAAGAGGGTCCCAGTTCTGAACAGGGCGTGTGTGCTAAGAGCACAACAAGGGGTACATAAATTATAGATTAGAGAAATTTTGGTACTAATGTGGTTATGTTTCCATTTTGAGCCATGTGACTTCCAGGAGTAAGTCGAGTTTTAGGGGGGAGGATGTAGTACCCTCCATTGTCACCTAGGATGTGCAGGTAGTCTGGCTAAGGAATCAGAAGAGGAAGATGGGACAAGAGCTTCTAATGGTATTTTGTGAGTATGATATTAAATTATGATTGCATTTAATTGGTGATGTTTTTTTTATAGATGCAGTATTAGGTGGTGATGTAGTGAATTAGTAATTGTTCATGATGATATGATATGATTTGTTAGTTTAGAAATGATTAATTTATCGGTTATATTATATGTTTGGATAAATGTGATGAAGGATAGTGTAACACCACTCATTTGCGGGTGCCCTATTACAAAGTGATTCTTTCTCACAATACAATGCTTTTATTTTATATATGTATGAACATGTACATGACTTCATTTGTATGCAGGGATTGCAAGTACATAGTCTCGATTCCACCTGCTTCGGCAGGACAGGGCGAGCACCAATAACCCAACGGTATAATGTTGAAACAGAGGTGGCAATGAAGTCATCTCGTCCCATGATGTCAGACCATCTTGTTTAAATGGTTTTGTGCGTTCTTGTAATTGTCGTTCTTCGTGGTTGTCATTTGTGTTTGTCGTACATTATTTATGTTGGTATTTTATAGGTTGTGACAGATTTAATTAAAAGATGGTAATAATTGCTTATCTTAATGTTAGATTTATTTTTATGAAAATATTTAAATGTTTTATTTATTTATTTTTTTTTAAAAAAAGTCATGTATTTTATTAAATGTTAATTAAATATTAAATGGTGTTTATTATTTTAATTAATTATCTTGTTGAGGATAATTGTTAGAATAAATTATTTAAATTAATTAGATAATGTGCTTTGCAAGTAAAGTTGTAAAAACAGAAATTTAAACAAAAAGTATTGAAAATAGAAAAATAAATAAATAAAAGAATGAAAAAGTTGTGAGAACGAATGAGAACTCAGATCTGACTGAAAAGCTTGCTTTTAAAGAATTAATTTCTTTTATTCTGGATTTTTGAGAGCTTTTGGGGAAAATGGTATTATCTTTTATTTAATTGAAATTTTTGGGAGTCTAAAGGGAGAGAGGATTATTGAGACAAAAGTTGAAAAAAAAATATAATGGTTATGCATTTTTGAATTTTCTGAAGTTTTTTTGGAAAGCATATTTCTATTCTTTTGTTTGAAATAGTTTGGAGAGAGTCATTGGAATAAGGAATCAGATTCGAGATTAGAGCACGGTATTCTAGAGAAGATATTTTGAAGGGGAACGAGAAGATCTACGTAGAGGCCATTGGGGTCAAACAAGCGTCAGATTCTCAAATAAGCGCAGGACTCGAGGTTTTATCTACTTCTTTGATCTTCTGATTTATGGAAAATAGAAAATAATTAGGTTATTTGGTGAAAGAAAAATGAAACCTTTGAAAAGTGAAATTATTGAATAATTACTGAAGAAATTTAAAAGATTGTTTATGAAAATTGCTTTATGAATATTCTTTCAATTTGGCTATGAGAAAGTGATGTGAGTTTGTGAAAATAAATTATGTCTTTAATTGATTCTATTTGTTTTTAAAAAAATATAAACATAGTTTTCTTTCAGAACAGTTTATTTTGGGGATTATGAAAAAATATATATATATATCTTATATAAGTTATTTTTATTTTGTTCTTCTATTCCTCCGTACCTATAACTGGGATATTTGATTTTCATATATATATAATATATATAAATAGATTTACTTTCGTGCATTGCATTATATTCGAAATTTTGATTTAAAAAAAAATGAAATAATGATCGGTACTATGTCGACGTCCGTACGAGGGACGGAGTTATTGCTATTTTTTATGACAAAGGAAATTTTCTCAAGTGAAAATATACTAAAGTTTTTTTTTTTTTAATTTTCATATGGGTTGAAGTGAGGGACGGTGCAGGCCGTACCCTTCCCTTTGCCCCCCTATCTCAGCCTGCAACTGCCACAGCAGTCCTACGGACTGTTGTGTGCAGTCACAAGGACTGCCACAGTGTCCCTATATGGCCAAACATTGGTGGTTTAATTTTATTTTCTTTTTAGTTTTATTTTTCTTTATTTTATTTCATGGTTTTATATATATATATATCTCATTGTTAATTTGTTTAAATATTTGTGTATTATAAACATATATGTATTTATATATTTGTGAGTGTATATACCATTTTATATACGTGTGTATATGTTTAAAGGTATAAATATACATAAAAATATTTATATATATATATATATATATATATATATATATATAAATTTACATAATTATAAAAAGATATGGTGAAATTCTTTTTTTAGTTGGTGAAAGTAGAGATTTAAATGGTTAATTGGGTTATTTTTTAAAATAAAATAATATGAAAATGATTTTTATCCTTGAATATTTATTATTTCAAAAAAAAATTCTCGTGTTATGTTGTATGATGAAATGAAATGTTGATTATGATGCTTTGAACTTGATACCCTAGGAAATTGGTTATTTTGTTATTTGTTATTTTGGCTTGTCTCCATTGTGGGAATCGTGTGGTAGTTGTGAAACCTTGTTCCAGAGGCTTGTTTAATTTTGAATGTTATCCTCATCTTGATGACACTTTTGGAGTTGAAACTTATTGGTTTGTGATGAAAGGGTTGTACGGGGTGTTGAATTTTGTTATGAATTATTGCGAGATGAGTTATGCCTCACGTGGCTTGGTTTTGAGTTATGTGCTTTATCTGTTGAATTCAACCCTTGCCTGGATTTGTTTTATGTTAGGGGTCTTAGGGAGGGTGGATTTTCATGGGGGCCGGCGCCTCAGTTGGAGAAAGGGCTAGGAGATCCCATGAGAGTTATGTGATGACACTCTCCACAAGACACCCGTTTACTTTGTTACTTATTTCCTCTAGAAATGTGTTTTGGAAGTTGTATGCTTAATGTGTTTCAGATTCTTTTGAGAAAGATTTATGAGTGTTCTTTGGACTTGTTTAATTGTCATTGTGGTGAGTTTCTTATCTTTATCTTATTTCTTGACTCGTGAATGTTGTGGCCTATGTCATTGTAACCTTGAGTTGTAGTTGTATTTGTACTATGTTGTTCATGGAGTCGGTTTGACAATCATGGTCGAGTTAACTTCCTTGTCACCTTTGAGCATGGGGGGTGAGTTATTCATAGTTCACATGGTTGGGTGGAACGTTCTCCTCACCTGTTGGGTTCCCCATCAACATTCTTTGTTCGCAGCATTCCTTCAGTTGGAGGTTGTTCTAGTGGATCATTTATAATTCAAATACTGTTGTACCTTGTATCATCCCACATGTTTGGGAATTGTATTGTAACTCAATTATCAAATCATGTATTGTATTGTGTAAATGATGATGTAATAGTTAGGATCAATTGTAATCTATTAAAAGATGTTCATTATGATTGTATTAGGTGATGTAGTAATATTCTCGCTCTTGGTTATTGGATGTATTCTTTTTCATGGTTTATAATGTTAATAGTTATGTTGTTATCTTTTAATTTCGTTGTTAGTTGTTTGTGAAGTAACCTCGCGTGCCCTAGAGAGCTAAGCATGATAGTGTAATGTAATGTGTTATGTGATTATGGTTAATGTTCTTGCATGTTTAATTGTATTATTTTTTTAAAAAATTATTTGCTATGAGTGTGTTCTCTGGGGTTTCCACGATGGGCATTACATCTTGGTATCAGAGCTAGGTTGCAACACTGGGATCTTTGCGTAATGTTGCTACCATGTTTAGTTGTGGTGAGTCATTGTGTCAGTACGGATATAGTTCTACCCCTTGTGTCATTTGGGTGTAGATGAGCATGTTGAGTCTTAGCTTGTTGAGGGTGAGAGTTATGTTCAACATTTTCTTGTGTGTCTCTTAACTTCGAGTTTGAGTGAGGTCAAGGTGACTTTGAAGTTAGTTATATTGTCTTATCTTCGTGCATCTTCTCTTTGGGTGTATGTTTGTTGACTTTATATTATGTGATTTTTTTTTCCTCATTCTACCTCTTTTGACGTATGTGGGCATTGATTGTATTCTATGTGATTTTAAGGCTATGTGCTGAAAATTCATTATGAGTAATGAAGGTTAGAAGTAGAAATAGATAAAAGAATGACTTTAGTGTTCTCCTAGATTGAGATTGCATGTATTTTTATTGAATTATACTATATAAGTATAAAAGTAATGTAGTATAGTATAATCATACTATCAAGTAGTGATTCGTTAAAATAATTATGATGGTTCATTTACAATTGGTGCAAGTGAGTGACTTGATCATGTAACACGTATGAAATATTGTTTAGGGTGATTCTTAAAAAATAATAATAATAATAATAATAATAATAATTTAACAAACTTTTTTTTTAGTGTGTGTCTTGCAAAGAAATCACTTCTACTATCTCCTTCTGTTCTTGGATGCATAAGTTTTAAGGGAATGCTCTAGGAGTACATTGGTTATTAAATGCTTATATAGGCTAGTTAATTTTAAGTTTTATGAAAGGAAGTTGTGCATAACAAGTTTAGGAAGCAATTTGAGTTTTCAAAATTTTCTTCATAAGTATAAATTCATAGGTGAAGTTGATCATATATTATTTGCACCAGTGTATAGGGAAAAATCTTATAGAATTGAAGTTTATAGAGTGCTAGAAGTGTGGTAATAATGTTGCATTGTATGAGTGTGATTAGGGGTATGGGTAAAACAATCTCTTAGGTATTTTCATGAAGTAAAAAAAAAAAAAATTAAATATTTTGATTTTATAAAAGTGTTGTACTTGGATGGTGTTTAAAGGCCTTGTGTTGATCAAATAAATGTTTTACCTTAGGAGAAAATGTGATGATGTATGTGCATTTAATGAAATCTTGAATTAATACAAAATTGATGTGTTGTGGTGTGTAATTGATTGACGATTCTTCTTAATTGTTATTGAATCTAGTATGTAAATAAATGGTAATGTTTTGTGTTGAAAGACAATGCATTTTGACATGTATATGATGTGTTTCTATGTTAAGTGCACTCTCCCCTGCAAATGTAAATGATATAACTTCGGTAAAATGTTGTTTCATGACATGAAAATAAAAATTTCTTTATGCATGTATTATTATGAATGATGAAAGCAAATAGGAATTCTATAATTGAAGAACATTGATGTTTATCTTTGGTAAAGTGTATGATGTAGTAAATGGTGATAAAAATATTTTTTTTGTGAATCGAGAGGATTATTATGTGATAAAAAAGAGAGTATGTTTTTCTAGGAGAAAGTGGGTGAGAATTGTTTAGGCTTATGGTATTAATTCTAGCTTTAATGGAGTTGATAAAATTGATCCTTGAACTTGAGGAAGAGGATAATGTTGATATTTAAGGAATTGTAAAAGTGATTTAAGAGTTTATAATTTCAGAAGAAAAATATGGAGGATGTTGGGAGTACTTGTTTTTGATATGCGGCATCAATCATGTATGTGCATATGAGAATAGGGAAAATTTGTTTTCTATAATAGTAGGTATGAAGGTACTCCTTGTTTTGTGGAAACCAGTATCTGTGCAATGTTTGTGTGTTGTATTAAACATGTGCTTGCCTTGTGTGCCATGCGGTGGTGATACTATGTACCCATCCATGGGGAAACTATTATTTTCCTTGGTGTGGAAATAACCATACCATTCATGTGTTGCATGTCTATTACCTGATTGAGGGCCAACCCACGTGTGATTGAAATTTATATGAGTAGCCAAAAGATAGTTTCATAGATTCTTTTCTTTTGGTTCTCCAGTCCCTCAATCTGCGAAGGGGTAGTAGCAGCCACAAAGTTCCTTGGGCGGAGTGTATAGCATACGCATATTGTGATGTAGAGTAGTCTTAACTCAACCGATCTTGAGGAAACATACTCACTACTTCCCCTTATGATGGATCAAGGTACTTGATCCATATGTGTAAGCCTAATCCCCATAGTTTTGAGTATAGCAGCATTGGTTTGTTAGTGCATGCGTAGCCGTCCATAGGGACATTGAGTTGGCATTAGCGAGTCAACCTTGTCTGTATGAGAGATGAAGCTCGAGTAGCCACATATTGATATGCTCATATATGTATTGCATACACTGCATCTGCACATGTTCCGACATGATGTAATGGATACGATGCCACACCCCACTAATGTTCCGACATAGTGCTGGTGATGATGCCATGTTGCTGATGGTAGCGAGCTGGGCTCGAGGACACGATACCATGTGCTTAGACATGTGAAGGTGCACTATGAGATTGTGTTATGATAGCCTATTTGTGTGATGAGTGTAATGAGGCCTCACACGCTTGTAGAGGGATACTCATGTTTGCTTTCGACAGTGTATGTGTTGGTTAGCATATGGGTAGGTCCTAGCCATGTATACCTCTGGCGACGGCGAGTACCGATGTGTTCCTTCTCCATGAGGTATCGCTATGCGAGGTGTGTCTAGTGTGTGCCTACTTCTGCGGAGCCACGGACACACTGCCATGCAGCATACGACCAGTGCATGCCTTCTTCGACTGGTGTATGACCATGCCGCATTGTGATGCTATGCGGGATGGAGGCCAAGGTGCACATCCTATGTGGGCAACCAAGGAGTGCATGGGCCACCTAGTTAGTCCATGTCGCATGACGACGCGAGGCAGAGTGTAGTCGAGGAGCACACTCTGGGTCATGTGGATGGCATGCTCACACTGCACCACATGAGGGCTATTGTTATAGCTGGATGATGTTCCCTCCTTACTTGTTTGGTGGCTAGTATCTAGTCACACAGTGTCGCATTGTGTAATTTTTAAGATTGAGGACTTCCTATATGATTCTTGATGATTTTCAATTGACCTTGAAGGCTGACATTTTGTTTATGTTTGATTGTAATGGTTTAGCTACAATTTGTGACTTATTCTCTCATAGCCCTCATGGTTACATTTGATTTAGTGTTGACATTGAGCGCATTTCTTGCTTTACTATTGAAATTGAATCTTATTTGATGTTTTTTTTATTACTTTGGTGGCTAAACTAGTTTATCCTTATTATTTTCGATGTCGACCATGTGTTGTATTGTGATTCCTCTCCAAGAACGTATGAGGCAGACTTGGTGAGTGTATACGAGGAAGCAGACATAGGGAACCTTGAGGATGGGGGTATGTGAGGCTGTTACACAGCTAGGATCCACTACCCACCTATGTGTGATGGCTATCTCTTGGAGGCTAACCACATTGTACAAAAAGAGATGGGTCATAGTGGTTTTGTTTGGATGGTCTCGCCATGTGTGTATGGCCTAACACCATCAAGTCGCTGAGTGTGAGGTATGGATTTTGTGAGATGGATATTGGCTCTTGGCTTATGGATTTTGTTTCAAGGTTTAGTATGCTGCTTTCTGGCGTCTAGATGGACCCTTGTGTAGCCTCGTTATGTAGTTCCCAGTGATACGACTGTGTATGTATGTGTTAGAAGAATATTTCTTATATTTTGTGCCTATTGATGTAAAAGAGGGATAACCATGTTGTCTTAAATGTGAGTATATTGTGACTCTGTGGTATAAAATAGATTGGATATTATTGAGAATCATAAATTATGACTTAAAATATGTTACTGAAACATGATATGGTTTCTATTTTGTTAATTTCAAGTAATCATTTGATGTGTTTTCCTTCTATGATATTTTGAAGATGGTTGTTGTGTAAATGGAAAATTGAGGTAATAGGAGTACTTGCTTTGTTATTAGTGCTGAAACCAAGTATGTTATTGTAAGAGATGTAAGGATTTATAAATAAAAGTAATTAAGAAGATATTATTTTCAAATGTGAAGCCAGATAGTGATTCAAATTGTAATGATTCAGAAAGAGGGTGTACATAAATTATAGATTAGAGAAATTTTGGTACTAATGTGGTTATGTTTCCATTTTGAGCCATGTGACTTCCAGGAGTAAGTTGAGTTTTAGGGGGGAGGATGTAGAACCCCTCCATTCTCACTTGGGATGTGCAGGTAGTCTGGCTAAGGAATCAGAAGAGGAAGATGGGACAAGAGCTTCTAATGGTATTTTGTGAGTATGATATTACATTATGATTGCATTTAATTGGTGATGTTTTTTTTATAGATGCAGTATTAGGTGGTGATGCAGTGAATTAGTAATTGTTCATGATGATGATATGATTTGTTAGTTTAGAAATGATTAATTTATCGGTTATATTATATGTTTGGATAAATGTGATGAAGGATAGTGTAGCACCACTCATTCGCGGGTGCCCTACTACACTGTGATTCCTTCTCACAATACAATGCTTTGATTATATATACGTATGCACATGTACACGACTTCATTTGTATGCAAGGATTACAGGTACATAGTCTCGATTACACCTAATTTGGCAGGATAGGGCGAGCACCAATAACCCAACGGTATAATGTTGAAACAGAGGTGGCAATGAAGTCATCTCGTCCCATGATGTCAGACCATCTTGTTTAAATGGTTTTTTGCATTCTTGTAATTGTCGTTCTTTGTGGTCGTTGTTTGTGTTTGTCGTACATAATTTATGTTGGTATTTTATAGGTTGTGAGGGATTTAATTAAAAGATGGTAATAATTGCTTATCTTAATGTTAGATTTATTTTTATGAAAATATTTAAATGTTTTTTTTTTTTTTAATTTTTAAAAAAGTCATGTATTTTATTAAATGTTAATTAAATATTAAATGGTGTTTATTATTTTAATTAATTATCTTGTTGAGGATAATTGTTAGAATAAATTATTTAAATTAATTAGATAATGTGCTTTGCAAGTAAAGTTGTAAAAACAGAAATTAAAACAAAAAGTATTGAAAATAGAAAAATAAATAAATAAAAGAATGAAAAAGTTGTGAGAACGAATGAGAACTCAGATCTGACTGAAATGCTTGCTTTTAAAAAATTAATTTCTTTTATTCTGGATTTTTGTGAGCTTTTCAGGAAAATGGTATTATCTTTTATTTAATTGAAATTTTTGGGAGTCTGAAGGGAGAGAGGATTATTGAGACAAAAGTTGAAAAAAATATAATGGTTATGCATTTTTGAATTTTCTGAAGTTTTTTTGGAAAGGATATTTCTATTCTTTTGTTTGAAATATTTTGGAGAGAGTCGTTGGAATAAGGAATCAGATTCGAGATTAGAGCACAATATTCTAGAGAAGAGATTTTGAAGGGGAACGAGAAGATCTACGTAGAGGCCATCGGGGTCAAACAAGCGTCATCAGATTCTCAAATAAGCGCAGGACTCGAGGTTTTATCTACTTCTCTGATCTTCTGATTTATGGAAAATAGAAAATAATTAGGTTATTTGGTGAAAGAAAAATGAAACCTTTGAAAAGTGAAATTATTGAATAATTACTGAAGAAATTTAAAAGATTGTTTATGAAAATTGCTTTATGAATATTCTTTCAATTTGGCTATGAGAAAGTGATGTGAGTTTGTGAAAATAAATTATGTCTTTAATTGATTCTATTTTTTTTTTTAAAAATATAAACATAGTTTTCTTTCAGAACAGTTTATTTTGGGGATTATGAAAAAATATATATTTTATATAAGTTATTTTTATTTTTTTCTTCTGTTCGTTTGTACCTATAACTAGGATATTTGATTTTCATATATATATATATATAATATATATATAAATAGATTTACTTTCGTGCATTGCATTATATTGAAAATTTTGATTTAAAAAAAAAATGAAATAATGATCGGTACTGTGTCAACGTCCGTACCAGGGACGGAGTTATTGTTATTTTTTATGACAAAGGAAATTTTCTTAAGTAAAAATATACTAAAGTTTTTTTTTGTAAATTTTCATATGGGTTGAAGGGAGGGACGCTACAGGCCGTACCCTTCCCTTCACCCCGCTATGTCAGCCTGCGACTGCCACAGCAGTTCGTAGACTGTTGTGCATAGCAGTCCTACGGACTGCTATGCGCAGTCACAAGGACTGCCACAGTGTCCCTATATGGCCGAACATTAGTGGTTTAAATTTATTTTCTTTTTAGTTTTATTTTTCTTTATTTTATTTCGTGGTTTTATATATATATATATATCCCATTGTTAATTTGTTTAAATATTTGTGTATTACAAATATATATGTATTTATATATTTGTGAGTGTATATACTATTTTATATACGTGTGTATATGTTTAAAGGTATATATATACAGAAATATATATATATATATATATATATATATAAATTTATACATAAAAATATTTATATATATATAAATTTACATAATTATAAAAAGATATGGTGAAATTCTTTTTTTAGTTGGCGAAAGTAGAGATTTAAATGGTTAATTGGGTTATTTTTAAAAATAAAATAATATGAAAATGATTTTTATGCTTGAATATTTATTATTTCAAAAAAAATTATCGTGCTACGTTGTATGATGAAATGAAATGTTGATTATGATGCTTTGAACCTGATACCCTAGGAAATTGGTTATTTTGTTATTTGTTATTTTGGCTTGTCTCCATTGTGGGAATCGTGTGGTAGTTGTGAAACCTTGTTCCAGAGGCTTGTTTAATTTTAAATGTTATCCTCGTCTTGATTACACTTTTGGAGTTGAAACTTATTGGTTTGTGATGAAAGGGTTGTACGGGTTGTTGAATTTTGTTATGAATTATTGCGAGATGAGTTATGTCTCATGTGGCTTGGTTTTGAGTTATGTGCTTTATCTGTTGAATTCAACCCTTGCCTAGATTTGTTTTATGTTAGGGGTCTTAGGGAGGGTGGATTTTCGTTGGGGCCGGCGCCTTAGTTGGAGAAAGGGCTAGGAGATCCCATGAGAGTTATGTAATGACACTCTCCACGAGACACCCGTTTGCTTTGTTGCTTATTTCCTCTAGAAATGTGTTTTGGAAGTTTTATGCTTAATGCGTTTCAGATTCTTTTGAGAAAGATTTATGAGTGTTCTTTGGACTTGTTTAATTGTCATTGTGGCGAGTTTCTTATCTTTATCTTATTTCTTGACTCGTGAATGTTGTGGCCTGTCATTGTAACCTTGAGTTGTAGTTGTATTCGTACTATGTTGTTCATGGAGTCAGTTTGAGAATCATGGTCGAGTTAACTTCCTTGTCACCTTTGAGCACAGGGGGTGAGTTTTTCATAATCCACATGGTTGGGTGGAACGTGCTCCTCACCCATTGGGTTCCCCATCAGCATTCTTTGTTCGCAGCATTCCTTCAGTTGGAGGTTGTTCTAGTGGATCATTTGTAATTCAAATACTATTGTACCTTGTATCATCCCACATGTTTGGGAATTGTATTGTAATTCATTTATCAAATCATGTATTGTATTGTATAAATGATGATGTAATAGTTAGGATCAATTGTAATCTATTAAAAGATGTTCATTATGATTGTATTATGTGATGTAGTAATATTCTCGCTCTTGGTTATTGGATGTATTCTTTTTCATGGTTTATAATGTTAATAGTTATGTTGTTATCTTTTACTTTCATTGTTAGTTGTTTGTGAAGTAACCTCACGTGCCCCAAAGAGCTAAGCGTGACAGTGTAATGTAATGTGTTATGTGATTATGGTTAATGTTCTTGCATGTTTAATTGTATTGTTTTTAAAAAAAATATATTTTCTATGAGTGTGTTCTTTGGGGTTTGTGAGGATTGCGGTGGATTGCAAAGAATGCTAGTATGTCAACATATGGAAAGCACATATGAGGTGGGACAAAAACTAGTAGAGTTCGGGAAGTATAAAATAGTGGAATATGCTACAAAAGATGGGTCTGAAGAAAGAAGGTGTGAGTTGGTTATTCAGAAGATTCTAGAGTATCAGTTCATGTCCATGTTTCTTGAGAATCTAGTGTATGAGTATGCAAGGCATACCCATAGAGCCCGATGGCTGGACACACAATTCAAGCTATGTAAGGACACCTTTCCACTTGGAAGCATAGTATCAGTGGTTGACTTTGCAGAGAATTACACTCTACAGCCACAACATGAGGTGCAGTCACAGTATTATAACTCCACACAGGTTTTGATATTTGTGCACATAGCATTCATACATGCAGCTGAAAGTATAGAGGACGAAAGGAAGGTATTGAGGGAGTTCACTTTTATATTAGTGATGATCACATGCATTCTCTAGAGTTTGTGTAAGGTTTCTTCCAGATGTTCTACAATCATTTGGCTCAGAGGGGCATATCATACGATCAACATATAATATGGTTAGATAACTGTGCAACACAATTCAAGAACATGCGCATGTTCTACTGGTTGTGTAGGATGCATCTCACTACACATGTTCAACATATGTGGAACTTTTGTGAGGCCAGACATTGAAAGGGGGAGCATGTGTGAAAAGAGCATTAGCACAAGAAGAGTTAAAGTATAAAGACAGTGCATAGTTGACAGATGCAAGATCAATCGTCGAGTGGTGTAATGATTCGATGGGTCCAGGTAATGAAGGTACTTCTTCAGTTAATAGATTTTTTTGGTTGATGGATGATACTAACATTGCACCATATGAGGATTGTTTTACACTAATAGAATTGAGTGAGTTGCACTCTTTCCTTAGCTCAAATGAAGGTTCATGGAGTATCAATACACGTAAGATGGCATGCTTTTGTTCTTCATGTACAATGCAAGCCTGGAATGATTGTGAGTCATGGGAGTGGGTTGACAAATGGTTGGCAAGTTATCTTAGCCCACTTCACACATATCGCCCTCCGATGGAATTGGAACTAACACAGATGGAATCATTGGTCGATTTTGACCATGTATCGGATCTAGTTCAACCAGGTAATATATCTACTTGCTTAGTATTTGAAATTCCATATTGTTATCTTACTTTGTACTATATTCATAATGTTGACTAATTTCAAGAGATATGCCACACATATAAATGTAGGGCATGTTTATGCAGTTATTGTAGATGAAGACAACGAAGAGGGTACAAACTATTACTTGTGTCGTGTTGAGGCAAAAAAGAAATTGGAAATCCCTAATTATAGATGGAGAAAACATTGAATACCCTACAGGCTCAGTTGTTGTTACTAGAACGTGGCTGATAAGTTACCCACATAAGAGTGTTAAACATTGGTTGTTTGAGGAATTTGACATGCATCGTAAGATTCTTCATTACTCAAACCTTGTCGTGGCATCCTATGTTCATTTGAGCAAATATCAGGGTAGACCTTTGAACAAGACCTTGTGGAAGGTCCGTGAGTCTGACCATGAGGCAATACTTGACACAATAAAGAGTAGAGTAGACCCGGATGGTTCATTGGATTAATTTGTAAGTATATGCACAATGGTGTTTTAAGTCAATCTAGGTTGGTAGGATATGAGGTTGCAATGTCATGTTAGCATGTTGTCAATTTGGTGTAATGAAGCCTTGAATGGCCTAAATGTGAAAATGTATGTAAATTTAATAAGGGTCAAGATGATGTAATGAGGCCATCATAAGGTCACTAGTTTAGGTATGGAGTCATTTACATCAATATGTCAAAAGTTGCACATAACAATGTAATGTTGTCAAACCAAAAGTTGTCATTTTGCAAATACTTAGAAGTTGAAGGGTCACACTTGTAAAAGAAGTTGAAAAGTGGTTGTAGTCAGTTGAGGAGGTTGATATGCCTTCAAAAAGGCCTTGTGAACATTGTATGTTGTTGGAAATCATACTTTTGAAAGCAGGAGCATCAACTCCATCTTTTCAACCCTTGTGATTTCTATTATTTGGTCATTTGATCATTTAGGGTGTTTTTAGATGGTTTGAGGTCATTCTATTTCATTTAATCATGATTCAATACCATTTTTGTATGTATTAGGTCAATTAAGTCATGATGTAAAGAAGTTGATCAATAAGGGGATTCATGTGGTGAACCTTGTAATTTAAGTGTTTTAGGGTTATTTGTGTTAAATAAGGGCTTTACAGACCATTTATCATGTAATAGGCATGTTTACACTAGGAATGGTCCTCTTTTGCACTCAAACACGCGGAATCGCTCTGAGCTACGTTCAACCAGATCGATCCCTTAAGTGTCCAAAGGGAAAAATGTCTGCAAACTTCAACATGAGGTTACTTAGACACCATGACGCTTAGAAAATTCTCATATGATCCTATAGGATTGCATTGGGCCCCTCTACAATAACATCTCTCAGTTTTCATTATCTCAGAGTGGTTTTCCCGTAGTCTCTAGTTTTCAGTTGATGGAAAAAGTGTCAAATGGAAGCAGTGGAAAGTTGCAAAGTGGTGCAATTTTTGTTCTGCAACTCATGTGACCAAATGGACTATTCTGACGCATCTGAATAGGCATCTTTATGCTAGGAATGGTCCTCTTTTGCACCCAAACATGTGGAATTGCTCTGAACTACGTTCAACCGGATCGATCCCTTAAGGGTCCAAAGGGGAAAATGGCTGCAAACTTCAGCATGAGGTTACTAGGACATCATAATGCTTAGCAACTTCTCGTGTGATCCTATGGGATCGTGTTGGGCCCATCTACAATAACCTCTCTCATTTTACATTATCTCGGAGTGGTTTTCCCGTGGTGTCGAAGTTTCAATTGATGAAAAAAGTGTCAAATGGAAGTAGTGGAAAGTTGCAAAGTGGTGCAATTTTTGTTCTGCAACTCATGTGACCAAATGAATTGTTCCAATGTGTCTGAATAGGAATTTTTATGCTAGGCATGGTCCTATTTTGCACCCAAACACACAGAATCACTTCGAGCTACGTTCAACCAGATCGATCCCTTGAGGGTCCAAAGGGAAAAATTGCTACAAACTTCAGCATGAGGTTACTCGGACACCATGATGCTTAGAAAATTATCTTATGATCATATGGGATCATGTTGGGCCCCTCTACAATAACCTCTCTCAGTTTTCATTATCTCAGAGTGATTTTCCCGTAGTCTCCAGTTTTTAGTTGATGGAAAAAGTGTCAAATGGAAGCAGTGGAAAGATGCAAAGTGGTGCAATTTTCGTTCTGCAACTCGTGTGACCAAATGGACTATTCCAACGCATCTAATTAGGCATGTTTATGCTAGGCATGGTCCTCTTTCATACCAAAACACGTGGAATTGCTCCGAGCTACTTTCAACCGTATCGATCCCTTAAGGATCCAAAGGGAAAAATGCCTGCAAACTTCAGCATGAGGTTACTCAGACACCATGATGCTTAGAAAATTCCCATCTAATCCTATGGGATTGCATTGGGCCCCTCTACAATAACCTCTCTCGGTTTTTGTTATCTCAGACTGGTTTTCCCGTAGTCTCCAGTTTTCAGTTGATGGAAAAAGTGTCAAATGGAAGCAGTGAAAAGTTGCCAAATGGTGCAACTTTTGTTCTGCAACTCATGTGACCAAACGGACTGTTCCAATGCATCTGAATAGGAATTTTTATGCTAGGAATGGTCCTCTTTTGCACCCAAACACTTGGAATTGCTCTGAACTACGTTCAACCAGATCAATCCCTTAAGGGTCGAAAGGGAAAAATGGCTACAAACTTCATCATGAGGTTACTAGGACATCGTAATGCTTAGGAACTTCTCATGTGATCCTATGGGATCACATTGAGCCCATCTACAATAACCTCTCTCAGTTTACATTATCTCAGAGTGGTTTTCCCATGGTGTGGAAGTCTCAATTGATGAAAAAAGTGTCAAATGGAAGTAGTGGAAAGTTGCAAAGTGGTGCAACTTTTGTTCTGCAACTCGTGTGACGAAAAAAACTATTCCAACACGTCCGAATAGGAATTTTTACATTAGGAATGGTCCTCTTTTGCACCCAAATACGTGGAATCGCTCCGAGCTATGTTCAACTGGATCGATCCCTTAAGGGTCCATAGGGAAAAATAGCTGCAAACTTCAGCATGAGGTTACTCAAACACCATGATGCTTAGAAACTTCTCATTTAATCCCATGGGATTGCGTTGGGCCCCTCTACAATAACCTCTCTCAGTTTTCATTATCTCAGAGTGGTTTTCCCGTGGTGTCCAAATTTCAGTTGATGGAAAAAGTGTCAAATGGAAGTAGTGGAAAGTTGCAAAGTGGTGCAACTTTCGTTCTACAACTCGTGTGACCAAACAGTCTATTCCAACACATTCAAATAGGCATATTCACGCTAGACATGGTCCTCTTTCTCACCCAAACACGTTGGTTTGGCCAAAAAAAATTTGAGGGGGGTTCAGTTCGTTTTGGGTTCGTTGGTACAAAAAACATGTAAAAACAAAATATATATCTATGCAACCTAGAGGTATGAATTAGGATTAGAATATCACATATTATCATATAAACAATAAAATCACCATAAATTTGAATGTCATTTAAAACAACAAAATTGGAAAAAAAAAAGGTGTTTATAACCTACAAAAAAATGTGAATAAAATCACACTGATTTTTGTGTGAAAAAAAACCATGAGACCATAGCTTGTTGCTTTACTATTATGCTTTGATAGATTTTTCCAAGCATCCATAGCTTGTTCAAAAGTAAATTTTAAGGGCTTTTAGCCATAGCAGCAAGGCAGTTGAATTCGTTTGATAAAATGCATTGGTAGACATGTATGAAAATGTGGTAGCATAGACAAGGTAGTGAATTGTTTGAAAATGCCCAAAGAAATGTGGTCTCATGGTGATGGAATGGCATGATGAATGCCATGACAAGAAAATTGCTATGGATTGTCATGGCATTCCACCACCATTGAGACCACATTTATTTGAGGCTTTTATTCAACTGCTCGCTGCCTTGTCTATGCTATTGCTTATTAAATTATTCTTTGATATTTTTTCCAAGCATCCATAGCTTGTTTGGAAGCACCTATTTTAGGATTTTAGCCATAAGAGCAAGGAGGTGAACTTTTGATAAAAATTCTTTTGGTAAACATGTATGAAAAATGTGGTAGCATAGACAAGGCAATGAGCTGTTTGAAAAAATTCCTCAAAGAAATATGGTCTCATGGTGATGGAATTCCATGATGAATGCCATGACAAGAAAATTGCTATGGATTGTCATGGCATTCCACCACCATTGAGACCACATTTATTTGAGGCTTTTATTCAAATAGTTCATTGGGCCTTGTCTATGCTATTACTTATTAAATTATGCTTCATAGATTTTTTCCAAGCATCCATAGCTTGTTTGGAAGCACCTATTTTAGGATTTTAGCCATAGTAGAAGGAGGTGAACTGTTTGATAAAATGCTTTGGTAAACATGTATGAAAAATGTGGTAGCATAGACAAGGCATTGAACTGTTTGAAAAATTGCCTCAAAGAAATGTGGTCTCATGCGATGGAATGCCATGATGAATGCCATGACTAATGCCATGACAAGCAAATTGCTATGGATTTTCATGGCATTCCACCACCATTCCACCACATTTCTTTGAGGCTTTTATTCAAACAGTTCCCGCCTTGTCTATGTTATTGCTTATTAAATTATGCTTTGATAGATTTTTTCCAAGCATCCATAGCTTGTTTGGAAGCACCTATTTTAGGATTTTAGCCATAGGAGCAAGGAGGTGAACTATTTGATAAAATGCTTTGGTAAACACGTATGAAAAATGTGGTAGCATAGACAAGGCAAAGAACTATTTGAAAAAATGCCTCAAAGAAATGTGGTCTCATGGTGATGGAATTCCATGATGAATGCCATGACAAGAAAATTGCTATGGATTGTCATGGCATTACACCACCATTGAGACCACATTTCTTTCAGGCTTTTATTCTAATAGTTCACTACCTTGTCTATGCTATTGCTTATTAAATTATGCTTTGATAGATTTTTTCCAAGCATCAATAGCTTATTTTGAAGCGCCTATTTTAGGCTTTTAGCCATAGCAGCAAGGAGGTGAAATGTTTGATAAAATTCTTTGGTAAACATGTATGAAAAGTGTGGTAGCATAGACAAGGTAGAGAACTTTTTGAAAAATTGCCTCAAAGAAATGTGGTCTCATGGTGATGGAATGCCATGACAATCCGTAACTTATTTGAAAGCACCTGGTTTAGGCTTTTAGCCATAGCAGCAAAGCAATGAACTATTTGATAAAATGCTTTGATAGACATGTATGAAAAATGTGTTAGCATAGACAAGGCAGTGAACTCTTTGAAAAAATGCCTCAAAGAAATGAGGTCTCATGGTGATGGAATTCCATGACAATCAAAAGAATTTCATTGTCATGGCATTCCATCACCATGAGACCTCATTTCTTTGAGGCATTTTTCAAAGAGTTCACCGCCTTGTTATGATATTGCTTACTATTATGCTTTTGATAGATTTTTTTGAAGCATCCATAGCTTGTTCGAAAGCACTTGTTTTAGGCTTTCAGCCATAGCAACAAGGTAGTGAACTATTTAACAAAATGCTTTGGTAGACATGTATCAAAAATGTGGTAGTATAGACAAGGAATTGTTTGAAAAAATTCCTCAAAGAAATGTGGTCTCATAGAATGCCATGACAAGCAAATGCAATTGGGAGTTGCTCCTAGTTATTAGTTATGCAATGTGAAGTAATTGCATAACGCTTAGGTTGAATTTAAAACTATATATTGTAATTGAAATTTTGTCATCTATCAGCATCTAGTTATTAGTTATGCAATGTGAAGCAATGCTTTGAGTTTGAAATATGTGCAATGCAATGTAATCAATGATATGAATATAAACTACAAAATCTTTTTTACAATTTATTAGTTAAACTCTTTATTTTATTTGCTCTCTATATCTCTATGCTATGGAAATGCCTTTAAAATTTTTATAAAAGTTTTTATCTCAGAAATTGTTCTACTTTTTTACCTTTTTTTTAAATCTGATTTTTTTCTGAATTTTTTCTAGACTTTTTCTTGATTTTTTCAAAAAATCTTATACTTTTGGTTTGTCAAAATTTTCCCCAAAAGATTTTTTCTGCTATGGTATAAACACATATCTTTTGTAATATCAAGGATACTTTTTGAAACTTCCATGCATTCCTAATCTAAAAGGAAAAGTCTTTTGCCTAATCTGTATGCAGCCATGCTTTTGACATTGTCAAAAAGAGCAAATATGGACACCATCGGTAAAAAAGATTTGTATTAACCAAATATCCATGTACACATACATCAATATATGTCGATATAAGTATAAAATATAGTTACAAAATAGCCATATAGGCTTACGCTCGAATGCCATAGAGGCATACAATGTCAAATATATCCAATACAAGATATGTACAAAATTGCCATGTCTAGCCATACAAAAAAGGGCTCTGGAATCAAAATTCATTTCTCTCCATGCTCTGGAAATAAATTTTTTCCCTTCGTTTGGTGATCTGATGGTGATAAGTTTGTTTGTCATTTATGTTGTGCTCGAGGAGTGCTCCTGCTACTCCTCTTATAGTTTAGCTCCTGGTGAAGTCTTGACTGTTACAATAAGAAGTAAAGACATTAATATATAGAAATTACATTATAAGAAATGATATATTTAACAAAATAATCACTTACTACAATCTCATGATCACTCTCCATGATGGAAACATTTGCATGTCGATGCTCAGGTGTGCTCAAGCCCTGTATAAACCATCCAAATAGGAATTAAACTATGAATCAATAATGGTTTGATTTTTCACTAGAATTATCATCTATAACAACAAATGTAAATTGAAATTTAGTAATTTTCCTCATACCTCCTCTATTAGAGCCATGGAGGACTGTATAGTAGATGAAACTCTGATATCCATTACCCTTGTAACATTTGGAGGTGTTCCCACAACCAACATCTGAAAATAGAACAAGAAATTATTCAATCACAAAAAAGCTACAATAGTGAGATCCATGTCATGACTTATAATGTATGAGATCTAATGAACAAAATTTTGAGTACAAGTATTAAGCTATATATTTTTGGTAGGCCTTGGCACTTCAATAGGAAGACCAAGAATGATGGGTAGAAGAACACATACTCCATTTTGAAGGATGGGAAGACTTACAACCTTTCACCTCTCCTAGAAGAAGACAAGGCAAAGCATGAAGGGCCTAGTGTTTTGATGGTGGGTGAGAAGGAGTTCATGAAGACCTTGAATGAAGGAGGAGGAAGAGGATTCTTCCTAATTATGAAGCCAAAAAGTGAAGCAGATTTTCCCACAAAGAAGAAGGAAGATGCACCAAACGAAGTCCAAGAGTTGTTGGAAAGGTACAAGAACATAACGGTGAATGAATTACCTAGTTCCCTACCTCCCATTAGGGATATAAGCCACCATATTGATTTGACTCCAGGGGTTGCATTGCCTAATAAGGCTGCATACAAGATGACACCTGCTCAAAATGAGGAGATTGCAAGAAAGGTGCAAGAGTTGACAGATAAAGGGCTAGTGAGGAAGAGTTTGAGCCCATGTGTTGTTCCTACTATCCTAACACCAAGGAAGGATGGTAATTGGATGCTTTATACTGATTCAAGAGCCATTAATAGGATCGTGCAATCAGATATAGGTTCCCGATGCCAATAATGGAGGACCTCATGGATTTTCTATCAAGAGCATCTTACTTTTCCAAGATTGTTCTCAAGAGCGGGTACCATCAGATAAGGATCAAAGAGGGGGATGAATGGAAGAGAAATTTTAAGACTAATGAAGGGCTCTATGATTGGATGGTGATGCCCTTTGGGTTATCAAATGTCCCTAGTACAATTATGTGCCTTATGAATGAGGTATTGAGACCTTTCATTGGAAAGTTTGTTGTAGTTTATTTAGATGGCATCCTTGTGTTTAGTAGGTCTAAAGAAGAACATTTGAAGCACCTTGACATGGTACTAAGGAGGTTACAAGAGGAGAAGTTGTTGATCAACATGGAAAAGTGTGAATTCATGAAGGAAGAACTAGTCTACCTTGGTTTTGTCATCTCCAAGGGAAGTTTGAAGATGGATCCTTCAAAGGTGCATGCTATTCTTACTCAAGGCCAACACCAAAATCCATGGGAGATGTGAGAAGCTTCCATGGACTTGCAAGCTTTTATAGAAAGTTCATCAAGAACTTTAGCCAAATTTGTGCACCAATCTTGGACACCATCAAAGGGGGTAACAAAGGTAAGTTTTCTTGGACCAATGAGGCTAATAAAAGGTCTGAATATCTAAAAATGAGAGTAGCACAATAGCCTATAATTGTGCTCCTTGATTTTGATAAATTTTTTACCATTGAGTGTGATGCTAGCAATCAAGCAATAGGCGCTATTTTGAGCCAAGAAGGTAAACCAGTTGCATTTTATAGTGAGAGGTTGAATGAAGCAAAGAGGAAGTTTTCTTCCTATGATTTGGAATTGTATGTTATGGTACAAGCCCTCAAAAAGTGGAGGCACTACTTGTTACCTAAATAATTTGTTGTTTATACTGATAATCATGCCTTGAGTTCTTTGAATGCACAGGAAAAACTCAGTCATAGGCACATGAAGTGGGCAGAGTCTTTGCAAGCCTATACTTTCACAATAAAGCATAACAAGGGCCAAACAAATAAGGTGGGAGATGCTCTCAGTAGAAGGTCACTTGTATTGCAAGAGATCCAACTCCAAAGCATGGGGGTTGAAGCATTGAAGGATATGTATCATGAAGATTCATATTTCAAGGAGGTATACAATGTTTGTGAGTAGCATTTGAATTATTTTCATGGTGAATTCTCTGAATTTTTATTGCAGAATGGTTTTCTCTTCAAAGGAAGCCAATTGTGTGTGTGTAAATGCTCAATGAGGGAGAATATCATAAAGGAGAAACACAGTGGGAGTCTTGGAGGTCACTTTGGCCTTGACAAGACCTTAGAACAAGTTAGGAGATTTTACTATTGGCCAAAGTTACAGGTGGATGTGAGAAGGTATGTGGAAGGCTGCATAATATGTCAAAGGGAAAAGGGAACTTCATCAAATGCAGGACTCTATCAACCACAACCCATTCCCAATAGGCCTTCGGAGTGTTTAAGTATCGACTTTGTCTTGGGGTTTCCTAGAACCCAAAAAGGTTTTAATAGTATCTTTGTGGTAGTTGATAGATTTAGTAAGATGGCACATTTTCTTCGTTGCAAATGCACCAATGATGCATCTCATATAGTAGGTCTCTTCTTTAAGGAGGTTGTTAGGATACATGGACTACCTTTAAGCATTGTTTCTGAAAGGGATTCTAAATTCATTGGTCACTTTTGGATGACCTTGTGGAAGAAACTCAAGGAAAAAATATGTCCTTTAGTTTAGCATACCATCCACAAATGGATTGAAAAACTGAAGTGGTGAATAGATCAATGGGAAACCTCTTAAGATGCCTTACCAAGGAGCATGGACAAGCTTGGGATCTGATTTTACCTCAGGCTAAATTTGCATATAATGACTTCATGAATAGGAGCATTGGTAGAAGCCCTTTTGAGGTAGTCTATGGCATGCACCCTAGAGGGGTCTATGAACTAGGAGATCTACAAAGAGTTGCTAGGAGAAGTGCTCAAGGTGAGGACTTTGTTGTTACAATCAGGGATATTCATCAACAAGTGAAGGAAACCCTTGAAAAGAATGTTGAGAAGTATAAGGAAGAGGCAGATTTAAAGAAGAGGAATGTCCAATTCAAGGTTGGAGACTTGGTGATGGCACACTTGAAGAATAAGAGACTTCCAAAAGGAAAGTATACCAAACTCATGATGAATAAGATAGGACCTTGCAAGGTGGTCTACAAGTTTGGCCAAAATGCTTATGAAATAGAGCTACCTCCTGGGGTGGCAATCTCTCCTATCTTCAACATTTCTGACTTGTATCCTTTCAAAGCTTTTGTGATATGATTGAGTGCTTGGTTACTATTAAACTAATGATATGATTGATGTTACTAAATTTGTTTAAGGTGTATAAGACAGGTTTGGTGACTTTGATGGTTGGATGGGTGACTATTATGAAGCCCTTTGAGCAAATTGGTGATTAACCACAAGATGATAATCAAGATTTTGTCGTAGCAGGAGTTTGTAACCTATAAATAGATTGTTGCAATCAAAATATGGTGACTATAGTGCTTGATAATGGACTGATAATAATGAGGTATGGTTTAATTGATTTGTTGCCTTGGTGAATAAATGAAAGGATGAATTGTTCAAGTGTCAATAATCAGGTTTATGTTGTTTTTATGGTGGTTGAGAATGATGTGAATCTAATTGATTAAGTCAAAGTTTTCTTTAATATGGTTTTTTCTTTGAATGAATCAATTGGAATATTGATTAGTGGAATGATGAATGATGGCCTATGGAATGGCTAAGAGAATTTGAGTGGATTTTGGTTGAATGAAAAGTAGATTTATGATGAAATTATATTTGATCTTCTCCTGATTCTATTTGGGATTGAAATCCCTTGAAGAAATGATGTTGATGGTGTTTGTTGGATGCTCTACATTAGATGTACCCTGATGATTGAGTGTTTTGATATGATGCTCTGCATCACTAACTGCCTTGTCTATGCTATTGCTTACTATTATGGTTTCATAAATTTTTTCCAAGAATCCATA
Organism: Sequoia sempervirens; assembly: GCA_007258455.2. Taxonomy (NCBI): domain Eukaryota; kingdom Viridiplantae; phylum Streptophyta; class Pinopsida; order Cupressales; family Cupressaceae; genus Sequoia; species Sequoia sempervirens. Next base: position 629,050,339 of record VDFB02000003.1, read on the forward strand.
GTTTGTCATGGTGGTGCACCTTTGCAAGCACATGCCTCCATGTGAAGTAATTGCATCGTGTTGCTTATGTTGACTTTCTAGACAACTATATTGTACAGTTGAAATTTTGTCATTTATCAACATCTAGTTATTAGTTATGGAATTTGAAGTACTAATGCTTTGAGTTTGAATGATGTGTAATGCAACATAACCAACAATATGAATATAAACTACACAAATCTATTAAGTAGAATTCATTAGTTAAGTTCTCTTTATTATATTACCTCCATGTATGTTTGAGTGAATCCACTGGCACTAGGAGGTGTTTGCTTGAAACCACCGATATTAGCCTGTTCAACATCCAAAATCACATGTATTAAAATACCATTCGTAAAACAATGCTATTAACATGTAATAAATTTATAATTGTTTACTAGTTACATACCCTACTGATAGGTGTACTACAAAAATAAGTAGGTGGAGCACTGGTGTATCTAGTCTCAACACTGTGACTCTGCAATTTTATTAAAATAATAAAACTAAATTAGTTAATCATGCATTTCAAAATTGAAATTTAATAAATTAAATTCAATGAACATGTTGACTTTTACCTGACTATCAATGCCATATGCACGATGCAAAATGTCAACCGTCCTCTCCATCCCCATAGCAGCATACAGATCCTATGTAGCAACATACGGATCCTTCGTAGCAGCCTCCTATGTGTCAGTGGGGTCATATGAAAAAGTCACCCCGCAAGATTGACACACATGGGTTCAAAGGCCACCACCTGAAGACTACCCTGGATGGCATTGTATAATAGGGCTACTATGATGGATGACACTCCGGGTCAAAGTGTTGATCGCCTGCAATGTCTCTACGCCAGCACTCTCCTTTGCAACAACAGGCATAACAATGTGCTCACGAGGTGGCCTAGCGAGAGGTCGTCTCCCTTGCCACGTAGTATATGGTTGTGCACTAGGCCTATCCTGGCCAAACCCCCACCTCTCCCTTGGTACTCCCTCATATCAAAATAATTTGGGATTTGGTTCAATAGGAACTCACTGTATAGTTTCCTAAGAAAATATTGGGGGACTTCACAATTATTGCACGGTGGGTAATCAAAGACCAAATACCATCTATCATAAAAATGGTTCCTAATCTCTTGGTGGTGGCACCAATGAATAGGAAACCTCTTTGCATTGAGGGTAAGATTTTGATTTGTTTTAGGGTCAGTGAATAGAGAGCACAAATCACCTTTAGTAATTTTAAATCTTTTACTTGTTTATATGATAATTTGTCTACATAATATGCCCTGGCTGCCTGCCTCCTATCTTGCCATCCAGATATTTGTTGGGTAATTGCATCTACATTTTTTAACATCTCTTTCAATGAATTTGCTAGACGCATTCTTTCTGAGGTTGAAGTATTTGGATCACTCAACCTACTGATAAGATCCTCAAGTTGTTTTCTACTGTTGTCAATTTCACTCCTCAGCTTTTCTTGAGTGCCAAGAGGGTATTGAGTGATTGGTGGGGGAGGTTGATTTTGTTGTTGAGGTTGATTTTGTTGAGGATTTTGTTGTTGAGGATTTACCTCCTCTTCTTCTTTAGGATTTGTAGGATTTCCTACAAATTTTTTTAGAAATCAAATCTAACCTAAAACAAACAAAATCAATTTCAAACTAAGAAATTCAAAACAAATAGTAGACAATACTTACCTCCCACACCTCTTTGTCGTCATGGTTCCATATTTGCAAAGCAAATCCAATTGTTGTTGATAAAATTTGTAAAAATCCTTCCTCCTAGAATGCGAGCGTGAAAGTGAGGGTTTTTGGCTACAAGCATAGCTGAGAAACATTAAATAGAAAATGATAGTTTTAACTTTTTTTTTTGCTTTTAAAACAACATAACACGAGCGTGTTATAACATGAGCACATTATAACATGCTCGCGTTATAACGTGCTCACGTTATAATGCGCTCGCGTTATAACGCAGTTCAATGCGAGTATCGCGCCGCTGCTATAACGCGCTCACGCTATATCGCGTCATAAGAGAACGCGTTTCCATCAAGAGTATCGCGCCGCTGCTATAACGCGTTTCACGCTATAATGCGCTATAACGCAGCTCACGTTATAATGCGCCATATAACGCAGGCTCCACGCTATAATGTAGCGCCGCTATAACGCGTTCACGTTATCGCGCGCTGCGTATAACGTGCTCACGCTATAATGCGCCGCTATAACGCTCACGCTATAATGCGCTCGCGTTATCTTTTTCCAAAAAAAAATTTGGCCACAAAAGTGCGAAGATCTTCATGCACCCGCCCATAATTTGACCCAATTTTGAGTCCCTTTACATCATTTATCTTTCAAAACAACATTTATAGGCTCCTAAGACCCATTATTTATGTTCTAGAGGCTCATTTTACATGAGAAATCACCTAAAACCAAACAAACAACACTTAATTCTTTCATACCCTGAAAACCCACCTTTAAAAGTTAGTAGTGGGACCCATTCGCCACCTTGGTGAGTAAAGGTCCCCTCTAGTGGGACCATTCACAAGGGTGTCAAATGAGTCCCTTTTGAGGGAAAATTCAATTTTGAGTGGGAATTTGATTAATTTAACTTAAATTTCTAGTGAATGTCACCTCTTAGGTCTAAATAATGGGAAAATTAGGTGTTTTGCTTATAAATACTCATTTGAAGTCATTTTACACATTTTTTGTGAATTCCGCGAATTGCAAAGTCAAGTCTTCTACATCAAGTCTCATTAGTAAAAGTTGAAGCTTTAGGGCAGCAAACTAGGGTTTTTGTAGGTCTTAAAGCTCACTATTTAGGTCAAGATTCAACATTGCAAAGGGTTGATGATGGATGCTTATGGTGAATCATGAAGAAATCTAGGCTCAGGAGATGCAACTAGCCATCAAATCACACCTAAAGACTTGGTTTCATAGTGATTACATGTTCCATTTTAACTTTATCTTCAGATTAAGGTTTGCATTTTGTTTAATTTTCACTTGCATGTTATTTTACTTCCATTTTTGATGTGTTGTAAGGTTTTTAGGGTTGAGATCTTGCATCACAGAAATCATATTTGTATTTCTTATTATAGCACAATAGAATAGGGCTTTTGTCATATTTCAGACTTTCCTAGTCTTTAACACATCTAAGGCTGGGGTTTTATGTAGATTTTTCTCCATTCAAGGTTTAATTACCCAACTAGGGGTTTGACCAAGGAAAACCCCCCATTAGATAAACCATTTTAAGCTATTTTGCAAGAATTTTCTGAGATCTCGAGTTGTGTTTCCATCAAAAATTGTTGTGCAGGTGTCAAGGTGCATAATAGATATTTGAAGTTACAAAAATTTAAAAGTGGATTGATTCGCTATGCATGGCGAATGAGTCCCTTCTGAGATGCATTTTTGAGTCAGATGCAGATCTTGGTTCCCAGTTGATAGAAAACAACTTTTGTGCAAAAAAACCCACAATTGGGATTGATTCACATAGGGTGGCGAATGAGTCCCAATCAGCTCAAAATTAGATTTCATAAATTTTCTAGATTTCTCTTTAGTCTTCTTCAGTTTCCTAGTTGTACACATTATGAAAAACAGTCTTATGTTTTGTTTAATTTGCATTCTTGCTCATTCTTTAAACTTTTTTGTAAACAACAATGTGTTTTCAAACATAGCATAAATCTTCGATCTTGCATACATAATTAGTCATATAGATCACTTAATTGCACTTAGTTCATTACATTTAGCTTAAACAACATCATACATAACATAATGAACCCTTAGCATTTTTGGCCCTACTCTCTTCTTTTAGGTGAAAACCCTAGAAGAGTTAGGGAGTCTTGTGGGTGCCAAAAATCTACAGTTCACACATATATTTTTTAAATCATAAACTACAAAATCAAAATTTTAAGAATAAACATATAAATATATAATATATTTTACAAGTTTTTGAAGTAAAGAGAAAATCAAAAATAAAAATAAAAATATCAAAATAATAATTAGTGGCTTTTTAAAAAAAAAGTTAAATTTAATAAAAATTAAGTAAAGAATGAAATAAATCAAAATAATTCTTAAGTAAATAAAATAAATTTTTAGTGAGTAAAATAGTTTTAAATAAAGAAAAATAAATGTTCAAATGAAAATGAAAATAAATTAAACAATAAAAATTATAATAGAATAATCATTAAGTAAATAATCAAGTAAAGGATTTTTAGATAGATGTATTTAAAATATCTAGACTAACATTGATTCCTAAGTAAATAAAATAATTCAATTCACTTTTTCAAGATAGATGTATTTAAGATGTCTATACCATTATTATAATTGTCTACATAAACCACCATACCTATCTTTAGAAAAAAAAAATGAGACATTGAAGGTGTCTATTTCACTTAATATATAAATCCAATTTAAAATGGGAATTTCAAGAATGTACATCTCCAAGTGTCTCCACCATTAATTTTTTCTTTAGATAAATATGTTGGTATTTTTCTCATATATATAAGAATAATATATATATATATATATTTTAAATTTGTTTTCTAAAATTATATATGTATTTATTTCCTAAAAAAATATTTTATTTTATTTAAGAGTTTTAATTTGATATTTCATGTTCTAGATAAATTTCAATTTCTTTCTTTCTCCTTTCATTAAAACTGTAAATAAAATTTATAGAAATTTCCACAAAGAATTGTCTTATAAAATGTTGAAGATTATTTGAAAAATTGTGTTTCATGTATGTAAAGCTTTTCATATTGATGTAGGGTTGTAAGGTGTAATATACAAGTGTAATTTAAACATCAATAGTTGTTCCACATCTAGTAAGACATGGATCATATTCTTTTCTCTATGCTTCATTTGATATTTTTTCTACATTTTATGAGTTGAGAACCATAATAAACATTTCAAAACACCTAATTTCTTTCTTATTAAAAACTCAATTTACATTTCTTATTTATTCTTAGACATTTTAACAACCAATAAAATTATAAATTAATTAATTACATTTAATTTAAATAATGTTGAGAGGCACTTTCATGCTAAGAAAACATTTATAACAATATAAAAAAAATCTCATGTTATTATGTATACATAAAATCCAAAGCATAGCAAATCAAACTTTTAAGAAGATATAAAAAATATCATATATTTTAATTTTTTAAAGTAACAAAAAAAATTAAAACAAAATTAAAATTATATTATATAAGCGATGTATAGATAAATATATTTCTTAAAAGTATATTTTATTTATTTAAGATTTTTTAAAACTTTATAACTATTATAGAGAGGGTTTTGATTTGTTTTTTCTAATTAAGATTTATCTTTTACACATTTATATACTAGCACTTGCACGAAAAGAAGGTGGAATAATTACGTCAATTATACTATATAAAGTATTTTATATGATTTTGAATAGTTTTCTAATAAGAATATAGAATAGTTCAAGGGGAAAAAATAGAGTATTGCATGTGAAAAATACAAAGAACTTTAGGGTATAGAACAACAAATAGATTAAAAATTATAGGGTAGCAAAAGTGAAAAAAATACCGAGCAACGAAGATTAAAAAACTTTAAAAGAAAGGGATCAACATAAGAATAATAAACAATAAGAGAAAGTTCCTAAATTCAAACCTATAAAGAAGATATTTAAATTGAAAATTGAAACCATAAGCAAGTCCAATGGGATGTGCTTTGTGTTGAATAATTGAAAGCCCTAGGCTCAAATCCCAACCACTATATCTAGTATACATTAAAAGTGTTGAAACTAATAGTGAACGAAACATAAGTGATGAATCTCTAAAATTAGGATTGAAATCAGAAAGAAACTTTTAGAAGAAATTGGATATAATACAACAATCAATTATATCCCATGGTTCCAATAAGATATCCCAATGAATTATGAGAAAACACTAAACTCACTAGATGAGGCATCCAACTCTTAGCTAAGAGTAAAATAGATATCACATCCAATTCCACACAAAGTTGAAACAAAACCATGAGAAAAATACCACATATGCAATTTTTGATGCATCATGCATGCACTAGGTGGACCTTAAATTGGGAAAAGCAAAGATAAAATGAAAAAATATAGGAAAAATTCTAAATGGTACAATAGCTAAGCCCTGAGTTAAAGTCCCTAAATTCACTGAAACTATGGCAAGTGATTTACCTCAAGATTCTACACAAATTGTGTCATGGTGTCAACAATGTTGATGAGAAAAAATGGGCAAATTTTGAAAGAAAATTAACAAAACCCTACCACGGTAGAATATTTTCAAATGAGACAAATTGAAACTTATGTCCCTTTAATTGTTGCTTCAATCTATTCACAGTAAATGAAAGTAGAGTAAACGAAAGTAGATACAAAAATATCGGAGTTTGAGAGTTACTGAAGTTCCATTTTATGTGAAGATTGACAAGATTTTTTCAGCCTTGTTGCATAGATAAGGAAACAACACAATGGTGTGTGGTTAAGATAAGAATATGAAACCTTGATTTTCACCCTTCATCTTATCATTTGAAATATTAACGGCGATTTTTAACCACGATTTTTCAGCCATTGAGTGTGATTTGCAATTTTCCAAGTGTTTGACTATGGAATGGCTGACTATTTTAATTGACAAGATTTTTCTTATGCATGAGACAATTCTAGTGGGCTATGCCCACAATAAATAGCCTATCGGCTAATTATATATGCTTTAATATTATTTACATATTTATATAATATATAAAGTAATGTATAGATAGATAGAGAAATAAAGAACAATAGGTTTGTGTTATTTTGTTTAATGAAGAGGTTTTTAATTTGTTTAGGATTTAATTTATAGATGATAATATATGTTAGTTGTGTTAGTTTTATAATAATATGTTAGTTGTATATTTTACTAAAAAACATTTAAACACATTCATCATATGAAGTATTTTTATATTGTTATATAACATTTTTAGATGTATCAATTAAACAAACATTTTAAAAATAAATTGATAAAAATAATTTATTACTTTTATATTAAATTTTATACATTTAAATATCAAAATAATAATATTTAATAATAAACATAATATTAGTGATATTATTTAATAATTAAATATAAAATAAAAAATATTTTTTAAATATGAAACATAAATAAAATAGTCACATACATAAATTTATTCACTACTTAAAATTGAATTTAAGTTAAAACTAACGTTTAAGCTTATTAAATAACAAACGTTACATTTAAGATATATTATCCCCCAACATTTATCCTAGGCTAGTAACGTTGCCATCATCACTATGGCTGTTTGTGTCGCTTCGGTCTGCCGGGTTGTCCATGTCCGCAGAGCTCGGAATCTGCGGATGTTGAGGCTCTATCTTCCCTTCTAGCATCTGCACCACTTGCCTCATGCTTGGCCTCACTCCCTCGTCCTCTTGAATGCATAACAACGCTACAACACATGCTCTTCTCACCTCTTCCACGTCTGCCTCCTCTGCAACACCCTCCTCCACAATAGCAATCGTGTTCCCCTGGTGAAATTGAGTTGCAGCCCATGTGGGAAAGTAAAACTTACTTGAATCTTGCACGGTTAAGTCTAGATTTCTTCTCCCCGAAATGATTTCCAAGAGTGTCATACCAAAACTGTAGACGTCAACCTTGGGAGTAATAGGAAGGCCGGAGATCCACTCTGGAGCCAAGTACCCTCTCGTACCTCTTGTAGTGGTCAGCACGCGGCTCAAATCTCTACCCACAAGCTTTGCCATTCCAAAATCGGCCAACTTCGGTGACAAATCACTGTCCAGCAGAATGTTTTCGGGCTTAACATCGCTGTGAATGATGCAATCTCTGCACTCTTCGTGGAGATAAAGTAACCCTCTTGCAGTGCCTAATGCGATCTCAAATCGGGATTTCCAGTCGAGTACCTCCTGTTTACTTTTGGAATTACTGTTGAACAGTAAGGAACTTAGGGAGCCGTTGGGCATGTAATCATAAATCAGTAACCGTTTCAATCCTTCTACACAAAACCCTCGAAGTCTGACCAAATTCACATGTTGTATGTTTCCAAGAGAACTGATTTCCGCCCGGAATTGCTTCTCATCTTGTCTTGAACCCTCCATTTTTTTTACGGCCACAAGTGTACCGTCTGATAGAGATCCTTTGAACACAGAGCCAAATCCTCCACTCCCCAACGTAGACCTGAAATTCCTTGTTGCAATTTTCAACTCCTTGTAACTAAACATTCTAAGAAAAGAGTTCGAGGAACCTGCACGCCTGTCCATCGATCGCAGGCGATGCCTCCGCCAAATGAAAATTGAACAGATTCCCAGAGCAATGGTGAGTGCACCAACAATACCAAGTGCTACGCCTACAATACTTGTGGTTTTGCTTTTCGTTGAGTGTTGAGAGGCACTTACCCGAATGAAGACATTTGAATTGCTTTTCGATGGAGTCGAGTTCCGCATGTTTAGCAAGTCTCCGGACCAGATTTGACAGGGCCCTGAAGACGGATTGAAACTAAACGCGTTGCATGAGCAGTTGCGGAGGCAGGCTTTCTGGCAATCTTTCTTTGTGGATGCAGGGTATGAGAAAGCGTTATCATTCCGCAAAGTTACACCAAAGTCGATGAATCCATCAGTGCTGCCATTTACGGCACCGCAGTTTAACGGCCTCTCCCGAATACAGCCAGTGGATGCCCAGTCTTGCGAGACCCAGGAGCGATTGTTTTTGGGCTTGAATCCTTCCTCGCAGCTGCAGACCTGAAGATTTCTTGAGTCGCAGGTTCCGTATGCACCGCAGGGACCATAGACGTCGCATGCATCTCTGGGCACAGACCAGAACATGTTCCAACGACTGGTTTCGAATGAATACTGTCGCCCTTGTCCAAACCTAGTTACCACGAAACGTGCGAGTGCGTTGAAGCCAGGAATCAACATGTAAGTTAAATACAAACCAGAGCTATTACTTTCAATGCTGATATTGAATATATGTTTGTCTTCAATTTCTGGAATATTGCTGAAAATTTTGCCGTCCCAAATTCCGGTTTGCCAATACTCTACAGAATTGTTCCATGTCAGCACGAACTGTTTGGCCCCAGACGGATCCACGTGTAGGGAAAAAAGCCCAGAAGCAGGATCCAATGAGCTTTTCCAAGAGACTAGCTTTTGCTGTCCACCGAACCTCATCCCTGGCAACAAGGTATCTACAGGATTGTCGAAACTCTGCCAAACAGTTTCACTTTTAGTGTCATCGCTCAGCATTAAAAAATTACCAGAATCCTGTAACACAGCCCGGGAGGCCCTTTTTGTTGTGTTGACTGACCAGATATATGCGCCCTCTGCATCGAACAGTTCCAGATTACCTTGTCTTGACAGCTTCAAAACGCCAGATTGGTTTCTGGCGGGAGTCTCCCTGTTGGCCACCCAAACATACGTCTTCTCTGGTATTTTGGCATACCAGATGCCAATATACCAGTTATTGCTTCCATTTGGGCTGAAGAATCCCAATTCAAAGGTGCCATTCTTTGAAATTATTGTCTGATTCCCAGCAAGCGAGGCGCCCAACGAAAGAGTATCTCCAGCCTCGACTGCAGCACCATTACTCTTCAGTTGAATAAACATCGCAACTGCGAAAAACAGGCTTAAGCATAAATTTGCCCTGTTTTCGTCCATCGCCATTAAATTTAATATGTTTCCAAGAGATCTTCTAGGGTGGAAAGTCACCTGAAAGAGAAACCTCACAACCAAGAGGCTATGAAGTTTAATGGCGACTTAACTGTATTTAAGCCGAAACAATAAAGTTGCGGGTAAAAATTTCCCTCTCCTGGTGCGTGTCAAAGGGTTCCCAGACGCGCTTGTTGCAGTCAATACATTTGCAAAGTCAAGTCGTCTAGTGGAAGATAACAAAAATTGACAAGAGGATTTATTTAAAAATAAATAGATTTTTGGGTAAAGGTCTTCCCTCCAGAATATTATCTAGTCACACAAGTTTTTATTAGTTCCTGTCAAGTAATTATAGGCATGCCTCTTCCTTAACTAGTTATTAATGTTTTGAACTTCAACCAATCAAAATTGATTATTTTCCTTTATACATTATATTTATTTTTTTTTCTAAAGTTAAATGCATTTTTTTTAACTTTTCTAATTTTCAAAATTATTTCTCTTGAATATTATTGGCTCAAAATTTTTGAGTGATAAGGGTGATTTTTCCGGATTCATTATCAAAGTTGCGATTATAGTGGGAGATGGAAAGGGCAGGAGAAAATTAAAATTACTTTTAACTTAACTATTCTATTGACATTTATAATCTAAATTTAACTATGTCTAAATGCTAATAAATTCCCCTATACTAATTTCTTAAATATTATATGTAATTTATATATTTCCCTATACTAATTTCTTAAATATTCTATATAATTTAAATTATATAGGTTAATTATTCAATTTGTTTATGCATGCTAATTTTTTGAAGATTATTTTTTTGTTAAATAAATTTATCTATACATTCAAACTATATTTTTTAAGATTAATTTTTGGTTTTATTAATTTTCATTTTCATTTGATAAATTAAAATATATTTCTTGAAATCTATTTTTATAATATAAAATCAATTAATACTAATATCTTTTGAAATTTGATAAATTGAACTAAACTAATTTTCTTTAAAAAAAATACAATATGAAAATAATTAATTTCTACATAGTTTTAATATAATTACTTTTATAATAATTTGATTGTTTTAATAATTAAACTATATTATTTTTGCTAATACTAAATTAAATGCTAAGTTAGTTTAATCTATTTTATTTAAAAAATAAATTTACTAAATCTATTTACTTTGTCAATAAATAATAAATCCCTTTATAAAATAAAATTTTAACTAATATCCTTTTGCATCTAGATAAATAAAATCTATGTCTAAATAATGAAAAAATTAACTAAATCTTTTTCTTTATCTAATTTAAGGATCATTCTAAATTTTATTGGTCTATTATCAAATATTTCTTAAAAAAAAACCAATTATTTTTCCTTATTTTCTATTACAATTATAAACTTATGATTTTTTCTAGTTATTATTTTAAATTTCTTTTTTGAAATTTTAATATAAACTTCTATTTAAATTCTTAATTTGTAATTTTCAAAAGGGTTTTTTTAGCATGATAAGGCTTTTATCTAAATTCTTAATTTATTATTTTAAAGGGAAATTTAATTAACATACAAAATGATAAATATTTGGTTTTATCTATAAATTAAATATGGTTCTCAATCATTTTAAATAAAAATTTCTACTTTTCAAATAATTTTTCTCATAACATGAATACAAAAAATTATCACAAATCTCGGGCTCCATGGAAAATGTGGCCAGTTAATTCAAACCATTTAGTTAAATTCTCAACGGTTTGGCAGTTATTTATTTTTAATGGTTTTGGTTATGTCAACTACATTTTGCTCTCAAATTTATTGTTACTTCATTGTAACCTTTTTACTTATTTTGACATCAATTCCTTTTTTTTGCATAGAAGCTTTTTTTTACTATTGAGTTCTTTAAAATTTAATTGATTTTTTGTTGTCATTTCCATTCTTTTTGTTTCAAAGGTGGAATAATGGATGAGAATCGTGGCTTTTATTTTCATTGTTTAAATTTGGTGGTTAATAATTAAAATAGTTTTTTTCTTAAATTCTCTTTACATTTCATTTTTTGTGTTTTCCCATTATTTTTGTTGGAGCATTTAAATGGATAGTTTCCAGTAGAAATCAATTTTGTGTTTTCCCATTATTTTTGTTGGAGCATTTAAATGGATAGTTTCCAGTAGAAATCAATTTTTTAATTTCACTACTTGAAAGTAGATAGTGGCTTATCATCAATTGACTAGTAGGATGGATGAATCATGCATTTTCCCTTTTTATCCTTTTCCACCCATGTATGATATTAGAAAGATGGTAGGAAAAAAAAATCTATGTTTCTTTTAAATAAATTTTTAAAAATCTTAATTTTTTTCTTCATACATTGGCTAGACCCAATGAGTTAGGATTAGTGGTTTTTTTTTCTCTTTGACTTCATAGTATAAATTTTCATGAATAGAAAGGAATATTAGAAGTAGGTTTGAAAATTGTTTGCTTCCTCCCAAAAATTTGCATGAATATAAATGAAGATTAGAAGTAGGTTTGAAAATTGTCTGCTTCCTCCCAATTCAGCATGTCTATACTTTTGTGAATCTAACTATAGATGGTGTGGTAAACAAATGGATATGTTTTTATGAAGGGAATACTTTTTGGGAAGTGAGGAGTGATTGCTATAATTAGGGATTTAGGAGAATTTTTTCTATCAAACTAAGATGTAGTGTAATTTAGTATGCATGAATATTGGTGGGAAGAGGGTGGGGTGTCTTCTTTATGAATATTGGCAAGAAGGGGGTGGGGTGTCTTCTTTCCTTTGTTTTTGCTTTTGGCATGCTAGAAACTAACATCTCTAGATACTAGAGACAAGGAATATATCAATTTCAATCCAATTTGCATGAATTTTGTTGGAGCTTGAAGACATGGTTTTCATCATCAAGGTTTTTGAGTTACGAAAGGTAGTTCAGGACAGAAGAAAGCCAATCAAGTTATATTTGATTAAGTTTGGTTTTTGTTGATATAAGAAAAATAAATAATAAGATTCTAAAAATATTGAGCTAGCCTGATTCTACCCTCATTCATCTACCCCTTAGATAAACTAATTTATAGTCTCATTGCATGATTTGGCTCTAATAAATGCCAAATATTTCAAATATTTCTTGTGGTTGGGATGACCAAAGGGGCATAAAGTCTTGTTTTAATGGTTTTCCAATTCAATATTTCATTACCTATTCTTTGGCATCAAGGCCACCATAGACTTGCTAAGAGTACATTGCATGTTCTGACATGAAATTGAAGTTCCAATGACCTCCAATAAGATTCTCATGTGCCTCTTGAAGTACATTCCCAATCTCTTACCGCACCACACACTTTAATACCTAGTTGGGCCCCAGCTTGAACAACAATCCATTGATCAGCTGGAAAGCCTTGGTTTCCCATGCTAACCTTTAGTGGTTTCTTGCTTGTAATTCAGGTATATTAAATGAGGTTCAATTAATACTTGACAGAAAATAGTGATCAACATTAATTAGAAAGATGCAACAATAAATATTGATAGAGGGAATCCATTCATATTTTTTCTCATCAGTTTCTAAACTTATTGAGTTTTACAGACATTAGGCATCTATAAGAGGACTTAGGACTATATGCTTTCATTTTCATTTGTGTAGAAAATTGTAACATTTAAGCAGGGTGGTTATACATGACTCTATGTACAATGAAAGTTCTAAAGATCGTTGCTTTTTTAAAGAGGATTTTTTATCATATATGTTGAATGGTTAAGGAAATATTTGAACTCATAAATATTTAAATAATGCTGACAACATGTAAATTGTGCTTTCTTCATGGCCTAAAAGTGCAACCAGAGCATCTCAGAATTTTGAAGTGACCAAAATTCTTTTGTTATAAGGGTCATTTTCTAATGAAAGACAAAGTTGACTCTATCAATGTTCAAATTCCTATATTTAGGTGACAATCTTGATCAATTGTTCATAAAAGACAACAAACTCAACAAATACAAATAAAACTATTCTAAAACTTTCTCGCAGGAACTTTGCTGCTCTGCAACTCTTGTTTATTTATTTATGTTTATTTTTTACAGTTTTAATTGTATTGTTATAGCTTTTTAGAGTATAAGATTTTAGTGCTTTTTCCTTTTCTTCTAATTATATCAATTTTAAAAATTGTTTTTAATTATAATATTAAATAAAATTTATCTTTGTCATCTTCTTTTATTTATTTTATTTTTTAAAAGTCTTTCAGTATATTATTTTGGAGCATTATCTTATAATTATATATAATTAAGAAGGACTGTATTATAATTTATAAGTATTGTAATTAATTTCATGTTTATTATATTTAAATTGTATACATTGTAAAATAATTATTTTTAATTGTAAGTGATCTCATCACCCTTATTTGCTTTTGTTTAGTTAGTTTCTAAAATATTTTGTTAATAAACAAATTGAAGAGCATTACCTTTCAAGATTTAATGTTAATTATTTTTATATGATTCTATGGAAATCAAAATACAAGTTTTAAGTTACCTATTTTCTTAAATCCTTTTGAAAAAGATTAGAATTAAGATAACACATATTGTTGAGGGATTAAACTTAAAATTTAAATCTAGATTTTCTCCATAATAAAAAAGTATCCACTATAGTATTTATAATTTTTTGGTGGGAAATATGATAACCTTACTCAACATTCACATTTTTTCCCCATATTTTTCTTTAGAATTTTTACAAGTGTATGCTTATTTTTTTACATTGCATCTGGGACGAGATATTTTTAATTAGATAATAATGTATTTTAAAATAGTATATATTATGTTAATTATATCTATCTAATATGTCAAGATATCAGTCTCAATGACACTCTAGATTAATATCTTTGTTTTCACATCACCTCACTCCCTACCTCTATATAGTTTGTTAAAGTATAAAATTCATTCATTCTATTATATTTCTCTCATCATCTTCTTGATTATAGATGAGGAAGTGCGATCCAAAATATTGATGGTAAAAATCATTAGATAGTATAATCTATTAAATTTGATACACATATTATATATTGTTGAAATTTGATGTTGTTGGTTACTTCACATTGATAATTATGAATATTATATCACATTTTATATCAATGGAAAATAACTTCAATTGAGTACTTTCTTGTTTTCTAATTTCTCACCCATTTTATTTTGCAAATATTTTCTTTGCATTTGATTCCTATGTCTACTTTGGTATAGGTATAGAGTAAGAATGGAAGAGAAGTATGAAAATAAATTATAATTTCCAGATGGTTTAGATAATCTATTTGTAGGAGAAAAGATAAATATTTTAGCACATTCTTTCTTATTTTAAACTCTCAATCTTTCTATCTACATGTGGACTTTATAATTTTATTATGAATAAAAAAATATTGTTTTCTTTTTGATAAATGAAAGTGGCTTTTAAGGGAGCCATACCTAAAGTACATATAAGGGATACATCATCCTGTCTTGTTTTACTTAGAATCTGCAACACATTTCATTCTGCCCTTTCCTCGACAAACAAAACCCTACCCAAGACCATATTACATTGTCTTGTAACATATAGATTCGGTAGGAAAAAAGTCAAAAACCCCTATCATGGACTGTTCATGCTTCCTCCTCCTCATCGTTTTCATGTGTGTTCATCATATTACAAGCATCCTCCATGTCTGCAACAATGTCCGCCAGGGGCACCCCCATCTAGTCTAGTAGAAACCCTATACCTACAACCGCTTTTCCCCATCTCAGATTCATGATCATGTTTGATCCCCAAATGAGGAATGGTACAAGTGATGAATTAAATTCTTAGTGCAGTCGTTACCAGCAACCTATCTGGTTTGAGACCCCCGCCCACCACTGCCATGTCTAAAATCTATGTCATACACCGTCTCCTTCCCAGTCATGCCATGAATATAGATGCCATGTCCGCATTCGTTTTGAACCTCTGGTCTAGTTCGACGTATTCCTCACCTAAAATCATCTTTGTTGCTTGCAGAACCATCACAGATTGGAACCTAAAAGTGTTTTTAAAATGCCCATCTGTGATCATTCCCGTAAAGGCAACCTAAGGCCCTTGGGATTTAAAACTAAAGGTAGCTTGCATATCTACAAATTTTCCATCTCTGCCCATTCACCTAATTAATAGAGCTCACGAGTTAATTCACATGTGGGTAAACCACCTCCGCTGCCAATGGTAAATTATAGATCATCTTGATTGTATGTCATCCAACCCATTTCGACCCTCGCTACATTAAATCCCTCTCTCCCTTCGTCCTCTTTACACTCTAGCTCATGCTAGATGTCCTCCAACCTTAATCTCCCAGCTTCCACATTCATTTCTATTGCCCCATTTTCGAGAAAGTCCGTGAGACTATTTCCCTCTCTATACACATGCCGGTTCTTCAAATATTTTTGTTCCAAGAGGTTCCATATTGATTTAATGAGTTTATTAACCTTCCAATGGATTAGATTCCTCCATACGGCAGTCACAGTTATAAGTGAGTCCCCTTCTAAATGAATTTTTTGAGATTTAGGTTTTGACATGTCTTTACAGCTAGTCAGACCACTTGGAACTTGACCTTATTATTAATCCCTTCCATCAGTTTCATCATTTCCACCCCCATGATATTACCTTTCTGATCTCTCACTATAATCTCATGATAGAGACAACTAGGCTCCCACTTGCAGCCTCATCCAAATTTGCTTTCATCCACCCTTCACTTTGAGGGGTCCAACTCAGATCTAATCTTCTTTTTGGGATGAATTAACTCACTCAACCTAATGAATGGGGGATAAATTAATATTGTTAGCAATATAAGGTGAAGATTATTAATTTTTAAATGGAGTTCTTATAATCATCCCATGTAGCATTTATTTTTTATGCCATGTAAATTGTCCTAGCACTCATTTTCTCTCATGAATTTCTACTCATACCTACAAATCACACCCATTTCCCTTCCATATTTGTATAGTTTATAAAACTCTACTCATTTAAATCTAAAGTCGTAATATTTCACATCACACAAAGAGATGAGATAATTTATCAAGATTTATCATTTTTAGTATATTTTTATGTTGTATAGAATCTACTCTTAGATCAAGATTAATTTGATTATTGATTACCTTAAATTTATTTAAATGAACTAGATATTTCATGTAGGAACACATTTTATTCCTCTACATTTTTTGTGAAGCTGAAGGTTTCTTTTTTATCCATGTTAAGTTAATAAAAAGTGTAAATTTAATATTACTTCCTCTATAAATATAAGGTTTCATGAATATAATGATCAAAATAATCTAGTTAATCTAGCTAATAATCATGGCGAATCACATGGTAGGAATTAGAAACCTAGAAACTAAGAAGAGTGAGAGGTCTCAACTAATTTTTATGGTTGACATGTTGGAAATGTTCTGAAATTAATGTAAGGTTTAGTTTGTACTCATAGTTTGGATCTTTCTCCTCACAACCTTAAACTTGTTTGTAGTTTTGACCTTTGAAAAACCAAGGTGTTAGTACTTATAAAAAGCCTTTGCTTGATGCCTATAATTGAAAATTAAAGGTTGGAAAACACCATTAAGACTTGCTATGGAAATGGATAATATTGAGACATCCTAAAGTACAATCAATCCCTATTGATATATTCATTAGTTGTTTAGCAATTAAAAGATACACTAATCAATGTATTAAATAGATGTACATGTACTTCATGATGATCTTATGTAATGATATATTCAATTCTTTCTTGAAAAAAATCCATGAATAGCCAAGTAATAGATTAAGTGCATGAAGGCTCTATGGTTTTATCTTATTGATCTAATCCTTATGACTAGTGCAAATCCAAAGTAAATAATGGATGTAAAATATTTGAATAGTTTATTATGGATTCTTGATGATTGGAATAAACTAGGCATGATATGGACCTTTATACAAATCTTGGTGCATAAATGCAAACATTTTTGGCGTGCATGTTGATGGATTATATAATAAAGTTAAGTCAAGTGATCTTAGAGTCACACTAAGTTAAATTTGAAGAGCATGCTTAGGCTATTGTAGCAGTCTTTAATTGGTTCAAGGGCACCCAAAGAATCTTGATTTGGATAGAGGTAGTACAAATATGAGAACCAAGGCAGTTTTGAGCAAAGTTAAAGTAGTATGTTTGAGTGATAAATGGAAGCTACAGTCAATGAATCTACTAAATCAAACCAAATCATATGCTAAGACTATTTGCATATAACCTTATTCAAAGTGGTTTAAACTTAGAAGGTAAAGTACCAAGGATATGCACATTTCCCTTCTATTCCCTTCTACAATAAGCTTGTTCTTAGGAATGCTAAAAAGGGAAGTGGCTTCATATAAATATTTATAAGTACCGAAGATATAAGTGCATGACCATTAATAGTCATTTATTTTAGAAGGGAGGGTACGGTGAAAGTGACAACATAAGTTAAGGTCAAAGGTGTGACATAATTAAAAAGAGTGGATTTTAATGATCACCCAGTCATGCATGTGAATATTTTAAAAATCTCCTGCATTTTATTATTTGAGTAACAATGAAAACTTTTAGTTAAAGTGACATATCTTGTAATATCATTTGATGCATAAAATGTCAATACAAATATGGAAGAAAATGAGTATAAATCATAGAACCCATTCAATTCACATTTCTCTAAGTAAGTTATAGGATAGTTAAAAATGTGTACACAATTAAAATAATGTTGTAATAAAGAAAATCTATTAAAAAAGTAAACTATGTTTCTTTAAAAAAATTAATTTATAAACAAATCAAATAAACTTATAATATAAATGAAAATACTGGTCATACAATTATTTTTGTTTTCCAAATGATAAAATGTTTAGTACAAAATATCCAAATTCTAAAATCAATTATGTTAAACCTTCTCTAGTACACGTAGAATAGACAATAATCAAAATGAAAGAGTTAAAATACTACCACTTTTTAACAGTGGACATAAGACAAATACCTATCAATCCTTCTATCACATCAACCACATATAAATAAAATATAAAAGATCTATTCCAAAAATATCACTTTAATCAAAATAAAAGAGTTAAAATAGTACCATTTTTTAACAGCCGACATGAAACAAATACCTATCGTCCTATCACATCAACCACATACAGATAAAATATGAAAAATCTATTTGAAAAATATCACTTTAACCACCAAACTCTCTCCTTAAGCCATCTAAAAATTACAATAAGGAACAACAGGTACCTGAATTGGTGATGAAATAAAAAATAGTTATCTGCCCCCAAGTTACCAGGTTACCATAAGATCCAAACTCTCAGCTATACCCACATGGGATATGGCCCTACTGTCCACGAACTTTATTTTCAAACATCCAACATCACTTACCCGTATAATGTACTTCACTGTATTTCGATAGAAAATGGCTGGCTTTTCAATTTGAAAAGAAGAAAAAACACGTTTCCTGGACAAGGACTCAAGATTTGAAGCCCGTGAGTGATTACAAGTCTGGTTAGATTGATAATCCAGCTTCTTTTTTCTCCGTTTGATTGCCTCCTCCCTCTGTCCTTCGAAAACTGTTGGAAAGGCATGAAAAAGGATTAAAGAAAGATAGGGCTGATAATAAAAATTGCAGTAGTAGCTCTGGTATTGGTGTTAAGTGACCCCGACAGAGGCAGCCGAGGGGAATCGTGCTTAATCTCATTAGCGTCCTACGCACAGTATCAATAAATAATTGAAAACCATAATAAACTTTTTAAAATGTATACATTTCTTTTTCAATATAAATTTAATTTCTAATATTTATATATGTTAAATATTTTTATAATCAAGAAAATATTTAATCAACCAAATAATTAATTGAATTTTTTCGTACTAAGACATCTTCTATATTGACATCAAGAAATGCCATATTATTATTGTATACATAATCAATACATATTTATTTCACTTGAATTAAAAAGTATTTTT
The DNA here is from genome assembly GCA_007258455.2 of Sequoia sempervirens. NCBI lineage: Eukaryota > Viridiplantae > Streptophyta > Pinopsida > Cupressales > Cupressaceae > Sequoia > Sequoia sempervirens. The sequence goes on from VDFB02000003.1 coordinate 629,069,916, forward strand.
TTCTTTGTTCAAGGTGTACAACATCTTTTTTCTAGTAGTGATTTGAATTCTTATTCTAAGGAGACGTTGCCTAATCAATTCATTCTTTTCTCATGATGTGTTTAGAAAATATTTAATTCTTCTAGAGATAATTGTGACAAATTCTTTTGATTATTCAATAGCAATAAGAATAACTGGAAACCTCTCTAGCACAATCCTCAATATACTCACCATTATTCTTTGATCATCATGAGTTTTCCATATATCCTAGTTTGATTGACAACATCTATTGCATGGATAAGGAAGTTATTCATTGATTCAAAATATCTCCTTCATGAATTTTGAAACTCTCTTCTTAATATTTGTAATCTCACTAACTTCATTTCTTAGTAGTTGATAAGAATGTTGTTGGTTATCCCATTATTTCTTTGAATTATCAAATACTACTAAAATCCTTGGAAAGAGAGACCCCTCAATTTCCTTTCTGATGAAAAATAATGTCTTTTTACCCTTCTTTCAATTTTCATAAAATAAATCCTTCAGAACTTGAGTGAGAGAATTATATATTATGTGATCTTGGGGTCCTAGATATAAATTTTCTAGTAATTCATAAAGCTCTTATGATCCAAAACAATATTTATCTATATACTTGCATATTCATAATTCTTAGAATTGAAATGTAGAATCGATGGTAGTGTAATATTTCTATTGACATTGGCAATCACAAATCAAGTCATTTGCTAAGACTATTATATTTTGCTACCAACTTGATAGAACAAGTAGAAACTCAAGAGTGTGTAGAAGAAAATTGTTTTTTTAATAATAATATAGCATAATGATACTAAATTACACACCCACTCATGAGAATTTATAGTCAAAATTAATAATTTTATTGATTAAAATCCTTTATCATAAGGACACACTTTTAAAAAAATCATCATCCTTTGTTTTTGTTTTGATTAAAAAAAGCAAGGAAAGGACCTGAACCTGTATAGAACAAAAACAACATAGAAACAAAAAAACAGAGAAACAAATCAAGCAAAACCAAATCTTGAACCCAAAAAATTCACCCACAAGTGCTTGACATGCAAATGGAGTCCATCTTAAGAAGAATTTTTCTACTTTGTTGTATAATTATCCAAGAAGATTCATTAACCAAATATTTATCCTTTAAAGAAGAAAGGAGAGAGACCCCCTCAAAGTGTCTAACTAATGGAACAATACCGAAAGAAGAACAAGGTGGAGAAGAAACAACCTTGTCTAGAACCAAAACATGAGGAACAATAGGTTAAACAAAATTTTGAATAGCACGATTATTAGTCATCTGAGTAGGAGGAGGAGGAGTCACAAGAGGCGAGTGAAACTCCAAATCCTCACTGAAAATAATAGAATCTTCTAGGTACACACTAAGATGGTTCTAGGTAGAGAATTCTTCCACCAAGTGGAAGAGGACGCTTTATGAGAGCCATGGGGACAATCATAGGTCAAGTTCCTAGTGACAAAAAATTCTTGCAATGAAATGAGACACACTCATAATCCAAAATCTGGGACCATGACTCTAGCCACTAACTTAAAGCACAAACTCACAAGGACATGATTTTGACAAATCAATCTCCATTAAAAAATGTGCATATGAGGTGTGGGTAAAGTTCTTCGAAGCAAGATCCACTTTCAAGAACCTACCGAGAGCATTACTGTAAGGGGAGATCTGGAAATCTTACACAAAGAGGTAAAATATCAATGGATTCCTTCAAAGGGTTAAATGAAGGAGCCCCATACAAAATCTAAAGAGGATGAAAATTACATTCCAAAAAACCATTATCTACAACATCCTATCTATCCTTAGAAGAATCAAAATAGACGACAAAAAACCCTTTGGTAGAAGGGTAGATCTTGATCTTGCCCTCAACTAAAGGTGTCCAATGCTTAGATCCAATGATGTAGGTCAATAAGAGAATGCTACAATCAAAAAAATCTATAGATCAAGCCCTTTCGAGGGAAGAAATCAATATAGTCGATTACTTCCTACCCAAGAGAAATTAGAGAGAAGAGACACCTATGGACACACAATAATAGAGACAAACTCCACCATATTAGACTTATGACAACAAAAAAGGAGCTAGATAAAGGAAAATCCAAACCTAAAGGAGACATGTATCTAGATTAGAACATTGAGAGCAACTCATAACCAAAGGTACAAACATCTCCACCATAGGGGGAAAATGATTCAAAGTAGAACTCTCCGTCATAGGGGAACACTAAGGACCAACATGAGCAAGGAGAGTCAAATCCACCACTAGATCATGTATACAGTAGGGAACAAATTTATTGAGTAGGAGAAAAGAAATTGAATGAGCAAGAGAGTGGGAGGAGCAAGAGAGTACCATCATCAACCTTTGTTATGTTACTCTATGTCTATGCGCAATTTGTATGATTTGTATTTTAAATTTTTATTCTTGTCTTGAGATTAAAGTTTCTTACTCAACTTGATAATCAAATGCAATTTTTACTTGTACTTTTAGCTTCTAACATGTCTTGCACTCTAAGTCTACAACTTGATTTGACATACCTTATACTCTTGGTATGACTTTTTCTCTTTGTACTTGAGCTACATACTCTAAATATCTAACTTGACTTGCCATCCAAGACTCTACAATGACTTGACATGAATCATAATATTTGCATGATTTAAGTTTTTTAGAAAAGTGATCCTATGTTCAATGTCTAGATCACTAAAAATAATCCTTTTCCAATAAACACTGTAATCGAGATTGCTAAAGGTATGATATTGAATTGTGACCTAAAAGGTGAGTCAATCGACCTTGGATTTGATTCTTTGAAATCCTTAGAGATTGAATTTTGATGTGATGCAATGATTGTGATTTCCTTTGTTCTTCCATGACATCTTTGTCAAGTGAGTTTTCTTTACACAATGTCATCAAATCCCAATGATTCTTAACTCATATGTGTGTGCCCCTATTTGTGTACCCCTTTTTTTAGGTACTTTCTATTCACATTAAAATGTTCTTTATTTTCCTACATCCACTTCTTCGTGACACATAGATTCAATGGACCTGTCTTGGCTCTCCTTTTTGCATTATGGGGAGTTTCCACTATTGTTGCTAATTCTTCTTTGTTTTCATTTTTTTGAAGTGATCTATGTATCTAGTTCTTTTTTGTATGTACTAGGTGGACGCAATGATTGGTTACCCATGCATTTTGGTGAGATGGAGAATTTAACATATAGACATTCTTGGATTCCTATTTCTATAGGTGACCATCTATTTTCACTTGATTAGTGTTCTTTCAACTATTAGTACCTATGCAATTTGTATCTTTTATTTTTAGATGTTTTCCTTTGTTTTCCATCCTATTTGAGTAGTATCATTGGAAGCACTCATGCAGATTCTTGTCTTCTTCATCTTAATCATCATTTTGATGCAGGAGCATCCAGTGGTGTGAGGGCAATCTTGCATCACCCAAAAGATGATTTCCATTTTTGTTCCTATTGTTTTCTTTTTGTAGATGTTTTTGTATTTCTGGATACCCTTTTCGTCAAATAAGAGTTTCCAACTTTTAGAACAGTTTTTATGCTTTTTCTGCTCAACTGCTATTTTTAGCAGGTTTGCATTTGAAGTCATGGGAAGACAGAAATTTATGGGAAGGTTCAGGATGGAAAAATACACAGTCTTGTGAAAGAATCAGGTCAAGATCATTCACGACTTGAAAGTTATTCAAGTTCCGTTTCTTTTTTGCCTGAAAAACCGAGCTCTTTGAGGCACAAACGATCCCGGATGGTGAAAATTAGGAAGCCAAAAGTAGGCCTACTTTGTAAATCGTCTTTTAGAGCTTTTGAAAAGGTATTATCATTGAAGATCCGCGGTTGGATTAAAAGTTATGGCTGCCGAAGTTGGTGCATATTTTAGAAATGTGCTAATTTTCAATGAATTTAAACTTGAATTTCAAATTGTAATTTTGGCGCCAAACCGTCAAAAATCTTATCTCGAAGGTTGTTTTTGGTTCCAAACCGAAATGGGTCTATTTAGGGGCTTGTTTCTGATTTTTGGGTAACTTTTTGGGGAAAGAAGTTCGCATGCTGTGAAAGGGGATCTGGGTAATTTTCTGTAAGTTAGTAATTTGCATGTAATACAGAGCTTGGGGATTTGAGATCCTCTGCATGTAAGAAGTTCAATATTTATGAATAAAATATTATTCTCTGTTTTGTGAGTGTATTTCTGTGTCTCGGGTTTGCTCCATCGTCACATTTGTTTTAGAGGAGGTTCTTTATTTCGATACTATAACCCTCATCATTTGATAGTTTTCTACAAATTATTTGTGTTTATGTGATGGTCTTCATTTTCCTATTCTTTTTGGGGCATCAATTTGGAGGCTTTTCAATCCTTCATTTTCCTTTATCTCTTTTGGAGAGGATTTTTTCCCATGATATTTTCTCCCCTTTTCCCTAATTGTGAGATATTAGATTGTTTGTACATGGTCACCTCATGAAGCCTTGTTTGTTGGAACCCATCATTCATTCTTTATTTTTTATACACTCACTTTTTAGGGCTTTTAGGTACTTCCTAATTTCAATTTAAGGGGGTGTTATAGTAATCATGCATTAGCTAATAATTAATTAATCTTTAATTGATTGTTAGTCTAATTATTTCGTATACTTAAGCTAAACTTATGAGTTTTTTTATTGAGCTATTATTAGATCATTCTATCTCATAATTAATTAATTTTTAGTTGATTGTTAGTCTAATTATTTCATATACTTAAGCTAAACTTAGGACTACGTTTTTATTGAGCTATTATTAGATCATTTTATCTCATCACATAGGATGTTGACACTTTTCATGATCTCATCATTTTATCATTTAGGGTTGCTCCTATAAAGCACTCACCCTTATTGTATTATCTCAAATATTTCCTTGAATATTCTTGAGGTTCATTTTGTAAGTTTTTTTAGTTGAGGATATAGAAACTCATTATTTGCAACTCTCTTTGTGTGGAAGGTGTTTTTGTTCATTTTTTGATCTTGCATCTCATATTTATTCACAATTCTAACAATAATTTAGTAAAGAAGAATTTATATTGTTGCATATTTAAGATATAATTTGTAAGGCTTAATAAGAACACCATATTTATCTTTCTTCTAAAAAAAAATTTCATTTCCAATTCATTACTTTTATTGATCTTTGATAAGTTGAACATTTCTTTGTGACAACCTAACTTTCGTAAATGTCAACAAAAAGATAGTTCATCCATGAAACCACCATGAAATTTTATATGAAAAGAAATGATGAGTATCAAACTCCAAGACCGAAGGAGATAATAATAGAAAACACAAATTATTCATTCATGTTGAAAAGAGAAAACTATAGAATCACAACTTGCTAAAGTTGTTGCAAAATCATAAGTAAAGATAAAAGATTAAAATTTGTTTTACATAAATTTAGGCTAGTAAAATAAATTCTAATTATAACCATATAAATCAAATCTAGTTGTCAATAAATAAAAATAAATGTGTTTAAATATTAAATGAGGATATGTTATTATTTATAAGAATGAAAATAAAGAAAATTTATTGATTATCAAGTTACATAAATTGATTCTTTCAATCTAGAAGGTGTATGAGAGTTTGTATTCTTAGAAATTTTTTTGATTCAAATTTGATTTCTTCAAGTTCAAACATGAGCATTATGGCCTTAAACTAATACAAAAGAGCGAAATAAAATAATATTGTGTAGATCCATTCACATTATCCTTCATTATGTCAAAATTTATCAAGAAATATTTATGAACACCATAGGGGAGATTTCCAATTGGTTTAGGATAAAGTTCACCAAGGCCAAACCCCTAAAAAATATGTTTATTCCTTTTAGAAAATGTTTGTAGATAACATATGTTGACATACATACGGTCCATATAACTTCGATTATTTTGTCCCTTACAAAATAGAAGTGTGCTCTAAATATTTTGTTCTTGAAAATCAAGGTGAAATAATTGCACATTGAATGATTTAAATACTAAGAAATGGTAATAAGTTGAACAGAAATGTGTCAAGTCAACTCACAAAACCTAACAAAAAGAGATGAGAAAGTCATAGTTTGGAAAAAATACTAACATTTAACTTATATTTAATCAAATAAAAATCTGAAAACATCTCAAAAACCTTCAAAATCATATACATAATGTTATCTTAAAATTTTCAATGACTTTACACTTACGATTATTTTTAGTAACATAACAAAACATAACATAATTATAAAGTAAATCTCACAATTCAAAACATATGTATTTAATCTAACTTTAATACTTATTTTATTATTTATTCTGTGCATACACTATTATGAAATCTTAAAACAATGTCAACATTCAAATCATATATTATTTTTCAACTCTTAAAATAATGTCACACTCTACTATTTATTACTTATAATATAAGAAAATTGAATTGCATTTTTTTGGGGACAAAATTCAACTGGTTGGAAATTTCTTATTGAAGATCATAGTAGAAGCATCCAGTCGAGTCAATGATTGCAGGAAAATTACGATTTGTGGGAAGTCTAGTTTTAATGTTAAACCGTTGGCCACGACACTAATTCATGTGACAATGAGAATGTCTGAAAACGTATACACGACGTTATGTGTCTGCTTAGCATTGGTTATGGTGTGAAAGAGTAAGTTTTTATTGGGCTTTAATGGGAAAAGGGTTATGTTAGTAAATTTGCTACCAAATCAACGTATTTCTAGACAACCTCTAATTTAAATAATAATGTCATTATTATCAAGTCTACATTAAACTTAATAGCAGTATTAAGGTGAACTCTCCAATCATTATATTTGCATTATTTTATTATTATCTTTTTTTTGCCATTATAATATCATTATCCCAATTTAACCCTAATAACATTGTCCTTATTTAACCAAAATAGTACTAATAATATTTACTCACCAATTACAGTAGTAAAATACTACCCATTAACTATCAATGATTTACTAGTTTCATCACTAATTTAATCATTATTAATCCATTTTATTTTAATACTATCATTTTACTCAAACCAAAATGTTTCTTAATATTAACATTGAGATTAAATGTAACTTTAATGTCTCTTTAGTATACCCTAGGCTTCTATAGTTTAAATTATATTATCATAAATTCACTTTTTAATTTAATATTTAAATGAAAAAAAAAAACCCTTTGATTGCCTACATTTTCACTTCAAAATATTAATATGACTATCATTATTTTAACCATTCTAGATAATAATGCTATTTTAAATTCCCAACCAATCCTTAGTAAAATTATTTATTACTCTTTAATACACTTTTTGATAATAGCTCCAACATTTAACATTTCACCTCAAAATAATTATAATTCACAAATTAATTGCTAAATATCCATTCTATTAATTTTTCTTTAAAATTGCTGGTATTGGCATGGTGTGATGGTTTATAGGTGGCATTGTTGTTCTTGCCACCAAGGTTCAAACCCCCTTGGGGTGGTATTGTTGAATGGTTATATCCGGTTCATAGCTCCGGTCAAAAGCGTTTACCCCTTCAATAATTTTTTTTTTCTTTAAAATTATTATTAATTTAATTATTTAAAATTATATATCAGTTCTATGAGATAAATTTTGAGGTTACAAAAATTAAGAATTACGTATTACATATAGATATATTTTAATTCTTTTACATAATCTCTATTTCATTCACTTACAAGTTAGTTACTAAATTCCCATTCTATTTACTCCTGAGTTAATTACTAAATTTCCAATCTATTCACTCATCAAGCTAATTACAAACTCTCCATTTTATTTACCCATTAATTTTCTTTTTAATTAATAAGTATTACAAATTAATATAATTTAAGAATATATAGAAAGTCAGAATATTAACCATTTACCCATATTAGACTATCAAGAAATTGGATCGCGATAAGGGTAATAGCTTTGCTTCCCAGTAAAATACTTTCATCTGTTAACAATATTTTTTTTCTTACGTGCCCTCAATCCACTCACAACTAGGGATATTAGAAAGTTAAAAAAGAAATATGCCTCTAATATATCTTTTGTTATTAATTTCTTATTAGCTAAAATATTGGTGCGATTGTATTTACGAGCAACTCCTACGGAAGAAGTCATTTACCCACAACCACTCAAAAATGCTGATTGTAATATGTAATGCCTGTATACGTTCTTTTGTTTATTTTGAGATACTATTATAAATCAAAATTTTATTATTTTGCACTAGAATTTATTTAAGGTATCAACTTCTATCAGCAATGAGGGCGCTAAGATTAAGAGGGAGTTGAGCATGTATAAATAAATAAAGAAATCATGGGTGCAAAATCTGCTCACGTTCAACTAACACTGCAAAAACAACATCAGCCGTCATATAGAAGAGAGATGGTGTTGCTGGCAAGTACAACCCAATTCTCCACAAAATTTCCATGCAACACATTTATTCATGCATTTAAATCTGCTCACGTTCAACGAATACTGCAAAACAACTATGAGCCGTCATAAAGAAGAGAGATGGGGCTGCTGGCAAGTACAACCCAATTTTCCACAAAATTTCCATGCAACACATTTATTCATGCATCTAAATCTAAACCGACTTCAGAGACATTTTCAAGATGTCAGGACTGTGTAGCAGTTGTAGTCTACTGTTTATTTATTTTTCTTACAATTATTTCCTTTCTTTGTCTGAGTAACGTGTTGAGGACGCAATTTGGTGGACATCGACGCTAAGGAGAGCAATCAATACAGGCTTGTTAGGTATTCCTTCCTTTGCACGACAGGATGACCATTGAGTGGCTGATACTTACACTGTTTGACGGATAATTTGTCAAATTGCAGAGATGTTGCGTCAATTAAAGTGCAATGAAGGTATGGCTGTCAATACGAGACCAAACCGCTTCCTTGAAATATTAAAGAGGGCTTTATTAAGGGAGGTTTAATTGATCTCAACATTTTTAGCCTTCGCCTAAACCATCTGACAAAGACGTCTGAAAGATGAGAAATATTGACATCATGACTTCGACTGCAACACATTAACCAGTTAAAGAATGCTGCCAGAACACACGTCCTGCGTACAATTAAACTAGGTACTGGGCTTAGAAAGGTCGACCTCTCCCCCCATATTTCTACGCTTACACTTCCTAAAAACCAATTTAGTTCTTATAATATTCTCATTTTTTGGTCTTGGGGCCACTTTCCAAGTGTGACAATTCTCAATCTGTTCCAATGATTCTTTCATAGCTTTGATTCAATTGTCATCTTTGCATGTCTCAGTGACTACTTTGCATGCCTCAGTCACTATTTTAGGTTCCACCTTTGAAAGTAAGTACAAATTCACTTGTTCCTCTGTCATAGTTGCTTTCTTCCTTATAAACACACCTTTTCTTGTATTTCCAATAATATGATCTTTCGAATGATTCTGTTGCACATACTTAGGATTCTTAGGGATCTTTTTGGGAGTTGCTTCCTCTTCAACCGTCATCTCTTTTTCTTTCTCAAATTAATCATTTTCTTATTCACTACAAGAGTATTCATCATATTCATATCCTTATTCATCATATTCATATCCTTCTATTAGTATTAAACTCTACAATGGTTCTTCATCCACCTTAACTTTTTCACTTTCATTAAAGTTTTTCAATCTTTTATTATAGCATTGGTAAGTTTTACTTCTTGTAGAGTACCCAAGGAATATTCCTTCATCAAATCTTAAATCAAAATTTCCTAGGTTTTCTTCATCTCTTATGATATAGAATTTGTTTCCAAAATATTTGAAATGCTTTGCAGTAGGAGGTTTACCATATCATAACTCATAGGGAGTCTTTGAATCATTTAATCTTGCTTGACCTCTATTAAAAAAGTAGATTGTAGTATGAATTGCTTCTCTCCAATAGACATCTGATATATTTTCTTTCTACTAGCTTTTTGAAATATTTTATTCTTTCTCTCCACAACTCTATTCTATTTAGGAGTCCTAGGAGCTTACAAATGCCTCTTTATTTAAAGATCTTCACAAAATCTATTAAACCACTAGAGGTTAACTCACCGCCTCTTTCAGACCTTGAGCATTTGATTTTTACATCCATTTCATTCTCAACCATAGACTTAAATGCTTTGAACTTATATCTAGAGCTTCTAATTTTTTTTTAAGAAATGTTACCAAAGTCATTCTAGAATAATAATCAATTAATGGCATGAAATACTAATAACCATATGAGCTTCTTATTCTGGTAGGTCCACATAGGTCTATATGCACCAAATTAAAAGGACTTGTGGTAGAATATTCCTTTATCTTGAACCTCTACTTTGTTTTATATCCCACTTGAAATTCTTTGTAGGTTACATTGATAGGGTTTGTAATCCTTAGAAATTCATTCACAACATCAATAGAACTAATCTTCATTACGCTATCAAAATTGATGTGACCCATTCTTCTATTCCATAGCCAATTTTCATTGGTTTAAGACATAAAGAATTTAGAACCACTACCTTTGAGCTAATAAATATTACCTTCTATCCTTGTTCCAGTAGAAACTAGAGTATCAGAGCTTCCTTTTTGTAATTTCACAACCACCATCCCGAAACAAAACATCATATCCTTTGCTACACAACTATCCTATGCTTAGAAGATTATGGTGGAGACCCTTGACATAAAGAACATCATCAATTTTATTCTTTCCATGAAAACTAATTGAACCTTTTCCACAAATCTTAGCAAATGTATCACGAAAAAACTTAACAAGACCACCATCATACCTTTGAAGTTCAAAAAACTTACTCATATCACCTATCATATGGTTTGAGTATCCACTATAAATTATCAAGTAATTTGTTTCTTCTCATACATGAAAAGAAGACACCATATTTCCTTCAACATTATAACCTATTAGTGAAGCACTTTCCTTCACACATCTTTTAGGATTAGTAAGATTAGTTCAAAATTTTATATCCATGAACAAGAATTCATCATTGTCTTCATCAAGATACTCAGATTCTTCATCATTAGAGATACCATTGTCTCTTTCAACATAATAAATCTTCTTAAAATTTTTCCTTTATGATCCTTAGGTTTGTTATTTTCAACTTGTTAAATGAACAAGGCAACTGAGAGGGTGGGTGAATTAGTTGTATCAAATCAAAACATCAAAACCCTGAACAGTAATTAGATCCACATGCATTAATTAAACCCTTAATATGTTACAATGTTTAAACATGAAAAGAAAATAACAGAAACTAAAACAACCAATACCATACACAAGAGAACACCATATTTATGTGGAAAACCAAATGAGGGAAAAACCACATGAGGATTATCTCACAATATAAGTAATTACAAAAATAGTATAAGGGCCCACTGCTAGAATATGACACACTATCCAAAAAGGCTCATAACTAGGCTCACTACCACAAAAAGAAAAGAAGATAGAAGAGAAATGTTACACAAAGAACAACTTCTCAATGCAATAGAGAATTCACCAAAATTGCTCCAACACCTTTGCAATCTTTCTTAAATGATTGCAGACATCTTCAACTCAGTACATTAAGAAGTCCAACACTTTGAAGTTCACGCTACTTTGCTCAAACTCAGTCTCTACTCTTTGGAAATTCATAGATTACTTGCATCACACACATGTATTCTTTCTATCTTTTCAACCTTCAACATATCAATTCATACGTATATCGTCCTAAACATTGAAAAATTTCTCCAAGGTTAGAAATACACGCTTCACACTTAGCAATTTTAAATTAGGTTGGCACTAAACATTCCCACACTGGATAGGGACAAAAGTGGACCAAGACAAAACATAACTAGGACCCAAATTAAATCTCACATGCCACGCTATGCCTTATTAACACTTGACATTCTTTGAATGTAGTGTAAACACCATGTCAGCTGTTACTTGTGAAAACATTAAACTTTGAATTACATGTTTCCTTTGATTAATCCAAAACTTTCTAACAATGAACTTCACCTGAACATAATCCAAGAACATCTTGGAAACCAACAAACTCCTTCACAACAAATTCCAATTGAAGATTATAAACATACTATTTATTCAGACAATACTACTAGACATTGCAACACTCTGTAACTCAAAATACCTTATTCCAATATTCCTAACTACGAATCCTCTTTACATAGATAAGAGAAAAAAACCATAAAATCTCCTTCATAACCATAAGTTCTAAAAATAAACTATAGAGAAATGCAAAGAAAATACATTTCTCCTAGAAACCTCTATACACAACACTACAAAACTAGTTCACACATTGGTGAACACAACTTCTTCCAACCATCGATCTAGAAGCCAAAATTATAGATATAGAAACTTTGAGCATCTCTAACCAACATATCCAAACCATAAAAGTAGATCTTCACCCTAGAAGAAATGTTCAAAGCAAAACTAGAACACCTCTACAAACCAAAACACCTTTGCAACACCCTCTTTCCTTATTTTATCAATTTTCTTAGTATCCTTGACATATGCACCATAAATAAAATCTTATCAAATAAAAAATCTCTTCTCAACCATTATACTACTAACATTAATGAAAACATAGGCTTGTTGACATCAATGAAAACACCTTCATACTAGTAGCAATCTCCCTCTTTATCATTGATAGCAACACAAGATGTGAAAAAATATCAAAGACACAACAGTTCTTAACATACTTATTTACTTTTCTCTTTTCTCCCCCTTTCATGATTATCTCATTACACTTTCTTTTTCCCTTATTTAGATAGAATTTTTCACATGATTCTTTCTCTCCCCCTTTTTCATCAATGGAAAAGGATAAGGTATTTTGCATTGTTCTCCCCCTTTCAAACTAAACCAAGATACTTTCTCTAAATACCCCCCCTTAGGAGTACATGAAACCAAATCAACAACTCTATACAATGACAACATTCCTTATTGCAATAATGACACTACCTACTCCCCCTGAGAAGTAGTGATGAACATCAGTCTAGAAAAGAGATGAATCCATAGATCCACTGGACTAATGCATCTCCATATGCATCTTGTTCAAAGAGGAGGGGAAATAACCACCAACTTCTCCCGGAGACACTCAAAAGTATCCTTAGGAATAGCCTTAGTAAATATGTTAGTAATCTGATCCTTTGTAGGTACATATTCAAGTTTCACCTCATTCTCCATGACCTTCTCTCTTAGAAAGTGATACCTAATTAATATATGCTTTTTCCTTGAATGCATCACTAGATTCAATGAAATATTAATTGCACTTTTATTATCACAAAAGATAGAAATAGGCTCATTATAAATTACTTTGATATCCTTCAATGTTTGTCTCATCCACAATACTTATGTGTAACAAGATGTTGCTCCAATACACTCAACCTCTATAGTGGATAAATAAACTGAAGATTTCTTGTTTCTTACCTAACCATGAAATTAATCTACATCCAAGAAAGAATGCACTACAACTTGAAATTTTCTTGTCGTCATCACAACCAACCCAATCTGCATCTGTGTATGCACTTAATGTGAAATTATTATCCTTAGGATATCATAGGCCATAATTTGGAGTGTCTTTTAAATATTTGAATATCCTTTCTACTGCAACAATATGTGTCTCTTTATGATCTCCTTGAATTCTATCCATAAGACAAATTGCATGCATGATATCTGGTCTAGTAGTAGTTAGATATAATAGTCCGCCAAACATATATCTATATTTTCTCTGATTAGGCTTAGGTGATTCATCCACCTTGCTTAGTTTACAAACAGTCACCATAGGAGTGCATAGTAGTTTCGAGTCTTCCATTCCAAATTTCTTCAACATCTCTTTGACATACTTTGACTATGAAATGAAAATGTCTTTATCTATTTGATTGATTTGTAGTCCAAGGAAGAAACTCATCTCCCCAAACATTGACATCTTGAACTCTTTTTACATTTCTTATCCAATTTTCTTACTAGTACACATAGATTCATTTCCTCCAAAGATAATATCATCCACATACACAACCACTATCAAGATTTTTTCTTCCTTAATTTTGAACTAAAGATTACTATATGTGGCACCTTTACTGAATCTTTGTTGTATCAAATATCTATGTAATCTTTCATACCAAGCTTTGGGAGCTTACTTCAATCCATATAATTCTTTTTTCAATTTGCAAACCATATTCGGTTGATTTGATAACTAAAATAATTTTGGTTGTTCCCTGTAAACCTCTTCTTCCAATTCACCATTCAAGAAGTAGACTTCACATCCATCTAATTAACTTTAAAGTCAGTATATGTTGAAGATGCGAGAATTTTTTTGATTGATTCCAACCTAGCCAATAGAGAAAATATTTCCTCAAAGTCTATTCCTTCTACTTGTAATTAACCCTTACACACAAGCCTTGCTTTATTTCTAATCACTTCTCCATTCTCATTCAACTTGTTTTTGAATTCCCACTTAGTTCCAATTATGTTCTTATTTTTCAGGTCTAGGAACTAATTCCCAAGTCTATTTTTTCTTAATTTGCATAAGTTCTTCTTCCATTGCCTTCATCCAATGTTCATCTTTGCATGCATCACTCACTATTTTTGGTTTGACTTTATAGAGTAAACAAATATTTACTTTACCTTCAGTAGCTCTATTTGTTAATACTTCTTTCATCTTGTCTTTGATGTTTTCTTCTTTGGAATGATTCTTTTTCACATACTTAGAGGTTTTAGGGGTATTTTCAAGAGATTCTCCCTATTCTCTCTATACTTCCTTTTCCTTATCTTATTCTTCTTCTACTTCCTCTTCGCAAGTAGGTTTATCTTATACATATCCATCTATAGCAATTGGTTTTTGTAAATCTTCATGAACTTTAACATTTGCACTTTCAACAATCTTTCTTAACCTTTTGTTGTCCAACATCTATAAGATTTTTTTTTAGTAGAATATCCAAGGAAGATACCTTCATCATACCTTGCATCAAAATTTTCTAAGTTTTCTTCATCTCTTTTGATCTAAAATTTTCTTCCAAATACTCTAAAGTACTTGATAGTAGGAATCCTTCCATACCATAACTCATAGGGAGTCTTTGTGCTATTACATTTGGCTTGAACTTTGTTAAGTATGGGGTGATCCCACAATAGTGGTTTACAATTTCTGGCCAAACTGGACACTGAAATGATTTTTTAAAACTAAATCTTCACATTCAGGCACCTATAGCAGCTAAACCATGAAGAATTTGAAGATGATGAAAACTAGAGTCTCATCACATTTTGTCTATAGATTCTAAAAACATATTTTTTTAAATTTTTGGAATCAGATTGCACTTCTTTTTCCATCTCCCACAAAAACTGGTTTTTTTCAAAAAATAACATTTTTAAAAAGTGACGCACACCGTATAACGCATAACTTTTTTTCCATGAAGGATAAAATTCTAATTCTTTCAAATTTATATTTTTAACTCTGATGTCTAGTGCTTCCACTTGGTTAGATAGTTTTTTATTGAATATTAATTCTTTAATCAAGTTTTGAAGTCAAACCAATTACAATTCAAACATAGCGCGATCGTATAATGCATAAATCTTTTTGTATATATCAAAATTCAATTTTATTATTTTTGTTGGATCAAGGACTTCAATATCTGGTGCACTCATATTTTTCAATATATTTTATTGATAATCTTCTATTTTTCCACATGTGTAGAACAAAGACCTTCATTTTCGATGAAAAACCTATGTTTAATAAAACTAAAAAAAAAGTACATGATAAAACCAAAAAATATTAAAATTATATTCATTGGATAGCTCATTCTAAGGGCTACTTAATTCAAGTTGGGTTTGTGAAGATTCCTCCATTTTCATCCTCAACCTGAGCTTCAAGTGCAAAAAATTAGGTTTTTTTTTTAGTCTCGGGGAGGGGATGAGGAATAAAGGGGGTTCAAATGAACCCCTAGGGGTTCACTCAAACCAAGGTTCATATGAACCCTGGTTCATTTGAACCCCCCTTCTATAAGGGGTTTTGATGGCTTTTTTGGTGGGAAAGTATTACGAGGGTTCGCCTGAACCTAGGTTCTAGTGAACCCCTAATTGGTTCGGTCAAACCAATAGGTTTGTACAAACCCCTAAAATCAATTTTTTTGCCATGCATTCATTTTATATAAGTTTTCCTTCCTCACTTCAATTGTAAACCACTATTGTGGCTTCACCCTATGTAAAGAGTAATATGAATTTCTTTTCTCCAATAGATTTTCAATAGGTTAGCTTCTTTCATCATAGTCCTAGTAGCTCCTTGAACAATCCATATTTACTTTCAGCCACTCCATTTTGCTAAGGAATTCCAGGGGTAGATAAGTGCCTTTTTATTCCATGAACTTCATGAAACATGTTAAACTCATTGGAGGTGAATTCTCCACCTCTGTCATACCTCAATATTTTTATTTTCAAATCCATTTCATTCTCAACCATAGCTTTAAATGCTTTGAATCTATCTAGTGCATCAGATTTCTCTCTAAAAAAATTAACCCATGTCTCTTGAATAATCATCAATAAAAAGCATGAAATACCTGTCACTTTGAAAAATTCTCACCCTTGTAGGACCACCAATATTTGTATGTATTAAATCGAGTAGTTTAGTAGCATATTGTTCCTTTCCTTTGAAACTACTCCTTATTTGCTTTCTAAATTGACAATATTTGCAAATGGCATTGATAGGATTTGTAAAATTATTGGTAGGTCTCTTACTGCATGAGCTAAACTGATTCTAATTATCATCAAAATTCATGTGACACATCCTCTGGTGCCATAACCAACTATCATTAATCTAAGACATAAATAAATGACCATCAACACCCTTAAGTTGACAGATATTTCCATCTATCCTCTTAAAAACTATAAATTTTAGTGAACGGATTATATGCACAGAAAAATAATTCAAAATCAGACACAATAACACAACAGATACCCTGGGAAAACCCTCCTCTTGAGGGAGAAAAATCCCAGCAACAATAGTCTCTCTTATATATATAAATAATGGCAACAATTCTATTTACAATGAGGCCAATCACACGGCCAATATTCAACACCTATACAAGATGCAAGAACAGATAATAAACTACCACTCCTTAAGATTCAACTCTGCCCTAGAAGAGTTCACAATCTGCCCTTTGAGTAATTCGCAATCTGTTCTTGAAGAATTTGCACTTGAAGAATTCACACTTACATAGAATAAACTTGATTGTCACAAATGATAAGATGAACCTCTATATATACAAATTGAAGAGGTGCGAACATAATAAATGCAAGTTGGCTAGATAAGATAAGTTTTCTTCTAGAATAAAGTCAGCCACCAAGAATAATATAGGAGATTGTGCCAAGGGGAGAAAATTGAAGATAATATGTATGAAGTTGGCCTCATACAAATCTTCATTAAATTTAACTTCTTTAAAACTCGTGCCAAGAATATATAAATTAAATAGCCTTTTGGCTATCATTTAATTTATCAATCTGGAGTATTATATTAACACTGTATGTTATCATTAACACTCCCTCTCAGCTAGAGAGAATACTTCCAGCTACTCAATATGAATCACCTCAACATGATGCCCATCATATTGGCTACAACCGGATGTGAAAAGAAGAATATCACCTCAACGTGATATTAGATATCGCCTCAATATGATATCAACCATAGTATGGTAAGTACAAGTGTTCATCACTTGCGTGATGTTGTCACCTCAACGTGACTTTCACCATGACTCTCTCAGAGGGTGAAACACAAGTACAACATATGTCATGGAGTCTCACACATGACATCCACCATGACTCAACTCAGAGGGTGGAAACAAGGGCTTTCACCTCAAATTCCTCCATCTCAGAGGAAAATGCATTAACAAGGGCTTGCACCTCAAATTCTTCCATCTCAGAAGAAAATGCATTAACAAGGGCTTGCACATCAAATTCTTCCATCTTAGAAGAAAATGCATTAACAACTTGGGCTTGCACCTCAAATTCTTTTGTCTTGGAAGAAAATGATTTAACAATGGCTTGCACCTCAAATTCTTCCGTCTCGAAAGAAAATGCATTAACAAGGGCTTGCACCTCAAATTCTTCTATCTTCTAGATGCAGCAATAGTAATGATGGTCCTGACTGAAGTGTAGCGAGCAACAGGAGCAAATGTTTCATCACAATCAACTCCCTCTTTCTAAGAAAACCCATGAGCCACAAATCTTGCCTTGTACTTCTCAATGCTTCCATCTGTAGCATGCTTAATCTTGAATAGCCATTTAGAAGATACCATAGACTTTCCTTCGGGTCTAGGAACAATATCCCAAACATCATTTTTAAGAATCAACTGATACTCCTCTGTCATAGCATCTCTCCAAACTTGAAGACTAGATGCTTCCTCAACACAGGTAGGCTCGGATTCTATAATCTGACTCATCAAGGCAACATAACTGGAGAACTTATGTGGCCTTTTGCTTTCTCTGAATGTGCCTCTAGGAGCTACAAAGCTTTTAGCCTCTTGCATAGTACGACTGGCCCATAGAGGTCTCTTTCTCCCAATAACAATGTCAATAGGCCCATCAGTAGGTTCCAAGGGTTCAACAGGATCAATATCTTCTTTTGGTTCTAAAGTCTCCCTTTGAATCTCAAGAGTATGGTCAACTTCCATATCCTGAGGAGACTCTTCATTATCAATCTCCATATGAATTGCCCTGGATCTCCTGAATGCAACATCTTCCTTGAATGTGACATCCCTATTGATCTCGATCATCTTCTGACCTAGAATGTAAATTCTATAGGCTTTTGATGTCTCACTATAGCCCACAAATATTCCCTTCTTGCTAGAAGGTTCCAACTTGGTTCTCTTTTCCTTGGGAACATGAATATAGACAAGACATCCAAAGATCCTCAAATGACTAACTTCAGGCTTCTTCCTTGTAAAGGCTTCTTCTGGAGTCATATTCTCCAAGATCTTATGAGGACTTCTTTTCTGAACATACACAGCTGTCCTGGAGGCTTCTACCCATAGGAAGGTTTGCAAATCATGATCATGGATCATGGCCTTTGCTACTTCCACAATCGTTTTGTTCTTTCTTTCTGCAACACCATTTTGTTGAGGATTATAGGGAACACAAAACTCCCTCTTAATCCCTGCATCAATACAAAAATTTTGAAAACTACCAGAGGTGTATTCTCCACCATTGTCAGATCTAAGGACCTTAATTCTTTTACCAGAAAGATTTTCTACCAAGGATTTAAACTCTTTAAACCTATCCAACACTTCCTCAGACTCTTTAGATTTCAAAAAATAAATCCAAGTCTTCCTAGAGTGATCATCATTGAAAAGAACATAATACAAGAAACCACTTGAAGAAGGAACAGACATAGGACCACATAAATCAAAATGAATAAGATCTAAAATACACTTAGATCTATTTTCTCTACTATGAAAGGGGGATTTTATATTTTTACCTAATGTGCAGCCCTTGCAAGTACCTTCATGTTCTTGAGTGAACTTAGGAAGGCCCGTCACCATCTTCTCCATGATAGGTAAAGCTCAGAAGTGTAGGTGAGCCAATCTCCGATGCCAAAGATCGCATAGACTTGAAGAGTCATGAACCAAAGCTTGTAATGAATGTGAGCAGACCTTGCAAAGGTTTTCATGTCTAACTCCAATTACTTGAGCATCCTTGAAGCGAGAGTTCTCCATCCATACTAGAACTTTTCCTTTGGAGAAGGCAACTTGATATCCTTTATCTTCCAATGCTGAAATAGAAATAAGATTGCGCTTCATTCCGGGAACATAAATAACACTACCCAATTGAAGTGATATGCCGGAATCCAAATGAAGTGTGGAGGTCTCAATTCCTTTCATGGAGTAGTTAGCATCATCTCCAATGATGACTTGTTCAGAAGACTCTTTTTCCACCAAACTTGATAAGTTCTCCTTGAAGCCAGTGATGTGTCATGAAGCACCACTGTCGATTATCCAAGTGTTGGTGTCAGAAGGTACACTGCTTGATAATGCCGAATAGAACAAATATTCACTTGAATACTTTTGAGGAGAGGCATCATCAACATCCGCAACGGTGACCTGTTGCTTAGGTCTAGTTGGACAATATTTGGCGAAGTGCCCAAACTTGTCATACCTAAAACATTGAATCTTGGACATATCCCTCTTCTTCTTAAATGGAGGTGCATCATCATTTCCCTTGTCCCGATTCCTCTTGAATAATCCTTTCCTTTCATATTTTCCTTTCTTCTTTGATGCATGGGAAGCAAGAACATGAATGTCTTCATTCTTTGAACTTTGACCAACGCCTCTGGCCACCAACCTTGATTCTTCTTGAATGCAATCAGATCTTAGGCGATCAAACTTAGGCAATTTTGATCTTGCATTGATTCCCCGAATGTAAGATTCCCAAGACAAAGGTAGACCATTGAGAGCGAGCATAGTTAGATACTTGTCATCAACCATATGCCCAATTGTAGAGAGCTTGATCTCTCAAATTTGTAATCCTCATAGAGTATGCAATCACTAATTCACCTTTTGCCATCTTCACATGATGAAGTTGTTACTTTAGTGCAAGTGCCCAACTAGTATTGTTGATTTCATACATCTCTTCCAAGGTCTTGAGCATATCTCTCGCTGTCTTCAACTTAGAGATGATAGGAACAATGTGATCCTTGATGGAATCAACCAATATCTTCATTGCTTTAACATATTTCTTCAGCCACTGCAACTTTTCTTCTTCCTCCTCAGGTTTAGAAACGCTAGACTCCATGAACTCACCCAAGTCATTTTCATGCAAGGTAAGCATGATCCTGAATCTCCATGATGTGAAGTTGGATGCACCTTCGAGTCTATCCTCAACCTTCAAACCATTCACCATCTTGATTAAGTGAACAATAGGGTATGCTGATTAGCAATAATCTGATCATGATCCTCTCAAACCTGGCTTTGATACCATGTAAATTTTAGTGAACATATTATATGCATAGAAAAATAATTCAAAATCAGACACAATAACACAACAGATACCTTGGGAAAACCCTCCTCTTGAGGGAGAAAAAACCTAGCAACAATAGTCTCTCTTATATATATAAATAATGGCAAAAATTCTCTTTACAATGAGGCCAATCACAAGGCCAATATTCAACACCTATACAAGATGCAAGAATAGATAATAAACTGCCACTCCTTAAGATTCAATTCTGCCCTAGAAGAGTTCACAATCTGCCCTTTGAGTAATTCACAATCTGTTCTTGAAGAATTCACACTTGATTGTCACAAATGATAAGATGAACCTCTATATATACAAATTGAAGAGGTGTGAACATAATAAATGCAAGTCAGCTAGATAAGATAAGTTGTCTTCTAGAATAAAGTCGGCCACCAAGAATAATATAGGAGATTGCACCAAGGGGAGAAAATCGAAGATAATATGTATGAAGTCGGCCTCATACAAATCTTCATTAAATATAACTTCTTCAAAACTTTGCCAAGCATATATAAATTAAATAGCCTTTTGGCTATCATTTAATTTATCAATCTGGAGTATTATATCGACGCTGTATGTTATCATTAACAAAAACAACAATCACACTTCCAAATCCTTTTCTAATCTCACATCTTTCATCCAAAAAAAAATATTGTATCCTTTGCTACACATTTGTCAAAGACTCAAAAGATTATGCCTTAATCCCTTAACATTGTAAACATCTTCAGTATTGTGCTTTCCATCAAAATTGATTGAACCTATTCCAAAAATCTTAGCTCCCAAATCATCTCCAAATTTAACTAATCCTCCATCATACTTTACAAGTTTAATGAAATTACCTTTTTCTTTGGTCATATGATTAGAGTAGCCACCATAAAAAAACCAACATTTCTTATCTTATTTAGCATGAAATGAAGATACCAAAGTACCTTGAATCTTATCCTTCTTTTTCAAAACACTTTCCTTCAAACAACTTTCAAAGTTAACAAAAGTAGAATCATGTTTTATAGCCAAGAACAAGCATTCATCACCATCTCCATAATCAAATTCATCACTAGAAATACTAACATCTTCTCTAACATAGTAGCTTACCAACATCTTCTCTAACATAGTAACTTCTCTTAATCTTCTTTCCTTTATTCTCCTAACTTTTATTGTTCACAATTCTGTTTGGACATCTTGGAGCATAATGACCTATATTTCCACAACTGGAACATTTGAAAGGTAGTTTACCTTTGTACTTACTAGCACCATTTTTCATTCTTCTTACAAAGTTAGCTTCCACATCATCAAGATCTTCTCCATCTGAATCTTCAATATTTTTTTATTTTCCAACCTTGAAAGAAGTCTCTACTTTGGTACCATTTCTCAAGCTAGGTTTTCTCATTTCAAATGAAGTTAGTGTACCAATCAACTACTCTCTAGAATAAGTATTAAATTTTCAACTTCCTCAATAATAGAAACCTTTTCACTATAAGAATCGGGAAGAGATCTAAGAGCTTTCTTTACCACCCTAGGTTCTTTAAATTGTGCACCAAGACCTCTCATTGCACTTACCAACTCATCAACTCTCTACATGTAGACTATAATTGTTTCATCTTCAAACATTAGCAAGGTCTCAAATTATGCCTTCATATTTTTCAACTTTTCTTGTTTAACCTTATCAACTCCTTCATAAATGATTTTAATATTATCCCAAAATTTTTTAGCAATATTAAGATTCATAACTTTTACCAGTTTAGAATTTGAAAGACTATTCACAAGAATAAATTTTTCCTTACCATTTATTTCATGTGCCTTTGTCTCATCACTTGTGCTTGGACCATTCACAAGTGCAACAAATTGATTCTTTAATTCCTTTTCAATCTCATACCCATGAAATACTAGATATCCTTCCATATTTGTCTTCCAAAATGCATAGCCTGTACCATCAAATCTAGGGAAATCTATCTTCTTCACCATCCTAAATCTACCTCTAATTGTTAAGCTCTTCTCCAAGGAACCTTTATCTGATACAAATTATTAAATGAACAAGACAACTGAGAGGAGGGGTGAGTTAGTTGTATCAAATCAAAACATCAAAACCCTCAACAATAATCAAATCTACTTCATTAAACCCTTAATTTGTTATAATGTTTACACATGAAAAGTAGATAAAAATATCCAAAACAACCAAAATCACACACAAGAGAATACTAGATTTACATGGAAAACCCAATGAGGGAAAACCCATGTGAGGATTAGCTCATAATATAAGTAATTGCAAATTTGGTACAAGGTCTCACTGCCAGAATAGGACACGTGCAAAAAGGCTCACATCCAGGGCTCACTACCACAGAAAGAAAAGAAGATAGAAGAGAAAAATTACACAAAGAACAACTTCTCAAAGCAATAGAGATTCCACTACAATAACTCCAATAGCTTCGTAGTCTTTCTTGAATGACTGTGGACACCTTCAGCTCACTACATTCAAAAGTCCAACACTGTGAAGCTTGCACTACTCTACTCAAACTCACACTTTACTCTTCAATAATTCACATAACTCACATCACACACATATATTATTTCTATCTTTTCAATCTTAAACCTCTCAACTCATACTTATACCATCCTCAACCTTGAAAAATTTCTCCAAGGTCGACAATACATGCTTCACACTTAGCAATTTCAAATTAGGCTGGCACTAAAAATTCCCACAGTGGATAGGAACAAAAGTAGACCAAAACAACACTTAACTAGGACCCAAAATAAATTTCACATTCCACACTATGCCTTCATTAATACTTGAACATTTTTTAATGTAGTGTAAATACCAAGTCAACTATTACCCATGAAAACACATTAAAATTTGAATTACACACTTCCTTTGATCAATCAGAAATTTCCAAATAACAAACTTCACCTGAATGTGATCCAAGAACATCCTAGAAACCAACAAAATATTTCACTACAAATCTCACTTGAAGATTATAAACATACAATTTATCTAGACAACACTACTAGACATTGCAATACTCTGTAACTCAAAAGACCTTCTTCCAATATGCCTAACCACAAATCCTCTTGATAGAGGAAAGAGAACAACACCATCAACTCTCCTTCAAAACCAAAAGTCTTGAAAATCAACTATAGAGAAATTTAGAGAAAATACATTTCTCCCAGACACCTCTATACTGATCATTGCTAAACCAATTCACACAATAGTGAACACAACTTCTTCTCACTAGTGATCTAGAAACCAAAAATTTGGATATAGAAACTCTAAGCATTTCTAACCAATGTATCCAAACCACAAAAGTATATCTTCACCCTATAAGAAATGTGAAGCAAAACCAAAACACTTCTACAAACCAAAACACTTCTGCAACACCTTGTTTCCTTATTTTATCAATTTTCTTAGTATCCTCTACATTTGAACCATAAATATAAGCTTATCAAAGCAACAATATATTGTATTTTAAGAAAAATCTCTGTGTCACCCATAAATAAATAATTAAATTTAATAATTCATTATTTATCTTCTTCACAATCTTTCCATAATCTCATAAAAAGATGGTTTTTTTATAAATAATCTTTATCATCTTATCTTACCTTTTTACAGAAAAGAAAACATATCTTGCTTTCTATTTTATTTTGTTTTTCTTCAGTCTTATCCATCTTCAACCATTTGATTTGCTAGGAATTTTCACAATCCTTGATCATATTAGCCAATAAGAAGCTTTTGAAAACTCTATAAATAGCACTACAAATCCAAGCAATGGTTACAACACACACAATTCACACAACACACAAATTAGAGCTTAATTACATTCTAGCATTCTAGCATCATAACATTGTCATAATCTTTTATTTTAGCAATCATGTTTAGCATTAGAATAATCATGTCTTAACTTAGCATTACTTGAATTCATATTAAAATCTCATTCTCTAGGAAGACTTTTTGTTGAGCCTAGCCCACAATATGAGAGCCAGCTAGAATCAACAAAACATTGGAGATAGAGGACAATAGGATGACATCGACAAGAGAATACTGAGTTTACATCTTTATTTTAATATTATGTTTTTGATATAATGTCTTATTGGTGTGTTTGATTCATTTATCTTTGCATATTTAACATGCATAAAAAACAATCACACATTTTTGGTGCCCACCATGGGGCCTTGCCCCATTTTTAACATTTATCTATAGGTTTTCTAATAGGATTTCACATTCTGGAATTTGGATTTTTAGCAAAATTTTCCATTTTAGTGCATACAAAGATTTTTGAAGCACATACATAGCTTTTTAAAGCGCATGTGTAGTTTATTTCAGCACTCTTGCAGGTATTTTTGTGCATCTAGGAACTATTTCGGCACATCCAAGAACTGTTTTAGCACATTTATGGGACATAATGGCACATATACTCATCTTAGTTTGTTGAAAAAGAAAATCAGAAAAATACAATAAACACAGATAGTGAAAATATGGGAAACAAACGCTATTTGTAGCTCTCCATCTATTTGTTCATGTTCTGCACTTGGCTTTTCAGCCTTCATTTTCATACATCCTTCCATCATCTTAGGGTCATCTCAGTATCATGGTACCACCATTTTCCTAGAGTGATAACGTCTTACCATGGCTTGATCACCGCACATATTCATTTATGCAAGTTGTGTCAATATTGGGGGTAAATGTTGACATACCGGGGGCAACCAACTTCCAGGTTACAAAAACAACTAAACAATGACATAGACTCCAATCACACAAAACAAACAATCAAATCCTATGAACAACTATTAGATCATTAATCCATATCACAACAGTTTTCAGCAAATTCATATCATGACACATAGTGGGATGATCTAAAATTTGAATAATGATTGGAAAATCATTTTTACCTTTTGAACAATGGTTGTTTGGTTTTTCGATATCATCTCTTTGGAGCACACTCAATGATGTATTGAACTAGAGTGGTAAGGAAAGAGGATGATTTTTATTTGTCTGCTGTCTTGAGGTTAACTATCAATTTGGTGCAAATACGTCGCAAGAGATGATTGCCAAAAGCATATCATTGATGACAATTCCACATTTGCACAAAAAAGTAGTTAGTCTTTGTCTATTTATGCAAGAAATGCTCAAGTCATCTTGGTTCAATTATACCTCGATGCTTGTGTTTTCTTCCTATATTAAAAAAAAATCATGAAAGTTGCACTCAGGTCATCATTGGTGCTAATTTCCCCTCTGATGCTTGTACATACTTCCAACATTTTATAAGGCTCTATGATTATTCAAGAACGCTAACAAAAGGCTCAATGAATTGTTGGTTTTATCTAGTTGCATTTCATTTAGACCAATACACATATCTGCATATTGGATTTACATTAGAGTTTTGCAAGACTGAACAAACACATCAACGGTTGTCATGTATCTTTAGACTATTTGTGGAGGACATTTGGACATTTGTTCATTATCATCTTTTATCTTAATCCTCATTTCATTAATCATTATCATTTCCTCTAGGTCTTGTACATATCATATAGTTTCTCATTTATCATTCGTTTTCATATAATTTAGATCCTTTCTCATTTATTTATCCTTCATACGACATTATCATTTCATTTATCATATTTGATATCATTTCATGGCATTTCATTCTCATTTTTATTATCTTTGTATCATATCATTCTGATCCTTTATCATTTCATATCATTAATTTATTCATTAAGCATTTCCATATCACTTTCATTATCATCTCATCCATCATTTTCATGTCCATGTCATTTTCCTTTTACATCATTGTTTCCATTTTCCATCTCCATTACATTATTTCATTTTACATATCATCTCACTTTATTACATTACATTGCATATCGTTTCATTACATTTTATCATCTTATTTCATTTCATTTCATCATCATATCATTCCCTTTCATTTCATTTTATCATTCCATCTCATTACATTTTATATCATATCATTATTTAATCATTTTTCATATTCATCATATCATTTTCTCATCCTTATCATTTTCATATCCTTATTATTCGTATAATTATCATTTATCATTTATCAAATTATATCATTTTATCATCTCATTTCATTTTATTATCTCCTCATTTCATATCATTACATTTCATTTCATTTTATCAATATTAATCCTTTCACATCATTTATCATTCATATCTTTTCTCATTTTCAATATCATTTTATTTATCATTTTTTATACAACACTTGATTCATATCACTTCATATCATTTCCTCATTCATTTTTCCTACGAATTCATGATCCATTTCATAAATACAACATCCATCACATCATCATCATTTATAGAATTTAATTTATTTTTCAAAAACACAAATTTCATGCATTACATTTTCATATCATTTGCAAACCATATATTTTCATAACATTTCATATCATGTATCATATCATTTCAACATGGGGCATTTTTTTTATCATCATCCACCTGCATGAGATCATTAGTACAAATCATATTTCACATCATCATATCATTATCATATCACATCATCTTGCAAATCATTTTAGTCAGTAAATCATCAAAACTACATATCCATATACATATCCATAGCATAACATCATATCAAATGCAACACATCATCAAAACTCATTGCCGCTACATATCATCACTCATCAAAAATACATACAAATGTCGAAAAGTCCAATGACATTGAAAAGTCTAGAAAGATACATGAGATATGATAAAAAATCAATATACATGCTCCAAGAATATGAGGTACATCAAATAAATCCTGCATACATCAATCAAGGCTGGCTAGTGGAACCCCCTGATGGAGCTAGTGAAGAGGGAGCAAACCCGAGACACAAAATAACACTCACAAAATAGAGAATAATATTTTATTCAAAAATATGGAACTCTTACATGCAGAGGATCTCAAATCCTCGAGCTCTGAGATACATGCAAATTACCGACTTATAGAAAATTACCCAGCTCCCCTTTTGCAGCATGCGAACTTCTTTCCCCAAAAAGTTACCCAAAAATCAGAAACTAGCCCATAAATAGCCCCTTTTTGGCTTGAATCCAAAAACAACATTCGAGTTATGAGTTTTGGCGATTTGGTGCCAAAATTACAATTTGAAATTCAATTTAAATTCACATTTGAAAATTAGCACATTTCTAAAATATGCACCAACTTCTGGAAGCCATAACTTTTAATCCAATCATCGGATCTTCAATGATAATACCTTTTCGGAAAGCACTCGAAAATATGATGCTCCACAAAGTAGGACCTATGGCCTCCACTTTGGCAATCTGAAAATTTTCAAGCCCATCCGGAACTGTTTAGGGCCTCAAATTAGACTCAGAAGGTTTTTTAGGGCAAAAACTAGAAACTAGAACTTGAATAACTTTCAAACCGTGAATGACCTTGACCTGATTCTTTCACCAAAGTGCTTATTTTTCTGTCCTGAACCTTCCCATAAATTTCTATCTTCCCACACCTTCAAATTCATACCTGCTAAAAATAGCAGTTGAGTAGAAAAAGTAGAAAAATAGTTCTGAAAGTTGGAAACTCTTATTCAATGAAAAGGGTATCTAGAAATGCAAAAACATAGACAAGAAGAAAAAACAAGAATAAAAATGGAAATCATCTTTTTGGGTGATGCAAGATTGCCCTCACATCACTGGATGCTCCTGCATCAGCTAGTCTCGAGGATGGTGGCCTACCACTAGTCCCTGCATCTGGATCTTGTTGAGATCTGGTAACCCCCATGCTTTGTGTACTTGTCCATGTACTACTCCTAGTCCTACTGTGGGACCGGGGGAAAGGCTCTCTATGCTTAGGAGGACACAACTCCTCGTATCAAACTCGATAATACTTAGCCTCTCTGGCCATCTCAAAGCCCTCTACAATGGCCTCTCGCAATGGTGCACTCTCCATAGTGCCCTTGAGTCTTTGCACAATACCCTCTACCTCTACCACCCTTTGTCTAAATGCATCTCTATCTGTAACCAACTGGGCTATTTGTGGGTTTGGGGTAGGAGGATGTGCATGTGCTTGTGCATGTGATTGTGCAAGCTGGGCCTATAACTGCACTGCCATACTCTGTGCCTGATCCAACTAGCTCTGCAACTACACCTGCTATCCCTACAATGTCTGCACCTAGGCCTGTAAACTATCTATCTGTCCCTGGTGTGATGAGGAAGGAACCCTAATCACTGTCCTCCACCCAATCCCAGTCCTTGGCCTCTGCATGATCTGAATACCACCCAAAAAGTCTAGCCTCGGTCTCAATGGTACCTTACCCTCATCTCCAACATCATCCCCATCATCCCCATTTGAACTCTCCTCCTCCTCTCCACTATCTTCCTCCTCTCCCCCAACTGTTTCTTGCTCACCACCTATTGCATCCTCCCGTCTCCCTACCCCTAGCTATGGTACCACCAAAATGGGTGTTGTCTCATCAGGACATGTCAACCATGGAAATAGATGTGTATGGTAATAAACTGCTTACTCATCAGACATACCAGCATCAACAACATCCCGCCTATCATCCCATGCCTCAGGTGCTAAAGCCATATACTCTATATATGCTATCTGGTATGAAATACATAGCCCCCATCCTACCTCATCCTTGGTCCATGCATAGTGAGCAACACCCTAAGGCATACCCTATGGAAAACTGAACTATCACTGCACCCGCAATGCTAGGAACCTCTCTATAATGAATGGTGTACATCCTATCAAAAATAGAGGAATACCTACAAATGGAATCTCAAGGTGATTGGTATCCCATGTCTCACAATCTAGGTACGGTCGCCATATCACTACATCCATATCATCAAGACACCGTCTCCAATAATCCAAATTTCCCAGCTTAGGCTAGACAAGGAACATAGCATATGGATACACATAGGGTCTGCCTGGTGGCCTCACTCTGGGACAAGCTGGTCTTGTTACAACAATATGCTCCCATGCTCATATCTAAAGTAGTGTAACATCACACAACAAACTGGACAAACCCTTGTACACCACCTAATGTAAATCATGATATAGGTGAGCCAACATACAGCTCCCCCAGGCATATCTCCATGGCTATAACAACATCTAATCTAGGATCCTCCCCCATCCCACTGATAGTCCCTTTGACCAGCGATCTGGACAAAAGAGACCTCCAATAAATGTACCCAAAACTACAGGCAAGGCCGGATACCCCCTGAAGTTAGCCCATGGCACCTAGTACCCTGATATTTGCGCATCACTGTATACTCTCCTCAGAGCATTTGTACCACCTAGCTCCTTGTGATCATAGAACACAAGGGAACCAACCACTAGAATACCTAGAATCTTGTACACATCCTTGGGAGTCACAGTCACCTCACCCATCGGCAGATGAAAGGTGTTGTGCTTCGAATTCCACCACTCTTCTAGTGCAGTCAACAGTCCCCTATTGAGCTGAATTAGAGGCATGGACAACAAAGATCCCAATCCGCATACCCCTATCAATGCTATATCATCTAGTGTCAGCTCTGGTATCCTATTCCACCCAGCAATGTGACGCTCCCTAATCTGGAGGTTTTTGGAAACCTCCTATTTTTAGTTATTACAAAGACTGTATCAATCAACATCATCTCAATGATTCAATCTCAATCAAACAAAATCAATTTGACTCATGTCTATGTATGACCCATATTAGTGACACATACTAATCAAACCCATATCAGTTGACCCACATCAAGTGTTATATCTAGATGACTCATATCATACAATCAATTCCCAATCTATCTATCTGAATTTCACATCAATCTGCCCTATCATCAATTAATATTTGATTTCTTTTTCAAGAATGCAAATTTATCAACAATCAAAACATCATTCTATTTGTATTTCAGTCCCGAATGCAAATATGTTTTCAATTAATCATCTACTATTTTTTTTCTATCGTTGAAAAAAATTTAGCAGAAGACCTATCAATCATCTACTCTTTGTCTTTCAAACAAGGGAGACAAAGTTATTAGCTATCTAATCTTTGATTTCTATTTTGGAAACAAAGTTATCAATTATTTATTAGATTTTTTATCCATATCAACATGATGATAAGCCAATTTTTCTATCTATTGACTAAGCAAGAAATATACATCATCATTCTTTCATCACTTTCATCAAATCACACATTCTGTCTCTTTTTCCTACATGTGCTAATCTGCGACCTCTATGCGCTAAAACTCATATGCACTATTTTGTATCTGTGATGCGCTAAAACTCAGATGCACCATTCTTTGCCCTAGAAGCACTGAAACATTTCCTTTATACGCTATTTCTTAAGCACCGTTTTATTTATTGGATGCGCGCCAACCCTATTAGTGCTTAAATGTTTCCTAGAAGCACTAAATTTTTTCCTAGATGTGCTAAACTATCAATTTGCCTATGACATCCTATAAGCGCTACACTATCTATCGGATGCGCTAAACTAGATTTCACAGAAAATTCAAAATTGAATCCTATATGCGCTAAAACACACTATGAAAGCACTCAAACAAATTTTGAAAATGCTAAAATGCTTACTGTAAGTGCTAAAACAACCCATAACAATATAAATCCATGGAAAAACACATGAAAAATCAATTCAAAATGAAAAATTTCAATGCAAAAGTGGTTGGATCTACTCACCGGTGGTCCATATGCAATTGGTGTCTAGTATCGGTGGTCCCACTCGAATCTGTGTTTGTGATACAAAATCTCCATCTTGAACCAAGTCACTATCAAAGCAAAAGGTTTATAAAAGTCAAAAAATGAAAATAACTTGTCCTTTTCTCCCTTTTGACCTTTTAAAGGTCAAACATAAGTGGGTTTTTGTGGCATGTTATTTTCTTTTTATCTTTTACCTTACTTTGACCTTCTTTCCAAACTGGGACATCCATATACATCATTTTTTGAGAGCTAAATCACTAACTCTACATCAAAATCAAAATTTTATCATCAAATCAACTTTTTCAAACATTATCCAAAACTAATATCCTCATTAGTGAGTTACCTCCCGAGGGGGTATCATTAACACCAACAACATCTTCAAATCATAAACATATCAGAGTCAGATCAGGGGCATATTTTTCAAAAAAGGGGCAAGGTTAAAAACAACAAATTTCGAAAGCATGAATATTTTCTTTCAAGCAATGTGTTCACACATCACTTCAAAGAGGGGAAAAATGTATATGCATAAAATTGGTCATGTCTGATTAATCATGACATTTAATTAAATATTTATTATTTAATCAATTTCTCTAAAGTCTTCTACACGTAATTAAATTTAATCAATTTAATTATATTGTTCATTCATTTTATTCTTTGGTCATAATTAAATAAATCAATTTTATTTAATTATTTAACATTCATATGTCCACTTGATTAATTAAATAAATAAACTTTATTTATTTAATTAATTATCACTTTTTGAAATTAATTAAGTCTTTTTTATTTAATTAAATTTAAATATTTCTTTTCAAATCTTTCTTCTAATTAATTAAATATCTTATTTAATTAATTTCATTTACATACTATGTCTAAATTTTTTTAATTAAATATCTTCCATATCTTTTCAAAATCATAATTAAATATTTTTATTTAATTATAAAATCTTCTATCATTCTTCAAATTTGGGGTATATATTCTATTTTATGAAAAATATTTGTGTCACCCATAAATAAATAATTGAATTTAATAATTATTATTTATATCTTCTTCAAAATCTTTCCATAATCTCATAAAAAGATGTTTTTTTTTAATTAATCACCTTTATCATCTTATCTTACCTTTTTATAAAAAAGAAAACAAATCTTGCTTTCTATTTTCTTCTGTTTTTCTTTAGTCTTATCCATCTTCAACTGTTTGATCTGCCAGGAATTTTCACAATTGTTTATCATATCAACTAATCAAAAGCTTTTGAAAACTCTATAAATAGCACTGCAAATCCAAACAATGGTTACAACACACACAAGACACAACAAATGAATTAGAGCTTACTTACATTCTAGCATTCTAGCATCATAGCATTGTCATAATCTTTTATTTTAGCAATCATGTTTAGCATTAGAATAATCATATCTTAACATAGCATTACTTGCATTCATATTAAAATCTCGTTCTTTAGGAAATTTTTTTGTTGAGTCTAGCCCACAATCTGAGAGCTAGCCGGAATCAACAAAACACTGGAGACAGAGGATGATAGGACAACATCAATGACAAAATACTGAGTTTACATCTTTATTTTAATATTCTGTTTTTGATATAATGTCTTATTGGTGTGTTTGATTCATTTATCTTTGCATATTTAACATGCATAAAAATCGATCACATAGACTGAACTCTCTCAATTCATAAGAAATTAAAGCACCAAAAATCTAATCTCTAGAATAATTATACAAATTATGAGCTTCCTCAATAACAAAAAATTTAGAACTATGAGTTTTAGGTAGAGTTTTTAGTACCTTTTTCACAACAAGTTCCCTCCTTAAAAGGTTAATAAACTTTCTATACATTGATATTTTAACCTAAAAATAAGGGGAAGAGGGGA
This sequence comes from Sequoia sempervirens, assembly GCA_007258455.2. Lineage (NCBI taxonomy): Eukaryota > Viridiplantae > Streptophyta > Pinopsida > Cupressales > Cupressaceae > Sequoia > Sequoia sempervirens. The sequence goes on from VDFB02000003.1 coordinate 629,103,412, forward strand.
TTCTTGAAAAGAATGCACACCTCCTAGAACTAGTTAGATCCTTGCGAGCCACAAGTGTAAAGGAAAGGAGAACCATGCTGATGAATATCGTGTTGCTACCATAGATGAAATAAAATTGCTAACAAGATTGTACCACCATGAATGGTAATAAGAAAATACATGAAGCTAAAAATTTCATATAGTGAGAAGCAACACAATAGAAGAAAAACTTATTATAAGGAATGAATAGGTGTATCAACACATGGAAGAGTGATGGCATCACTATCAAGAAGTTATATCTTATTTCTCAAGGCCAAAAATCCATTGGTGGAATTTCCATGCAATCAATTATGTGCACAAAAATAATATTAAATTTCTTACATGTTGGAGGAGAAAGAGTAATCAAGTGGGATTTGAGAAGCCTCAAAAAAATATTCTCTTGCTCAGATAGAGGATAAGGAATAGGAGAGAATCCTTTCTCTTGTGAAGAAATTTTTTCTCATTTACCACAAGAAGATACAAATATAGGAGTATGGGATGTAGATCCTATAGAAGGCTAGAAACCTAAACCTCTTTTAGCAAGATATAGTGTAGAATTCATATGATCCTTAACTCCTTGCTTCATGTTTGAACATTATATCCAAGTTTAGAAAGAATTTTATATCTAACCCCATAATTTTTTTCCATCTCAAATGGTGGAGGAGAAGTCTTGTTTGAAAGTTTATGTTAATAAATGATTCCTTTGAAAGAATTAAAATTCTATTTTGGTGTTGAAATATTAGGATTAGATATTACCATTGAAATATGACGTATACAAGCTAAAATCCCCCATCACCATCATGGGATGATGTTTTTGGATTTGTTTATTTTGAAAAAGAATTTATAAATGAAACACTAGAATCCTTAGGTATATATTGTAAGATTTTATATTCGCCTACAAAAGAGGGTCTAAAGTCTAATGAACCCAAATTGTCATCAAAATATGTTTTTAAAGAGGAATCTATATTGTGATCATTGTTTCCAATTTGAGAAGAGGAATGATAAGATTGTGTTGAAACAATTTTTGAATCTATAGGATTTGATGGTGATATTTTATACTCCCCAATGAAAGTAGACATAAAATCTAGTGAACTCCAATCAACATTCAGGAGTTCATTCATTGTATCATTATCTATAGATGGTGAAATCTACAAATTGCTAAAAACCTAACACACACATTAGCATGGTTATTGGTTAAAACAAAGAACATATTCAAACATCTCTATGAAATAATCTAACATGTTTCATATTGCAAACAAAATAAACAATGAAACCAAGAAAAAGCATATGAAAACATGATGCAAACTATATCTCATAGTGTATTGGTGCTTCTTCAATGTGGAATGAAGCCCTTTCTCAATCCTTTGCTAAGCTTGATGATGAAAATGATATGAAAATGCTATGAAGATTGTGAAGTTGTAGAGAGATATACTAAAATTGTGAAGGATTGATACAATAGAGAAGCTCTCTATTTATAGCCAAGAAGGATGAAAGAATTCCAAAAATGGAGGATGTGGGACTAAAGATCCACCAATAGGAAGGAGCCACTTGTCAACTTGTGATAGGTTGAGGAATGAGCACATTTTGGTCAATGTACCAATAAATGAGATTGATTGGCCTTTTCAAATTCAAATTTGGCTTGTTCGAGGGAGAAAAAGAGACTTTAACGCCAAGTGGGGGACATGTAAGAGGGGAGTTATTACCATGTTTGAAGGGACAAGTCAACTTGTTTTCAAATTCAAACTTGAGGAATCTTCTCCAAAGACACTTTGTTGAGGGAAAATGACGATATTAATAAATGAATTAAAATGCTTTATTTATGCAAGTGGGAAAAGCTAGAGGATGTGATGGGTGATTGGATTAGATTTAATCAGGATTAGATTAATTAAGATGATTTTAGATGCTTTTGACCCATTTGACTTAAATACTTGGATTTATTTAAATAAAAAAGGAGGAATATGAATTTGAGATTTAATTAAATAAAGTTTGGTTTATTTAATTAAAAGGATGATGCAAGATAAAGGTTAATTAATTTCAAGGAGATGAATCTAGGAGATGATTTATGAAAGATGGAATGTTAGGATGTGATTAAAATTGATTTATTTAATCAAATGAGGTAATGATAGGATTAAATTAAATAAAGTTAATTTATTCAATTTAAATCCAGATGATCCTTAAAGATTGAATAAAATAGACTTGATTTACCTGATGAATGGATAAATGTGAATGATGTCAATTTTGTATGTCTACATTATCATTTGAAGGTGATGGTTCCACATTTTAATATGGAATCAAAGTACTATGAGAGTTGGAAATTTTATGTTTAGATTGTAAATTATAACTCTTTGTATTTTCTTTAACTATATGTACCTTTAATGCTATGGGATTTCCACAATCCATAATGCTTACTTTTTCTTTTTCTGGTTTTCGATTGTGTTTTAATTTTTGAATCAACGTTTCGGATCACACTCCATGATCCATCCTCAGGATGTAAAGAGAGCATAAGGAGATGAATAATGTTCCATTCCAGACTCAAAATTTGCTTAAAAGAAGGAAAGAAAGGAGGAAAGAAGACACAAAGTACGAGGAGAGAGAGAGAGACAAGTTGAAACGATAAAAAGAGAAGATAAAAATGTATTTTCTTTGATTTACATTTTTCCTTGGTAATTTTTTCTTCTCTTTTTATCCTTTCAACTTTTCTCTCTCTCTCTCCTTGTACTTTGTGTCTTCTTTCCTCCTTTCTTCCCTTCTTTTCAGAAAAATTTGAATCTGCAATGGAACATTATTCATCTCCTTATGCTCTCTTTACATCCTGAGGATGGATCATGGAGTGTGATCCGAAATGTTGATGCAAAAATTAAAACACAATAAAAAACCAGAAACAAAAAAAGTAAATATATGTACCTTGTTATTATATTCATACTTCATCTCATTGTGAAGAGTATATGATACTCCCTTCATGGCATGAATCCATGGTCTACTAAAAATAATATTAAATGAAATAGGTTTAGGTATGACATGGATAAGGGTATGAAAATTCATGAGTCTTTCCTTGATGGGTAGTGTAATTGTACCCAACAACTGCCTACCAACATTATCAAAGCCACAAATAGGAATATTATTAGGTTTTTTGAGAGTCTTATCGACACCAATTTTTTGTAAAAGGTCAATGCTACACACATTAAGGCTTGATCCATTGTTAATAAGAGTATGTATAACCCCTATTTTATTAATGACAACAAAAATCATTATCTAGGCTCATGTTGGTTTTGGACTTTAGGAGGAGCTAATTCATGTTGAGGGAATGAAATATCCAAATTTAGTACATTCATGATATCTAACAAGGTAGCTACATCATTTGGTTTAATAGAAAGTGGAAAAACAATACTTTATAAAGCCTCTTGGAGCATACCATAGTAAGTAGGTGAAGTTCAAATTAAATCCCAAAGAGAAATCTTAACAATAGTATTACAAAGTTTCTCAACAAGGTCATAGTCTATTGATGTGAGGGATGACACATTTCATGATGTTATTTATGTGCTCTCATTATCAACTAATCTACTATTGGTATATCAAATATCTCACATAGGTTCAAGAAAGCGGGTTGAGTTTTCTCCTAATTCAATAGTACTTTTTGAGTTGTATAGTTATTCTACACTTGTATTTGGGAGAGAAGATAATCAATCTTAGCTTTATTTTTTTACTTAATTCTATTGGACTTGTCGTTGCACCAAAAGATTGACTTGTCAATGCCTAATACAAGCTTCTGTTAAGAACCATAGGAGGTGGTTATACCATGTCACAAACACAAGTGCTAGTGCTGCAAAGAAGACCAAGAGTCACACCTTGCAACAATCCCCTCCAACAAAAGTGTGGGGTTTGAACCTGTGACCAACTCTAATACCAATTGTTGGACTTGTCGTTGCACCAAAAGATTGACCTATCAATGCTCGATACAAGCTTGAGTAATGAACCACAGGAGGTGGTTAGACCATGTCACAAACCCAAGCACTAGTTCTGCAAGGAATACCAAAGGTCACACCTTGCAACAAATTATTTTCTTGATCCACCTTTGTCTATTCTACTCACCCATTTTGATGAAGTGAGCAATTTGTGGCTTCAACAAATTGGCCACTTGAACTACAACTACTTGCAGTAGCTCAATGGATGGGACATGGTTAAAATATTTCCTATAGTTTAGGTTTTTGATGGTGTTTGTCAGAGATGTATTCTTGTCAAACATCATGAAGAGAAATTTTACAAAGGAAAAGCTTGGAGGGCCTCACAACTTATAGAGCTGGTACATAGTGATTTGGATGGTCCATTTCTATAGCCATCTTTCAATAGAGACCAATATGTGTTGAACTTCATTGATGAATTTTCTAAGTACAATTTTGTGTACTTTCTCAAATGAAAATCTAAAGTCTTTGATTCATTCTTGGAGTTCAAGGCATTTATAGAGAAATAAACTAGGAAATCCATCAAAAATTTTCATACAGATAATGGGGAAATATTTTAACCATAAGTTTGTGCAATATTGTGCTTCAAAAGGAATTGATTTTAAATATACAATTCCCTATAGTGATCAACAAAATGGATTTGTAAAACATAAAAATTGGTCCTTGAAAGAGATGGTCAATTGTATGATTCACTTCAAGTTTTTGGCACCACCTTTTTGCGTAGAAACCATTAACTATGTGTGTAAATATCCAAAATTGAGTTCCTCACGAATCTATGAATGAGGTAACTCCTTTTCAAGATTATAAAAATAAAAAACAATTAGTTAAGAAATTTTGAGTGTTTGGTTCTTATACATGGACCCACATTCTAGTAGAGAAATATAACCTGGCTACAAATTTGTAGATCAAGCCTTGTATTTTTGTTGGATACCCAAATGATGTCAAAGGCTACAAGATTATACATCCTACCACTCATGAGTTATTCATTGAGAGGAGTGTTCTATTTGAGGAGAGCCCTTCAAGTTATTTTCTTACTACTTCTCCATCCACCATCAAATTGGAGACCATACATGATCATCATGATATTTCTTTAGAGGATCAATAGGGTTTGTGTAAGGGATCCTTTAGATAATAGAAGAAAAAGATAAAAAAAATTAGGAGGCTCCATGTATCTCTCCCTTTTGGTAGCTTCTAATTCATAGTCTTTTCAATAAGCTTTTGGTGTCATAAACTAGGATGTATCTATGTAGGAAGAAGTTAGTTCCTTCTAGAAAGAAACCACACTTAAGATCTTGTTCTTCTTCTTAAGGGAAGGAAGCTTATTTGATGGAAGAGGATCTATTAAAAAAATTGTATAAAATGGGTTTATTCATAATCATAAGGCTTACTTGGTTTCCAAAGGATTCTCTTAGGTACTTTGGATTGAATACCGAGACTTTTTCACCAGTCACCAAAATAAATTCCATTCTACTTGGCATTGCTATTGTTGTAGCTCATAGGTGGGAAGTTCATAATATGGATGTGAAGAGTGATTTTCTTTATGATGAAATTCAAGAGGAGATATACATGGAACAACCATGTAAGGGTTTGTACATGACCCTTTACTTATTTTCCATCTTTGAAAGTCTCTTTATGGCCTTAAACAAGCCCCTCTAGCTTGGTATGTCAAGTTAGACTCCTTCCTTCTAAAATTTGGATTCACTCATTTCATTTTGATCTTAATATCTATATTTTATAGCAATATGACACTCACACATTCTTTTTTCTCTACGTTGATGAATTTTTTATCATAGTAAGTCACTCATACACCATTTGAGTAGTGAAAACTACCCTTCATGACTAGTTTTTGATGTCATACTTGGGCTTATTGCACTATTTATTGGGAATTGAGATCACTTAGTCTTCTTTAGGAATCTCTCTTATATAGCCTAAGTACACACTTGATATTATCCATAGGTATTTACATGGTTGATTGTAAGAATACAACTACTCCATTTTTATCAAGGTCAAACATGAGGCTAAGCGTTCTTCACCTTTTGTGGATGGAACTTTGTATTGAAAAATTGTTGGTAGTTTCATCTATTTGACTCACATGAGACACAACATTTCATATGTTGTAGGCATAGTATTTGAATTCATGTAGGGGCTAAATAAGTTTTTTTGGATTTAGTAGCTAAGAAAATTCTTCACCACATTAAGAGTACTCACACTTACAATATTCACTATGTAGTGGGTGTGGATTTTGAACCAAAAAGAAAATAGGATGGAGAGTGTTCCCACCTAGTCTCCTTTGGCCACTCAATAATGTCCTAGGATCCTAAATTGGATTGACTATCGACCTCAAAGGTGAGTCAATGCTCAACAAGGAAGACCTAGGAGGGGGTTCTTTCAGCTTTGAGGGGTTCACCACCAATCAAAAGCTTGGAAAATACAACTTAACATTCAACTCACAAAACCTAGTAATGCAAAATAAAGGATGCAAATGACGAAATTAAGCAATAGAAAGTTATGATGTATGTACCTAGGAAGTCTGGAAATGTGATGAGGATTCTAGAAATGAAAAATTGTTGTCAAAATATGCTATGGAGGACTCATATGCCCTTACTATTGTCCTAGTTTCATCATTGTTTTTCGGGGTAGATGCAAAATCTTCAAATTCTAGAGCCAAATCTGAAAGAATATCTAAAAAATACCTTTGGGAGGACTAAGACACCCTAGGTGGTGACTTAGTCCCATCTAGAATTTTTGAAATCTCTGAATGTGATATTGGGGATCAAGGTCTACACTTCCTTCTTCTTAGATCTCAAGTCCTAAATTTTCTAAATGTAGCCTGTAGGTGAGTTTCCATGAAGATGACAACTTTGTAATGAAACTTTGCAACTTTTCACTTCAAGTTATTTTCAAGTCTTCAACTTAAATCTAGAAACACAAACATGCAAGAGAGGGAAAACTTGTTGATTGTTAGTAAATGGGGGTTTTCCTTGGTCAAAATGCTTTATAAGTAATTAAACCAAATGATGAAATGAAGCATGAAATACAAAATATGTAAATGATATCACCTTGGATGATGTATAGTGAAGAAAATATGTAATCTACCATGTAGTGGCCATGAAGAATGTAAATCTTGGGTCCTTGGATATGATGTGGACAATGGTTGCAAATAGATCTTCAATGCTCAACAACAAGAATGGCTGCACTAAACCCTTGACATGATGCTTGAATCTTGATTATGGCTCCAAATGCTTGATGAATTTCTCTTGAATGCTCTCATGGACTCCAAATTTCTAGAATGAATTATCTTACCAAAGTCTTGATTTGAAATGAGTGTTCAAGGAACCTTGCATTCATCCTTATCCATGATTAATATCCAAAAAATACAGCACAATAAGCCAACATATGATTTCATTAATTAAAGGAGGCTACATCTTGCTAATATTTGAAATTAAATCCCAAAAATAACCTAACGGGGACTAAGACGGCCGAGGTGGCATCTTAGTCTCGAGGCATGAAACTCGGGGCATAGACTCCAAAAAGGGGCCCATTTAAGGTGCCTTTGAAATCAAGATCCCAAGACTTTTGGGGGACAAAGACATACTAGGTGACATCTTACTCCCAATCCAAAAATTAAGGGAAACATAGAAAAAATCAATAAATTTATCATTTACCTTTTGATGTTTGTCAGGATTAGCCATAAAAAGATGTAATTTCTTAGGCTTGTTGATGCAAAATAGGACCAATTAAGGCATAAATAAGGATAAAAAAAGCAAGGTGGGCCCAAACAAGTGTGAAAATTTAGGGGTATGCATTTTCCTACACTACAGATTTGAACTTGGTGGAACACTCAAATTCATATTGATCTAGTGAGTAGTACAATCACATGTCTACTTTAGGGTATTTCTTCTCCCTTGGTTTCAATCCAATTTTTTGGTTGAGAAAGAAGTAGTCTACTATTTCTCTTTCATCTATAGAGACTAAGTATTGAGGAGGAATTATTACTACTACTAAGGCCATTTGGCTTCAAAACATTCTCATTGTGTTTGGTGTTCCCTTCTGGAATGCCACAATCATCTTTTGTGACAAACAAAGTGTGATTCAAAATATCTCACAATCTATTCCATCATTAGTGTACTAAGCATATTAAAATCCATATGCAATACATTTAGGAGTTGATTCATGATCAACTCATTGATCTTGGGTATTGTTTAATATTAGACAATATTACAAACATCTTCATCAAACCCTTCATTGAGAGAAAGTTCATTCATTTTCAAGATTTCTTAAGGTGTAGTTGGTGTCCTCTTTGGGGGGCATGTGCAAGATCATGATGGGCCAAAAAGTGGTGATATGATGGGTATGTGTAGGGTATGTGGCTGAAGACTTTTTTAACCTAAAATTGATGAAACAAAAAGGGTTTTTAAAGGAAATTCTTAGCTTTCCACCAATATAAATTATTCTTTACTTTGAATTTAATAAATAATTATTATTCATTTTCTATTTGAATTACGTCTAAAGTACTAATTGATAGGCTGATTGAAAAACATATATAGCTTTAAAATGATATCACATTTTTTCAATTTGAAACATGTGTCACATTCTATGTTTCACATACTATAGGATTAAAAAAATGAATTTTATGAAGTTTTGATCAAGTTAAGGTGGTCGTACATACGAGTTTTAATATTTTTTAAAAGTTGAAATAAAAAATCCATAATTAGTTATTTATGTGGAAAAAAAAGTACAAAAAATATGCATCACATTGGGACATGAGTCCTCTATTTATATCTGAAATCTTATAAAAAAAATTATCATTTTATTGTGGTTAGGGTGGTTAGACAAACAACTACTTATTTTTTCCATGAAATTTAAGTACTACTGCATTGAAATTTCAAATTTTCACCCAATAGATTTACAAGAAAAAAAAAACCTAGTAGTTTAGAAACTACATTCAATTTGCTACAGATTCTATTCCTACATATTTTTGAAATAATATAGATAGCTTAGTCAAATTTTTACATCAAGTTTCCTAACTCTAATTTTTCTAATTTTTTCACCACTTAAGGGCTTTTTTTTTTCTATGATGATCCTACACATACCTGGGGGCTACCTTGTCCTCTTTTCTCTCTTTTGGGGGGTGTTCTCTTTATTTGTTTGGGGGGGGGGGGAACTTCTTCTTTTGGGAGATATTTTTTATGTACTTGGGTACCTAACATGATCTCATTTATCAAGATCCATCATCTTTACATCCTCCTAAGATATGCTTAACGGGGGGTGTTAGTGTAGGTTTTTATTTTCATAGTGGGTTAATTTATTTTCCCTTATTCATAAAGTTTTCCTACACTTTTATTAAGCTTTTTTAAGGATACTCAAGTAAGCTATTATTTAATAACTAGGAGATAAAGCAATGAGGTGTTCTCACCCTTAAAGGGTGGAGAATGAATTTTTTAGTACTATATTTAATATTGGTGGATATTGGTGGTCAATTAGTATTGGTTGATTTTCCACCTACATCACCTCCTTAGTTCTATATAAACTCACTGGATAGCTTGTACTTGGCATCTTGGAACCTCTTAATGCATTACTACCATTCTCACATTGCATATCTCTCAGAATCACTAGTTTATATTGTTTATATTTTTTCCAATTGATGTAGCTTATAATTTATCTTATAAATTTAATTGGGTTATCAATCTATTTTAGATTTATTAAAAAATCTAATTTAAAAAGAGGTATGAATGAATTTTATACTAGAATAAGATATATAGAAGAGTATATGAAGGATTGATTATAAGTTATAAATATATAAATCTAATGAGATATTATTGGTACTATTCAACAACTCATTGGTTATAGATTATGTTAGGAATATAGCATAATATTTCATTGTATTTAATTTTTATCATTCTATTACTTTTTGTATCAAGGGATATAAATGAAACTCCTAAATAATTTCATTGTGCTAGAAACTTAGGTCTATGACCCAATTTTCTTGCTAACATGCATCATATTTAGATAAAGCACAACATTAGCATAGAAATAATACAAATAATTGAGTTACATTTTCTTGTCATTAGTCATATATAGTGGGTTAATAAAATTATAGGCATTTATTTATTTCCATCCTAATTAATCTGAATAACTATGAAATTTTCTAAATAAATATTTTATGTCTAGGCTCAAGTATTGACACCAAAAATGTGATTAGTACAAATGAGTGGATATAAAAAATTTGATGAAAATATGATTTCTTATTTCCAAGGATAGGAATTTGATACCCCAATAATTTATTTCTCTTTGAAATTTAGTTATGAAATAGTTTCAATTTATATTGAGAGAAAATCCATGGTCAAATGTCATTCCTAGCTATCTTATAATATATTCATGCTTAATTTTTTTTTATTATGAAATGATTTAATGAGTCTTAAGACTATCTTAGATTATTATAAATTTAATCTTGTGCATTTCCATATTAGAATGTAGTTATAGAATATTATAAGTCCATACTTCGAAGGGAATTAAGGACCACTTCTTCATAATTGGTTTGAGGTAGAGATATTATAAATTTTATCATGTGTATTTATATATTAGAATGTAAATATAGAATAATATAATTCCATACTTTTAATATAATTCATTCTCTTCATCATAATTATTTTTGAGGAAGAGATATTCTCCTCATTATAAAATTTAGAGAATACACATGTTGAATAAGACAATGTCATCCATATTTAGCCAATACTTATTTTTTCTAAAACTGGCATCCATAAGTATCAACACAAAAATTATATTGACAAGTTAGAAGAGAGCAACATTATAAGATGGAAATTTAATGTGAAAGTTATTATAAGATGAATTAACCACCTAAGGGACATGTTTCTTCCCTTCTAATAATTTCCTTTGTAATAGGATTTGTATATTCAAGGCTAATGCTTTAATAATTTTCTTGTACTACATGGGTTAAATAAGTAATGAGACTCCAACCTTGATGGTTTTCTAGTACAAAACCTTTGAAAATAGTTTAATAAGGATTTGGATAAATATTACCCCTAAAGAATCTTTTTGCTCAACTTCTAGAGAAACTTGATAGAAGTCTTGGTGAAGGGCCAACCACATAAATTTTAATAAATTATTTGGGAGGTCTTTAAGTCTAGTATTTTATTATTAAGTAAATATAAATTTGGGATATTTAAATCTCTTAAAGATACAACATTCTTCCCAAATGATCAATGGTTGTGTTCCCAGTGGTTCATTATGCTCTCCATCTCCCCTATTGAGATGAGGTTGTTGGAGTTTTCCTTAGGGGTTTGATGGCCTTTTACACCATTAAGGAAGTTATATTTCTTGGCTCAATGGTGTCATCCATGAGTGGCTAGTTTGTTGGCATCTGGCTGATGCAGAAGGGATCTTTGTGTATCTAAGGGTTCTTGGTCCTAGTTAAAATTAGGTTGTTTAAGGGTTTTGGGCGCTTGCTTATTTGTTAGATGCTTCCTATGTAGTCATGTTTATTCTATTGAGTTTGGTGTTGGGCTATTGATGGTTAGTGCTTTATCTTATTTGTAGCTTGCTTTTCTTTGTTAGGTTGATGGTTCCCTTCAAAATCATAATGTACTAGGTTTTGGGTCTCATCAAAACCTGTTTAACCCCAATACAATAGAAAAAAAGAAACTTGCTTGATTTGGGAATAATTGATGATAAATTGGAATTAATAAGGCCTTGATTTGATGTTGTGAATTGTTTTACACATCCAAATTAGGTCTTGGACCCTTGCAATTTGAATAAAATACATCTAACAATGCCTTATAAAGGTCTTGTAAAGTGTTGTAAAATACTTTCACACCTCTCTAGACTTAATGAACCCATTTTACCTTAATTCAACAATGTAAAATGTATTTAATTGTATTATCACACCAATCTATAAGGCTTGTAAAATAAACTTAATGTTAATCTAGTGTTGTAATGTGTCCTACACATTCTCATTGGGTGTTGTGCCTTTCTAGGCTATGTGGCCCTCATTTTAGTGTTGTAATGTGTATTTAATCACACTTTCACATTGAAATTTGTGTCATTGGCCATATCCACCCTTTATATCATTAATAGGCCTCCATGGCCCCATATTGTGCATCTTGAGGCATAAATTGATCAAATAATTGACTGTCATCCTATAATCCTAATTTCTCAATTCCCAGACATTCCAACTGGAAAAATGGCCCCTGTGGGACCCATTCACCATTAGGGGTGAATTAGTCCCATCCAGGTGGGACCCATTTCCCTTGATGGCGAATAAGTCCCATTTGAGCTATTTTTAGCATTTAAGCAGGAAAAAATAGGTTTTAAGTTTAATTTTTCTCCATGTCGGCCTTAGGGATCCAATTAATGGGAAAATTAAGAGAATTTCCTATAAATACAAGCTTCTAAACCCTAATTAACATCTCATTCATCTCAATATTATTCATTTATGATTTTTCTTCCACCTCAAGTCAAGCAAGCTAGGGTTTTAGCATTCTAAGTCATTAAGATAGCTTCTTCAAACATTCAAGGGAAGAATCTTCATATTTTGTTGTAGAAATTCAAGATGAATCATCATGTAAAGGTATTAATCATATTGTTTCATGTTTCATTACTTTATTTGATCATTTTGGTTTAATTACCTAAGAGGTGTTTGACCAAGGCAAACCCCCATGCCCTAACATCCAACATTTCTCTTTCTTTGCTTGTCTGCTTGCAAATTTAGGTATCTTGAAGGCTTATAAATCATTGAGGATTGAGTTCAAAAGTTTTTGATGGAAACTCCTTGTAGACTAATAAAAATATCCACAAAAAGTTTGTTATAGTGCCAAAAATTAGAGTTTCAGACGCAAACAACTGTTAGGAACTAAAGTATAGATTGAGGGCTCCTGTTTCCTCTTTTGGATTTTTCAAAAATTCAAAAGTGGACTCATTTTCCATTAGTGGAAAATGAGTCTCATTTCCTAGCCTATAAAGTATTCTTTTCTATTTTGGATACCCCTTTGTTCGAAATGGGTTTTGGGACAGTTTCTCAGAACTAGGAATAATTCGCCTAGAATGGCAAATGAGTCCCTATAGGCCAAATTTCTAACATAAAAAACATTTCAAAAGTCATTTATAGTCTCCAAAAAGTTCTCAAATACTCACATTCAGTTTCTTTCATTTTTTTACAATGCTTTCATTTCTAGGCCATTTAGTACATGTTTGTATATCACAATGTGTTTTCCAAAAAAATGTATTTCTTTATTTTTTACATTTATAATCCATAGTATTTATCAATTCTTTGCATTTAGATAATCTCATCTAGGCACATTTCATTCATTTTTCCATTATACTTGCATTAGTTTGAGTGAACCACCTAGGTTTTTGGCATATCTCTCTCCTTTTAGGTGAAAAACCCTAAGAGTGTAAGAGAGCCATAGCACACAAAAATATATGGTTAATTTTAGTGAACCTAATTTTTGAATACCTTCTTTTCTGGTTCAGATTCCACCATAATCCTAGAATTAGCTTTCATTGCATTTTGCATTAGTTAAATTGCATTCTAGGGTTTCAAATTTTGCATTGCTCAAAGTGCATATAAGTTGCATTTTTGCATCTTAAATCATTGAAATTTTTTCAAATTTTGCATTTTAATTTTAGTTCTAAATCATAAAACACATAAAACATCAAAATCACTCAGAAAGTTTTGAAAACTTTGAAAGAAAACCCTATTGGGACTCATTTGCCAACTTGGTTGAATTAGTCCCTTTTCACCCCTGAAACTACCTTTTACATAACTAAAAACCCTATTTTTATGCTTCTGTTTGTTTCCATCAGTTATATGTATTAGTTTTTTGAGTTTATATATCATGCATTTCATTAGATTTAGCTTACATTAGCTCATTTAATGCATTGTTAAAATTCACATTTGCATTTCCAATCTTTCATCTTTTAGATTGTTGCATAATGTAATTAGTAACTTACTTATTTTTCAATCTAAAAATTACATTTAAACATCTCACTTTAAGTCATTTCATTTCACTTTACTTACTTTCTCATGTTATCATGTGTTCTCTTCACACATTCCATGTTTCTAGAATATCAAATGGCTTGTATGATTATATTTTTCATAATCTCTAGGACAACAAAGTAAAAAATTTGATAAACATGTTGCATACCCTCCTAGTATCTATCAAATTTGTAAGAATGTCATAACACAAGAGGATGCAAGTGTCAAAAATCATAAAAACCATACTTGTTCTTCTTGTAAAACCTCTCCTATTAGTGACGAAGGTATTTTAGTGAAAGAAGATACAAGCATTGAGTGTCTTGATTGTCCCTCTCATCTTTCACCTTTAGAAAACATTCAGTAACAAGAAGATGAGATCATCAAAACACTTTTAAACATCACCTTACCTAACCTCTCTAAACATGACAATTCAAATTTTATTTCTCCTATGATCCCTTCTTGATGTATATAGGATAGGTTGGTGTTAAAAGATATACCTATTAAGAATCATGAAAACCTTGATCCTCCCTTCCCTAATGCTCCTACCATTTTAGATAATCTATTTTACAACCATAGTGGTCCTTCTGTTGATGCCTCCCCCACTTTTGATGATGCTAATTTACAAACTTCAACCTTGGATGAACATATTGCAAGCTATCCTATTAGGGTAGATAACATCACACAAGAGAATGTGACCTTCAAGACAATGGACACTTAACAAGCACCTTTTCCTAATCATCTCACTCTTGATAATTCCATCATTACCACTCCCCTACTTGTGATGAAGCCCTTTTGGAATAACCAACCCTTGAATATCAAGAACATGTGGTTTGTTGTTCTCCTAAAAACTCTCCTTCTAGGGAGAATAGCATGATACAAGACAAGGCTAACATTAACAATAATAATATCATGCCCTTAGAATAAGATGAAGAGCCTATGTTGGAATCTCATTTTCCAAGGGATGTTAATATTATTCAACCTCAACCCATCCTTTATCTCCCTTCACACAAACAACAAATTCCTCACCAACCTGAACTCATCCTTTACCGACCATCACATAAACCTCCACCTCCACCTAAACTTGAGTTTACCCTTTACCCACCTTAGAATAATGTTTCACAACAACTGATTCATAATACCATTGATCATACATATAACATTTGAAATAATTCACAACTACAACAACCTACCCCAACACCATTACCTTTTCCTAATACCATTTTTCCTAGAGATCCTCGATTAAATTCACACTCTAAGGAGTATGATCTTCTTGAAAAACTTAAGAATACTCCTGATAAGATATCATTGTGGGACCTTCTTCAAGCCTCACCTCATTACCACAATATGATTCAAAATTCCCTACAACAAGTTCCTATCCCTTCCAATGTGCAACCAAATGACATAGTAGTCATGATTCAAGGACACAACACTGACCTTATTTTCCACCAAAGTGAACTCCCCTTATTCGACATGCAAAAAAAAAAATGATCCTTTTATGATCATAGCTAAATATAAATGCAAAGGGATAAAGAGAAATATTTTTGATACCAACTCTACCAGGCTTAATATTTTGGTGTTCTTCCTTATGTGGGGGAACCTAATTCCTCTAATTGATACTGATTTTCACTCACATATATTTAATCAATCATTTTGGCTCATCCTTGTCCTACACTAAGTGGGGGAAAGGGGTTAGATGGCCTTTTCCTCATATGTCACTTTTCATTGGCTCTTTTGGCTAGCTGTTAACCTTTCATGAACATATAAGAGCAAGCTTGGGGTGTGGATGACATGCCTTAAGTTGGATTGCATGTGTCATTCTAGCTTTTTCATGATGTAGCTTATTGGAAACATATGCCTTGGCATAGGGCTTTCCCCATAAGGTCTCATGTATTCTTCTTCTACTTTAAAGCAATTGCTCATAGTAATGGTGTTAGCAATTGCTTTAAAGTGGGGGTATACACCGACACTCACATTTCATTGTGTGATTTTCATTTTCTTGTGGTTCCCTCTCTTGGAAACATTAGGTACAATGTTTCCTAGGATGAGACATTGCACTTGTCCTCTCTTGGAAACATGATGAGACCATTTGCACTTTTCCTCTCTTGGAGACATTAAGCATGATGTTCCCTAAGATGAGACTTTGCATGAACTAAGAAAAATCCCTTTGAAAATTCCTTATGCTATTTTTCATTTACAATTTCTATGAGTGTCAAGCATACAAAGTTTTTCTTACCTCATAGAGCTTAAAAATAATTTTCCTTTGTAGCACCTTATTAAAGTTACTAGGAGATATAACTTTGGTATGGTTAAGCGGGAAGCCCATTCTGAGGCAAGACTTTCCCCATAGCCACCTTCATGTTTGCAAGTGCATACCAGTCATGAGTGTATGTTTCTCACCTTTTGGGCCTTCTAACTCAACAAACAACCATGAATTCCATCACCCCAGAGTGAGTATGCATTTTATTTTTTGGACAAATAACCTAGATCTAATCGTCAACATGTTGGACAAACGGTCGAAGCTTGATCCACCTTTTTATTTTCACCTTTCTCTTCCTTCTAGTTCTTTCCATTGCATGGTTATGTATCTTGTTTTTGCTGCATATCATTCACCTTGTATGTGTCCTCTTATGATTAATAGGCCCCTATGGCCCCATATTGTGCATCCCAAGGCATAAATTGATCAAATAACTAAGTCATCATATAAACCTAATTTCTTAATTTCTAGACATTCCAACTAGAAAAATGGCCCATGTGGGACCCATTAGCCATCAGGGGTTAATTAGTCCCATCCAAGTTGGACCAATTCTCCCTTGATGGTGAATGAGTCCCATTTGAACCATTTTTGGGGTTTAAGCATAAAAAATTAGGTTTTAAGTTTAATTTTTCTCCATGTTGGCCTTAGGGATCTAATTAATGGGAAAATTAGGAGAATTTTCTATAAATACAAGCTTATAAACCCTAATTAACATCTCATTCATCTCAATATTATCCATTCATCATTTGTCTTCCACCTCAAGTCAAGCAAGCTAGGGTTTTAGCATTCTAAGTCATTAAGATAGCTTCTTCAGACATTGAAGGGCAGAATCTTCATCTTTTGTTGTAGAAATTCAATATCAATCATCATGTCAAGGTATTAATCCCATTTTTTCATGTTTCATTACTTTATTTCATCATTTTGGTTCAATTACCTAAAAGGGGTTTGACCAAGGAAAACCCCCATGCCCTAACATTGAACATTTATCCTTCTTTTCTTGTGTGTTTGTAGATTTAGGCATCTTGAAGGCTTGGAAATCATTGAGGATTGAGTTAAATTTTTTTTGAAGACATCTCCTTGTAGACTAAGGCAAAATATCCACAAAAAGTCTATTACAGTGCCAAAAATTAGAGTTTTGGAAGTGGACAATTGTTAGGAACTGAAGTATAAATCAATGGCTCCTGTTTCCTCTTTTGGATTTTTAGAAATTTAAAAGTGGACTCATTCACCATTAGTGGCAAATAATTCTCATTTCCTAGCCTAAAAAGTGTTCTTTGCAGTTTTGGATACCCGTTTGTCCAATACATGTTCTAGGATAGTTTCTCAAAACTAGGACTAATTCACCCAAAATGGCTAATGATTCTATGTAGGTCAAATTTCTAGCATCAGCAGCATTTCAAAAGCCGTTTATAGTCTCCAAAAAGTTCTCAACTGCTCACATTCAATTTCTTTCATTTCTACTATAGTTTGCTTTCATTTCTAGGCCATTTAGTACATTTGTATATCATAATGTGTTTTCCAAAAAATTATATTTCTTAGGTTTTACATTTATAATCCATAGTCTTTATCAATTCTTTACATTTAGATCATCTCATCTAGGCACATTTCATTCATATTTCCATTATACTTGCATTAGTTTGAGTGAACCACCTAATTTTTTGGCCTATCTCTCTCCTTTTAGGTGAAGAACCCTAAGAGTGCAAGAGAGCCATAACACACAAAAAATATATGGTTCAACCCCTAATAAAAGAAATTCTTCCCAAATGTTGCTCACATATACAAAAACCTCAATAAGAACATACTTTCTTACAACATTGTCTAACTCTTGGTTCATTGTGCCTTCATAGGAGTCATGAAAGAACATATTTTTATAGCAGTGGAAGAAACATTAATTAATATAGTCCATGGAGGTAGAATTGAATTTTGAGGAGTTTTGAGTGAAAATAATTTTCTCTTTGTTTCTTATATTATTTATTTTTAGAAATTGGAAGAATAGCTTAGAACCTTTCTCATCATATTTTCTCTAATTAAGGAAAGAGAAAATGTGACCCTCTTTCTATGATAAAGATCAAAATCACTTTTACTTTTTTTTTTTTTTTGTAATTACAAGAGTTATCTTTTAGATATTCTCATTGGAAGGATAAATAAGGGGATATTTTCAACCTTCCTCTAGTTGACTTCTAAATTTTTTTCCTTTGTGTCTTTTCTCATAAGAAATATTTTGTGTTAGGATCTAAGGAATGTTTTGTGTCTTACAATTTATTATTCCTACAATTTGATAAATCACTTTTTTTATGAATGTTTAGCCTTAGTTGCATGGAAATTGAAGGGCATGATGGAAATTGACATTTTAAAGATAAGGATGTAATTTATACTTATTTTCTTCTTCACCGATAAGGGAGATTTTTATAAAATTGAGAATATAATTGGATTTATTTTATGAGTCTCTTTTAATAGTAAGTTCATGAATAGAGTAGAGAATGAAAAGGTTTGGATGAATTATCTAATCTATCAAGTTTGCTACATTTATTTTAGTTACAACCTTGTCATTGGGATAAGGTAAAACAATGTGATGAGTGACTAGATAGTTTACCAAATGTGCAATCATGGGTTTTAAAACATCTTTTTTAATGCATCCAACTACTAAGATCACCATATTAGAACTTTAATCATTCCCTATTCAGCTTGTTTATTGGACATATTAATGTATTTTCGAAAATTTAATCACTTTGACTCCCATGTAATGCTATAAATGAACGCACTCGTTAATATCATTTAAGCCATGAAAAAAAAAACATCTAATCAATATGAAACTTGAACAAGGGTGGAACCCATAATCCATCTATTTGAGGGGTCATATCCTTGATTACAAATATGATTTTGAATTGTAGGGATGAATCCTAATATCATATACAAACATCAAGATGAGAGAATCAATGAAATTGTAACAACTAACAACTTACAGATAATAGATTTATAGATAATTTCCATCTTTAGTTGAAGGGAAACTGAATAACTACAATTCTATGGTTTTAAAGAAGAAAAAGAATAACTGCGAGGGTAACATAGCTAACTCGCATCAACTCACTAAACTAGGTTTTTCTTTTTTCTTTTTTTTTAACAATTTAGACTAAAAATAATTTTCAATAAAAGTAAATATAGATTTTCTAATCTCCTCTAACTTCTAAATTTCCTTTTCAACTGAAAAATACAACTAATTGAATTAACTATAAAGTATCATTACAATTATTCTAATAATAGAAAAGTAAATGAATAACTAACTTCATAGTTTTGATTTGTATTTACAACTAATCATATTGTGCTAAGTTATCTTTCAAATTTCATAAGAGAGAGAGAAAAGGGTTTTTTTAAATTATAGTTAAGAAATTGAAGCACATGATCTTGATTTTTTCCTCATGGAAAAGAAGATATCATCAGCGGCTTTACCACCCGACTGAAGACCTACTGGTCTCATGTGTTCCTTCAACTGAAGGAATCCATTCCTTCATGAGGGTTATCAACAAGGATCTATTTTGTCATCTTCGTGTCTCTGAGCTTGGTGTAAGGAACCTACACCTCCTAATCAAACCTTACAAAGGGTACCTCCCAACTAGAAAGGTCATTTGGATAAGTGCGTATCTAGTGATTGATAGCTGACTAATGTTGAATCTAGCCTCGTACCTTGGCCAAGGATTTCCTTTTACAATTCTAGCACTCTTATGTTGTCAACACTCTCAACCTTGCTTGACATGATCACATTGTCTTAAGGTTTAACTTTTAAAGACAATTTTGTTTTCCCTACAATCCCATATTAAATTTTCATACTAAGTTCCTCTTGCAATAGGGTCTTAAGAAAATCTACTTAATTCTTTTAAATTTTATAGTTTAAGGAAAATATTTTCTGTTAGAAACATGCTCCTTCATGTCTATGGATCTAAGTAAATGGTATGAACACAAAAGGATTCATAAAATATTTATATTCAATTATTCATGACCTGATATTCCCATATAACTCTGGAGAAGAATGTCGTACAAGTTAGGTTGGAGCTTCCAAAGAAGGATTCAAGGTTGAAAATATTATGAAAAGGAATATATATATATTCAATTTTCTTCCTAGACCAATCAGGACAGATGTAAAAGGGTTAAAGGAAACTTAGACTCACAAAATAAATATTATAGAGAAATTTTCCAAGAGAAGAACCAAGATGATTATGATTCTCAACCAAGAAGAGTAACTTGTTTAACAACAATGATAACTACAATTTTTAGAACAAGGCTAAACAACAAGCCACTGACCAAAAATTTCCAATAAAAAGAGGAAATATTTTCTATAGAATTACATCAAAGTTTTAAAACAAGCTACAAATTATTTTAAAGATTTATACATTCCTGTAAGATTCCTTGATTTGGATATCTTCAACCTCCAACTCTAAGGAAACCTGTGAACCTAATCACCATCATTGGAATTGTAATCCATGGAATGACTTCTGCTAGAGAATTAATAATTCAAAAAGAAGAACTGATTATATACTATGCTTATAGTCACCTTCAAGATGTTGAAAAGAAATACTAAGGAGAACGCAGATGATAAGAAAGAATGGCAGAGTAATAATGCGGACCAAGATACAAAAATTTCATCTAAGATGGATAGAAGAATGAACAATAGAAGTGTATGAAGATGAACAAAATTTTCAAATTTAGCTCTGAACAACCAAGGAAACTCTTTTCCAAAATACATGAACTTTCCCCAAAATTCAGAAGAATGGAAAAGTGAGAGAAGAGAGAGCTCGACAGTGAAGTAAAGAAGAATGAATGAGAATTTTCGAATTGAACCCAAGATGAATTGCCTCCTTCCAATGCCCGTCCTTTCGTGTACCAATCTTGGGCATTTCACACTTGGAGTTGGCATGGGTTTGAGAAATTCAATTCCACTTAAGTAAAATTTCTAATTAACTTAAATGTATTCCCAATAAAAGGTTGAACTGCCACATTTTAATTATTAAATTAAATATTTAACATCCTTTAAAAAAATATATTCTAGGTTAATTTTCTCAACTAAGAGGGTGAAATTAAATATTTAATTATATCAATTATTTTATCTCCAAATGAAATCTCTTATAGAGTGAAGATTTATTTATATATTATTTTAATTGACTTATTTTATGAATAATTATATTCAATTATAATTGTCCAAGTTACAATTTCAATTCTTTTTCTTACACTGGCTCAAGGTGAGATGAAAATTTCCGATCCTCTGTTAACCACTACCTTTCCCTAATGACACCCCCTTTTTGTCATGTTGTCATCAGTCCTGCATCCACTGATAGGTATTATGGTTAGAAAGTTCTCATCAACTATATATAAATACGTATTTGAATATCAACTTTTGAATACATTCAATTTCACGTGGACAAGAAATTCACTATCCATAAAAGTTTGTTAATTTTATAGTTATGATAGATTAAACATCTATTCTATTCTCAATTCCACATTCACAAGAAAAATAGTTACTTGCAACTAACTTTTCATGTAAATATACATACGTAAATTCATAGTCTCAATGTAAGGGATGTAACATACTCCTCCCCTTAAGAATCATCATCCTCGATGATTGTTTATTCTAAATTTCAAAACATAATGTATAAACATAAACATATACATAATGTTCTCAATTGTTCATCAAAAGATAAGGAAATTTCTGAAGGATTTCTTCATAATCCTCCCAAGTGGCATTTTCTTTAGAGTACTAGTCCCATTAGACCTTGCATTGCCTAACCTCTCAGTTATGTAAGCGCATCTTGCACACTTCAAGCACTCTAAGCAGCTTGACTGTGATCACCCCTAGATCTTGCACCTGCAAGGAATTCCAAAAAATCTGGTGATCAAAACTTGTATAATATTTCTTAAGCTATTAAACATGAAATACATTATTTTATTTGGTGAGGGCTAGTTGTAGAGCAATTATGTAAGCTACTGGGTTAATAACTTCTAGGACTTCAAATGGTCCAACATATCTTGGAGCCAACTTTGAGGCTTTCCCAAATTTAATTGAACTTTTCTAAGGTTTTACCCTTAAGAGGACTTTATCTCCTACTGCGAACTACCTGGGAGTCTTTTTTGCATCTACATAGCTCTTTTGTCGATAATTGGCTTCTTTTAATCTCTATTTAATCAACTTAACCCGTTCTTCCATTTCTAAGAGCATTTCAGGTTCAAGGACAATTTTTCCTCCATTCTATCCCAACTAATCGATATTCTACACTTTTTGCCATATAAGGCCTCAAATGGAGCCATCTTGATAGCTGATTGATAGGAGTTATTATAGGAAAATTCTACTAAAGGTAAATATTCCTCCTATTCATATTGTTGGTCCATGCAGTACATTATGAGTAGATCTTCCATAATTTGATTTACCCTTTCATTTGACCATTGGTTTATGGGTGATAAGTTGGATTGATATTTTGTTATGTTCCCAAAGAAAAAAATAGGGTTTTCAAAAATCTAGATGTCATTCTAGCATCCTTGTTGGAGATAATCTTCTTTAGTACTCATTGTAACCAAAAAAATTTCTACACAAATTTCTTAGCAATTACTGAAGCTCCATTTGTCAAGTTCCCTATTATAAAATGTGCCACCTTGGTGAGTTTGTCTACCACTACTAGTATTGTATTGTACCTATTCCTAGTCATCAGTAATCCCTATATGAAATCCATACTAATAGCTTTCCATTTCCAATCAGGTACACTATGAGGTTGTAATAACCTTGTTGGATATTGGTGATCTACCTTAACCTTCTGACATTCAAAACAATCCGCAATGAATCTGGCTGCGTCCCTTTTTATTCCTTTCCAAAAATATAGGAGCTTGACATCTGCCAACATTTTTGTTACCCTAGGGTGTCTTGAATAGGGTGTTGAGTGGGTTTCTTGCCATATTGTCTTTCTTAACTCTAGAGAGTGGGGTATGTACATTCTACCCTTGTACCTTAATAATCCATCTATCTCAAATTGATATCCTTCATACTTAGTATCTTGAGAATTTATCTGGAGAGCTTCCCACACTTGGCAATAGAATTCATCTTCTTTCATTTTCTGCAACACTTAAGCTCTAAAACTGGTATTAACTATCATCATCAAAGTTATATGCCTTCAATGTCTCAAGGCATCAACTACTCTATTTTCTTTTCCTTTGATGTAACTAATCTCAAAATCATAATCAGATATTAATTTCATCCACCTTCTTTGTTAGGCATTTAAGTTAGGTTGAGTAAATACGTACTTTAACCCTTGGTGATATGACTTAAGTTCAAATGTCTTTCCTAATAGGTAATGTCTTCACATCTGTAAAGCATGAATGATAGTTACTAATTCCAAATCATGAGGTGAATAATTTTGTTCATATTGTTTCAATTTCCTATATTCGTATGCCACCACCTTTTCATCTTGCATCAATAATCCACCTAAACCATCACGTGATGCATCTGTGATTACTACAAAATGACCATTAGGGTTCGATACAACCAAAATAGGTGTTGTGGTAAGCTTCTCCTTCAAAGTATCAAAAGCCTCCAGAAATTTTGTAGTCCATTCAAACATCTTTCCTTTCCTCTGAAGAGAGGTGATGGGGTGGGAAATTCTAGAATTTTTTTTCACAAACCTTCAATAATACCTTGCTAAACCCATGAAAATTATAACCTCGTGCACATTTTTAGGCACTATCCATTCTACTATAGCCTTTATCTTCATAGGATCTACTGCTATTCCCTTAGCTGATATGATATGACCCAAATACTATACTTCCTTATGGAAGAAAGTGCATTTTGACAACTTACGATAAAGTTGGCATTCTCTTAATTATTGAAGGACTACTTGAAGATGTCACAAATCTGTTCTTCCTCATTCTTGGAATAAATAAGAATGTCGTCCACAAATACCAATATAAACTTGTCAAGACAATCACGTAAAATGTTGTTCATCAAATTCATAAATGCTATTGGAACATTAGTAAGTCCAAAAGGTAACACTATGAACTCATAGTGATCGTATCTACTTTTGAAAGTTGTTTTATGGATATCTTCCTCTTTCAATATTAACTGATGGTATCCCGATCTCAAATCTATTTTGAAAAATACACCTACCTCCTTCATCTGATAAAAAGATCATCTACCCTAGGCAAGGGATATTTATTCTTGATAGTAAATTTATTCAGCATGCGGTAAGCAATGCATAATTAGAGTGTACCATCCTTCTTGAAAAGCATCACTAGTGCACCCCAAGGTGATACACTAGGTCAGATTAACCCTTTATCTAACAACTCTTGCAACTATGCCTTTAAATCCATCGGTTCCACTGTAGTCATATGATATGAGGCCTTAGAGATAAGTTCAACCCTTGAAACAAAATCTATAGAGAAATTAAATACTCTTCTCGGTGGTATCCCAAGTAATTCCTTTGGAAACATGTCCTGATATTCTTGAAGATAAGGATATATCTCTGCAAAAGCTTCCTTCTTAGGGTCAATTTCCATTTCCTCATTTTGATTATGAGTTTTCATAATCATATCATCCATAATTACACTTTCTTTAAATTCCCTAACTTCCTACATCTTTACAACATATTTTTGACAACCTTTTCTTTTATTCCTTTTTAGTTGCATGGCAGAAATTTGTCGAGTTCTCACTTCCCATTGCACTCCTTGTAAAAACACCCTATTTCCATGATCATCTAAGCATTCCATTGTTTTTTCTAGGTAGTCAATCTTGGCCTTATGCTCTTTTAACCAATTCATTTTGAGGATTATGCCATAGGAACCTAGGGATGCTACATAAAGATTAAGTTTAGTAGTGAACCTTGGAAGTTCTAATCTAACCTCAAACAGACACTGCTCTACCCGATCTCTCATCTAATTGGCATATTCTACAGTCTAGGAGGTTTCCATTTAAACCCAATTCTTTATTGAAATCTACCAAGTACTTTAGGTGAAATAGAAAATTTAGTAGCCCAAGTGTCAATTAATATAGTTATTGACTTCCCATAAGGCATACCTAGTCTCTCAATTGGAGTAACCTGATACTCTGCCTCATAGTTTTTTATAGCTGCATGAATTCTCTATTGAAAATTTGTTTGTTGGGATGGTAATGGACTTTGTTGTTGTTTCCCCTAATGATTCTTCTAAGGGAACTAGTTTTCATAATGCTTACCTCCATTATTAAAACATCCCCTAGGTGGTACTTTCTTTTTTGGACCCTTATTTGCATTAGGTTCTTCTTTTCAGTTGTTGTTTCTACCCTTTTTATCATTTTTGTTATCATATTGATTGTTTCTATTCCCTTTTCTCTTGAAATTCTGATGAGATTATTTCCATTTTCCCTTACCATGATTCTTATTTCTAATGGAATCATCCTTCTTCAATCTCTGCTCTTGATGAATTGCTTTCTCATAAGCCTCGTCCATTGTGCGAGGTGCCAAAACATCTATCACACCTCCAATGCAATTTTTCAACCCCAAAATAAACTTTCAGACTCGAAATTTTTCACTTTGTTGATATTGAGGTACATATTTCACTAAGTAAAATTTTCCCAATATTTGTTGACTGACAAAGGCCCCTACCTAAGGTTCTCGAAATCCAAAAGTTTTTGATCATAGTATAACTGTGGGAGCCATATTTTCTGAAATATTCTTATAAATTGCTCCCAGGTCACATCTGCCACTTCCAAACCCATTTCTTCTATCTTGGTTTCCCACCACATTGCAGCTTCTCCAACCAACTGGTAGGCTGCCCAGGCAGCCTTGGAGGTGTCTGAGTAGTCTCTCAACTCAAATTATCTCTCCATCTCAATTACCCAAGCTTCCACAACATCTCTAGATGCAAAACCCTCAAACTTCAGAGGTTTAATCTTTTTCATATCTTTGGCCAATTCATTAGCCAATTGGCTCCTCATTACTTAGGCTTGTGGTTTTAGAAATTTCTTCCCACTGGTCACTATGGGTCTCAGACCTTTCCTCATGCATATCAATCTATCTATTCACTTTCATTTCCATGTTTAGTAGTTAGTTTGAGTATCACTCATTAAATTTATTAGTTGGTCTAGTTTGGCCATAGGATTATCATTGTCTCGATCTCCTTTGAACTCATTTCCAGAATTCTCCATCCCAATGAGGATCTTGGAGTTAAGTTTTCTTTTTCTTATTATTCTATGTTGGGTTTATTTCAATAATTGAATCAATAAGATACATAAACAACATTTTCACCAAGATTTCAACACAATATGCTATCAATTAATTATTGATTTTATTCAATAAGGATTACAAAATATCTATCACTCCATGTGATAGGTTTGATTACATAAGGATTATAAATAGCTATCACTCCCTGTGATGGATTTAATTACAAAATGAATAGCTATCATTTCCTATGATAGATCTAGTTACAAAAAGAATAGCTATCACTCCCTGTGATAGATTTATTTACAAAATGATCATAAATAACTATCACTCTTGTGATAGGTTTAATTACAAAATTTTATTACAAAGAAGCATCTATCACTTCCTATGATAGGTTTTCATAGAAACTAAATTAAGTGTCCTTTTTCAAAGGTTGGTTTCCATTTTCAAAAGATTCCAAGAACCTATTTTCATTTTTTGTTAGGTTCACAATGTTGGTTTGTTTCAATTCAACAAGGATGGTTTCTTTAACAGCTTCCTTAATGGATCTTTCCATCTCAGTTACCAACATTAAAGCTTCCTTAAAGGATGGTGTCCACTTATTTCTTTCACACTAAAGTCTCCTCAGAGCTTCAACCATGTTCTTTGAATCCACAGGCATGGAACATCTGGAATAATCATACTGAAGTATGATTTTCCATAGTTATTTGGATACTAGATCTCAGACCTTCTTTTGAGGTGTTTTCTATATCCACATTCTGGAAAAACACCAAGGAATAGTTTTAGTTTACTAGGTTTGCATGACGAGCCCGAGGTTGAGTGTCAAACCTGGTTTCTCTAATACCATATGTAACATCTAACAACTTACAAATAATGAATTAATAGATAGTTTCCATCTTTAGCTGAAGGGAAACTGAATAACTACCATTCTAGGGTTTTAAAGAAAATAAATAAATTCTAGGGTAACGTAGCTAACTCACCTCAACTCATTAAACTAGTTTTTTTTTTTAATTTTTATTTTAACAATTTAGATTGAAAATAATTTTCAATAAAAGTAAATACAAATTTTGCAATCTCCTCCTCTAACTTCTAATTTCCTTTTCAACTAAAAAATACAACTAATTGAATTAACCAAAAAGTATCATTACAATTATTCTAATAATAGAAAATTAAATGAATAACTAACTTCATAGTTTTCATTTTCATTTACAACTAATCATATTGTGCTAAGTTATCTTTCAAATTTCATAAGAGAGAGAGAGAGAGGAAAGGGATTTAGAAAGTTACAGTTAAGAAACTGAAGCACATGATCTTGATTTTCTCCTCATGGAAAATAAGATATCATCAAGGGCTTTATCGCCCAACCAAAGACCTACTAGTTTCCCATGTTCCTTCAACTAAAGGAACCCATCCCTTCATAGGGGTAATCAACAAGGATCTCTTTTTTCATCTTCATGCCTCTGAGCCTAGTGTTAAGAACATACACCTCCTGATCAAACCTTACTAAGGGTACCTCCCAACTAGAAAGGTCACTATGATCAGTGTGTATCTAGTACTTGAGGGCTGACTGATGTTGAATCTAGCATCATACCTTGGCCAAGGATTTCTTTTTACAATTTTGGAACTCCTGTGCCATCAGTGCTCTCACCCTTGCTCGACATGATCACATTATTTTAAGGTTTAACTTTTAAAGACAATTTTTTTCCCTATAATCCCATATTAAATTTGCATACCAAGTTCCTCTTGCAACGGGGTCTTAAGCAAAGACTTAATTCTTTTTAATTTTATAGTTTAACGAAAAGATTATTTATTAGAAACATGCTCCTTCCTCTCTAGGGATCTAAGTAAATGGTCTAAACACAAAAAGGATTCGTAAATTGTTTATATTCCAATTTTCATGATCTAATATTCCCATCTAACTCTAGACAACATTGTCCTACAGGTTAGGTTAGAGCTTCCAAAGAAGGATTCAAGGTTGAAAATATTATGAAAAGGAATATATATTGTATATGTCTAAAAATGGTCATGATTAAGCTTGTTAATTAATTAAATATGATTTATTTAATTAATTCTTCTAATGTCATCTACATATAAATAAATTTAATCATTTATTTATATCGTTCATCTTCTAAATTCTTCTACCTTAAATTAAATAAATAATTTTATTTAATTACTAACATTCCTATCTTCCACTTAATTAAATTAAATAAATTTTTAATTTATTTTTATTTAATTATCATTGCATTCTAAGGTTTAATTTTTTTTTTAATATTTGAATAATGGAATATTCTCCATCCCATATTCGAATTTGAAATATTAAATATCTTATTTAATATTTTCCTCACTCCAATTTCATTTTAAACATAATTTATTTAATTATGTAAGTTTCCATTTCCATCTCCACTCTTAAATTAAATAAATTTAATTTATTTAATTCTAACTCATTTTTAACTCACCTTTCCAAATTTTAACCCATCTTTCAAAATGGAAGTTTCCTTTCGAAACTTAATGACAAAAAATAAGGAAAAGGGAAACTTTCCATCTTTCTCTTCCACTTTCAAAAATCTCCCGCCGTTCGTTCAAAACAAGCTTAATCCGGACCGTCAATTGATTGAGCCAATCACATCCATTCGAAAAATCTATAAATTCTGACGCAAATCCAAGCTTTGGTTACACTTCATATACTCATTTACGCACGCATGCACTCAACCAACATTTGCATTCATGTCAGTTTAGATATCACAGCAATATCTTCCATTTTAGCATAACTTTTACATTTTTAGCATAGTTTGAATTTAGAATCTCATTCTTTAGCTGTGATTTTGTTGAGCTTGATCTGTTGATCTGAGAGCTATTTGGAAAACAACAAAATGATGAAGATAGAGGAGGATAAGATGGTTTTGAGAAGCTGTTATTACAGTTTTCATATTCTGTTTCTTTTCAGCTTTTCGATCTAATGTCTTATTAACATGTGTTTGATTTCTATTTAATTAATCCAATATTTTCTATCACACATTAAAATGGCGCCCACCGTGGGGCTAGAACACACAAATTTAACATTTTCTATAAGTTTGTTTTGACAGTTTCGGCTTTCTGGAATCGGCTTTTCAGAAAATTCTGACATTTAGGCGCATTCAAAAATTTCTGATGCGCATACAGAAAACTTTAACTTTTTATTTTGCAAAATTTTGACGTGCATCCCGTTACTGTTAGCGCACATACCGTGACTGTTAGCGCGCATCCCGTCATTGTTACGACGCACCCTGTGACTGTAAACACGCATATCATGACTGTTAAAGTGCATATAGTGAATGTTTGTTTAGGCGCATAGAGTAAATTTTTGCGTGCATATAATTTTCTTTCCACATGCCCAGCAATTTATTGAGTCTTTTTTTTACGGTACATTCAGTTTTTGTTTAGGCACATATAGTTTATGTTCGGGTGCATCTAGTTTCTATTTAGGTGCATATTACCTCTGTTTTGGCGCATACAATCTCTGTTCTAGCGCATATATGTTTCGGCGCATACAACTTCTGTTTAGGCGCATATAGACTGTAGCAAAATCATAGAATTTTGAGTCTGATGCATTATGTAGACAAAATTCTGTTTCTTTTTCTAAAAGTTTTAAAATGAAGCAATCCTAGGGTAGCCACATCTGGATTAAAATGAAGCAATCTAGGATAGTCACCAAAGAATGAATTTTGCAAGTTTAAAATTGAACAATCTATTTTTGGTGAAGCAATATCTTCACTTAGATTAGCTCATTGTTATTTGGATTTTAAAAAGAACATCTGCTTGCTTTGATTGTGGCAATAGGTCTATGCTTTCCCCTTAACTGGGTGATCAAAATACCAGACTTTCCTTTTTAATTTCATGCAATTTTATTGTTTCCATTACATCCTTTAGAGAGCTTGCCGTAGTGGGAAAAAGTACTCACCCTACGGGAATGACTCAAGTGGGTTCAAGCCAAAGCTAGGCTATTCCGCCCCACTATAAAATTTATAGTAGATCTAGGGAAACCCTCTTTTTCCAGTAGTGTGCAAGATAACCATCCCCAAAACCTTTGTTCTAAAGGTTGGGAGGTCTCCTGAGGGAGTATATTATTGCCGCACCGAATGGAAACCCTTACTATGAACCTAGTGTAGTAGCCAGCCGAGTCAGTTGCCAAACATTCTGATAATCACAGTGCAAGGGGAGGGAAGAATCTACCCCCAAGATACTCACCATATAACTACCAAGGACTGTTTGCTCAGGGAATCCGACATCCACTTCCATAACTCTGAGTATGCGCTTGGAAAAGACAAAAACACGGGCACCCCTTCGGGGGTGACAAGGCTGTGTGAGTCGACACAGTTTTAAGATGTGGGTTGTTGATTACTAGAATGACCTACTTGAGTATGTAAGAGTGAGTCTGTCTGAATTGTCTTTCATGTGAAAAAACTGTGAAAACATTTGATGAAAAACATTTCTTGATCAAAACACTTCAATGTTAGTATAGGGTTTTAAGAACAACTGTTTTCAAAAATGTTTGTTGTGTCTTCCTTTATATTAATTCAGATAAAGAGATCATCCAAAAGGAATGTGAAGAACAACAACTGAAAGCCACTCAAGAGATTTTCATTGGCCCAAAAATAATTCCAAATAATTTTTCTCATGCTTAGAGATTGGAAGTGAACAAAATTTACCAAGAAGTCATTGTTTAAAAGGATAAAAAAACCAAAGAAACCATTAGGATACAAGAAAACATTGCAAAAGAAAAAATTCTTGTACAAAATTCGATGAGTCTTGCTTCACTATTGAGAATTTCTCCACAGATATCAGGATTTTGTTAGAGGATTCAGTGATGAGTATGCCGTAGATCCCTTAGATTCCCGAGCTTATTATCAGAGATTAGCTCTGTCACAACGGCATAATCATAACCAACCTCTTGAATTTTACAACATACCACAACCTTCCATAGAGTATCCTTCACACCCCAATCAAATTCTTCATTGATTTTGGAACCTTTCTTTGAAAACAAAGATCAAAATTTTAAAAGTTCATCCCTCAAACAAATTTTTAATTTTTTGGTTCAACTTCCCCAACAGGATTCTGAAATCCTTCATCAAATTTGGAAGCCACAACCAATAAATTAGAAGTATCCTTGACCATATCATAAGATTCCATATCTTATCGGGTCAAGATATCATTACCACCACACTTGTCAAAACTAGGATCTAAGTTTAGAAGAATTTTCCAAAAAAACACATGCCTATCTCCACAAGGTCTCAACACAATAAACTGAAGGATACAATTCAAAAAGAAAGTCATATTTAGAATACTCAAGAGGAAGAAGAAAGCAGTAATCCCATTTTCAGCATAAACCAAAATCCATTTTCCAACAACAATATGGAAAATAGAGAAGAAAATCCTTTTCATAATTACAGGGATAAAAATCAAATGAATAGTGATGAGGAACAAGATGAGCAATGTCTTAGAGAGGCTGAACAAGATCCAAAATTCCATAAAGCCATTGAAAAGATCTTACAGCGAGATAAAGAAAAATATTTTCGCTAT
Source organism: Sequoia sempervirens (assembly GCA_007258455.2). Classification (NCBI taxonomy): domain Eukaryota; kingdom Viridiplantae; phylum Streptophyta; class Pinopsida; order Cupressales; family Cupressaceae; genus Sequoia; species Sequoia sempervirens. The sequence continues at coordinate 629,135,356 of VDFB02000003.1, forward strand.
CTAGCTGAACAAGGGGCTAAATTACCTCATGACTATGACACTGAAAAATTGAAAAACAAACCTGAAGAGACACCCCTTTTAGATCTTAGTGCCTATGTCCTTATCCTTTTGACAAAAGTTTAAACATGGTTCCTTTTCCCAAGCATTGTGAAATGACAAAGTTTGATCGCTATAATGGGAAAACAGATCCAATCGATCACGTTAGAGACTTCAGAAACCTGACACTAGAATTTGCTCACGAAGATACTTACTTGATGCGACTATTTCCTAGGAGTCTTGGAGTACACTCTATGGAATGGTTATCCAAGATCACACCTCCCGTCAGGACATTTGAAGAATTGATCAATTTATTCATATCACAATACACCTACAACATACAACATCAGATCACCATGATAGATCTTTGTAAAGTTGCACAGAAACCTGGGAAACCTTTCATTATGTTTCTTCAGAGATGGAGAAGAATGTTTGCCAGATACCCAATTCCTGTTCCCGAGAAAGAAAAGATGGTTACTTTCATCAACAGTTTAAATTCAAAAATGAGCTATCACTTGAACTTACATTGTCCTTCTTCTTTTGAAAAGATGATTGAAGATTCTTTAACCATTGAAAATGCTTTGGTCAAAAGAGGCATAATAAAACATGACAAAGAAAATCCTAGCTCATCCAACCATCATAATAATCAGGACAAATCCAAATTCTGGACTCGCAACAAAAATATGGTGAATGATGGTGTTGTGGATGCAAATCATGCTTCAACCAAACCATTTTTCCTCACTACCCCAAATAGTCGCAATAACAATGTCAACTTGATTGCAAATCACAGAAATAATCCTCCTCCTCAGAGGAACAATACAAATCAACACTCCACTTCCCATCAAGGGACTTCAAACAATAAACAGGGTTATCGAGGAAACAATAACAACCAAAATTATTTAGGAAAAAAATCAAATTCAAATCCGAAAAGATTTTCATTCTTCTCAAATAGAAGAACTTTTACTCCATTCGGTCAATCTATAGAATCTGCATTCAAAGAATTGATGGCCAAAAATCTCATTACTTTACCACCTCAACAGAATTATGAACCCAGTGTAAAACCTCCATCATGGAATGAGGCATATTATTGCGATTATCATCGGTGTAAAGGTCATCGCACAAACAATTTCCAAGCTTTGAAGAATGTAATTCAAGACCTAATCGACAATGACATCGTCACAATAGAGGGGAATCAACAAACCAACGCAGATCACCAAGCTTTCCGGAACCCATTGCCTAATTATCAAAAGGGTGAATCTTCTGAAAAAAACTGTGAATCATATCAATGATGATCATATAATCAACCATCTTTACACAGACGACGAGTGGGTAAATGTCATTAAAGTCAACAAGAAAGTGGAATATAGAGAAGTCAACACAACAACAAGAGCACAAGCAAAAGTTGTCTTAAAGGGTGCCTCTTCAAGATCCACTAAACCTCCACCTCAACATAAATATGATTTGGTTAACCAAATTCAAAAAACTCCTGCTCAAATTTCCATTCTGGAACTAGTGAAGATTTCTCCAGCCCATAAAGAAATTCTAGACAAAGCCCTATTTGAAACTAATGTATCAACTGAATTGGATGTAAATCAATTTCAAGCCATGGTAGGGCACTTGTCCTCAGCTACTTGTCTTTCATTTTCTGATAAGGATGATGTTTCCATAACTCATCCTCATAACTCCTCTTTGTACTTAGAAGTCATGGTTCACAAGTTTCACATCAGACGAGTTCTAATAGATGGAGGTGCTGGTTTGAACATCTGTACCTTGAAGTTGGTCAAAGCTTTCGGATTTTCTGAGGACTCCATTGATTTTAGAAGAAATATTACCATAAAGGCTTATGATGATGAATAAAGAGCATCTAAAGGTCTAATCATGCTGCCAATCAAAGTGGGCCCTATTATAAAGAATACTTTTTGTCAAGTATTGGACCGTGATCTTGCATATAATATCTTGTTGGGTCATCCTTGGATCCACGAAATGCAAGCTATCCCATCAACATATCACCAATGTCTCAAAATTCCTTATGATGGATAGGAAATCACAATACCTGCTGATAATTCCAACATTCAAACTTGTGCTAACATAAAGGTCAGTCAAGATACTTTGGTCCCTAATAATCGGGAAGCTCATGCCAGTACTTCTCTAAAAATTGACACACAAATTAGTCAATTGACCAATAGTTTTTACAAAAAGCTGAAATTCAAGGATCACGGTGTTGGAGAATACACTCTTTGTCTTGCCAATTTACCTACATCACCTCAATCATATGGACAACTGTCAATCAGGGAACATCAAGTATCAGCAGCATCAACATCAAAGAAAACACCAATAGAGCCAATCACAAAATTTAATGGGCAATTCATCAAAGAAAAATTCCCCATGGAAAAACCTGAGGATATGGAAATTCTAAATTGGCTCTATAAAGATGAAGATGAAGTAGTCTCTAATATCAAATTACCCATAGACAAATATGGAAAAGGATATTCAATCATGTAGAAGATGGGTTATGATGAAGGACCTATCGGAAAAAGGAAGGAAGGAGTAGTTGAACCCATTTACCTCTGTGGACTCACTGCAAAAGAGAAAACTGGATTGGGTTATGATACTCACTCTAAAGAAAGCAAATCCAAACATGACACTGTCTTCACATTGCAAGAAGGCTCAGATTCACAAGAGGCATGTTTGACAACAATTCAGAACTTCCTAAACAACAATTCTGACATAGACTTTGTTGAATATGAATGGGACACCATTTACAATGATGAGTTCTAGAGAGACAAAGAGGTCGATGTAATACACCAATATGCCCCAACTTTAATTGAAGGACAAGGTTCAGGGTCCCGACCACAAGAATCTGAACCAAAAATTGACTATGATTCTAGTGATATTGAATCAGATCTAAATGAACAAGACTATCATGTGGACATTATCATCATTGATCCACCTTATACCTCAGATCCTACAAACCACTCTGTCATGACCTTAACCATAGCTGATCTCACACAACCTGACGACCCTCTACCTTTAATCCATCCTAACCTTATTGATTGGGATTCTACTGAATCTATTAACATACCCATGTTTCCAAGTGATGAAGCTATTGTAAACTTCCTTTCCGCAGAAGATACAAATGATTGTTCCACCAACGATTTTCGACATAAAGTTTTTGATCAGGAGAGTGTCAAGTCTCCTAGCTGCAAAAATAAAAATAAAAAAGAAAGATCTAATGGTGAAAACCAAAATTTGGTAGTATTAGATCCAAAAAAAGATAAAATAAAGAGCGTATCTAATGGTGAAAACCTCTTTGAGGTACCAGACGATGGGAATCTTGACACTCTTTCGGAGCACTACCATGAACGATCGCCTATTCTGATTGAGCCTACAAATGCTGTTGATCTTGAGACTTCAGACAAACCAAGAATTTTACAGTTAGCTACATCAAAGATTGGAAAAGAAATACCAGAATTCATGGAATTCCTGAGAGAAAATTAGGTAAATTTTGCGTGGTCTTATGCTGACATGCCTAGTCTTGATCTTGATCTTATAATGCATCATTTATCTATCAAACCAGGGGCCAAGCCGGTAAAACAAAAACTCAGAAAGATGCATCCTCATGTTGCATTATTAGTTAAAAAAGAACTGAGAAAACTTCTTGATGTGGGCTTCATCAGACCAATTGACTATGCCAAATGGATCTCCAACATTGTACCCGTATCCAAACCAGATAAAACTATCAGAATATGCACAGATTTTATAGATCTCAACAAAGCATGTCCTAAGGATGACTTACCATTACCCAACATTGACACCATAGTTGATCTGACAGTTGGCCATGCCATGTATTCATTAATGGATGGTTTTTCTGGATATAACCAAATCAAGATTGCACCTGAAGATCAAGAGAAAACAACTTTCACATGTCCATGGGGGACTTATTGTTGGAATGTCATGCCTTTTAGTCTAAAGAATGTTGGGGCTACCTACCAAAGAGCCATGACTACAATATTTCATGACATGATGCATGTCTTCATGGAAGATTATGTGGATGAAATATTGGCAAAGTCATACACTATAGAAGAACATCTTGAAATATTATCCAAAATATTTGCAAGATTAGAGAAATTCAAAGTTTGTCTTAACCCTAAGAAATGTGTTTTGGGGGTCAAATCTGGAAAACTCTTGGGGTAAATTGTTTTAGAAAAGGGAATTGAAGTAGATCCAACAAAAGTTCAAGCAATTATGGAAATGCCTCCACCAAAGAACATTAGTCAGTTAAGATCACTGCAAGGATGACTTCAATCTATACAGAGATTCATTGCACAATTGGCCAACAAAAGTTTACCTTTCACACATCTACTGCATAAAAATGTTCCTTTCAAGTGGTATGACAAATGTGAATTGGCTTTTCAGAAAATCAAAGAATATTTAATGACTCCACCAGTTCTCGTATCACCAAATCCAGACAAACCACTCATCTTATACATTGCTGCAACAGAGACATCCCTGGGGGCACTACTAGCACAAGAAGACTCTACAGGAAAGGAACGTGCAATCTACTACTTCAGTAGAACACTAACAAGTCATGAGCTCAATTACACTTCTATTGAGAAGACTTGTCTGGCAGTAGTTTTTGCTTCACAGAAGTTTTGGCACTACATGCTAACCCATCCGATCAATCTGGTTTCAAAAATTGATCCATTTAAGTACTTGTTAAGCAAAGCATCATTAACAGGAAGGTTAGCAAAGTGGGTAATGATTCTAAGTGAGTTTGACATACATTATGTTGATCGCAAGGCCATCAAAGGACAAGTTATAGCTGGTCAACTAGCTGATGCACCACTACAAGCAGATCATCCCTTGCACATTGAATTTCTAGATGCTGATGTCTTCACTGCAGAATCCAAACAAACATGGGCATTATATTTTGATGGTTCTCTCACTCAACATGGATCGGGGGCAGGCATACTTTTTGTCACCCCTCAAGGACATACCATTCCTTGATCATATAGGCTAATTTTTCCATGTACTAACAACATAGCTGAATATGAAGCATTGATCACTAGACTCAAAATAGCACTAGAATGGAGAATAACAGAATTACAGGTGTATGGTGACTCACAGCTAGTCATCTATCAAATCAATGATGACTATCAAACCAAAGATGAGAAACTATTACCATATAAAAAGATGGTAGATGATTTCAAGAAATACTTTGTGGACATTAAATTTACACAAATTCCAAGGATTGATAACAAAGCAGCTGACACCATGGCCACAATCGCATCATTGTTACAACTCCTAGAAACTCAAAATCGTTATAAATTTATGGTGGAATAATCATTTACACCTGCATATGATACCCCTAAAAACCAAATCATTTGTCACTTGGTAGGATCCGATTCGCCTTGGTACGAAAAAAATTATGCCTATCTCAAAGACAATCTCTTACCACCCGATTTATCCCGTAACCAAAAACGCAACTTTATCCGCCAATCCACTCGCTATACCCTCATCGCTGACACCCTTTATCGCCATGGTATTGATGGTACTTTACTCTGATGTCTTGAACGCGAGGAATCTAACAAAGCTTTACAAGAAGTTCATGGTGGCATCTGTGGTACTCATTCAAGTGGGCTGACCTTATCTAAGAAATTAATTAGAATGGGTTACTACTAGCCTACAATGGAGAGGGAATCGTTCACTTTTGTGAAAACATGTTCAAAATGTCAGATTCATGGGAATCTCATTCATGCTCCTGCACAAGAACTTCAATCGTTCATACCAACCTGGCCATTTTCTCAATGGGGGTTAGATCTAGTGGGCAAGATTCATCCTTCTTCATCAAACGGGCATAAATTCATCATCACAGCAACAGAGTATTTTACCAAGTGGATTGAGGTAGTCCCTCTTACTAAAGTCACTGACAAACAAATATTATCATTCATACTCAACTATATCATTTGTCGGTATGGCATTCCCAACTCCATTATTACATATAATGGACGTCCATTCAAAAATTAGGATGTTGATGAACTTTGTGAGAGATTTCACATACAACATAGATACTCAACACCTTACTATCCACAAGGGAATGGCCAAGCAGAGGCCTCAAATAAAACAATATTGAAAATCTTGAAGAAGACTGTGAATACTTTAGGGAAAAATTGGCACGTTCAACTCAATCCTGCTTTATGGGCTTACCGAACCAGTGTCCACACACCAACAGGAGCAACACCATTCACTCTTGTCTACGGAGCAGAGGCCATATTACCCTTAGAAGTGGAGATTCCCTCACTTAGAGTATCATTGAAAGGCCTTACAACAGATGATGAATACCGAGTTTCCTGACTCCACGAACTGGAACTCCTAGATGAGAAGAGACAAAGAGCAGCTAATCATCTAAAAGCATATCAATAAATGATGTCTTGCAGCTACAACCACAAAGTAAAGCCACGTACCTTTCAAGTGGGTGATCTTGTTCTGAAAGAGAATCCACACAATCAACAAGACAGAGAGAAGAAAGAAAAGTTTGAACCAAATTGGCTAGGTCCTTATGTGGTTATCGCAGTTTATGGTTCAGGAGCCTACAAGCTATCAACACCAGAAGGGGACCTGTTTGATGAGCCTATCAACAGCATGCATCTGAAAAAGTATTATGTCTAAGGTGATTATCATCATCAGAAAAAGTCTTGAAAAAATTCAAAAAAAAAAGAAAAAGTCCTAAAAAATTCAAAAAATCAAAAAGTCAAAAATTCAAAAAATCAAAAAAAAAAGTCCTTAAAATTTCAAAAAAATCAGAAAAAGTCCTTAAAAATTCAAAAAATTAGAAAAGTCCTTAAAAATTCAAAAAATCAAAAGTCCTAAAAAAAAAAAAAAAAGTCCTAAAAATTGTTACCGGGTGAAAACCGCAAAAGCATCAATGCAAAAAAAAAAAATCAAAAACTATCATAGGGTGAAAACTTGGCAAACAGGCAGTCTATTGACAAAAATGCAATAAAAACAAATAGTGAAAATCTAACAAACAAACACTATTTGTAGCTCTCCATTTATTAGTTCATGTTCTGTACTTGGCTGCTTAGCCTTCTTTTTCATACATCTTTTCCATCATCTTAGGGTCACGCCAGCACCATCCTATCATTATTTTCCTCAAGTGATAATGTCTATCATGGCTTGATTATTGTACATATTCACTTCACCAAGTTGTGTCGATACCAAGGGTAAAAAGGGACATACTGGGGGCAATCAACTTTCAGATCTTCCCAAAAACATTAAGACAATGACATTGAAACTAATCATGTAAAGCAAAAACAACCAACCATTGATCCATATCACAGTGGCTTTCAGTTGCGTACCTTTACCATGACTCATATCTGGATGATTTCTAATATGAAATAATGTTTGGAATCACAATATTCCATTTGTTGAACAATGTTTGTTTATTTTTCGACGTCGTTTCTCTGGAGCACACTCGATGATGTACTGAACTAGAGTGGCAAGGAAAGAGGATGATTTTTATTTTATTTTTCTTTGTCTGTTGTCTTGAGGTTAATCATTTATCTGTTGCAAGTATGTCACAAGACATGATCTCCAAAGTTTATCATTGATGACAGTTCCAAATTTGCATTAGATAGTGGTTAGTCTTTGTCTGTTTATGCAAGAAATACTTAGGTCATCTCAGTTCAAGTATACTTAGATGCTTGTATTCACTTGCTATATCAAAAATCATGAAAGTTGTACTCAGGTCATCATTGGTGCTAATTTCCCCTCTGATGCTTGTACACACTTCCAACATTTTCAAAACGCTCCATGATGATTTAAGCAGGCTCACTAAAAGACTCAACAAAATGGTTGGTTTTATTTAGTTGCATTTTATTTTAGGTCATTGTACATAACTGCATATTGGATTTGCATCAAGAGTTTTTGAACTATTTGTGGAGGACAATGCAAACATTTGTATCATTATCATTGCATTTCCATTATCATTTCATCATCATTAGCATTATCATTTCATTATTACATATTGGTCGCATCTTCATTATCATTTCATCAATATTTTATTTGTAATTCATTTCATGTTTGTTATCATTCCATATCATTTATCATTTTATTTCATATCATTGGACATTCATTACTATTTCATGGCATTGGGCATTCATCATCATTATCATTTAACAAGTCCGCTTCATATCATTATCATTTCATCTCCATTGTCACTTCATCTCTTCATTATTATTAACATTTCATCTTCATTTTCATTTCATTATTTCATTCATTTTTATTTAGATTAGTCCCATTACCATCGTCATTATTCATTCTCATTATCATTATTATTTATATTATTTTCCATTAACATTTCATTTATCATTTCATACCCATTATCATTCCATTCGCATTTCATTTATATTTTTCCAATCTCACCATTGTATCATCATTATCATTATCACTCATATTAGTTTCATATTATCATATTAATAGTATCGCATTATCATTCTATCATTACATTATCATTTTATCATATATTTTATCATTATCATTTAACATTTCATTTCATATCATTTCATCTATCCATTTAGCATTATCTATATCATTTAACATTTCATATCATATCATTTAACAATTCCATTTAGCATTTCATCTATATCATTTATCTATATCATTTAACATTTCATATCATATCATTTAACAATTCCATTTAGCATTTCATCTATATCATTTAACATTTCATTTCATATCATTTCATCTATCCATTTAGCATTATCTATATCATTTAACATTTCATATCATATCATTTCATCTATCCATTTAGCATTTCATCTATATCATTTAACATTTCATATCATATCTATCCATTTAGCATCTATATCATTTAAAATTTCATTTAGCATTTCATCTATATCATTTAACATTTCATATCATATCATTTCATCTATCCATTTAGCATTTCATCTATATCATTTAACATTTCATTTCATATCATTTCATCTATCCATTTAGCATTATCTATATCATTTAACATTTCATATCATATCATTTCATCTATCCATTTAGCATTTCATCTATATCATTTAACATTTCATTTCATATCATTTCATCTATCCATTTAGCATTATCTATTTCATTTATCCATTTAACATTTCAATATCATATCATTTCATTTCATTATAATTTCACTTATCATTTCATTTATCCAATTGCAAGTCATTATACTTCATCACATATCATTATACATCATTTTATCATGCAACATTCACATCATTTTACATCATATCATATCATTTTACATCACAACATATCATAATGCATATCATGAACACAACATTCATGTCTCATCTTTTATCTACACTGAAAAATCCAAAAATAATAAATGCACACCATACGTAATCCATCTGCATGACATCATTAGTACACATCATAATCATAATAAAATATCATAATCAAATCATCATGCATATCATATTAGTCATCAAATCTCCATAAACACATAGATATAAATGCATATCATATCATCACATCATAAATGCACATCACATCAACATCAAAATAATCATCGCCACTCCATATCATCACTCATAAAAAATGATACAAATGTCCAAGTGTCCAATGAAACTACAATGTCCAATACATCATATATGATCAGAAATGGCATATACATGCTCCAAAAATAATATACATCATAAAGTCTAACTGGTTGATGCTCTTGATGGTGCTGGTCTGGAAGGAGGTGGTCTGCCACTAGTGCCTGCATCTGGGTCCTACCGTGGCCCTATCACTCCTCTGCTCTAGGTATGTGTCCGTGATCTACTCCGGGTCCTGCTATGGGATCATGGGTATGGCTCTCTACGCTCTGGAGGACATAGCTCCTCGTATCTCACCCTATAGTACTCTGCCTCCCTAGCCATCTCCATACCCTCTGCAATGGCATCTCGCAGTGACGCACTCTCTACAGTGCCCATCAGCCTCTGAGCCACGCCCTCAGCCTCTACTGCTCATCGCCTAAATGCATCCCTCTCTACGATCACCTGAGCTAACTATGGGTCTGGGGCAGGTGCCTGTTCCTATCTCTGTGCCTGTGCCTGGGCGAGCTATGCCTGTAGATGCATAATAAAAGCCTGTGCCTGCGACAACTGACTCTGTAGCTGACCCTGCTGCCCCTGCAATGTCTGCATCTAAGCCTGAAGAGTGGCTATCTGTCCCTACTATGAGGAAGAGGCCATCCAGATCACTGTCTGTCTCCCTATCACTATCCTCAGTCGTTGCATAATCTGCACACCCCTCAGGATATCCAGCCCAGACCTCCCCAGTGCATGTCCTCCCACCTTGCCATCATCTCCATCATCATCATCTGAACCCTCCTCCTCTCCGCTCTCCACCTCCTCTCCTCCAACTGCTCCCTGCTCCCCACCAGCCACATCCTCATGTCTACCTACTCCAGCCTGTGATACTACCAAAATAGGTGCTGGCTCATCCGGGCTAGTAAATCATGGAAATGGATGCATGTTGAAATAGGCGGCATACTCATCAGACATCCCAGCATCCACAATGTCTCATCTGTCAACCCATACCTCGGGTGCTAGGGCCATGAACTCTGTATAGGTAGCCTGATACACAATACACAGCCCCCATCCGGCCTCATCTCTATTCCACGCGTAATGTGCAATCCCCTGCGGCATCCTCTACGTAAATCTGAACTTCCTCTGCACCCGCAATGCCAAAAATCTCTCCAAAATGAAGGGAGTCCTACCTATCAAGTACTGCGGAATACATACATAGGGCATCTGTATATCATCAGTCGCCCATGGCTCACAATCCAAGTATGGTCGCCATATGACTGTATCTATGTCGTCTAGCACTCATCTCCAATAATCTACCTTGCCCAGCTTGGGCTGGGTAAGGAACTTAGAATATATATAGATATATGGCCTGCCTAGTGGCCTCACTCTAGGGCATGCCTACCTCGTTACAACAAAATGCTCCCATGCCCAAATCTGTAGCAACGTAACCCCACAAGATGAACTGGACGATCCTTTGTAAACCACCTGGTGCAAATCGTGATAGAGATGAGCTAACATGCAGCTCCCCCATGCATATCTCCTTGGCTGTAGCATCATCTGCTCTAGAATCCTGCCCTAGCCCATTAACAATCCCTTTTCCCAGCGATCCGGACAAAGGAGACCTCCGATGAAAGCACCCAAAACTATTGGCAAGGCTAGATATCTGTGAAAGTCTGCCCACGGTACCCAGTACCCGGCTATCCGTGCATCTCTGTACACTCTCCTCAAAGCATCCGTACCCCCAATCTCCTTGTGATTGTAATACACAAGGGCTCCAACAACTGGAATACCTAGGATCCTGTACACATCCTTAGGAGTCACTGTCACCTCACCGGTCGGCATGTGAAAGGTGTTGTGCTTCGAGTGCCATCGCTCTACAAGGGATGTCAACAATCCTCTATTGACCCTAATCGGCGACATCACTAACAAGGGTCTCAAACTACACACATCAATCAATGCTCTATTAGCAGGGGTCAACTCAGGGATCCTATCCCATCCTACTGAATGTCGCTCTCTAATCTAGAGGTTTTTGAAAACCTCCTATTTTTCATCACAAGGATCATCCATTAGAATCATATCAATTATTCAAACACTATCAAATTAGACTCATATCTATCAGTGAACTATATTAGATCCATATCACATTATCAGTCCTATCAATTAAATCAAATCAACTCTATGAAGCTGGATATCATATCACATCTATCCTACTATCAATTACTATTTGTTTTCTATTGCAGGAAGAAAATTTATCAAAAGTCATATCAGTTTAATCTACTCATTTTTTTTATCCTAGGAAGCAAAGTTATCAATCAATCATTCAATTTTCCTATCATCTCTATCCATATCAATATGATGACATGAAAATTTACCTATATATCGACTAAGGAAGCAATACAAATCATCATTCTCATCGGAACATTCATTTTGTCTATTTTACCAGATGCACCATTCTTTTTACGGAATGCGCTCAATCTCATATGTGCCGTTGTTTTCACCCTATGCGCTTAAACAGGTATCCAATGCGCATTTTCCCGTATGCGCTACTTTCCTCATCATATGTGCCACTATTTTTGTTGTATGCACGCTTTCCTATATGCGCGTTTGTTTGCCCTATATGCGCTCTACCCCCAAAATTTTTGAATCTTTCCTATATGCGCGCTAGTTTCTACGGGATGCGCTAAACTGATTTTTTTAACATGTTAAATCTATGCCCTATGCGCATTTGTTTCTACCCTAAGTGTGCCTGTTTTTTTTTAAAGCGCCTAAACTTTCCTATATGCGCGCAAATGTAAAATTTTAAACCTCAAACCATAGAAAATCATGCAAATTTTGATCCAAACAAAAAAATTTGAAAGCATAAGAGGATCGAGCGACTCACCGGTGGTCCATAAGCAGCTGGCCTCTGATATCTGTGTGATCTCTTGAATCGATGGCGATGATATGGAATCTCCATGTCACAATGTTGCTCTCACAGCTACAGTTTTCACCAAACTCAATAGTACAAATGACTTTTCTCTTTCAACCTTTTACCTTTTAAAGGTCAAAACAAGGGTAAAATGTGACTTTATTTTTAAAATGGATCTTCTTTCTCATCATTTATCACGAGCTAAACCACTTTACCTATCATCCGTGATTTACCTCCCGAGGGGGCATCATCAGCAGAAATATCGAAAGCACGTCAGGGGCAAAAATCTTATTTTATTTGAAGTAATGTGTTTTATACATCACTTCAAAGAGGGGCAAAATGTATATGTCTAAAAATGGTCATGATTAAGCTTGTTAATTAATTAAATATGATTTATTTAATTAATTCCTCTAATGTCATCTACATATAAATAAATTTAATCATTTATTTATATCGTTCATCTTCTAAATTCTTCTACCTTAAATTAAATAAATAATTTTATTTAATTACTAACATTCCTATCTTCCACTTAATTAAATTAAATAAATTTTTAATTTATTTTTATTTAATTATCATTGTGTTCTAAGGTTTAAATATTTTTTTAATATTTGAATAATGGAATATTCTCCATCCCATATTCGAATTTGAAATATTAAATATCTTATTTAATATTTTCCTCACTCCAATTTCATTTTAAACATAATTTATTTAATTATGTAAGTTTCCATTTCCGTCTCCACTCTTAAATTAAATAAATTTAATTTATTTAATTCTAACTCATTTTTAACTCACCTTTCCGAATTTTAACCCATCTTTCGAAATAGAAGTTTCCTTTCGAAACTTAATGAAAAAAAAATAAGGAAAAGGGAAACTTTCCATCTTTCTCTTCCACTTTCAAAAATCTCCTGCCGTTCATTCAAAACAAGCTTAATCCAGACCGTCAATCGATTTAGCCAATCACATCTTTTCGAAAAATCTATAAATTCCGGCGCAAATCCAAGCTTTGGTTACACTTCATATACTCATTTACGCACGCATGCACTCAACCAGCATTTGCATTCATGTCAGTTTAGATATCACAACAATATCTTCCATTTAGCATAACTTTTGCATTTTCAGCATAGTTTGCATTTAGAATCTCATTCTTTAGCTGTCATTTTGTTGAGCCTGATCTGTTGATCTAAGAGCTATCTGGAAAACAACAAAACGTTGAAGATAGAGGGGGATAAGACGGTTTCGAGAAGCTGCAATTATAGTTTGCATACTCTGTTTCTTTTCAGCTTTTTGATCTAATGTCTTATTAACATGTGTTTGATTTCTATTTAATTAATCCAATATTTTCAATCACACAAATATATTTTTGATTTTCTTCCCAAATTAATCAGGATAGATGTAAAAGGGTTAAAGGAAACTCAAACTCACCAAATAATTATTACGAAGAAAATTTCCAACAAAAGAACCAAGATGATTCTAATTCTCAACTAAGGAGAGTAATTTGTTTAACAACAATGACAACTAAAATTTTTAGAGAAAGGCTAAACAACAAGCCACTAAACCGAAATTTCCAATAAGAAGAGGAAATATTTTCTACAGAATTACATTGGAGTTTCAAAAAAAGCTACAAATTATTTTAAAGATTTATATGTGCCTAGAAGATTACTTGATTTAGATATCTTCAACCTCCAACTCTGAGGAAACCCGTGAACCTAAGAAACACCACTAGAATTGCAATCCAAGGAATGACTTCTGCTACATAATTAATAATTCAAAAAGAAGAACTAATTATCTACTCTGTGCACAACTGCCTTCAAGATGTTGAAAAGAAAAACTAAGGAGAATGTCGATGATAGGAAAGAATGGAATAGTAAAAATGTGGACCAAGATAAGAAAATGGATTTAAGATGGAAAGAAGAATGAATAATAGAAGTGTATGAAGATGAACAAAATTTGCAAATTTAGCTTTGAACAACCAATGAAAATGTTTTCTAAAACACATGAACTTTCCCCAAAACCCAGAAGAAAGGAAAAGTGAGAGAAGAGAGAGCTCAATGGTGAAGTAAAGAAGAATGAATGAGAATTTCTAAACTGAACCAATGATGAATTTCCTCCTTCCAATGCCCATCCTTTCGTCTACCAATATTGGACGTTTCATTCTTGGAGTTGGCATGAGTTTAAGAAATTCGATTCCACTTAATCAAAATTTCCAATTAAACATTTAATGGTATTCCCAATAAAAGGTTGAACTCCCACATTTTAATTATTACATTAAATATTTAACATCCTTTTAAAAAAAAATATTCTAAGTTCATTTCCTGAACTAAGAGGATGAAATTAAACATTTAATTATGTCAATTATTTTATCTCCAAATGAGATCTCTTATAGAGTGAAGATTGATTTATATATTATTTTAATTGACTTATTTTATGAATAATTATATTAAATTATAATTGGCCAAGTTACAATTTTGATTCTTTCTCTTACATTGGCTCAAGGTGAGATGACAATTTTCAATCCTTTATTAACCACTACCTCTCCCTAATGACATCCCTTTTTTTGTCATGGTATCATCAGTCTTGCATCCATTGACAGGTATTATGGTCAGAAAGTTCTCATCAACTATATATAAATACGTATTTGAATATCAACCTTTTAATACATTCAATTTCACATGGAAAAAAAATTCACTTGCCACAAAAGTTCATTAATTTTACAACTACAATAGATTAAACATCTATTCTATTCTCAATTCCACATTCACAAGAAAAACAATTACTTGCAACTAACTTTGTATCCACATATAAATATGCAAATTCATAGTCTCAATGTAAGGAATGCAACATAAATTGACTAAACATCTATTCTATTCTCAACTCCACATTCACAAGAAAAAAAATTACTTGCAACTAACTTTGTATCCAAATATAAATATGCAAATTCATAGTCTCAATGTAAGGAATGCAGCATAAATTGACTTCCTTCTAGATGGTTTAAAGGAAATCATTATGTCAAATTAACGTGTAGCTCCACAAATTTTATCTTCTTGAATGAAAAGTAAACACAACTACCATTTGATAAGTCTATATTTTTCCACATATCTTCAACTTGGGATAGAAATACCTTTCACATTCCAAGATAAGATTTTGAACTTAGTTGGGATTGCAATAAAAATTCTATGGAATCTATGATCAATATAAATATTGCAATATAAATATGCAAATTATGATAGATTAAACATCTATTCTATTCTCAATTCCACATTCACAAGAAAAACAATTACTTGCAACTAACTTTGTATCCAAATATAAATATGCAAATTCATAGTCTCAATGTAAGGAATGCAACATAAATTGACTTCCTTCTAGATGGTTTAAAGGAAATCATTATGTCAAATTAACGTGTAGCTCCACAAATTTTATCTTCTTGAATGAAAAGTAAACACAACTACCATTTGATAAGTCTATATTTTTCCACATATCTTCAACTTGGGATAGAAATACCTTTCACATTCCAAGATAAGATTTTGAACTTAGTTGGGATTGCAATAAAAAGTCTATGGAATCTATGATCAAACACCAATATTTTTTAAGAATATGAACTCAATTTCATGAATCATAGGGACATTTCAATTCTTCCAATTGAGAATATAGATCTTTGCTAAGTGATTTTATAAGATTTATGTGTTAGTTTTCTATTCACTATTATCCTCATTACTACAATAAACCTTAGTAGGCCAATCTCTATAGATAGTGGAGACAAGCAAGTTGCTTGAAGCGTAGATGGATTCTTTATATTTTTCACTATTATTTGACCTTTCCTCTTAGGGGCATTGCTATATAGAGTTTTGATAGGGGAAATAATTTTTTCTTGATTATCAAGATGAACTAGCAAAATCCAATTGATAGTCTATATTTGTTTTTATAAAATCAAGATCACATGAACATTTCATACATAAGTGAACTTTGTCATAAACTTAATCATTAAACTATTGTGAATGTAGAATGATTTATACTAGCTTATTTACTTCACATAAAAACATTTAATATATAAGGAGTTTGAATTGATTAATTTGAATTTCAATTATTTTTATCTAACCAAAACAAACTATTTTCAAAATGTTGAAAAAGATAATCTGTAATGACATGACCGTACCTTAAAAAAAAAATTTATGT
Source organism: Sequoia sempervirens (assembly GCA_007258455.2). Lineage (NCBI taxonomy): Eukaryota > Viridiplantae > Streptophyta > Pinopsida > Cupressales > Cupressaceae > Sequoia > Sequoia sempervirens. Next base: position 629,152,027 of record VDFB02000003.1, read on the forward strand.
AACTTCAAAATCTGCATCTTATTTAATAAGATTTGACAAATTTTATCGATATGAAAGATAAGAGTTTAAGATAATTACCAACCCCCTTGACTTCATGATTTGACTATACAATGGCAACCATCTCTTTTTTACAGTTTTGAGTAAGATTGAGGAGTTGGTAAAGGATTGCAATCTCTACCTTTGGAGATGCTCTCAGTGTCACTGAAGTAAGGCGTGACTTGACTTCCCACAAACATTGGCATTTTCTGAAGGGGATGTTTTGATTAAAGGAAGTGATTAATTAATGCCATTGGATTTTAACCACAATGAATTCTAAGCATGAAGAGAATCACAACTATAAACTTGAAGTGACATTTCTCTTTCACCTTAGCAGTTCTCTTGGAAATTATTTCCATTGCTAACAATTTAACGATGGAAAAATGGTCAAAATTATGCTTCACTCTTATTTTTCCAGTTACTGTGTTTATTCAACTGATCAGTAATGGTGTTGCAGTCAAGGCTATAGATACACTTCCATTGGGTGGCTTGCTTATTGGAAATCAGACAATAATTTCAAAGAATGGCACATTTGATTTGGGATTCTTCAGCTCAAATGGAAGGAACTAGTGTTAGAAGCAATAAACTAAAATCCAAATGCCAGTACACAATAAAAACTAGAAATTACAATATTCAATAGTGAGACTATGATAAAATTTTTACAAAGGTAGAGAATATAAATTTTTATTTGTAGAGAAAAAAATTGCTAACTGTCTTCACACTTTATTGATGAAAAAGAGAAAATGTGTACAAAAAACTATGAAAAGCTTCTACAACCATGTTGAGAAACTTTCCTAGACCAAAAAACTAAAACAAAAAATAAAGGGAAACTGCCCAAACTAGAAAATAGTAAAAACAAAGATATGATGGGAAACATTCCCAATGACAACTGTAAAAGAGATTTTACTAATTTAACATCCTCCCTAAAATTTGATTTTTGGGACAACTTGTCATCCCTAAAAGATTCTTCAATCTATTGAAATCTTCTTCCTTCAAAGGCTTTGTCAAAATTTTAGCGACCTAATCTTTGGATCTGCAATAAGAAAGATTAATTTCATTAATTTTAACTAGCTCTCTAATGAAATAAAATTTGATTTCTATGTGCTTGCTTCTTCCATGAAAGAGTGGGTATTTAGAAAGTGAAATAGTTGATTGATTATCATAGAATATAAATTTTTCTTCCATTTGGGGTTGCAACAATGTTTCAGGCATTCTTCTTAACAAAACTACTTGACAACCTGCTAAAGTGGCTACCACATATTTTGCTTCTATTGAAGATAATGCAACAATGGGTTGTTTCTTTGAAGACCATGAAATTACACTTCAACCAAAAGTAATAATATACCTAGAAGTAATTTTCCTATCATCTCGATTTCTAGCCCAATCACTACCTGTATAACCAGTTAACTTCAAAACATCATTCTTTTCATAAAAAAATCCTTGATTTCTTGTCCCTTTCAAATACCTTAGTATTCTTTTACCTGCTTGTAGATGAGTATCATGTGGATCCTCTGTAACGCACGTGGTGCAAACCCAGAGAACACACACAAAGCAAATAATTAAAAAAAAAAAAACAATACAATTAAACACACAAGAAACATTTACCATAATCACATAACACATTACATTACACTTTTACGCTTAGCTCTCTGGGGCACGTGAGGTTACTTCACAAACAACTAACAATGAAAGTAAAAGATAACAACATAACTAATAATATTACAAACCATGAATAAGAATACATCTAATAACCAAGAGTGAGAATATTAATACATCACATAATACAATCATAATGAATCTCTTTTAACACGTTACAATTGATCTTAACTAATACATCATTTTAAGATTACATTACAAGCTCTTGATTAATAATTACATCAAATTTCCCAAACGTGTGGGATAATGTAAATACAATGAAATCTGAATTACAAAGGAACACTAGTGCAACACCAACTGCAGAAATGTTGAGAAGATAGACTGCTGATGGGGAACCCAACGGGTGAGGAGCACGTTCCACCCAACCATGTGAATTATAGGTAACTCACCCCTCGTGCTCAGAGGTGACAAGGAAGAGAACCCGAATATGAATGCCAAACCGACTCACGTACAATCATAGTACAAATACAAACACAACTCAAGGCATACATTGATATAACCTACAATGTTCATGAACCAAACATGACAAGATAAAGCTATGAAACTCATCACAAATAAACCAAGCATTAATAATTAAACAACTAAATAACAATCATAAACCAAATTCACAAGAATCAGAAACAACATAAAGATTACAATATCCAGAGGCAACTACAACAAAGCACAAGGGTGTCTAGTGGAGAGTGTCATTGCGTAGCTCTCATGGGATCTCCTAGCCCTTCCTCCAACTGAGGCGCCGACGCCCACAAAGAGCCACTCTCCCTATGACCCCTAACATAAATCAAAGCAGGCAAGGGTTGAACTAACACATATAAAGCATAAAACCAAAACTAGACACATGAGGCATTAACCCTCTCACAAATACCTATAACCAAAAGTCTTACCAAAACCGTTCAACCCTTTCAATCATAAAACCACTAACTCCAAAAACATAATCAAGACGAGAATAACATTCTACAATAACAAGCTTCTGGAACAAGGTTTCACAAACAATAACGGTTCCCACATCGATGAGAAAAGTTTACAACTATTAAATAGAACACAATAACTAGATCACACAATTTCATAACTTAAGGAAAATGATTCACCCAATTGTATAAAATATTTCAATTTTGAGTCGATATATGAAAACACAATATGTTCAACAAAATTTATATAATTTGTTGCCTATAATCAAACCATAATTCTACATCAAAATATTTAATTCCATTAAAAAAATAAAGAACATCAAACATATATATATCTACAATAATACATTAAATTTTATTATAATAAAAATCATTAATATTTTACTTCTAAAAAAAATTATATTTCTTTATTTCTATTATTTTTTCTTAATAACATAATAATTATATATATAAACAAAATAAACAATAATAAATATATATATATATATTATATATATATATATATATATATATATTTATATATATATATACATATATATTTATATATAAATATTTATCTATATATAAATATATATATATATATTTATTTATATAAATATATATAAAAAATGAATTTAAAAAAAAATAAAAATAAAAATAAAAAAACAATTTAGCCTGCCATTGCAAAGGACTGCCCACGGCAGTCCCTGCAGGGACTGCGCACAACAGTCTTCATGACTGTTGTGCGGCAGTCTCTGCGCCGCACTGGGTACAGGGGGTACGGCCAGTTCGTCTCTCCCCCAACCATTAATAAATTTTATTTTTATAATATTTTATTTTAAAAAAAACATTTCATTCTTCAAAGAACAAATCAATCCGTCTTGGCACGGATTCCGACGGCCATTACGGCCAAAAGAAATTTGATTTTAACCAATTTTTTTTTTTAAATAATTGCAAAGCTTGAAATAATTTAATTACATACATATGTATATATAAATATATATATGAAAATTGTATATATATATACAATTTATACATAATATATTTTTATATATAGGTTATAGTACAGAGGACAGAAGACAAGAATTAAAAAAAAACTTATATAAGAATCTATAATATATATATATATGTATAAATAAAAGATGTATTTTCAAATTTCCCAAAATAAATTGTTCCCAAAGAGAACTATATATATTTAAAATATGTATCAATAATTAACAAAATGATATTTCAAATCCATTAAAATACGAAGATTGATCTTTTCCACAGTAAAATAATAGAGAGAAATTGGGCATATTCAAATGGAATTCAATGGAGTTTCTTTCTGTTTGTTTGCAATAGAAACGATTTCAGATTTCAAAAGAATTCTCATATAAAGAAGACCTAATTATTTAATTATTTTCTTTTCTCAGAGAAATCATTTTATATTTAATTCTCAGAAAGATTTTCTTTTATAAGCAAAGATTGATTCTAACACACACTTCTATTCTTTTTACAGATTTAAAAAAAATAATTAAGAAGGGAGAGGGTGGAACCTATAGTCCTACGCTCTCGAGAATTTGATGGTGCCTGTCTGAATCCGATGGCCTCTATGCAGAGCTTCCTGTTCTGGCTTCGAAATCTCCTTTGCAAATTTTCATGCTTGAACTCAAATCTAATTCTTTGTTCAGAAAACTCTCCAGAATAACCAGTAACAGATTCCCCATCCCTTTCTAGAACTCTCCTCCCAAAATATAGCAAAAGATTCAAAAAATAACATAAACAATAATTTGTGCAACTCTGTAACACTAATTCTCTCTCTCTCTCCCCCGAAAAACTCCCAAAATTCTTAATTAAATAAAAGATATTCCAATTTCTTTCAAAAGCTCTCAAAAATCATGAATAAAATAAATTATATATTTTTAAAAGCAAGCTTTTCAGTCAGATCTGAGTTCTCATTCGTTCTCACAACTTTATCATTTATTTATTTATTTATTTTTCTATTTTCAATACTTTTTGTTTTAATTTCTGTTTTTACAACTTTACTTGCAAAGCACATTATCTAGTTAATTTAAATAATTTATTCTAACAATTATCCTCAACAAGATAATTAATTATAATAATAAAACACAATTTAATATTTTAATTATCATTTAATAAACTCATGACTTTTTTAAAAATAAATAACACCTTTAAAAATTTAAATACAATTTAATCTAACATTAAAATAAACAATCATTTCCATCATTTAAATAAAATAAATCACAGCTTATAAAATACCAACATTAATAAAATATGACATAACACAACCACAAACCACAATAATGACAACTACAAAAACATACAATACCAATCAAATAAGATGGTCTGACATCATGGGACGGGATGACTTCCAAGTCATCTTTGTTTCAACATTATGTCGTTGGGTTATTGTTAATCGCCCTATCCTGCTGAAGCAGGTGGAATCGAGACTATGTACCTACAATCCTTGCATACAAATGAAATCGTGTACATGTGCATACGTATATAAATTCAAAGCATTTTATTGTGAGAAGGACTCGTAGCGTAGCAGGGCACCCATGAACGAGTGGTGCTACACTGTCCTTCATCACATCTATCCAAAAAATATAATATAATTGATAAATTAATCATTTCTAAACTAACAAATCATATCATATTATCATGAACAATTACTAATTCACTACATCACCAACTAATACTACATCTATATAAAAGCATCACCAACTAAATGCAATCATAATGTAATATCATACTCACAAAAATACCATTAGAAGCTCTTATCCCATCTTCTTCTTCTTATTCCTTAGCTAGACTACCTGCACATCCCAGGTGAGAATGGAGGGGTACTACATCCTCCCCCCCTAAAACTTGACTTAATCCTAGAAGTCACATGGCTCAAAATGGAAACATAACCACATTAGTACCAAAATTTCTCTAATCTATAATTGATATACACCCTCTTTCTGAATCATTACAATTAGAATCACTATCTGGCTTCATATTTAAAAATAATATCTTCTTAACTACTTTTATTTATATATCCTTACATCTCTTACAATAACATACTTGGTTTCAGCACTAATAACAAAGCAAGTATTCCTATTAACTCAATTTTCCATTTACACAACAAGATTCTTGAAAATATCATAGAAGGAAAACACCTCAAATGAATACTTGAAACTAACAAAAATACACACCATATCATGTTTCAGTAACATATTTTAAGTCACAATATACCCACATTTAAGACAGCATGGTTATCCCTCTTTTACATCAATAGGCACAAAATATAAGAAATATTCTTCTAACACACACAGTCACATCATTGGGAACCACATAACAAGGCTACACAAGGGTCCATCTGGACGCTGGAAAGTAGCATACTAATCCACAATACATAATCCATGAGCCAAGAGCCAAAATCCATCTCACATAAACCATACCTCACACTCAGTGGCTTGATGGTGTTAGGCCACACACACATGGCGAGACCATCCAAACAAGACCACTGTGACCCATCTCTTATTGTACAAGGTGGTTAGCCTCCAAGAGATAGTCATCACACATAGGTGGGTAGTGGGTCCTAGCTATAAAATAGCCTCACATACCCCCATCCTCAAGGTTCCCTGTGTCTACTTCCTCGTATACACTCACCAAGTCCACCTCATACGTCCTTGGAGAGGAATCACAATACAACATATGGCCGACATTGAAAACAACAAAGATAAACTAGTTTAGCCACCAAAGTCATAAAACAAACATCAAATAAGATTCAATTTCAACAGTAAAGAAAGAAATGCGTGCAATGTCAACACTAAATCAAATGTAACCACAAGGGCTATGAGAGAATAAGTCACAAAGTGTGGCTAAACCATTACAATCAAATATAAACAAAATGTTTGCCTTTAAGGTCAATTGAAAATCATCAACAATCATATAGGAAGTCCTCAATCTTCAAAATTGCACAATACAACACTGTGTGACTAGATACTAGCTCCCAAACAAGGAAGGAGGGAACATCGTGCAGCTATAACAATAGCCCTCATGTGGTGTGGAGTAAGCACACCATCCACATGACCTAGAGTGTGCTCCTCGGCTACACTCTGCCTCGCATCATCACGCGACATGGACTAACCAAGTGGCCCACACACTCCTTGGTTGCCCGCATAGGATGTGCACCTTGGCCTTCATCCCACATCGCATCGCAGTGCGGCATGGTCATACACTAGCCAGAGAAGGCACGCACTGGTCGTATGCTGCATGGCAGTGTGTCCATGGCTCCGCGAAAGTAGGCACGTGCTAGAAACACCCCACATAGAGATACCTCATGGAAAAGGCACACGCAGGTACTCACCGTCACCAGAGGTATACATGGCTAGGACCTACCCATATGCTAACTGACCCAAACACTGTCGAAAGCAAACACGAGTATCCCTCTACAAATGTGTGAGGCCCCATTACGCTCATCACACGAGTAGGCTATCATAGCACATCTCATAGTGCACCTTCATGTGTCTAAGCATGTGGCATCGTGTCCTTGAGCCCAGCTTGCTACCATCAGCAATACGACATCATCACCAACACTGTGTTGGAACATCAGTGGGGTGTGGCATCATATCCATTACATCATGTTGAAACATGTGTAGATACAGTGTATGCAATACATATATGAGCATATCAATATGTGGCTACTCAAGCTTCACCTCTCATACAGACGAGGTTGAATCGCTAATGCCAGGTCAATGTCCTTATGGACGGCTAGGCATGCACTAACAAACCAATGCTACTATACTCAAAATTGTGGGGTTCAGGCTAGCACATATGGATCAAGTACCCTGATCCATCATAAGGGGAAGTAGTGAGTACGTTTCCTTAGGATCAGTTGAGTTAAGACTACTCTGCGTCGCAATATGCGTATGCTACACACTCCGCCCAAGGAACTTTGTGGCTGCTACTACCCCTTCATAGATTGAGGGACTGGAGAACCAAAAGAAAATAATCTATGAAACTATCTTTTGGCTACTCATATATAAATTTCAACCACACATGGGTTGGCCCTCAATCAGGTAACAAACATGCAACACATGAATGGTATGGTTATTTCCACACCAAGGAAAACAACAGTTTCCCCATGGATGGGTACATAGTATCACCATCGCATGGCACACAAGGCAAGCACAGGTTTAATACAACACACAAACATTGCACAGATACTGGTTTCCAGAAAACAAGAAGTACATTCGTACCTACTATTATAGAAAACAAATTTTCCCTATTCTCATATGCACATACATGATTGATGCCGCATATCAAAAACAAGTACTCCCAACATTGTAGTGTCCTGTCCATTGTGGCCCTCCTGGACATTTGCATAAGTGTGTTTTGTGATCTTGTTGATTATTTAGTCGGTTCATGTGGTTAAAGTGAGATTTTAATGGATTTGTTAAGTGAGTTAATTGAATTAAATAAATTATCATATTAAACATATTGATGAAATAATTTAAATAAAACTAGAAGTGAAATTGTATATATCAAGTCAATATTGTGAAATAATATTTACACATTTATTTTTAAATAATTAAATTAATTTTACCTTATAAAAGATTATCTTGTGGGGGATAATTATTATACTTAGAAAAATAATGTGATTTGTAATTTAATAAAGATGAAAAGATGGATAATTATTTTAATAAAGAAATTTAATGGATAAGGAGATAGGCTTTGTAAGTTGAAGTGTTAAAAGCAAGAAAAATTGGAAAGAAAATAATAAAAAAGACAAGAAAAGATAAAATCAAAAAGGCGTGCACATGCACGACTCGAAACTGGATTCGAAAGAAGAAACTTGCCAGATTTTATGGATCTTGTGTTTTCAAAAACTTATCTTGTTGAAAGCTTTATTTAATAAAAGGATAATTTCATCATTTGAAAGGGGGGGCTACGATAGCAGAATTTTTTTGGATATCCGTCTTTGGATTCGGTCGTTTGTTTTTCCAGACCTCATTATCAAAGCATTTGATTAAGGTTTTATCCATTTTCATTTTTTCCCTAAGGTGGGGGGGAGCTTCAAAGAACAGACACCTATTGCATCATTTGTGCTTTGCATCTTCCATATAGGAGGAAGTCGACGACCTTGGTCTTCACCAGGTATGTGAATCTATGATAGAGTAGAAATCATCTATCTTGAAGGCAAAAATATGGGATCCGATTAGTAAGAATACATCTCTGTTGGAATCTGATCTATGAGTGTTATGCTTAGAGCTTAGTTAGGGAGGCATAGTTAGCTTGCCTTTGAATCTTGCATGATGCGCACCTTCTTTGCTCTTACCCAGTATTCTATTAAGCTCTGTGTGTTTGTCCAAACCACTATTTACCTTTCTGACTGCTAGTTTATCATTGAGTAATTATAAGATATCTATTGGCATTCAATACTTTAAGAATGGATAAGATCCTTGTAATTCCTAATCGCGTATTAGTTAGATAGGATTGAATTTTTTTCCATGCTGAGAGTTGTTGGGTTGATTTGCATGCATGGTATCATAGTGTGCATGCTGTGTAAGATCACCGTTTTAAGCTCTAGCGACCTTAACTTATTAGTTGTTCATCAATGTCTTATTCTGCATGATACGAGCCATGCATATCATTGTTAAATATTTTTTTTGTCAGTCAATAGATTAGTCTTGTATAAAATGAATTTTAGGTTCAATACTTGAATTCCTTGTAGCCACACCTTTCACCATCCTCCAAGCATGAGGAATAGGCTTATTGATAGTCGACGAGTTTTTTGGTATTGGTTGTTTGCAGCATCGGCGTTCATCTCATTCACTAGTATGTTACCACATGCAATGTTAATATTTAATTTGATGCTGGCTTATTATTCTGTACGCCAACCTCTGCTTTGAGAATGAAATTTAATAGCATATTATAAATCCTTTTGTAGATAGCAGATGATTCTCAGTTAGAAATTAGTTTTAGGCTTTCATCTATTTCCGTAGCTGTGAACTGAATTGTGAATGATGTATATTTTCATTTTGAGTCATCGCCTTTGTTGAGTTCGTTGTTCAGATTTCATGGTTGGTATTTGACTTGAATAGGTAATAAATCGATAGATATTCTCCTAGCTCAGTAATCACCAAATATTTCATAGATGTTTCTTAAGAGAACATATAAATTGTATGTCAAATTATTAGCTCTGATAGTTGTACCTGAGGCCATGTTTGTCAATCCAAATATAACCACATAAATTTTCTCTTTGGTGGAAGGAAAATGATTCCTTGTTCTAGAAATACCCTGCTATCCTCATTTGCCAACCAATTTCTCAGTCTCTGCAGTCCTTATCCATTCAATCTACATGACTGCATGCGCCTGAAACACTGGAAAATCTTGAGATGCTGGGATGAAACCTCGAGTACTTCATTAATTCAATGGTTTTGAGAGCTTCCTTCCATAAACCAGTTTGTGCAAACTTGAACATGGTAGGGTGTATAGATTTAATATAATCTCTCTGATTTCATTGTCCACCTGTCACATCCACGCACCTAAACATAACAAGAAGTTTAAAGATTTAATATAATCTCTATGATTTCATTGTCCACCTGCCGCGCACCTGAACATAATAGGAAGTTTAAAGGTTTAGAAAATCTCCATGTTTCTTTGCCAACCTATCACATTTGTAACACTTGAAAGTATAATATTGTAGGGGATTAAATAACCTCCCTGATACCTTTGTTAACTTATCATTACGGAAGATTTTTGGACAAAATAGGAAACTTTAAAGAATTATATAATCCCATTGATTCTATTGTCAATCTATCGCAGTGGCTGCATTTGATCTTTAAGTCATATGTTTTTTTTCTCATGCATTTGTATTGTATAATGTTAGTATTTAAATCAGTTACTACGTAGAAGAATTAGTTATTAAATGAATAAATTGGACTAAGTTAAAAGAAAAAGAGAACTAAATTTTATTTATTAGGTTATGATATTTTGAGGAAGATGTACTTATCTATAATGCATTAATTAAAGGTTATGATCTTATTAAATAAATATAAGAATGGGGCTAAGATTAGATAATAGGGAAATAAGTCAATTATGTTTTACTAAGGGATGATTAGATCTTATTGGTATTAATTGTATTTTGCTTCTTCATCTAACTTAAGGCGAGTAGACAAAAGGCATGAAGGTACACCACTTTTTGTAAGTTCAATTATATGAATCTAAGTATGGTTATTTGATAAAATGTTAGAGGAATGTATTTCTTTGGTATTTCTTATATGTTTTATTTTTTTCACGTTTTAACCTTCATAGTAAAATCTCATCATATTTTAATATCTTGTAGACTTTTTATGTAGTTGGTTACTTAGAATAAATATCGCTACAATTACTTGTGTATTATAGTGCAAAGGAATAAATTAGATTTCTTAGGTAGTTAAGTTGGAGAGTTATGTGATGCATTATTGAGTAAGTTAGTAAAGTGATTAGAGAGATTTTTTCTTATGTTAATTTTTTATAATTTGTGTAATATTGATAGATTAGTTTATTCTTAATTTGGTTAGTTCCAAGTGGAATAGTTAAATTAGAAATAATGAAAAGTAGAGTTTTGTATGTTATGGATGCCTTGCTCAATTGGGTGCTTGCACTACGTAAGTAAAATTAGATGATCTTTTAAATGTCGATCTCTCTTGTTCTCATTTAATTGTTGATTGTAAGTCTTTTATAGGGATAGTTAGATAGAACATCAGAGTTGGATTGATTTCTTTATTTGAGAGGAGTAATTTTTGTATTAAATTTGTGCATTGGTTGATTGTTCTATTGTATTAGTCATTTATTTGGTTTGAGTTGTTATGAGTCAAATTGTAAGATTGTTCAGTATTGTATGGTTGGGTAACCTAGGAGGAGAAATAGAGGTCTCCCTTGGATACCAGTCGAGAGTGTATTAAATTTTTCATGATGATTTTGTGGGATGTTGCCACTCACTACCTTATGTCTATTGACTCGTTCCTTGGAGTATTGTTACTATTGTTAGTCCTTTGAATGGGAAATCTTCCAGAGGCAAGGGAGTACTTGTTTCTTATTGATTCTTTATTGATCTATTTTCTTTTGTCGAGATTTTTATCTTAATGGTTGATTTTGATGGTTCCTCATTATTTTGCCTTGCGTTGAGTCCTTTTAGTGGAGGAGATTTTCAATTGTTAAGTTTTCTTGTTGGAACTATATTGTTTTTTTTACTCTCATTTGTGGAGAGTTGATCTTTTGAACTTCCATGTGGCAAGTGTTTTGGTATCATGATTTTGAAAAGGGTTGTACAAGAATTGTTGAGACTCTGTTTATGTGTTTATAGCGAGATGGGTAATGCCTCGCATGTTTCTCTGTGGTGATCTAATGTTCTTTTTATATTCTACAACCCTTGGTTTTTGGTTTATGTTAGGGGTCTTAGGGAGAGTGGATCTTCATGGGAGCTGGTGCCTCGAGTAAGAGGAAGTGCACAGGAGAACCCACGTAAGAGTAGTTAAACAAGTGATAACCTAAAAAATAGAATTTAGGGGGATGGGTAGTAAAACACTCAAGATAATGAATATTGGATACCTCATCTATGCATTAGGGCTATCATAGACTAATGATAGATTGAGAAGGTCGTGGTTGGAAAAGTCGTAATCTCATCTTCATGAGAGGTTATCGACTTCGCATGAGCTACCCTATGGTGTCAGGGCCTCAAGTAGGAGGAAGAGCTAGAAGATCCATAGATGGGTGTCGGCGCCTCAAGTTGGAGGAAGGGCCAGGAGATCCCATGAGAGCTATGCGATGACACTCTCCACTAGACACCCTTGTGCCTTGTTTCTTGTTGCCTCTGGAATTATATTTTGTTTATTATTTCAGTTGATTTGGAAATGTTTCATGATCATCCTTTGGTTACTTCTTTACTGGTTATTGCTTTGTTTAATGTGATGAGATTTATGACTTTAAGTTGTATGTGGGCTCATGAATGTTGTTGATTATGTCATTGTAATCCTTGAGTTTTATGATACTTTTGTATGACATTGAGTCTTGTGGTTCCCTATTTGGATGTTCTTGGTTGAGGTCTCTTTCTTGTCAGCTCCTTAGCATGGGGGGTGGGTCTTCAGACCCACATGGTCAGGTGGAATGTGCTAAGCACCCCATTGGGTCCCCAGTCAAGGATCGAGAGGTGTGGATTGGTGCTATTGCGGCGACTCCAGAGTTGTATCATTCTATCTTGTCATGTGGTTCTCGCCCATATTGGGAAACATGTTTGTATCATTGTAAGACTTGAACAGTGTAAAGTAATGAAAAGGATGTGACGTAATATTTTATCATTGGTAAACCTTGTGTGGATATGGATCCATATCAAATGTTATTCAAAGTATTGTATTTATTTTAAGTGAATGGTTTCTTATTGATGGTTTATATGCATGATTTTTCATGGATTAAATTTGGCTTTCATTCTTTATCATTGATGTATGGAATTAAGTTTTGTAATGTATCCTCGTGTACCCCAAGGGACGTAAGTGATTTTGGGTTTGTTTAAAAGAATTTTCATGTCATAACTTATTGTGCATTTCATGTATGTTAGTTTTACTTTAAAAAATAAAAAATAAAAAATTGTGTGGTAATTTTTGCATTAGTTGTCCTTTGGGGTTCGCACGATGGGGCGTTACAAACATCGTCCATACTTTTCTTCTAAAATTATAAAATCTTTAATCACTTTTACAATTCCTTAAATATCAACATTATCCTCTTCCTCAAATTCAAAGATCAATTTTATCAACTCCATTAAATCTAGAATACCATAAGCCTAAACAATTCTCACCTGCTTTCTCCTAGACAAACATACTCTCTCTTTTTTTATCACAAAATAATCCCCTCGATAAAAAAAATATTTTTATCACCATTTACTACATCATACCTTTACCAGAGATAAACATCAATGCCTTTCAATTATAGAATTCCTATTTGCTTCCATCATTCATACTAATACATGCATAAAGAAACTTTTATTTTCATGTCATGAAACAACATTTTACCAAAGTTATATCATTTACATTTGTAGGGGAGAGTGCACTTAACATAGAAACACATCATATACATGTCAAATGCATTGTCTTTCAACACAAAACATTACCATTTATTTACATACTAGATTCAATAACAATTAAGAAGAATTGTCAATCAATCACACACCACAACACATCAATTTTGTATTAATTCAAGATTTCATTAAATGAACATACATCATCACATTTTCTCCTAAGGTAAAACATTTATTTGATCGACACAAGGCCTTTAAACACCATCCAAGTACAACACATTTATAAAATCAAAATATTTAATTTTTTTTTTTTTTACCCATACCCCTAATCACACTCATACAATGCAACATTCTTACCACACTTCTAGCACTCTACGAACTTCAATTCTATAAGATTTTTCCCTATACACTGGTGCAAATAATATATGATCAACTTCACCTATGAATTTATACTTATGAAGAAAATTTTGAAAACTCAAATTTATTCCTAAACTTATTATGCGCAACTTCCTTTCATAAAACTTCAAATTAACTAGCATATATAAGCATTTAATAACCAATGTATTCCTAGAGCATTCCCTTAAAACTTATGCATCCAAAAACACGAGGAGATAGAAGAAGTGTTCCTTGCAAGGCACACACTAAAAATAAGTTTGTTAAACTAATTTCGAAGATTCACCCTAAAAAATATTTCATACATGTTACATGATCAAGTCACTCACTTGCACCAATTGTAAAGGAACCATCATAATTATTTTAATGGATCACTACTTGATAGTATGATTATACTATACTACATTCCTTTTATACTTATATAGTATAATTCAATAAAAATACATGCAATCTCAATCTAAGATAACACTAAAGTCATTCTTTTATCTATTTCTACTTCTAACCTTCATTACTCATAATGAATTTTCAGCATATAGCCTTAAAATTACATAGAATACAATCAACTCCCACATACATCAAAAGAGGTAGAATGAGGAAAAAAAAGAATTCACATAATATAAGGTCAACAAACATACACGAAAAGAGAAGATGCACGAAGATAAGACAATATGACTAATTTCAAAGTCACCTTGACCTCACTCAAACTCAAAGTTAAGAGAACACACAAGAGAATGTTGGACAACATAGCTCTCACCCTCAACAAGTTAAGACTCAACATGCTCATCTACAACCGAATGACACAAGGGTAGAACTATATCAGTAGTGAACCAATGACTCACCACAACTAAACATGGTAGCAACATTACCCAAAGATCCCAGTGCTGCAACCTTGGCTCTGATACCAAGTTGTAACGCCCGTCATGCAAACCCCAGAGAACACACACAAAGCAAATATTTTTTTTTAAAAACAATACAATTAAACATGCAAGAAACATTTACCATAATCACATAACACATTACATTACACTTTTACGCTTAGCTCTCTGGGGCACGTGAGGTTACTTCACAAACAACTAACAATGAAAGTAAAAGATAACAACATAACTAATAATATTACAAACCATGAATAAGAATACATCTAATAACCAAGAGTGAGAATATTAATACATCACATAATACAATCATAATGAATCTCTTTTAACACGTTACAATTGATCTTAACTAATACATCATTTTAAGATTACATTACAAGCTCTTGATTAATAATTACATCAAATTTCCCAAACGTGTGGGATAATGTAAATACAATGAAATCTGAATTACAAAGGAACACTAGTGCAACACCAACTGCAGAAATGTTGAGAAGATAGACTGCTGATGGGGAACCCAACGGGTGAGGAGCACGTTCCACCCAACCATGTGAATTATAGGTAACTCACCCCTCGTGCTCAGAGGTGACAAGGAAGAGAACCCGAATATGAATGCCAAACCGACTCACGTACAATCATAGTACAAATACAAACACAACTCAAGGCATACATTGATATAACCTACAATGTTCATGAACCAAACATGACAAGATAAAGCTATGAAACTCATCACAAATAAACCAAGCATTAATAATTAAACAACTAAATAACAATCATAAACCAAATTCACAAGAATCAGAAACAACATAAAGATTACAATATCCAGAGGCAACTACAACAAAGCACAAGGGTGTCTAGTGGAGAGTGTCATTGCGTAGCTCTCATGGGATCTCCTAGCCCTTCCTCCAACTGAGGCGCCGACGCCCACAAAGAGCCACTCTCCCTATGACCCCTAACATAAATCAAAGCAGGCAAGGGTTGAACTAACACATATAAAGCATAAAACCAAAACTAGACACATGAGGCATTAACCCTCTCACAAATACCTATAACCAAAAGTCTTACCAAAACCGTTCAACCCTTTCAATCATAAAACCACTAACTCCAAAAACATAATCAAGACGAGAATAACATTCTACAATAACAAGCTTCTGGAACAAGGTTTCACAAACAATAACGGTTCCCACATCGATGAGAAAAGTTTACAACTATTAAATAGAACACAATAACTAGATCACACAATTTCATAACTTAAGGAAAATGATTCACCCAATTGTATAAAATATTTCAATTTTGAGTCGATATATGAAAACACAATATGTTCAACAAAATTTATATAATTTGTTGCCTATAATCAAACCATAATTCTACATCAAAATATTTAATTCCATTAAAAAAATAAAGAACATCAAACATATATATATCTACAATAATACATTAAATTTTATTATAATAAAAATCATTAATATTTTACTTCTAAAAAAAATTATATTTCTTTATTTCTATTATTTTTTCTTAATAACATAATAATTATATATATAAACAAAATAAACAATAATAAATATATATATATATTTATATATATATATATATATATATTTATCTATATATATATATATTTATCTATATATATATATATTTATATATATATTTATCTATATATAAATATATATATATTTATTTATATAAATATATAAAAAAAGTGAATTTAAAAATTAAAATTAAAATAAAAAAAACAATTTATGAAGGCCTGCCATTGTAGTCCTTGCAAGGACTACCCACGACAGTCCTTGTAGGGACTGCACACAACAGTCTTGGGACTGCTGTGCACGGCAGCCAAGGCTGCCGCGCACAACAGTCTTCATGACTGTTGTGCAGCAGTCTCTGTGCCGCATTGGGTACGGGGGGGTATGGCCAGTCCATCCCTCCCCAAACCATTAATAAATTTTCTTTTTATAATAAAAAAACATTACATTCTTCAAAGAACAAATCAATCTATCCTGGCACGGATTTCGACGGCCATTACGGCCAAAAGAAATTTGATTTTAACCAAATTTTTTTTTAATAATTGCAAAGCAAGAAAAAATTTAATTACATACATATGTATATTTAAATATATATATGAAAATTGTATATATATATATACAATTTATACATAATATATTTTTATATACAGGTTATAGTACAAATGATAGAAGAGAAGAATTAAAAAAAAACTTATATAAGAATCTATAATATATATATGTATAAATAAAAGATGTATTTTCAAATTTCCCAAAATAAATTGTTCCCAAAGAGAACTATATATATTTAAAATATGTATCAATAATTAACAAAATGATATTTCAAATCCATTAAAATACGAAGATTGATCTTTTCTACAGTAAAATAATAGAGAGAAATTGGGCATATTCAAATGGAATTCAACAGAGTTTCTTTCTGTTTGTGTGCAATAGAAACGATTTCAGATTTCAAAAGAATTCTCATATAAAGAAGACCTAATTAGTTATTTATTTTCTTTTCTCAGAGAAATCATTTTATATTTAATTCTTAGAAAGATTTTCTTTTATAAGCAAAGATTGATTCTAACACACACTTCTATTCTTTTTACAGATTTAAAAAAAATAATTAAGAAGGGAGAGGGTGGAACCTATAGTCCTACGCTCTTGAGAATTTGATGGTGCTTGTCTGAATCCGATGGCCTCTATGCAGAGCTTCATGTTCTGGCTTCAAAATCTCCTTTGCAAATTTTCATGCTTGAACTCAAATCTAATTCTTTGTTCAGAAAACTCTCCAGAATAACCAGTAACAGATTCCCCATCCCTTTCTAGAACTCTCCTCCCAAAATATAGCAAAAGATTCAAAAAATAACATAAACAATAATTTGTGCAACTCTGTAACACTAATTCTCTCTCTCTCTCCCGAAAAACTCCCAAAATTCTTAATTAAATAAAATATATTCCAATTTCATTCAAAAGCTCTCAAAAATCATGAATAAAATAAATTATATATTTTTAAAAGCAAGCTTTTCAGTCAGATCCGAGTTCTCTTTCGTTCTCACAACTTTTTCATTCTTTTATTTATTTATTTTTCTATTTTCAATACTTTTTGTTTTAATGTCTATTTTTACAACTTTACTTACAAAGCACATTATCTAGTTAATTTAAATAATTTATTCTAACAATTATCCTCAACAAGATAATTAATTATAATAATAAAACACAATTTAATATTTTAATTATCATTTAATAAACTCATGACTTTTTTAAAAATAAATAACACCTTTAAAAATTTAAATACAATTTAATCTAACATTAAAATAAACAATCATTTCCATCATTTAAATAAAATAAATCACAACTTATAAAATACCAACATTAATAAAATATGACATAACACAACCACAAACCACAATAATGACAACTACAAAAATGTACAATACCAATCAAACAAGACGATCTGACATCATGGGACGGGATGACTTCCAAGTCATCTCTGTTTCAACATTATGCCGTTGGGTTATTGGTGCTCGCCCTGTCCTACCGAAGCAGGTGGAATCGAGACTATGTACCTGCAATCCCTGCATACAAACGAAGTCATGTATAGGTGCATACGTATATAAATTCAAAGCATTATATTGTGAGAAGGACTCACAGCATAGTAGGGCACCTGCGAACGAGTGGTGCTACACTATCCTTCATCACATCTATCCAAACAATATAATATAACTGATAAATTAATCATTTCTAAACTAACAAATCATATCATATTATCATGAACAATTACTAATTCACTACATCACCACCTAATACTACATCTATATAAAAGCATCACCAACTAAATGCAATCATAATGTAATATCATACTCACAAAAATACCATTAGAAGCTCTTGTCCCATCTTCTTCTTCCGATTCCTTAGCTAGACTACTTGCACATCCCAAGTGAGAATGGAGGGGTACTGCATCCTCCATGAACCTGCTTATCAAGCTTACTACATACATGATGTCTGGTCTTGTTGCAATTAAGTACATTAAGCTTCCAACCAAACTTTTATACAAAGTAGAATCGACCTTCTCTTTTTCATTCTTTTTGCTCAACTTCACACCCATAGAAATAGGTGTAATTGTTGGTTTACTATTTTCCATCTTGAACCTTTTCAACATATCATTTACATACTTTTCTTGAGAAATGAAAATCCCATCACCATTTTGAGTTACTTCAAGACCAAGATAATAATGCAACAAACCAAAATCAATCATCTCAAATTCACTCTTCATTTCCATTGAAAATTCTCTAAGCATGTTTTCATTATTTCCAGTATAAATAAAATCATCAACATAAATACAAACTATCATAACATCTCCTTGTTGAATTTGTTTTATGAATAAGGTGGGTTCATAAGGGAATTTTTCAAAACCATTCTTCAAAATATATGATTATATCCTTTCATACCAAACTCTAGGTGCCTGTTTTAAATTGTACAAAGTTTTCTTTAGTTTGAGTGCTTTACCTTTTTTATCTTTAATCTCATAACATGTTGTTGCTCAATGTAAATTTATTCCTCCAATACACCATTTAAGAATGTTGATTTTACATCCATATGAAAATGTTTCCAACCCTTTTATGCTAAAAGAGCTAAAATCATATGAATAGTATCCATTCTAGAAACAAGTGCAAAAACTTCAATATAATCAATACCTTATTTTTGTTTGTATCCCTTCACTACCAACCCGGCCTTGTATTTATTCACTTTACCTTACTCATTGCACTTTGTTTTATACACCCACTTTACTCCAATTGGCTTCTTATGCTCAAGAAGATCTTCAATTTCCCAAGTTTGATTCTTTTCTATGGCTAAAATTTCTTCATTCATAGCTTTAATGTATCTATAATCATTTATAACTTCTTCAAAAGTAATAGGATCACTATTAGCAAAAAATGCAAAAATGAGAAGTATCTTCATTTACCTTTGTTGTTTCTTGATATATGTCAGATAAGCTCCTTGTTTTTTTCCACCTTTTTGGAGATACTGAGGTGGATGATGAAGAAATATTTGATGAAACATGACTATGACTTGGTGGAGCTGAAGAAGAGATTCTTCTTAGTGCTAATTGTTGAATGCTACTACTGGCTCTTGTGTTAACAACTAAAATTTGTTGTTGATTTGCAGCTTCATCTTGAATGTTCTTAACTTGCTGATATTTCTCTTTTACATTCCAACACCACTCTCGATCTTCAATAAACTTTGCATCTCTACTTATCATCAACTTTTTTATCTCCATATTATACAACCTATATGCCTTAGATTCTTCACTATACCCAAAAAAGATACGTTTTTCTTCCTTATCATCCAATTTACTTCTAATTTCATCTAAAACATGAGAATAAGCAATACAACCAAAAAATATTAGGTGATCTACTTGAGGTTTATATCCTCCCCAGGCTTCTTCTGGTGTCATGCCCCAAATTGAGTTTGTAGGATATCTATTCAAAATATAACTGTCACAACAAATTACTTCTTCCCAAAAATCTTTTGGTAAATTCTTAACATTAAGCATACTCCTTACCATATTTAAAATTCTATTTTTTCTCTCAGCTAACCCATTTTTCTGATGTGTATACCTTGTTGTTAGCTTCCTTTTTATGCCATTTTCAATACAAAAATTATGAAAATAATGAGAAATATACTCTCCACCCCTATCAGTCGTTAAAATTATGAGAAAATAACCACTTTGCTTTTCAACTAATTCTTTAAATTCTTTGAATTTCTTGAAAGTATCTGATTTATTTTTCAAAGGATAAACCCAAATTTTTCTACTATAGTCATCAATAAATGTCAAAAAGTATCTCATACCAAATAATGGAGCAACCTCAATTGGACCACATAGATCTAAATGAACTAGCTCCAATGGCTCCAAAGCTCTCCAAGAATCCCTTATTGGAAAGGGTTCTCTATGGTGCTTTCCAACAATACAACCTTCACATTCTTCATCTAGTATTTGGATAAGTGGTAAACCTATTACCATGTTCTTTTGATGCAAAAGATTTATTCCACCAAAATTCAAATGAGCAAATCTAAGATGCCATAACCACTGTGTATCTTTTGCAAGAGCACTAAAACTTAAATGCATATTGTTTTTGATACTAAGAGAAAATATCCTATTAAAGCATTCATGGGTATTTTGGTTATCATCTTGTTTTTACCGTCAACAATAATTCATGAACCCTTTTCAAATTTGATAGTTTGGCCTTTTTGCACAAGTTGGCCTACACTTAACAAATTATGCTTTAAGCTTGGTACATAAAATACATCACCAACATATTTTTTCTCACCTTTTTTTGTTGTGATTAATATCCTCCCTTCCCCCATGACTAATGCAATTGTATCATTTCCCATATTTACTTCAAATTTGATAACTCATCCAAATTCTGAAACATCTCTTTGTGTCCTATCATATGACTACTACACCCACTATCAACATACCATTTGTCATCATTTACTTCCTCCTTTATGCTGCAAGTTACCAAGACATATTATTCCTTCCCTTCACCTTCATTTGCATATTTGGCTTCCTATTTACTTTCATCTACAATATTTTTTCTACTTTCAACTGCAATATGTCCATACTTTTGACAATAATAACATTGAATAGATGATTTATCATACCGCTGAAAACCTCTACCTCTTTCCTCAAAATTTGCTCTGCATCTACCTCTTGCTTGAGTGTAACTACTATTTTCTTCATCACTTATATTATTTCTTTGACCTCTGCCTCTTTGTTGAAAACGTCCTCCTCTTCCTCTAGAATTTCTACCTCTTTCTCTTTGTGTTGAAGATGATTCCGGTGTAGCTTCTTTTTCTTTCAATGATACTTTTATTTTTAAAGCTTTCTTAAGTGGATCCTTTGCTGATTTATTTATTATTTTCCCATGTGTGTATAGTGAACCCATAAGCTCATCTATAGATAAAGTGGTTAGATTTTTTAATTCTTCAATAGCTATAACTACATGATCATATTTTGTAGGAAAACTTCTTAAAATATTTTCAACATTTTTTTGATCATTTATAATCTCACCATTTATTTTCATTTTATTAACTATCCCCATTGTGGAAGTAAAGAAATCTCCTAAACTTTCAGAGTCTAACATTTGTAAAATTTCAAAATATTTTCTAAGCATTTGTAAATGAACTATTCTTACTCTTTCTGTACCTTGAAATTATTGTGCAAGATCTCATACTTCTTTGGCTATTGAAATAGCTATAAATCTTAGAAGGAGAGTTTCATCAAGACCTTGCACAATAAACAATAATGATTTTTGATCTTTTTTTTTATTATTCTCCAATAAATTCCTTTCATTTTGTGTGAGTGTTGCTAATGCTACTGCATCTATTGATTCTGAATAGCCATTCTACACAAGATTCCATATCTCCTGTGATCTAGACAAAATCTTAATTCGAAAACTCTAAAAATCATAATTTTTCCCATTAAATTTAGGAATTTGCAACTTTGTACTATTAGCATTCATTTCCATTTTGAACCTACTCTGATACCATATGTTAAAAGCAATAAACCAAAATCCAAATGCTAGTACACAATAAAAACTAGAAATTGAAATTTTCAATAATGAGACTGATAAAAAATTTGCAAAGGTAGAGAATATAATTTTTATTTACTCAAAATTTTTTTGCTAACTATCCTCACACTTTATTGATGAAAAACAGAAAATATATACAAAAAACTATGAAAAGCTTCTATATCCATGTTGGGAAACTTTCCCAACATAAAAGAATAAAACAAAAAACAAAGGGAAACTACCCAAACTAGAAAATAGTAAAAACAAAGATATGATGGGAAACATTCCCAATGACAATTGCAAAACATATTTTACTAATTTAACAACTGGTATATTGGCATCTGGTATGTTAAAATACTAGAAAAGATGATTGTTTGGGTGGCTAACATGGAGACTCCCGTGAGAACGAGGTCTAGCATTTTGTTAAGAGAAGTTCATCTGGTGTAATATTTTCTATTAAATCATCCCAAGATACAATAAAAGAATAGGAAAGCATGACAAAAAAAAAATGCTAGAATAAATTGTATTCTATATATAGCAAAGAAGAGTTTGTGTGTTAAAATATACAACTAGCCATTATTTTATATAGAGCAAGGCAATGTATGTGGTAACTCAAGGTCTCACAGAGCTCAGCTGGAGTTAACCTATGCAATCATGAGGTAACTCGAGGTCTCACATAATGCATGGAGTTCAATTGGAGTTCAATTGAAGGTAACAAAGTTGTAAAATTTATCTAAAGAGGAAAGCTTATCTAAGAAAGCTTATCCAAATCTAGAGAAAATAGCTAATAAACTAATTACTTGCATGAATAAATACAACTAGATAAAAATATGCTATGTAAGCTTAAGTGAGTGTATGAAAAGATTCTTTTACACTAACATTTGGAAATGTTTAATGCAGAAGGCATCTCTATTTGGTTAGTCAACATGTCAAAATTTTGATGTAGCCATATCTTTGAAATTTTGTCTTTCTCATTGTTGCATCTCTTCCTAGGTTTTATCTATGTTCTTCATTTTTGGAGGCTCAAGCATTGGCTAAAAAGAGGTAAGGGGAAAGTTTGAAGCAAGCTAATCCATCAAAAGTTTGTTCTTCAGGGATAGCAGAGCATCTAATACTTGTTTTGGTAGGTTTTACAGATGGGGAGAAAATATTCTAGAAAAGTAATGGAAGAAACGGTAGGGAAATGGAAGGGATGGTATGTGGTAGGGTAGAGATAATGAATTGAGGTGTGGAGAAAGTGGAGGAAGAAGGGGGAAAAGTGGTAGAGGAAGGAGAGGATTCTACCAAAATGGCAAAGGTGATGGGAGCACAAGATGTGAGATGGACCGAGATGCCAATGGCTAGTGGAGAGGAAAGGATGGGAGGAGGAGGAGTGGAAATGGAAGAAAGTGGAGCAAAAGAAGAAGGTGGTGAAGGTGGAAAAGTGGGAGATGGTGGGGCCTGTGAATCCTTTAGCGGTGAGGGTTCTCTGTGAATTGTCTCCATGACTATTGTTCCAGTTTTCTTTGTTTTCTTAGAAGTGGGCTTGCTACCCTCCCTTAACTCTTGTAGACTCGTTGCTTCTCAATGGGTTGTCTCTCCTAAACTTTTTTTTTTCTAAGCCCTTGTTTTTGGAGGAGAAGGTGCACCATTGCTAGCGAAGCTCATGCTTGATGTATCTTCTTCATCCATTCTTTCATTTTCATCTCTCCCTTGTGTCTCCTTTTCCCTCTCACCATATGTGAGTTCAACTTTCTTTTCTTCAATAAAGGAAACTCGTAATTTAATCCATCACTTCATCCTTCTTAGCACTAGACAAGTAATCACATCAATATTGATCTCCTCTTCTTTTGTCTTGTCTAGGAAAGGAAGACGTAGATTAGCCAACTTATTATATGCATCCTCATCAAGGAACTACTCATCTTCTTTCAATTGGTCCAAAAAGTACATAGATTAAGGGTACAAATAAAGTCAAGAGAAACCCTCATGTACATCCTTTTCCTAACTTCTTGATCATTTTCATAATTCACCTAAAAATCTTCAATGTACAGTCGATGAGCATGTTGCTTTCCAATTAGTTTCTACATCTTCCCCAAAGGATCAACAAAACCTCAAACACTATGAAACTAGCATGTATACTCTTGGATCTCAACATCAAATTGATCAATAGAAAATGTAGAAGGGCAAGAGTATAGAGCTCTTCCCAAAGTCATAGGGTAAGGTACCCTAGCCCAGTGCTTAGATTGTAGTAGTTGATGTGAAGAGCATAATTGTCTAGTCGGTTCCAATAACAAAATTCGATCTATTGGATATTTGGGTAACTAATAAGGTGCCCCAAAAAATCCCTTAATCTTGAAATAGGTGAACTTGGGGAACTAGATAAACCAATACCCAAACCTCTTTACCACAACCTTTGTTGAATAAGATATTCTTGCACCAAAATCTCCTTGCAATGATCTAACAATGTGGATAGTTAATGCATCGTTCACTCTTTTGTAGTGGTGTTTGTTGTTTCTATATTGGAGTTGCAAGTAACAGTCATATGTACTATATAGTCATTTGGGCCCATTCTGAGGTTACCCTTGTAAGTGAGACCTCTATATTGGAAATTTTCTACCAATAGATAGATGACATGCAAAGTCATATAGAATTTTGAGGTCTTTTGCACCATTGAGAACTACTCATGTAAGTTGTCAATGATTACCTTGTTCCAATCGAATTTCGAGCTTCCTCTCAAGATCTCTTTCATGAAATAGTACATCCATTCCTCCAATGTAGAAGCAACTAGAGGACCTCCAATCCTACTTAGGAGTGTGACCAAGTCGTTGAATTCTTCATTAAAGTCACTCTCATATAGTGTCTTGGGAAATTTTTTCACACTTTCCTAAGGTGTCTCCATCTAGTTCTTGTTGATAAATTGCAAGTAGCCCCAGGATTGATCTTCTACATGCTCATTGCATACTCTCAGCTTACAAAATCCATTTTTGAAAATGAGGGGATTCTAAACACGCTGGCTATTCAAGGAGCTGAAAAATCTACAAACACCATCTCCTTAGCTGCAATAATCCTATGAAAGTCTTTGTGGTAGTATTCTTGGCATGTGAGGATTAGCTCAGGGCCAACCAAAGGAGGAAATCCCATAGCCTATGCAATTCCACTCCATTTTATTTTTCTGGCCAAATCGATCTTAGGGGTAGTTATAGTTCTCTCTGAATTCCTCAAAATCAATGTGGCCAAGATTTGTATTTGATCTATCTTATCCCAAGTGGAGGATATCTTTGAAACAAATTCAACACTATGCAACCTGAACTTCATTTTGGCAACCCATTTAGTCTTTTCCATAGAATCTACAAAGACAATGCGTAATAAGTAATTTGGATCATATGGAGAAACTATAATTAATTCCCACATAAAATATCACTTTAAATCATCAAATTCATAATTGAAATCCTTAGAATCATCAATTTGCAACTTGTTTCACCCTTTTGTGGGGATTGAGGAGATGTGGGGATGTGCACCTTGCAGGGATTGAAGATGTTTGTGTTGGTGAAATGAATTCCCATAGGTGGAACTCTACAAGGCGGAACCCGCATCACATAACCCCACAACTAGAATTCCGTAACCGAGAAGTTCTGCAATGTAGACTTTCGTAAAGTGCAAAATACTTAGCTTTTCAATTGCATGTTTTAACTTGATGCATGGAAAATGACTTTGCAAAGGTCAAAAGATGATAAGCCAAGTTTGGATGTTTAGTACATAGAATTCCACAAGGGGAATTCTACAATGGAATTTCCACAAGTGATCTCCACATCAGTTTGAAACATAGACTTAGGTACAAAATTATGTTATCGAGAACTCGCTTATGGCGACCTTTGTAAAAAATCCCGAAGGCTAATACCTTGTAGGATTTTTTGAAATGTGGAGATTACATTTATAGAGGTCAAAGGGAATGACAACATTGGTATAGACTTCCACATCAGAAATTTTGCAATGGAAACATGCATGAAGACTAAAAATACATTTAACATTGAAAACTTAAAATTGTAAAAACCTTGGCGATGTAAATTAAAAGTGGCCATGAAGATCATAGAGGTAAACACTTAAATCCCTTGAAGTCTCATGAAAGATAAATGAAGCCATATCATAATAAGATTCCCCCAAAATCGCCCTAAATGAATAATTATTGTCATTCAACACTAGCAATGAAATTACAAACATTCAATCCATGAAAATGAAAAATATTGAGTTCAAAATAGGGGGAAACATTGTTGGCCATGTGTGAAGCCAAGTCTAGAGTAAGCTGTAATTAGCTACCTATGTTTGGCATATGTAAGTATTGTCTATGTTTGGAAAATTGGAGTCTGCTCCTCCTGTGCATGTCAATGCATGTCTTACAGTTGGGAATCTTCCTGGAAGAATCTATAATTAGCTTTATGCTATATATACTGGCAAAAAAAATTGTATGTAAATTGGCACTATTAATGAATATACAGAGAATCCCCTGAAAGTGAATGTAGGCATATTGGTAAACCACTATAAAATCTCTCTTTGTCTTGTGCTTTAATTATCTATTTTTTGTTATATTTTTTTGCTCATTTTAATATTAACACTTGGTATCAGAGCCTGAAGCTCAATACTGGAAATTGGTGAAGAATTTCCAGAGCTATGGAGAAGTTTTGAGTAGAGATGGAAGATGATTGGGTGTTCAATCTTGGAGCTGGATGTTCTTATATAGTGAAGAGACAAGCTGAAGTGGAAGTTTTAGATGATGAAGATGATGAGGTTGATTTTTTTATTGAAGAATTTCTAAGTAATGTTGTGCCTACGAAAGATTTTGTGAAAGTCTATAGTTGCTTATTTGGCTATGATAAATGCTCTTCTAGAGGACAAGACTGCTAGAAGCATGAGCCCTGAAGAGAGTTTTGATGATGTGGGCGTTACAGTGATAGTTGCAGACAGTGACCTAAAGCTAGATGAAGTTGTGCCAATGGAAGTAGATGAATCTCCTCTCTATTTGGCTGCTGATCTTAGTGATGTTGATCTTGATTCCTTGAGCACTACCAAGGCGAGGTATGTGTGGGAAAGGCCTCTGCAGGACTTTGACATGCTAGAAGGGTCAAAGAGCCAATAGAGGTTGAAGGAAATTGAGGATACAACAACAATGGATGTTGATGTGAAAGCCACAATGAAATGCCATGTACATTGGTGGGATGGCTAGACAAATGAAAAGGATTCAGTTGAAGAGGAGAAAGATGTTGGATTTGAATTTGAATATGAACCAAAAGAGTTTTTAGAAGATCTCAAAAGTGAGCTTAAAGCCCTTCTTGAATGCATAGGTTATCCACAACACAAAAAAGCCATCATGGAAGACTTACAGAAGTGGACATAGGCAGATAAGAGTGGTAAGTCTATAAAAGGCCTAATATTTCTTATCTATGAAATGGTTTTTCTCACTTCTGGCTTTTGCCTCGATAATCCAAATACCTTTGCTTCTAGAATTCATAGGATGTTGAAGTTGGGTTATCACCATTTATGAAGAAAAAGATGAAGATGTGCAGGTAGAAATTCTAGTTCGAACCCCAAATGAGGAGGTTGGTGAAGATGTTGTTGTAATCTCAAAGGCGAAGGAAGAGCCAAAGGTAATAGTTGTGGAAGAGCTATTTGAAAACATTGAAAAGGCTAATAATAAGGCCTTTGAGGAAATTGGAGTTCAAGAAGAAAAAGAGATGATTTATTGATGAAGATTATAGAAGTAGAGGCAGAGTGGAATGCATTGATTGTAGGTAGTGCAAAAGCTTCTACAGGAAATAAAAAAAAGTAATTTTTTGAGATGGGGTTTGGTAATGTCATTGATGTTAACATGGAGCTTGTTGGTACTGGGTATGGTTATTGAAGTGATCCTAATGCTACTCTATATGGTGGTGGAAATGACAATGAAACTATGTTTGGATGAAAAGGGGAGACCATTCAAGAGTACTGGTGGTGTAAAAAAAAGTTTTGAATTGGGGCCAAGGTGGAGGAGGCTCATCAGACGTGCTTTGGAGGAGGCTCATCTGAAGAATTCTTGAACAAGATTTGGAAAAATTAAAATCTTTGATTAGCCTGGTTGTGGTATGATACACCTGAGCATAGGGGATATCTCTGAGCATTCTTCTTTCTGATATGACTTGTCTTCAAGTGGGAGATTTTTGGTCATGTGTGAAGCCAAGTCTGGAGTAAGTTGTAATTAGATACCTATGTTTGGCATATGTAACTGTTGCCTATGTTTGGTAAACTGCAGTCTGCTCCTCTTGTGCATGTCAATGCATGTCTTACAGTTGGGAATCTTCTTGGAAGAAGTTGTAATTAGCTTTATGCTATAGATACTGAAAAAGAGTGTTGCATGTAAATTGGCACTGTTAATGAATATAGAGAGAATCCCCTGAAAGTGGATGTAGTCATATTGCTGAACCACTATAAAATCCATGTCTTTGTCTTGTTCTTTGATTTTTTGTTTTATGTTCTATTTCTTTTCTCGTTTTAATATTAACAAACATACCTTGATTAGTAGCAAATGGATTTACGACTTGAGGGAAAACTAGCATGAAAAATTTGAGATGCACATAGCTCCAAATTTACCGAGCTCAAAATTCCAAAATGTAAAATGAACTCTCATGCCTATTTATTTATATTTTATAATATTAATGGTGCAATAAACACACAATGAATAACGTATATCTCACCAGAAGAAACCCTAAACTGTTGTGTGGAAACATGAACTATCTAGGGATGTAGAAAATGATAAGCTATAGGGATAAGTATCATGTAGTAATAGAGAATGCACGGACTAAAGAGACATGCGGGATCATAAGATATGCAAGAATGAACACACTATAGGCTGGAGGTGAATGCAAGTTGGGGTGTAAGTGACACCATCCTCATGGAAACCCACAAAAGGAACTCCACATGTAACGCCCGTCGTGCAAACCCCAGAGAACACACACACATAATGCGACTAATTTTTTTTATTTTTATTTTTATTTTTATTTTTTTAGATAAAAGAAGTAACATGTAATAACATTAAACCATAAACACCTAGCATAACACATAACATTAATACACTTGGTTCTCTGGGGCACGCGAGGTTACATTGCAACCACAAAACATAATAAAGATAACGAAACTAACATAACCATTTAATTTATGAAAACCATATACAATGATACAACTGATAGCCTTGATGCGAGTATGACAACATCGCACAATTACATCCATGATAAATCTTTTAACATGATCCAATTCAAACCTAACTATTACATCATTGAAATAATATTACATTACAATTTTCTTTGATACATGAGTTACATTGAATTTCCCAACACGGGGATTGATACAAGAATAAAGAACATGAAGTAATACTGATCACTGGAACATCTGCACTGCGGAAAGCTGAGATGACAGGACGCTGATGGGGAACCCAACGGGTGCGGAGCACGTTCCACCCAACCATGTGAATTATGAAGTAACTCACCCCCCGTGCTCAGAGGTGACGAGGAAGTGAACCCGACCATGAATGTCAAACTGACTCAACAACATGATACAGAACAAGTACAACTCAAATATGCAATGCACAACCATCGACGTACTCAAATCACATAACAAGTTAAACCAAGAACTCATCACGATAACATGAAGTAATATCACTTAACAATCACGAATCAAATTCACAAAAATTCAAAGAAACATCACAAAGAGATAACATCCAGAGGCAACAAAAACAAAGCACGAGGGTGTCAAGTGGAGA
>VDFB02000003.1:629182346-629220869 GCA_007258455.2 Sequoia sempervirens
ATAGTTGTAACCAAAAGAAGAATCTTGAGGCTAACTACCTTTTGAGTATGCAAAAATGTACCATTCCAACATTTGGCATACCAAATCATGTGTCAACACTGCATAGGATCTAGATAATTGGTAATAGAGTAGTTCATCTTGCATATCCTACAAAATGGGATTAGTGTACATCTAAGCTTGAATTTCAAACCATGTGATTTATCATATTAATTCCAATTCATTTGAATGATTAATATGGTAGAGGAATAATATACAATCGGGTGATCCCATAATAGTGGTTTACAATTTTTGGCCAAACTAGACACTGAACTGATTTTTTCTAACTAAATCTTCACTTTCGAGCACCTATAGTGGGTAAACCGTGAGGAATTTGAAGATGTAGTGATTTTTGAAATTTTGTCTGTAGATTCTAAATATATTTTTTTCAAAAATTTTGGAATCAGATTACACTTCTTTTTCCATCTCCTTTGAAAACTAGTTCTTTTTAGTAAATACCATTTTTAAGGAGTGACGCTCACCACATACAACATAATTTTTTTTCCATGAAGGATTAAATTCTTTTTTTTTTTTCGAATTTAGATTTGTAACTAGTGATATCTAGTGCTTCCAATTGGTTTCATAGTGTTTTATTAAACATTTTTTCCTTAATCAAGTTTCTAAGTCAAACCAATTACAATTCAAACATTGCTAATCGGGTGATACAACATAACTTTTTGCATGTATCAAAATTCAATTTTTCTTTTTTTGTTGGATCAGGGACTTCAATATCTAGTGCACTGATATTTTAAAAAAAAAATTGATAATCTGCTATTTTTCTACATGTGCATAACATAGAGCTTGATTTTCGATGAAAAATATATGTTTAATCAAACTAAAAAACAAATACATAATTAAATCAAAACATATTAAAATTATATTCGATGGATAGCTTGTTCTGAGGTCTACCATCATCCAGTTGGTTCTATGAAGTCTCCTCCGTTTTCATCCTCAACTCAAGCTTCGGCGTAAAATTCGAGTTTTTGGTGCCGAGGGGGAGAGAAGGGGGAAAGGTCTCGCTCGGAAAGCAAACCCCTCAAGAGGTTTCACACCTCAAACTAGGGTTTGCTCGGAACTAGGGGTTTGAGTGAACCCCCTTTCCACAAACTTTTCATTTCCCTTTGTTTTTTCCTCGGGAAATGTGGGACCCAACATTTAATGGGTTCGCTCGAAGGGGGGTTCTAGAGAACCCCCTTTGGGTTCGCTCGAACATGATGTTCGTTCAAACCCCTAAAAACCAATTTTTTTTGCATGGGAGCATTTTTTGCAACTTTTCCTTCCTCACTAGAATTGTGAACCATTTTTGTGGGTTTACCCAATCCACACATTGATCAAAGAATAAATAAAAAATGCTCTTTGAGAACAATAAAAAATTTTAGATTCTGCCAATTGATAGAAGTCCTCAAACATGTGGTTCCATTAGAAAACCATTAGAAAAAATATTTTATTGGTTGATTCCCCTAGGTTCCAAGAAAATTTAGGTGTTCTTATATTTGAGGGTAAAATAGATGTAGATATTTTAGATAAAAAGTTAGATTAATTAGAGTCACATTTATCTATGGATGAGGAAATGATTAAGATTTCACTTCTAAATGTCTCTTTACCCATCAAGAAGTAGTGGAAATTCCATGTGTTTTGGGAGAAACACTATAGATGAGGAAAAATTGAGCCTACTTGGAAACATTTAAATTAGAGTAACATAAATTCCCAAGTATTGCAACGGTTTGCACCAATTTATTTGATCAAAATCGAAGCTAGCAAGGGTTAATACAATGGGAGAAGCCTATCATTTTGTGACTATCATTAAGGAAGAGCCAACATTGAGGGATAATTAAAACAAATATACCATGAAAAATAAAATGTTTAACCTTAATATAAGAGAAAACCATTGAAGATAAGTAAGTGATATGAAAAAATAGACGAGTAGCCAGATTAATGAAAAATATCATACCTAGAATAATTTATTTGCATGCTCAAAAGTAGAGAGTTCTAATGATCTAAAGGTGGAGAACATAAACTATATTCTTGAATTGATTCCATAAATTAAACATGTTACAAATTATTTAAACTAAATTGAAAAAATTTCCCTTAGCACAATTGGGATTATTGTAATTCTAGAAGGGATGAATGATCAACATCATCTTGCATGAGCATGTGGATCACTATCTACATTAGTTCCACAATGTGAATTCTCACATGCAACTCCTTGTACTACATGCACCAAACAAATAATTCTTGGAACCATGTTATGTAACTTCATAGACATCATCTAGGTCATGCACAACCCTTTACATCATGTAACATCCATACAGTGTGAAAGTTCATGTTTCATGTAATGTTACTATTGTCAATAGATTTGCACCTTGCTGAATACAATATTCAGCAATCTACTGAAACATGGAAACCTTCTTCAGATGTGGGTGATTTGAACGAAGAAGGAATCTGTAGAGCGATTTGGTTCTTTGAATGATAAATCCTATTCTAAAATTTCAAAGGAAAAGGGATAAAAGATTAACTAAAAACAAATCTGAATCTAAATGATGATTAACTTAAAACTTCTGATAGAAATTAGATCTTGCCACTCACAACAATTATGTTATTACAATAGTTCCTACAATCTCACCAATACATGATTCCATCAATAATTCATATGAAGATTCAGAGGCATCGAATACAACATATAACCTGAAAACATGAAACCCTGTGCAGAAACTCATAAAATCAAGACATTAAGGCTTCAAATCTGAAAACAAAAAGTATCAAACTGTTGTTACCAGTCTTGAGACAAGAAAATGGAAAGAAGAACTTTGTTGTATCATTGAAACTGAAAGAGTGTCAATCTGCCAAAACTGAGTACAAAGGGTTAACAAGCTCAAAAATGCATAAGAGCAGGAATTGAAATCTGAACTGAGAACAAAGAGCTAAAAGACTAAGTCTTTTGAAAGGCATAGCTCTCAAGAAACCCTAATCCGAGCTCAGGAAAAAGCTTAAGGAAAAAAGCTTCAAATTGTCTCAAAAACTGCATAAAAGCAGAAAAAAGCATACTGCTTTTATGATGAACCTGTCAAGCCTTTAAAAATAGGCTAGATTTTCTTTAAAAGCTCAAAAAACACCTTATCTCTCCAAGATAAGACTCAAACTCGACCAAGTCAACAATAATCTGCTAAAAATAGCAAGAAATCATAAAACAATTTATAAAAGATTGTTTTACGATTATGCTTTACAAGATTGCAAATTCTCACAATTTATCTATATTTTGCAATTAAAGATTAAAAAATATTTTTCAAAAAGAAAAACTTCTTATCCCTCCATAACAATGCTTTGATTTTCTCACAAAATCATAAAAATATTACACATCATCACCTTCTCATCAAAATTTCTCATTGATCTCCAATTGATTTCTCTAAAATCAATTAAAAAACAAGGAACCCTAAATGGATAATTGATTTCCTACGAGAAAACAAACCCTAAGTGATAAAAACAATCAATCCTAGATCATAAAGCATTCCCTATGCACCCTTATTATTTTCTCATAATAACACAAGATCAAGTAGTCCATGTCACTAAGGCATAAAACAAGTCCTAAAGACTTTAATATATCGACCTAGTATAAGAATTTCGGCCTCCACATATGTCAAACTCCAGACTTTGATAAATATAATACTTAGGCATATAAGTCTCGGCCTCCATTCGAATTTCTCCATGTGCTTTGATCGAAGATTCTAGATGATGATAAGGTTGGAATTAGGGTTCGAACAAAACAAGGTCAAACCCTAGTAATGATTCATTTCGCACTCATCACTTGAGGAAAATGAGCTCAGCTAGTGAACATGCTGCCATGATTGAATTGAACCTGAGCTTGTGTGCCTTAGGAATCCTCAGTACTCTTTCAGGAAGGTCGAGCTCTTCAGTGGGTAAGCTCGCTTTTGTATTACTAAAATTCTTTCACTTATTCTTGAAGTCAAAAGGATCCCAGGATTTTCTTCACACTCCTGTGCTTTGCTATGCTTGGCCGACCTGAGCTCAAACTCGGCCTCTGTTAGGAGACTCCATGAGAGAGCTCATTTTTGGTTTTTTCTTTCGCTTCTTGCACTAGGTATGCTAGCTTCCATGACTTTTATTTGTTCATTCTGGATCTGAGGCCGCAACTATTCACATTCTAATGCATTTTCTTTGTATTTTTGTGCTTACATCTATCATTTTCGTGCCTTATCTCCATTATGAGAGCTCAGCTGCCACTTGAGAGCCCGAACTCTTGGCTCTTGGAGGCTTTATGGAGCTCTTGGCCGCGGCTATACACACTCTCCATAGCACTGGCTGGTAAGCCATCTTTGCTAGATATTTCGCTCCTTAGAGACTTAAAGAATCTCTCTTTTACCTATGAGTTTCTGGCGATTTTCAAGCTGCACTAGATGTGTCTCATAGATAGCATTAACTTAAAGGTTTTGGGCTCAACCCAAAACAAGAAATTGACCTTTAAGCATATTTGAGGACATACCCGCATATGGGTATCGTGAAAAATTGAATAAAACTGTGTTCCCCTCATTCTAAAACTCGATTCCCTACAGGGAATTCACATTTTTATGTCTTCTTGTTGTCTCCTACAAAACCTCTCATGGGTTATTACTGTAATTGCATTTTCTGTATTTTGAAGCTCAACCCAAATGTGGGTATCATATATTCATTTTGCATTCAGTTTATAAGCTCGGCCCATTAGAACTGATGGTCTATTTTCAAACTTCTGAAACAAAAGAACGACATGGGTATTTGTATATCTTGAAGAAAATGCATCTATTTTGATTTCTCTGGCAGAGCTCGACCACCCGTTCTTTGCATTTATTCTTGTCATTTACTTAACAAGCCCTCTCATGGGTATCATTGGAAATGTAAAACTTCATGGTTTTATGTATTCTGAACATGGATGATTGGAAATGGTGACACACTTTGTGTATTTATCTATATTCAATTTATGGGCTCGACCCAAATGACCAGTGGTCTCTGCTTTTTGTTGGTATTTTTGTGTCTTTTAATTTCCTCCATATAAATACTTGACACCTTTTTTAGCTTTCGTCATGGAAATATTGTAGAAATTCCGTCCTCAACAAAAACTTCTCTTCGATACTGAATGAAAACCGATACTCTACTTTGAAATTTTGTCTTCAATATGATTATGTGTTTGTCTCTTCCTGAAGAAAAATGAACCACAGACCTATAAAATTCTTGAAATGTATCCCTTGTTTGAACTACATCCATATGAGTTCATGTTGTTTCCTTTTCTACACAGAATTTACTTACTTATTCCATGCACAATCTGCTCATAAATTCATGAATGCTGGAATTATATACGCTACTTGTATTGCTTAAATATCAACTTCATGTTGCTTTCCTTTAAACAAAATTTGTCATGATTAAAGCTACAAAACACAATTCAATCTATAGCGAACTCTTGCTTTCTATTTTTGGGCTTTATGTAGAGATTCTAAACTGAAACAGTGTATTATCATAGACTGCACTTTGCTTGATTGTGTCAATGCCTAACTAACACCTCAGAAATACCTTCTAGAATGAAATTGTTATCATTTATTTGTCGTTCTGGAAGAATCATTTCTCACCTTGTGATCCTTAAAGCTGTGTTTGACTTACCAGTCAACTGGAACTGGTTACTCATTTATCACTTGAATGCACTGTCTGTGTTTCGTACTCTTGAGCTTCAACATGGTACTCTTCATGCATTTTTATGTTCCACTTATTAAATTGTTCTTTAAATCTGCTCTCTTTCACGATGAAAATCAAAACAAAACTCTTTATTAAGGCATAATGTATGCCTATTCACTATCCTTGACTGTAAAAAGAATACTGATAAGCTGAAGCTCGCATGACATATGCGATCATGATGAACACAGAACACGAAATATGCAGCAATGTTTGATATAAATGTACTCAGCTGAATTAATTGAGTGAACTAAACTCATTGTTCACCTATAGCCTTCAGAAAAAATAACCTGATCATTATGAATGCACAGTTGGTTTAGTAACTGGATAGATAATTCTGTTTTACTCTTTCAGTTGTAACTCATTTCTTTTGATGAATATATGATGAAGTCTTAAATCAACCCATTTGTAATGAATAGGGTAGCATGCCGAGCTCTACCCTTGTGGGAGCCCGTTTTTCTCCACATACTTGGTCTTCAAATAATGATCAGCTTCGTGACTTTACCTATACCTGCACAAGGAAACAAACAATGTTAGCATAAAAACAAAATATGATGATCACGATATTTCTCCTTCAGCTCATTTCCTCTCCACTTGATTGATTGAGCTTTCAGGAATCCTAAGAATTTTACTCACTTATCGTGGTAAAATAACTAAGAAATGCAAGTGATAAAAGACCAAGGACACCTCAAGATTAGCCAAAAGAGTGACAAAACAAGAAGGAAAATGGACAAAACAAGATAGAAACAATTTCACCTTCCTTGTTGTTGATGTCTCCTTGATTGGCCCTTGTTTGGGATGATTTTGTGTGCTCCTTAGATGATTTCTTGAATGACTAAATGTAAGATTGAATGTGCAAAGTGATTAGAATGGATAGCTAGATGATGGTAAGTGATTGAGAATGCAAATTGGCAGCATGTAGCTATCAAATGGCTAAGTGTTGAAAATGCCCTTGAGGAGGGGGTATTTATAGAAGAATTTGAATTCTCTAGAGAATTCAACTGTCAAGACATTGATCCAACAAGGTCAAACACGAAGGGGGCTATGGTGGGTTGAGAATTCAAGCCCTCAGCATCTTGGACAATTACGTGGATGGTGAAGTGGCCAAGAGAAGATGAGGCAAGGAGGCACACGAGGTGAAGAGCGAATGTGCTACACCCTGGGAGCGATGGTACCAAAAGTTCCCTGGTCTCGGGCGATGTGAAAGGACATTTGGGGACGGGAATTCCTCAAAAATCTACATGGGAAAAGAAAAGGTGGTTGAAAACATAAATGTGAATTAAAAATTCACACTCTTAGAAGAATCTAAAGGATAAAAGGTGGGCTCCAAAAAGGCGGGACTTGGTCACATGTGGAGATTGTGACAAGTCCAAGGTTCTAGAAGCTTGAAGGATGGGAATGTGAATTAAAAATCTCACATATAAAGGAGGGGAATCTTGTAACGCCCATCGCGGCAAAACCCTGTAGGAACACACATATTGTAAATATATATTTTTTGTAAAACATAAAGTAAACATGCATCCCAACATTAATTATATTTACATTAAAGCAATGTAAACAAACAACTTAACGCTACATTCTCTCTGGGGCACGTGAGGTTACTTCACAAACAACTAACAATGAAAGTAAAAGATAACAACATAACTAATAATATTACAAACCATGAATAAGAATACATCTAATAACCAAGAGAGAATATTAATACATCACATAATACAATCATAATGAATCTCTTTTAACATGTTACAATTGATCCTAACTAATACATCATTTTAATACTACATTACAAGCTCTTGATTAATAATTACATCAAATTTCCCAAACGTGTGGGATAATGTAAATACAATGAAATCTGAATTACAAAGGAACACTGGTGCAACACCGACTGCAGAAATGTTGAGAAGATAGACTGCTGATGGGGATTCCAACGGGTGAGGAGCACGCTCCACCCAACCATGTGAATTACAAATAACTCACCCCCCGTGCTTAGAGGTGACAAGGAAGAGAACCTGACCATGAATGCCAAACCAACTCATGTACAATCATAGTACAAATACAAACACAACTCAAGGCATACACTGATATAACCTACAACATTCATGAACCAAACATGACAAGACAAAGCTATAAAACTCATCACAAATAAACCAAGCATTAATAATTAAACAACTAAATAACAATCATAAACCAAATTCACAAGAATTAGAAATAACATAAAGATTACAATATCTAGAGGCAACTACAACAAAGCACAAGGGTGTCTAGTGGAGAGTGTCATTGCATAGCTCTCATGGGATCTCCTGGCCCCTCCTCCAATTGAGGGGCCTGTGCCCATGAAAAGCCACTCTCCCTATGACCCCTAACATAAATCAAAGCAGGCAAGGGTTGAACTAACATATATAAAGCATAAAACCAAAACTAGACACATGAGGCATTAACCCT
This sequence comes from Sequoia sempervirens, assembly GCA_007258455.2. Taxonomy (NCBI): domain Eukaryota; kingdom Viridiplantae; phylum Streptophyta; class Pinopsida; order Cupressales; family Cupressaceae; genus Sequoia; species Sequoia sempervirens. Next base: position 629,190,537 of record VDFB02000003.1, read on the forward strand.
CTTGCAAATACCCGTAACCAAAAGTCTTACCAAAACTGTTCAACCCTTCCAATAATAAAACCACTAACTCCAAAAACATAATCAAGACGAGAATAACATTCTACAATAACAAGCCTCTAGAACAAGGTTTCAAAAATAACAAGGGTTCCCACATTGACGAGAAAAGTTTACAACTATTAAATAGAACACAATAACCAGATCACACGATTTCATAACTTAAGGAAAATGATTCACCCAATTGTATAAAATATTTCAATTTTGAGTCGATATAAGAAAACACAATATGTTCAACAAAATTTATATAATTCGTTGCCTATAATCAAACCATAATTCTACATCAAAATATTTAATTCCATTAAAAAAATAAAGAACATCAGACATATATATATCTACAATAATACATTAAATTTTATTATAATAAAAATCATTAATATTTTACTTCTAAAAAAAAATATATTTCTTTATTTCTATTTTTTTTTCTTAATAACATAATAATTATATATATAAACAAAATAAACAATAATAAAAATATATATATAATATATATATATATATAAATATATATATATATATATATATATTTATATATATATATATATATATATATATGTTATATATATAAATGTTATCTATATATAAATATATATATATTTATTTATATAAATATATATAAAAAATGAATTTAAAAATAAAAATAAAAATAAAAAAACAATTTATGAAGGCCTGCCATTGCAGTCCTTGCAAGGACTGCCCACGGCAGTCCCTGCAGGGACTGCGCACAACAGTCTTCATGACTGTTGTGCGGCAGTCTCTGCGCCGCACTGGGTACAGGGGGTACGGCCAGTTCGTCTCTCCCCCAACCATTAATAAATTTTATTTTTATAATATTTTATTTTAAAAAAAACATTTCATTCTTCAAAGAACAAATCAATCCGTCTTGGCACGGATTCCGACGGCCATTACGGCCAAAAGAAATTTGATTTTAACCAATTTTTTTTTTTAAATAATTGCAAAGCTTGAAATAATTTAATTACATACATATGTATATATAAATATATATATGAAAATTGTATATATATATACAATTTATACATAATATATTTTTATATATAGGTTATAGTACAGAGGACAGAAGACAAGAATTAAAAAAAAACTTATATAAGAATCTATAATATATATATATATGTATAAATAAAAGATGTATTTTCAAATTTCCCAAAATAAATTGTTCCCAAAGAGAACTATATATATTTAAAATATGTATCAATAATTAACAAAATGATATTTCAAATCCATTAAAATACGAAGATTGATCTTTTCCACAGTAAAATAATAGAGAGAAATTGGGCATATTCAAATGGAATTCAATGGAGTTTCTTTCTGTTTGTTTGCAATAGAAACGATTTCAGATTTCAAAAGAATTCTCATATAAAGAAGACCTAATTATTTAATTATTTTCTTTTCTCAGAGAAATCATTTTATATTTAATTCTCAGAAAGATTTTCTTTTATAAGCAAAGATTGATTCTAACACACACTTCTATTCTTTTTACAGATTTAAAAAAAATAATTAAGAAGGGAGAGGGTGGAACCTATAGTCCTACGCTCTCGAGAATTTGATGGTGCCTGTCTGAATCCGATGGCCTCTATGCAGAGCTTCCTGTTCTGGCTTCGAAATCTCCTTTGCAAATTTTCATGCTTGAACTCAAATCTAATTCTTTGTTCAGAAAACTCTCCAGAATAACCAGTAACAGATTCCCCATCCCTTTCTAGAACTCTCCTCCCAAAATATAGCAAAAGATTCAAAAAATAACATAAACAATAATTTGTGCAACTCTGTAACACTAATTCTCTCTCTCTCTCCCCCGAAAAACTCCCAAAATTCTTAATTAAATAAAAGATATTCCAATTTCTTTCAAAAGCTCTCAAAAATCATGAATAAAATAAATTATATATTTTTAAAAGCAAGCTTTTCAGTCAGATCTGAGTTCTCATTCGTTCTCACAACTTTATCATTTATTTATTTATTTATTTTTCTATTTTCAATACTTTTTGTTTTAATTTCTGTTTTTACAACTTTACTTACAAAGCACATTATCTAGTTAATTTAAATAATTTATTCTACCAATTATCCTCAACAAGATAATTAATTATAATAATAAAACACAATTTAATATTTTAATTATCATTTAATAAACTCATGACTTTTTTAAAAATAAATAACACCTTTAAAAATTTAAATACAATTTAATCTAACATTAAAATAAACAATCATTTCCATCATTTAAATAAAATAAATCACAGCTTATAAAATACCAACATTAATAAAATATGACATAACACAACCACAAACCACAATAATGACAACTACAAAAACATACAATACCAATCAAATAAGATGGTCTGACATCATGGGACGGGATGACTTCCAAGTCATCTTTGTTTCAACATTATGTCGTTGGGTTATTGTTAATCGCCCTATCCTGCTGAAGCAGGTGGAATCGAGACTATGTACCTACAATCCTTGCATACAAATGAAATCGTGTACATGTGCATACGTATATAAATTCAAAGCATTTTATTGTGAGAAGGACTCGTAGCGTAGCAGGGCACCCATGAACGAGTGGTGCTACACTGTCCTTCATCACATCTATCCAAAAAATATAATATAATTGATAAATTAATCATTTCTAAACTAACAAATCATATCATATTATCATGAACAATTACTAATTCACTACATCACCAACTAATACTACATCTATATAAAAGCATCACCAACTAAATGCAATCATAATGTAATATCATACTCACAAAAATACCATTAGAAGCTCTTATCCCATCTTCTTCTTCTTATTCCTTAGCTAGACTACCTGCACATTCCAGGTGAGAATGGAGGGGTGCTACATCCTCCCCCCCTAGAACTTGACTTACTCTTGGAAGTCACATGGCTCAAAATGGAAACATAACCACATTAGTACCAAAATTTCTCTAATCTATAATTGATATACACCCTCTTTCTGAATCATTACAATTAGAATCACTATCTGGCTTCATATTTAAAAATAATATCTTCTTAACTACTTTTATTTATATATCCTTACATCTCTTACAATAACATACTTGGTTTCAGCACTAATAACAAAGCAAGTATTCCTATTAACTCAATTTTCCATTTACACAACAAGATTCTTGAAAATATCATAGAAGGAAAACACCTCAAATGAATACTTGAAACTAACAAAAATACACACCATATCATGTTTCAGTAACATATTTTAAGTCACAATATACCCACATTTAAGACAGCATGGTTATCCCTCTTTTACATCAATAGGCACAAAATATAAGAAATATTCTTCTAACACATACACAGTCACATCATTGGGAACCACATAACAAGGCTACACAAGGGTCCATCTGGACGCTCGAAAGTAGCATACTAATCCACAATACATAATCCATGAGCCAAGAGCCAAAATCCATCTCACATAAACCATACCTCACACTCAGTGGCTTGATGGTGTTAGGCCACACACACATGGCGAGACCATCCAAACAAGACCACTGTGACCCATCTCTTATTGTACAAGGTGGTTAGCCTCCAAGAGATAGTCATCACACATAGGTGGGTAGTGGGTCCTAGCTATAAAATAGCCTCACATACCCCCATCCTCAAGGTTCCCTGTGTCTACTTCCTCGTATACACTCACCAAGTCCACCTCATACGTCCTTGGAGAGGAATCACAATACAACATATGGCCGACATTGAAAACAACAAAGATAAACTAGTTTAGCCACCAAAGTCATAAAACAAACATCAAATAAGATTCAATTTCAACAGTAAAGAAAGAAATGCGTGCAATGTCAACACTAAATCAAATGTAACCACAAGGGCTATGAGAGAATAAGTCACAAAGTGTGGCTAAACCATTACAATCAAATATAAACAAAATGTTTGCCTTTAAGGTCAATTGAAAATCATCAACAATCATATAGGAAGTCCTCAATCTTCAAAATTGCACAATACAACACTGTGTGACTAGATACTAGCTCCCAAACAAGGAAGGAGGGAACATCGTGCAGCTATAACAATAGCCCTCATGTGGTGTGGAGTAAGCACACCATCCACATGACCTAGAGTGTGCTCCTCGGCTACACTCTGCCTCGCATCATCACGCGACATGGACTAACCAAGTGGCCCACACACTCCTTGGTTGCCCGCATAGGATGTGCACCTTGGCCTTCATCCCACATCGCATCGCAGTGCGGCATGGTCATACACTAGCCAGAGAAGGCACGCACTGGTCGTATGCTGCATGGCAGTGTGTCCATGGCTCCGCGAAAGTAGGCACGTGCTAGAAACACCCCACATAGAGATACCTCATGGAAAAGGCACACGCAGGTACTCACCGTCACCAGAGGTATACATGGCTAGGACCTACCCATATGCTAACTGACCCAAACACTGTCGAAAGCAAACACGAGTATCCCTCTACAAATGTGTGAGGCCCCATTACGCTCATCACACGAGTAGGCTATCATAGCACATCTCATAGTGCACCTTCATGTGTCTAAGCATGTGGCATCGTGTCCTTGAGCCCAGCTTGCTACCATCAGCAATACGACATCATCACCAACACTGTGTTGGAACATCAGTGGGGTGTGGCATCATATCCATTACATCATGTTGAAACATGTGTAGATACAGTGTATGCAATACATATATGAGCATATCAATATGTGGCTACTCAAGCTTCACCTCTCATACAGACGAGGTTGAATCGCTAATGCCAGGTCAATGTCCTTATGGACGGCTAGGCATGCACTAACAAACCAATGCTACTATACTCAAAATTGTGGGGTTCAGGCTAGCACATATGGATCAAGTACCCTGATCCATCATAAGGGGAAGTAGTGAGTACGTTTCCTTAGGATCAGTTGAGTTAAGACTACTCTGCGTCGCAATATGCGTATGCTACACACTCCGCCCAAGGAACTTTGTGGCTGCTACTACCCCTTCATAGATTGAGGGACTGGAGAACCAAAAGAAAATAATCTATGAAACTATCTTTTGGCTACTCATATATAAATTTCAACCACACATGGGTTGGCCCTCAATCAGGTAACAAACATGCAACACATGAATGGTATGGTTATTTCCACACCAAGGAAAACAACAGTTTCCCCATGGATGGGTACATAGTATCACCATCGCATGGCACACAAGGCAAGCACAGGTTTAATACAACACACAAACATTGCACAGATACTGGTTTCCAGAAAACAAGAAGTACATTCGTACCTACTATTATAGAAAACAAATTTTCCCTATTCTCATATGCACATACATGATTGATGCCGCATATCAAAAACAAGTACTCCCAACATTGTAGTGTCCTGTCCATTGTGGCCCTCCTGGACATTTGCATAAGTGTGTTTTGTGATCTTGTTGATTATTTAGTCGGTTCATGTGGTTAAAGTGAGATTTTAATGGATTTGTTAAGTGAGTTAATTGAATTAAATAAATTATCATATTAAACATATTGATGAAATAATTTAAATAAAACTAGAAGTGAAATTGTATATATCAAGTCAATATTGTGAAATAATATTTACACATTTATTTTTAAATAATTAAATTAATTTTACCTTATAAAAGATTATCTTGTGGGGGATAATTATTATACTTAGAAAAATAATGTGATTTGTAATTTAATAAAGATGAAAAGATGGATAATTATTTTAATAAAGAAATTTAATGGATAAGGAGATAGGCTTTGTAAGTTGAAGTGTTAAAAGCAAGAAAAATTGGAAAGAAAATAATAAAAAAGACAAGAAAAGATAAAATCAAAAAGGCGTGCACATGCACGACTCGAAACTGGATTCGAAAGAAGAAACTTGCCAGATTTTATGGATCTTGTGTTTTCAAAAACTTATCTTGTTGAAAGCTTTATTTAATAAAAGGATAATTTCATCATTTGAAAGGGGGGGCTACGATAGCAGAATTTTTTTGGATATCCGTCTTTGGATTCGGTCGTTTGTTTTTCCAGACCTCATTATCAAAGCATTTGATTAAGGTTTTATCCATTTTCATTTTTTCCCTAAGGTGGGGGGGAGCTTCAAAGAACAGACACCTATTGCATCATTTGTGCTTTGCATCTTCCATATAGGAGGAAGTCGACGACCTTGGTCTTCACCAGGTATGTGAATCTATGATAGAGTAGAAATCATCTATCTTGAAGGCAAAAATATGGGATCCGATTAGTAAGAATACATCTCTGTTGGAATCTGATCTATGAGTGTTATGCTTAGAGCTTAGTTAGGGAGGCATAGTTAGCTTGCCTTTGAATCTTGCATGATGCGCACCTTCTTTGCTCTTACCCAGTATTCTATTAAGCTCTGTGTGTTTGTCCAAACCACTATTTACCTTTCTGACTGCTAGTTTATCATTGAGTAATTATAAGATATCTATTGGCATTCAATACTTTAAGAATGGATAAGATCCTTGTAATTCCTAATCGCGTATTAGTTAGATAGGATTGAATTTTTTTCCATGCTGAGAGTTGTTGGGTTGATTTGCATGCATGGTATCATAGTGTGCATGCTGTGTAAGATCACCGTTTTAAGCTCTAGCGACCTTAACTTATTAGTTGTTCATCAATGTCTTATTCTGCATGATACGAGCCATGCATATCATTGTTAAATATTTTTTTTGTCAGTCAATAGATTAGTCTTGTATAAAATGAATTTTAGGTTCAATACTTGAATTCCTTGTAGCCACACCTTTCACCATCCTCCAAGCATGAGGAATAGGCTTATTGATAGTCGACGAGTTTTTTGGTATTGGTTGTTTGCAGCATCGGCGTTCATCTCATTCACTAGTATGTTACCACATGCAATGTTAATATTTAATTTGATGCTGGCTTATTATTCTGTACGCCAACCTCTGCTTTGAGAATGAAATTTAATAGCATATTATAAATCCTTTTGTAGATAGCAGATGATTCTCAGTTAGAAATTAGTTTTAGGCTTTCATCTATTTCCGTAGCTGTGAACTGAATTGTGAATGATGTATATTTTCATTTTGAGTCATCGCCTTTGTTGAGTTCGTTGTTCAGATTTCATGGTTGGTATTTGACTTGAATAGGTAATAAATCGATAGATATTCTCCTAGCTCAGTAATCACCAAATATTTCATAGATGTTTCTTAAGAGAACATATAAATTGTATGTCAAATTATTAGCTCTGATAGTTGTACCTGAGGCCATGTTTGTCAATCCAAATATAACCACATAAATTTTCTCTTTGGTGGAAGGAAAATGATTCCTTGTTCTAGAAATACCCTGCTATCCTCATTTGCCAACCAATTTCTCAGTCTCTGCAGTCCTTATCCATTCAATCTACATGACTGCATGCGCCTGAAACACTGGAAAATCTTGAGATGCTGGGATGAAACCTCGAGTACTTCATTAATTCAATGGTTTTGAGAGCTTCCTTCCATAAACCAGTTTGTGCAAACTTGAACATGGTAGGGTGTATAGATTTAATATAATCTCTCTGATTTCATTGTCCACCTGTCACATCCACGCACCTAAACATAACAAGAAGTTTAAAGATTTAATATAATCTCTATGATTTCATTGTCCACCTGCCGCGCACCTGAACATAATAGGAAGTTTAAAGGTTTAGAAAATCTCCATGTTTCTTTGCCAACCTATCACATTTGTAACACTTGAAAGTATAATATTGTAGGGGATTAAATAACCTCCCTGATACCTTTGTTAACTTATCATTACGGAAGATTTTTGGACAAAATAGGAAACTTTAAAGAATTATATAATCCCATTGATTCTATTGTCAATCTATCGCAGTGGCTGCATTTGATCTTTAAGTCATATGTTTTTTTTCTCATGCATTTGTATTGTATAATGTTAGTATTTAAATCAGTTACTACGTAGAAGAATTAGTTATTAAATGAATAAATTGGACTAAGTTAAAAGAAAAAGAGAACTAAATTTTATTTATTAGGTTATGATATTTTGAGGAAGATGTACTTATCTATAATGCATTAATTAAAGGTTATGATCTTATTAAATAAATATAAGAATGGGGCTAAGATTAGATAATAGGGAAATAAGTCAATTATGTTTTACTAAGGGATGATTAGATCTTATTGGTATTAATTGTATTTTGCTTCTTCATCTAACTTAAGGCGAGTAGACAAAAGGCATGAAGGTACACCACTTTTTGTAAGTTCAATTATATGAATCTAAGTATGGTTATTTGATAAAATGTTAGAGGAATGTATTTCTTTGGTATTTCTTATATGTTTTATTTTTTTCACGTTTTAACCTTCATAGTAAAATCTCATCATATTTTAATATCTTGTAGACTTTTTATGTAGTTGGTTACTTAGAATAAATATCGCTACAATTACTTGTGTATTATAGTGCAAAGGAATAAATTAGATTTCTTAGGTAGTTAAGTTGGAGAGTTATGTGATGCATTATTGAGTAAGTTAGTAAAGTGATTAGAGAGATTTTTTCTTATGTTAATTTTTTATAATTTGTGTAATATTGATAGATTAGTTTATTCTTAATTTGGTTAGTTCCAAGTGGAATAGTTAAATTAGAAATAATGAAAAGTAGAGTTTTGTATGTTATGGATGCCTTGCTCAATTGGGTGCTTGCACTACGTAAGTAAAATTAGATGATCTTTTAAATGTCGATCTCTCTTGTTCTCATTTAATTGTTGATTGTAAGTCTTTTATAGGGATAGTTAGATAGAACATCAGAGTTGGATTGATTTCTTTATTTGAGAGGAGTAATTTTTGTATTAAATTTGTGCATTGGTTGATTGTTCTATTGTATTAGTCATTTATTTGGTTTGAGTTGTTATGAGTCAAATTGTAAGATTGTTCAGTATTGTATGGTTGGGTAACCTAGGAGGAGAAATAGAGGTCTCCCTTGGATACCAGTCGAGAGTGTATTAAATTTTTCATGATGATTTTGTGGGATGTTGCCACTCACTACCTTATGTCTATTGACTCGTTCCTTGGAGTCTTGTTACTATTGTTAGTCCTTTGAATGGGAAATCTTCCAGAGGCAAGGGAGTACTTGTTTCTTATTGATTCTTTATTGATCTATTTTCTTTTGTCGAGATTTTTATCTTAATGGTTGATTTTGATGGTTCCTCATTATTTTGCCTTGCGTTGAGTCCTTTTAGTGGAGGAGATTTTCAATTGTTAAGTTTTCTTGTTGGAACTATATTGTTTTTTTTACTCTCATTTGTGGAGAGTTGATCTTTTGAACTTCCATGTGGCAAGTGTTTTGGTATCATGATTTTGAAAAGGGTTGTACAAGAATTGTTGAGACTCTGTTTATGTGTTTATAGCGAGATGGGTAATGCCTCGCATGTTTCTCTGTGGTGATCTAATGTTCTTTTTATATTCTACAACCCTTGGTTTTTGGTTTATGTTAGGGATCTTAGGGAGAGTGGATCTTCATGGGGTCTGGTGCCTCGAGTAAGAGGAAGTGCACAGGAGAACCCACGTAAGAGTAGTTAAACAAGTGATAACCTTAAAAATAGAATTTAGGGGGATGGGTAGTAAAACACTCAAGATAATGAATATTGGATACCTCATCTATGCATTAGGGCTATCATAGACTAATGATAGACTGAGAAGGCCGTGGTCAAAAAAGTCGTAGTCTCATCTTCATGAGAGGTTATCGACTTTGCATGAGCTACCCTATGGTGTCGGCGCCTCAAGTAGGAGGAAGAGCTAGAAGATCCATAGATGGGTGTCAGTGCCTCAAGTTGGAGGAAGGGCCAGGAGATCCCATGAGAGCTATGCGATGACACTCTCCACTAGACACCCTTGTGCCTTGTTTCTTGTTGCCTCTGGAATTATATTATGTTTATTATTTCAGTTGATTTGGAAATGTTTCATGATCATCCTTTGGTTACTTCTTTACTAGTTATTGCTTTGTTTAATGTGATGAGATTTATGACTTTAAGTTGTATGTGGGCTCATGAATGTTGTTGATTATGTCATTGTAATCCTTGAGTTTTATGATACTTTTGTATGACATTGAGTCTTGTGGTTCCCTATTTGGATGTTCTTGGTTGAGGTCTCTTTCTTGTCAGCTCCTTCGCATGGGGGGTGGGTCTTCAGACCCACATGGTCAGGTGGAATGTGCTAAGCACCCCATTGGGTCCCCAGTCAAGGATCGAGAGGTGTGGATTGGTGCTATTGCGGCGACTCCAGAGTTGTATCATTCTATCTTGTCATGTGGTTCTCGCCCATATTGGGAAACATGTTTGTATCATTGTAAGACTTGAATAGTGTAAAGTAATGAAAAGGATGTGACGTAATATTTTATCATTGGTAAACCTTGTGTGGATATGGATCCATATCAAATGTTATTCAAAGTGTTGTATTTATTTTAAGTGAATGGTTTCTTATTGATGGTTTATATGCATGATTTTTCATGGATTAAATTTGGCTTTCATTCTTTATCATTGATGTATGGAATTAAGTTTTGTAATGTATCCTCGTGTACCCAAGGGACGTAAGTGATTTTGGGTTTGTTTAAAAGAATTTTCATGTCATAACTTATTGTGCATTTCATGTATGTTAGTTTTACTTTAAAAAATAAAAAATAAAAAATTGTGCGGTAATTTTTGCATTAGTTGTCCTTTGGGGTTCGCACGATGGGGCGTTACAAACATCCTCCATAATTTTCTTCTAAAATTATAAAATATTTAATCACTTTTACAATTCCTTAAATATCAACATTATCCTCTTCCTCAAATTCAAAGATCAATTTTATTAACTCCATTAAATCTAGAATACCATAAGCCTAAACAATTCTCACCTGCTTTCTCCTAGACAAACATACTCTCTCTTTTTTTATCACAAAATAATCCCCTCGATAAAAAAAATATTTTTATCACCATTTACTACATCATACCTTTACCAGAGATAAACATAAATGCCTTTCAATTATAGAATTCCTATTTGCTTCCATCATTCATACTAATACATGCATAAAGAAACTTTTATTTTCATGTCATGAAACAACATTTTACCAAAGTTATATCGTTTAAATTTGTAGGGGAGAGTGCACTTAACATAGAAACACATCATATACATGTCAAATGCATTGTCTTTCAACACAAAACATTACCATTTATTTACATACTAGATTCAATAACAATTAAGAAGAATTGTCAATCAATCACACACCACAACACATCAATTTTGTATTAATTCAAGATTTCATTAAATGAACATACATCATCACATTTTCTCCTAAGGTAAAACATTTATTTGATCGACACAAGGCCTTTAAACACCATCCAAGTACAACACATTTATAAAATCAAAATATTTAATTTTTTTTTTTTTTACCCATACCCCTAATCACACTCATACAATGCAACATTCTTACCACACTTCTAGCACTCTACGAACTTCAATTCTATAAGATTTTTCCCTATACACTGGTGCAAATAATATATGATCAACTTCACCTATGAATTTATACTTATGAAGAAAATTTTGAAAACTCAAATTTATTCCTAAACTTATTATGCGCAACTTCCTTTCATAAAACTTAAAATTAACTAGCATATATAAGCATTTACTAACCAATGTATTCCTAGAGCATTCCCTTAAAACTTATGCATCCAAAAACACGAGGAGATAGAAGAAGTGTTCCTTGCAAGGCACACACTAAAAATAAGTTTGTTAAACTAATTTCGAAGATTCACCCTAAAAAATATTTCATACATGTTACATGATCAAGTCACTCACTTGCACCAATTGTAAAGGAACCATCATAATTATTTTAATGGATCACTACTTGATAGTATGATTATACTATACTACATTCCTTTTATACTTATATAGTATAATTCAATAAAAATACATGCAATCTCAATCTAAGATAACACTAAAGTCATTCTTTTATCTGTTTCTACTTCTAACCTTCATTACTCATAATGAATTTTCAGCATATAGCCTTAAAATTACATAGAATACAATCAACTCCCACATACATCAAAAGAGGTAGAATGAGGAAAAAAAAGAATTCACATAATATAAGGTCAACAAACATACACGAAAAGAGAAGATGCACGAAGATAAGACAATATGACTAATTTCAAAGTCACCTTGACCTCACTCAAACTCAAAGTTAAGAGAACACACAAGAGAATGTTGGACAACATAGCTCTCACCCTCAACAAGTTAAGACTCAACATGCTCATCTACAACCGAATGACACAAGGGTAGAACTATATCAGTAGTGACCCAATGACTCACCACAACTAAACATGGTAGCAACATTACCCAAAGATCCCAGTGCTGCAACCTTGGCTCTGATACCAAGTTGTAACGCCCGTCATGCAAACCCCAGAGAACACACACAAAGCAAATATTTTTTTTTTAAAAACAATACAATTAAACATGCAAGAAACATTTACCATAATCACATAACACATTACATTACACTTTTACGCTTAGCTCTCTGGGGCACGTGAGGTTACTTCACAAACAACTAACAATGAAAGTAAAAGATAACAACATAACTAATAATATTACAAACCATGAATAAGAATACATCTAATAACCAAGAGTGAGAATATTAATACATCACATAATACAATCATAATGAATCTCTTTTAACACGTTACAATTGATCTTAACTAATACATCATTTTAAGATTACATTACAAGCTCTTGATTAATAATTACATCAAATTTCCCAAACGTGTGGGATAATGTAAATACAATGAAATCTGAATTACAAAGGAACACTAGTGCAACACCAACTGCAGAAATGTTGAGAAGATAGACTGCTGATGGGGAACCCAACGGGTGAGGAGCACGTTCCACCCAACCATGTGAATTATAGGTAACTCACCCCTCGTGCTCAGAGGTGACAAGGAAGAGAACCCGAATATGAATGCCAAACCGACTCACGTACAATCATAGTACAAATACAAACACAACTCAAGGCATACATTGATATAACCTACAATGTTCATGAACCAAACATGACAAGATAAAGCTATGAAACTCATCACAAATAAACCAAGCATTAATAATTAAACAACTAAATAACAATCATAAACCAAATTCACAAGAATCAGAAACAACATAAAGATTACAATATCCAGAGGCAACTACAACAAAGCACAAGGGTGTCTAGTGGAGAGTGTCATTGCGTAGCTCTCATGGGATCTCCTAGCCCTTCCTCCAACTGAGGCGCCGACGCCCACAAAGAGCCACTCTCCCTATGACCCCTAACATAAATCAAAGCAGGCAAGGGTTGAACTAACACATATAAAGCATAAAACCAAAACTAGACACATGAGGCATTAACCCTCTCACAAATACCTATAACCAAAAGTCTTACCAAAACCGTTCAACCCTTTCAATCATAAAACCACTAACTCCAAAAACATAATCAAGACGAGAATAACATTCTACAATAACAAGCTTCTGGAACAAGGTTTCACAAACAATAACGGTTCCCACATCGATGAGAAAAGTTTACAACTATTAAATAGAACACAATAACTAGATCACACAATTTCATAACTTAAGGAAAATGATTCACCCAATTGTATAAAATATTTCAATTTTGAGTCGATATATGAAAACACAATATGTTCAACAAAATTTATATAATTTGTTGCCTATAATCAAACCATAATTCTACATCAAAATATTTAATTCCATTAAAAAAATAAAGAACATCAAACATATATATATCTACAATAATACATTAAATTTTATTATAATAAAAATCATTAATATTTTACTTCTAAAAAAAATTATATTTCTTTATTTCTATTATTTTTTCTTAATAACATAATAATTATATATATAAACAAAATAAACAATAATAAATATATATATATATTTATATATATATATATATATATATTTATCTATATATATATATATTTATCTATATATATATATATTTATATATATATTTATCTATATATAAATATATATATATTTATTTATATAAATATATAAAAAAAGTGAATTTAAAAATTAAAATTAAAATAAAAAAAACAATTTATGAAGGCCTGCCATTGTAGTCCTTGCAAGGACTACCCACGATAGTCCTTGTAGGGACTGCACACAACAGTCCTGGGGACTGCTGTGCACGGCAGCCAAGGCTGCTGCGCACAACAGTCTTCATGACTGTTGTGCAGCAGTCTCTGCGCCGCATTGGGTACGGGGGGGTATGGCCTGTCCGTCCCTCCCCAAACCATTAATAAATTTTCTTTTTATAATATTTTCTTTTAAAAAAAAAACATTACATTCTTCAAAGAACAAATCAATCTATCCTGGCACGGATTTCGACGGCCATTACGGCCAAAAGAAATTTGATTTTAACCAAATTTTTTTTTAATAATTGCAAAGCAAGAAAAAATTTAATTACATACATATGTATATTTAAATATATATATGAAAATTGTATATATATATATACAATTTATACATAATATATTTTTATATACAGGTTATAGTACAAATGATAGAAGAGAAGAATTAAAAAAAAACTTATATAAGAATCTATAATATATATATGTATAAATAAAAGATGTATTTTCAAATTTCCCAAAATAAATTGTTCCCAAAGAGAACTATATATATTTAAAATATGTATCAATAATTAACAAAATGATATTTCAAATCCATTAAAATACGAAGATTGATCTTTTCTACAGTAAAATAATAGAGAGAAATTGGGCATATTCAAATGGAATTCAACAGAGTTTCTTTCTGTTTGTGTGCAATAGAAACGATTTCAGATTTCAAAAGAATTCTCATATAAAGAAGACCTAATTAGTTATTTATTTTCTTTTCTCAGAGAAATCATTTTATATTTAATTCTTAGAAAGATTTTCTTTTATAAGCAAAGATTGATTCTAACACACACTTCTATTCTTTTTACAGATTTAAAAAAAATAATTAAGAAGGGAGAGGGTGGAACCTATAGTCCTACGCTCTTGAGAATTTGATGGTGCTTGTCTGAATCCGATGGCCTCTATGCAGAGCTTCATGTTCTGGCTTCAAAATCTCCTTTGCAAATTTTCATGCTTGAACTCAAATCTAATTCTTTGTTCAGAAAACTCTCCAGAATAACCAGTAACAGATTCCCCATCCCTTTCTAGAACTCTCCTCCCAAAATATAGCAAAAGATTCAAAAAATAACATAAACAATAATTTGTGCAACTCTGTAACACTAATTCTCTCTCTCTCTCCCGAAAAACTCCCAAAATTCTTAATTAAATAAAATATATTCCAATTTCATTCAAAAGCTCTCAAAAATCATGAATAAAATAAATTATATATTTTTAAAAGCAAGCTTTTCAGTCAGATCCGAGTTCTCTTTCGTTCTCACAACTTTTTCATTCTTTTATTTATTTATTTTTCTATTTTCAATACTTTTTGTTTTAATGTCTATTTTATATTATCAATTATTAAATAATTATTCTAATAATATCTCATAAATAAGCCATTGTAAATGCATTCCTCATCCATGTCATCCATCCTTCTTCTAATCAGAGTAAATCACAACTTATAAAATACCAACATTAATAAAATATGACATAACACAACCACAAACCACAATAATGACAACTACAAAAATGTACAATACCAATCAAACAAGACGATCTGACATCATGGGACGGGATGACTTCCAAGTCATCTCTGTTTCAACATTATGCCGTTGGGTTATTGGTGCTCGCCCTGTCCTACCGAAGCAGGTGGAATCGAGACTATGTACCTGCAATCCCTGCATACAAACGAAGTCATGTATAGGTGCATACGTATATAAATTCAAAGCATTATATTGTGAGAAGGACTCACAGCATAGTAGGGCACCTGCGAACGAGTGGTGCTACACTATCCTTCATCACATCTATCCAAACAATATAATATAACTGATAAATTAATCATTTCTAAACTAACAAATCATATCATATTATCATGAACAATTACTAATTCACTACATCACCACCTAATACTACATCTATATAAAAGCATCACCAACTAAATGCAATCATAATGTAATATCATACTCACAAAAATACCATTAGAAGCTCTTGTCCCATCTTCTTCTTCCGATTCCTTAGCTAGACTACTTGCACATCCCAAGTGAGAATGGAGGGGTACTGCATCCTCCATGAACCTGCTTATCAAGCTTACTACATACATGATGTCTGGTCTTGTTGCAATTAAGTACATTAAGCTTCCAACCAAACTTTTATACAAAGTAGAATCGACCTTCTCTTTTTCATTCTTTTTGCTCAACTTCACACCCATAGAAATAGGTGTAATTGTTGGTTTACTATTTTCCATCTTGAACCTTTTCAACATATCATTTACATACTTTTCTTGAGAAATGAAAATCCCATCACCATTTTGAGTTACTTCAAGACCAAGATAATAATGCAACAAACCAAAATCAATCATCTCAAATTCACTCTTCATTTCCATTGAAAATTCTCTAAGCATGTTTTCATTATTTCCAGTATAAATAAAATCATCAACATAAATACAAACTATCATAACATCTCCTTGTTGAATTTGTTTTATGAATAAGGTGGGTTCATAAGGGAATTTTTCAAAACCATTCTTCAAAATATATGATTATATCCTTTCATACCAAACTCTAGGTGCCTGTTTTAAATTGTACAAAGTTTTCTTTAGTTTGAGTGCTTTACCTTTTTTATCTTTAATCTCATAACATGTTGTTGCTCAATGTAAATTTATTCCTCCAATACACCATTTAAGAATGTTGATTTTACATCCATATGAAAATGTTTCCAACCCTTTTATGCTAAAAGAGCTAAAATCATATGAATAGTATCCATTCTAGAAACAAGTGCAAAAACTTCAATATAATCAATACCTTATTTTTGTTTGTATCCCTTCACTACCAACCCGGCCTTGTATTTATTCACTTTACCTTACTCATTGCACTTTGTTTTATACACCCACTTTACTCCAATTGGCTTCTTATGCTCAAGAAGATCTTCAATTTCCCAAGTTTGATTCTTTTCTATGGCTAAAATTTCTTCATTCATAGCTTTAATGTATCTATAATCATTTATAACTTCTTCAAAAGTAATAGGATCACTATTAGCAAAAAATGCAAAAATGAGAAGTATCTTCATTTACCTTTGTTGTTTCTTGATATATGTCAGATAAGCTCCTTGTTTTTTTCCACCTTTTTGGAGATACTGAGGTGGATGATGAAGAAATATTTGATGAAACATGACTATGACTTGGTGGAGCTGAAGAAGAGATTCTTCTTAGTGCTAATTGTTGAATGCTACTACTGGCTCTTGTGTTAACAACTAAAATTTGTTGTTGATTTGCAGCTTCATCTTGAATGTTCTTAACTTGCTGATATTTCTCTTTTACATTCCAACACCACTCTCGATCTTCAATAAACTTTGCATCTCTACTTATCATCAACTTTTTTATCTCCATATTATACAACCTATATGCCTTAGATTCTTCACTATACCCAAAAAAGATACGTTTTTCTTCCTTATCATCCAATTTACTTCTAATTTCATCTAAAACATGAGAATAAGCAATACAACCAAAAAATATTAGGTGATCTACTTGAGGTTTATATCCTCCCCAGGCTTCTTCTGGTGTCATGCCCCAAATTGAGTTTGTAGGATATCTATTCAAAATATAACTGTCACAACAAATTACTTCTTCCCAAAAATCTTTTGGTAAATTCTTAACATTAAGCATACTCCTTACCATATTTAAAATTCTATTTTTTCTCTCAGCTAACCCATTTTTCTGATGTGTATACCTTGTTGTTAGCTTCCTTTTTATGCCATTTTCAATACAAAAATTATGAAAATAATGAGAAATATACTCTCCACCCCTATCAGTCGTTAAAATTATGAGAAAATAACCACTTTGCTTTTCAACTAATTCTTTAAATTCTTTGAATTTCTTGAAAGTATCTGATTTATTTTTCAAAGGATAAACCAAAATTTTTCTACTATAGTCATCAATAAATGTCAAAAAGTATCTCATACCAAATAATGGAGCAACCTCAATTGGACCACATAGATCTAAATGAACTAGCTCCAATGGCTCCAAAGCTCTCCAAGAATCCCTTATTGGAAAGGGTTCTCTATGGTGCTTTCCAACAATACAACCTTCACATTCTTCATCTAGTATTTGGATAAGTGGTAAACCTATTACCATGTTCTTTTGATGCAAAAGATTTATTCCACCAAAATTCAAATGAGCAAATCTAAGATGCCATAACCACTGTGTATCTTTTGCAAGAGCACTAAAACTTAAATGCATATTGTTTTTGATACTAAGAGAAAATATCCTATTAAAGCATTCATGGGTATTTTGGTTATCATCTTGTTTTTACCGTCAACAATAATTCATGAACCCTTTTCAAATTTGATAGTTTGGCCTTTTTGCACAAGTTGGCCTACACTTAACAAATTATGCTTTAAGCTTGGTACATAAAATACATCACCAACATATTTTTTCTCACCTTTTTTTGTTGTGATTAATATCCTCCCTTCCCCCATGACTAATGCAATTGTATCATTTCCCATATTTACTTCAAATTTGATAACTCATCCAAATTCTGAAACATCTCTTTGTGTCCTATCATATGACTACTACACCCACTATCAACATACCATTTGTCATCATTTACTTCCTCCTTTATGCTGCAAGTTACCAAGACATATTATTCCTTCCCTTCACCTTCATTTGCATATTTGGCTTCCTATTTACTTTCATCTACAATATTTTTTCTACTTTCAACTGCAATATGTCCATACTTTTGACAATAATAACATTGAATAGATGATTTATCATACCGCTGAAAACCTCTACCTCTTTCCTCAAAATTTGCTCTGCATCTACCTCTTGCTTGAGTGTAACTACTATTTTCTTCATCACTTATATTATTTCTTTGACCTCTGCCTCTTTGTTGAAAACGTCCTCCTCTTCCTCTAGAATTTCTACCTCTTTCTCTTTGTGTTGAAGATGATTCCGGTGTAGCTTCTTTTTCTTTCAATGATACTTTTATTTTTAAAGCTTTCTTAAGTGGATCCTTTGCTGATTTATTTATTATTTTCCCATGTGTGTATAGTGAACCCATAAGCTCATCTATAGATAAAGTGGTTAGATTTTTTAATTCTTCAATAGCTATAACTACATGATCATATTTTGTAGGAAAACTTCTTAAAATATTTTCAACATTTTTTTGATCATTTATAATCTCACCATTTATTTTCATTTTATTAACTATCCCCATTGTGGAAGTAAAGAAATCTCCTAAACTTTCAGAGTCTAACATTTGTAAAATTTCAAAATATTTTCTAAGCATTTGTAAATGAACTATTCTTACTCTTTCTGTACCTTGAAATTATTGTGCAAGATCTCATACTTCTTTGGCTATTGAAATAGCTATAAATCTTAGAAGGAGAGTTTCATCAAGACCTTGCACAATAAACAATAATGATTTTTGATCTTTTTTTTTATTATTCTCCAATAAATTCCTTTCATTTTGTGTGAGTGTTGCTAATGCTACTGCATCTATTGATTCTGAATAGCCATTCTACACAAGATTCCATATCTCCTGTGATCTAGACAAAATCTTAATTCGAAAACTCTAAAAATCATAATTTTTCCCATTAAATTTAGGAATTTGCAACTTTGTACTATTAGCATTCATTTCCATTTTGAACCTACTCTGATACCATATGTTAAAAGCAATAAACCAAAATCCAAATGCTAGTACACAATAAAAACTAGAAATTGAAATTTTCAATAATGAGACTGATAAAAAATTTGCAAAGGTAGAGAATATAATTTTTATTTACTCAAAATTTTTTTGCTAACTATCCTCACACTTTATTGATGAAAAACAGAAAATATATACAAAAAACTATGAAAAGCTTCTATATCCATGTTGGGAAACTTTCCCAACATAAAAGAATAAAACAAAAAACAAAGGGAAACTACCCAAACTAGAAAATAGTAAAAACAAAGATATGATGGGAAACATTCCCAATGACAATTGCAAAACATATTTTACTAATTTAACAACTGGTATATTGGCATCTGGTATGTTAAAATACTAGAAAAGATGATTGTTTGGGTGGCTAACATGGAGACTCCCGTGAGAACGAGGTCTAGCATTTTGTTAAGAGAAGTTCATCTGGTGTAATATTTTCTATTAAATCATCCCAAGATACAATAAAAGAATAGGAAAGCATGACAAAAAAAAAATGCTAGAATAAATTGTATTCTATATATAGCAAAGAAGAGTTTGTGTGTTAAAATATACAACTAGCCATTATTTTATATAGAGCAAGGCAATGTATGTGGTAACTCAAGGTCTCACAGAGCTCAGCTGGAGTTAACCTATGCAATCATGAGGTAACTCGAGGTCTCACATAATGCATGGAGTTCAATTGGAGTTCAATTGAAGGTAACAAAGTTGTAAAATTTATCTAAAGAGGAAAGCTTATCTAAGAAAGCTTATCCAAATCTAGAGAAAATAGCTAATAAACTAATTACTTGCATGAATAAATACAACTAGATAAAAATATGCTATGTAAGCTTAAGTGAGTGTATGAAAAGATTCTTTTACACTAACATTTGGAAATGTTTAATGCAGAAGGCATCTCTATTTGGTTAGTCAACATGTCAAAATTTTGATGTAGCCATATCTTTGAAATTTTGTCTTTCTCATTGTTGCATCTCTTCCTAGGTTTTATCTATGTTCTTCATTTTTGGAGGCTCAAGCATTGGCTAAAAAGAGGTAAGGGGAAAGTTTGAAGCAAGCTAATCCATCAAAAGTTTGTTCTTCAGGGATAGCAGAGCATCTAATACTTGTTTTGGTAGGTTTTACAGATGGGGAGAAAATATTCTAGAAAAGTAATGGAAGAAACGGTAGGGAAATGGAAGGGATGGTATGTGGTAGGGTAGAGATAATGAATTGAGGTGTGGAGAAAGTGGAGGAAGAAGGGGGAAAAGTGGTAGAGGAAGGAGAGGATTCTACCAAAATGGCAAAGGTGATGGGAGCACAAGATGTGAGATGGACCGAGATGCCAATGGCTAGTGGAGAGGAAAGGATGGGAGGAGGAGGAGTGGAAATGGAAGAAAGTGGAGCAAAAGAAGAAGGTGGTGAAGGTGGAAAAGCGGGAGATGGTGGGGCCTATGAATTCTTTAGCGGTGAGGGTTCTTTGTGAATTGTCTCCATGACTATTGTTCCAGTTTTCTTTGTTTTGTTAGAAGTGGGCTTGCTACCCTCCCTTAACTCTTGTAGATTCATTGCCTCTCAATGGGTTCTCTCCTAAACTTTTTTTTTTTCTAAGCCCTTGTTTTTGGAGGAGAAGGTGCACCATTGCTAGCGAAGCTCATGCTTGATATATCTTCTTCATCCATTCTTTCATTGTCATCGCTCCCTTGTGTCTCCTTTTCCCTCTCACCATATGTGAGTTCAACTTTCTTTTCTTCAATAAGGGAAACTCGTAATTTAATCCATCACTTCATCCTTCTTAGCACTAGACAAGTAATCACATCAATATTGATCTCCTCTTCTTTTTTCTTGTCTAGGAAAGGAAGACGTAGATTAGACAACTTATTATATGCATCCTCATCAAGGAGCTACTTGTCTTCTTTCAATTGGTCCAAAAAGTACATAGATTAAGGGTACAAATAAACTCAAGAGAAACCCTCATGTACATCCTTTTCCTATCTTCTCGATCATTTTCATAATTCACCTAAAAATATTCAATGTACAATCAATGAGCATGTTGCTTTCCAATTAGTTTCTACATCTTCCCCAAAGGATCAACAAAACCTCAAACACTATGAAACTGGCATGTATACTCCTGGATCTGAACATCAGATTGATCAATAGAAAATGTAGAAGGGCAAGATTATAGAGCTCTTCCCAAAGTCATAGGGTAAGGTAACCTAGCCCAGTGCTTAGATTGCAGTAGTTGATGTGAAGAGCATAATTGTCTAGTCGGTTCCAATAACAAAATTTGATCTATTGGATATTTGGGTAACTAATAAGGTGCCCCAGAAAATCCCTCAATCTTGAAATAGGTGAACTTGGGGAACTAGATAAACCAATACCAAAACCTCTTTACCACAACCTTTGTTGAATAAGATATTCTTGCACCAAAATCTCCTTGCAATGATCTAACAATGTGGATAGTGAATGCATCGTTCACTCTTTTGTAGTGGTGTTTGTTGTTTCTATATTGGAGTTGCAAGTAATAGTCATATGCACTATATAGTCATTTGGGCCCATTTTGAGGTTACCCTTGTAAGTGAGACCTCTATATTGGAAATTTTCTACCAATAGATAAATGACATACAAAGTCATATATAATTTTGAGGTCTTTTTCACCATTGAGAACTACTCATGTAGGTTGTCAATGATTACCTTGGCCCAATCGAATTTAGAGCTTCCTCTCAAGATCTCTTTCATGAAATAGTACATCCATTCCTCTAATGTAGAAGCAACTAGAAGACCTCCAATCCTACTTAGGAGTGTGACCAAGTCGTTGAATTATTCATTAAAGTCACTCTCATATAGTGTCTTGGGCAACTTTTTCACACTTTCCTAAGGTGTCTCCATCTAGTTCTTGTTGATAAATTCCAAGTAGCCCCCAGGATTGATCTTCTACATGCTCATTGCATACTCTCAGCTTACAAAATCCATTTTTGAAAATGAGGGGATTCTAACACGTTGGCTATTCGAGGAGCTAAAAAATCTACCAACACCATCTCCTCAGCAGCAATAATCCTACGAAATTCTTTGTGGTAGTATTCTTGGCATGTGAGGATTAGCTCAGGGCCAACCAAAGGAGGAAATCCCATAGCCTATGCAATTCCACTCCATTTTATTTTTCTGGCCAAATCGATCTTAGGGGTAGTTATAGTTCTCTCTGAATTCCTCAAAATCAATGTGGCCAATATTTATATTTGATCTATCTTATCCCAAGTGGAGGATATCTTTGAAACAACTTCAACACTATGCAACTTGAACTTCATGTTGGCAACCCATTTAGTCTTTTCCATAGAATCTACAAAGACAATGCGTAATAAGTAATTTGGATCATATGGAGAAACTGTAATTAATTCCCACATAAAATATCACTTTAAATCATCAAATTCATAATTGAAATCCTTAAAATCATCAATTTGCAACTTGTTTCATCCTTTTGTGGATTTTAAAATTTTGTGGGGATTGAGGAGATGTGGGTATGTGCACCTTGCGGGGATTGAAGATGTTTGTGTTGGTGAAATGAATTCCCATAGGTGGAACTCTACAAGGTGGAACCCACGTCACAAAACCCCACAACTGGAATTCCATAACCGAGAAGTTCTGTAATGTAGACTTTCGTAAAGTGCAAAATACTTAGCTTTTCAATTGCATGTTTTAACTTGGTGCATGGAAAATGACTTTGCAAAGGTCGAAAGATGCTAAGCCAAGTTTGGATGTTTAGTACATAGAATTCCACAAGGGGAATTCTGCAATGGAATTTCCACAAGTGATCTACACATCAGTTTGAAACTTAGACTTAGGTACAAAATTATGTTATTGGGAACTCCCTTATGGTGACCTTTGTAAAAAATCCCGAAGGCTAATGCCTTGTAGGATTTGTTGAAATGTGGAGATTACATTTATAGAGGTCAAAGGGAATGACAACATCTATATAGACTTCCACATCATAAATTTTGCAATGGAAACATGCATGAAGGCTAAAAATACATTTAACATTGAAAACTTAAAACTGTAAAAACCTTGGCGATGCAAATCAAAAGTGGCCATGAAGATCATAGAGGTAAACACTTAAATCCCCTGAAGTCTCATGAAAGATAAATGAAGCCATATCATAATAAGATTCCCCCAAAATTGCCCTAAATGAATAATTACTATCATTCAACACTAGCTATGAAATTACTAACATTCAATCCATGAAAATAAAAAATATTGAGTTCAAAATAGGGGGAAACATTGTTGGCCATGTGCGAAGCCAATTCTAGAGTAAGCTGTAATTACCTACCTATGTTTGGCATATGTAACTATTGTCTATGTTTTGGAAAATTGGAGTCTACTCCTCCTGTGCATGTCAATGCATGTCTTACAGTTGGGAATCTTCCTTGAAGAAGCTATAATTAGCTTTATGCTATATATACTGGCAAAAAAAAATTGTATGTAAATTGGCACTATTAATGAATATAGAGAGAATCCCCTGAAAGTGAATGTAGGCATATTGGAAAACCACTATAAAATCTCTCTCTGTCTTGTGCTTTAATTATCTATTTTTTGTTATATTTCTTTGCTCATTTTAATATTAACAATTGGTATTAGAGCCTGAAGCTCAGTGCTGAAAATTGGTGAAGAATTTCTAGAGCTATGGAGAAGTTTTGAGGAGAGATGGAAGATGACTGGGTGTTTGATCTTG
This sequence comes from Sequoia sempervirens, assembly GCA_007258455.2. Taxonomy (NCBI): domain Eukaryota; kingdom Viridiplantae; phylum Streptophyta; class Pinopsida; order Cupressales; family Cupressaceae; genus Sequoia; species Sequoia sempervirens. The sequence goes on from VDFB02000003.1 coordinate 629,215,076, forward strand.
GAGCTGGATGTTCTTATATAGTGAAGAGACAAGCTGAAGTGGAAGTTTCATATGATGAAGATGATGAGGTTGATTTTGTTATTGAAGAATTTCTGAGTAATGTTGTTCCTATGGAAGATTCTATGAAATTCTATTGTTGCTTATTTGGCTGTGATAAATGCTCTTCTAGAGGACAAGATTGCTGGAAGCATGAGCCATGAAGAGAGTTTTGATGATGTGGGCGTTACAGTGACAGTTGTAGACAATGACCCAAAGCTAGATGAAGTTGTCCCAATGGAAGTAGATGAATCTCCTCTCTATTTGGCTACTGATCTTAGTGATGTCGATCTTGATTCCTTGAACACTGCTAAGGTGAGGTATGTGTGGGAAAGGCCTCTACAGGACTTTGACATGCTAGAAGAATCAAAGAGCTGACAGAGGTTGAAGGAAATTGAGGATACAACAACAATGGATGTTGATGTGAAAGCCACAATAAAATGCCATGTACATTGGTGGGATGGCTAGACAAATGAAAAGGATTCAGTTGAAGAGGAGAAGGATGTTGGGTTTGGATTTGAATATGAACCAAAAGAGTTTTTAGAAGATCACAAAAGTGAGCTTAAAGCCCTTCTTGAATGCATAGGTTATCCACAACATAGAAAAGCCATCATGGAAGAGTTGCAGAAGTGGACATAGGCAGATAAGAGTGGTAAGTCTATGAAAGGCCTAGTATTTCTTATCTATGAAATGGTTTTTCTCACTTTTGGCTTCTGCCTTGATAATCCAAATACCTTTTCTTCTAGAATTCATAGGATGTTGAAGTTGGGTTATCACCATTTATGAAGAAAAAGATGAAGATGTGCAGGCATAAATTCTAGTTCGAACCCCGGATGAGGAGGTTGGTGAAGATGTTGTAATCTCAAAGGTGAAGGAAGAGCCAAAGGTAATAGTTGTGGAAGAGCTATTTGAAAACATTGAAAAGGCTAAGAATAAGGCCTTTGAGGAAATTAGAGTTCAAGAAGAAAAAGAGATGATTTATTGATGAAGATTGTAGAAGTAGAGGCAGAGTGGAATGCATTGATTGCAGGTAGTGCAAAAGCTTCTACAAGAAATAAAAAAACTCATTTTTTGAGATGGGGTTTGGCAATGCCATTGATGTTAACATGGAGCTTATTGGTACTGGGTATGGTTATCAAAGTGATCCTGATGCTACTCCATATGGTGGTGGATATGACAGTGAAACCTGTTTGGATGAAAAGGGGAGACCATTCAAGAGTACTGGTGGTGTACAAAAAAAGTTTTGGATTAGGGCCAAGGTGGAGGAGGCTCATCAAATGTGCTTTGGAGGAGGATCATCAGAAGAATTCTTGAACAAGATTTGGAAAAATTAAAATCTTTGATTGGCCTGGTTGTGGTATGATACACCTGAGCATAGGGGATATCTCTGAGCATTCTTCTTTCTGATATGACTTGTCTTCAAGTGGGAGATTTTTGGTCATGTGTGAAGCCAAGTCTGGAGTAAGTTGTAATTAGCTACCTATGTTTGGCATATGTAACTGCTACCTATGTTTGGTAGACTATAGTCTTCTCCTCCTGTGCATGTTAATGCATGTCTCACAGTTGGGAATCTTATTGGAAGAATTTGTAATTAGCTTTATGCTATATATACTGGAAAAAGAGTGTTGCATGTAAATTGGCACTGTTAATGAATATAGAGAGAATCCCCTGAAAGTGGATGTAGGCATATTGCCGAACCACTATAAAATATGTGTCTTTGTCTTGTTCTTTAATTTTCTGTTTTATGTTCTATTTCTTTTCTCATTTTAATATTAACAAACATACCTTGATTAGTAGCAAATGGATTTACGACTTGAGGGAAAACTAGCATGAAAAATTTGAGATGCACATAGCTCCAAATTTACCCAACTCAAAATGCCAAAATATAAAATGAACTCACATGCCTATTTATTTATATTTTATAATATTAATGGTGCAATAAACACACAATGAATAACCTATATCTCACCAGAAGAAATGGTAAAGTGTTGTGTGGAAACATGAACTATCTAGGGATGTAGAAAATGATAAGCTATAGGGATAAGTATCATGTAGTGATAGAGAATGCACAGATTGAAGAGACATGTGGGATCATAAGATATGCAAGAATGAACACACTATAGGCTGGAGGTGAATGCAAGTTGGGGTGTAAGTGACACCATCCTCATGGAAACCCACAAAAGTAACTCCACACTTGGAATTTTGTAACTCAAAATCCACCCTCTAGAATTCCATAGTGGAATTCTCGCAATGGATTTGTGCCAAGAAAAACCTGCAAGTAGGAAAAGTTCACCAAATTTTGAAGAAAAAACCAAAGATTCAAAAATTTCAAAACCAACCCAAGCAAAGGGTTAAAAAGCGAGGGGGAAAGAGAAATCAAAATAACACAAGGGAAAGCAAAAAAGGGGTTCCTCCTTTCATAGCCTGTGTTTGTACAAAAGGCACAACACTCTTATCTTGGCTTTCCCTTGAATGCTAAAATGTTTTCCAGCACTTACTAGAACAATATTGCTAAAAGAGTGCTACATAAGCTCATTGGTTGGATAGGTATGTTTCTAAGCCAAGCTGGTATATTTTTGCTTCTTAAATATTCCCTCAAAAAATATCCCTATCTATTTTTAATCTTTTTAAATCCTTGTGGGTATAGCTAAAAAAATTTAGAAGATCCAAAAGAAATTTATTTAGGTTGGTGTGGAGGATAGGAACAGAATCATGACAAGGTTTATAAATAGAAGTAGCTTGGTACCAGAGTGGGTTAGGGATGCACCAAAGGGTCTAACTGAGCAACAACAATGCCACTTTTTCACGCCAACTACTCTTCCTACACTCAATTTGAACTACCTCCAATGCCAATGGCAATAACTTAGCAAGTTAGATAATGCACTTCTACTACCCAAGACATCACATTCCATAATAAGGCAACGGCTATCCAGCTCGAGGAGTGCACTGGGGCATGGACGTTCCACTTGATGTTGGATAGCATACCATAACTGACACCATTGACAGCCTCCTATTTTTTTATTTTCGATCACATCATACCTTTCGTACAATAGGTAAATAATCATGTATAAATATTTCCAAATATAATATTTTGGAAGGGTTTTGCTAGTTTTAGGAATAGTATATTTTGGAGATTACCTAATATTAAACTTAGATATTTAAACATTATTTAAAGGTCATTTAAATTTGATTTTAATAAATTTTTTTTATATTATTTTATATATATATAAAATAAAAGAATATTTTTATGTTTACTAATTTTTTAAAATAATTAAAATTATTTGATGGTTTTAAATTATTTGAATTGTATTTAAATTTAATTTTTTTTATTATTTTTATATTTAATATTATTTTTACAATTTTGATTTGAATGTACATTTGTATTTATAGTTAACAATATTATTTTAAAAATGTTAATATTATCTTTAAATTATTTGTATGTCTATTATAAATTTCTTTTTTTTTTTTAAATACTTTTTTTATATTTAACAATCTTTTAAAGGAGACTTATTATTTGAATGTTTCATGTATTTAATTTTTTAATTATTTTTATGTTTAATATATTTTTTTATAATTTTGATTTGAATTGTGTTTGTATTTATAATTAATAGTATTATTTAAAAAAATATTAATAATTCCTTTAAATTATTTGTATTTGTATGTTTAAATTTATATTCTTTAAATAATTTTTATGTTTGACAAATCTTTTAAAAGTGCCTTAAAAATAATTTTTATAATTTTCAACTTAAATTATATTTAATGTCTATCTTTTTATATAATTTATTTATATGTTTACTAAAATATTACAATGCTTAATAAAAAAATAATTTAAATTTAGTCTTTACTAAATTGTTTCCATGAATCTTAAGGTTTTATGACATTCAATGATTTACTCTTTACAAATTTTTCCAAAGAGGATGTATACTTCTTCAAAAATACAGGTCAACAAAATTTTTTAAAAATATAACATATCAACATAGGCAGTTGCCATTAGTTTTTCTTACAGTACAAATATTTTTTAAAAAATCATAAAGGAATGGGCATAGTTTCTTATACCTTTCTTTATATTATTGGTATTTTATTTTCCTTTGATTTTTTTCATATCACAAATATTCTCAACAAAATTCTACACAAATGGGCATGATTTCCTCTAACCTTTTTTATATTGTGGGCATTTCTATACCTATAATTTTTATTATACTAAATTTTTTTTCAACAAAATTCTAGACAAATGGATATAGTTTCTTTTACCTTTGTTTATATTGTGTATACTTCCAAAAAAAAGAAACAATTTTTAAGTATCAAAACTCTAGGCCAACATTTCTTCTTCAAAAAACCAAAGGAAGTTAAATCATCAAAAGATGAATTTTTATTTTAATGTGAAGCATGGAGTCTATAAGATAAGTTAGATTTAAAAGAGTATTCAATTTGTATAAAATGTTCTATTGAGATATTATGACGTTAATGTTATCATTCTCAAGGACTGCTACTTTAAGCTGGAGTAATAGAGATTAGAAAGCATTTTCACAATTTAAACAAGGGTTGTAAAGACTAAGTTTACATCAATTAAAAAATTATTAAACATATAAATAATCTAAATAAAGACACAAGTGCTTAAAAAAGTAGATAAAATAATAACTTAAAGCTCATAGTGTAAGCACTCAAAAGTAAATACAAATAGTTTATAAAACCAATTTTATGTCATGTTTAAAAATTATTAAGAGTAGAAAGCAATGCAATATGTGACTAAATTTAAATTATTTTTCAAAAGTTATTAAATATTTAAATAATCAATTAAGAATGTAATATTTTAGTCAACACATAAATAAATTATATAACTGGGGATATGCACCAATAACAACATGGAGCTGGAGGCGTTGTGGCTTGGATTACAGCTTTGCCTACAAAAAGGCCTTGATTCGGTGAAATAGAAGGCGATTCAATGCTATGTATATAGGAAATCACTTTAGGAAAATCTCCAAACTAGAAAATCAATGATTGGATTGCTACAATTCGAGATTTTCTTGAGAAGTTGGTGGATTACTCTATTTCGCATGTTTATAGGGAAGTGAATAAAGTTGCAGATCTTCTGGAAAACATGGGAGTAGTACAGTCTAAAATGGTGGTAGCGTGTCCCTCCCCATTACAGTGGTAGGGTCTGCAAGAGGTGCTATTAGAGGACAATAAGGTCCACCAACTGGCTTCAATCCCTGATCTTAAGTCCATGTGGTCTTGAAAGCAGGGAACTATAGTACCAACGTGGGGGTGAGGCCAGATTTGAAGTAGATTCGGGAATGTCTTTGACCTTTGGGTTTTGGCTTTTCCCAGTTAAAAGTTGGCCTCTGCAACCTTTATAGGAGTGGCTACTTCGCTCTAAATGGCAGATTGCAATAAGTGAATGAGGAGCCATAGACGCGAAAATGGGGTTTCAATTTGGCCTGCTTTGTCATTGCACATCAGAATCCATGGATGTGCAATGTTGGTGTCTCTTCACCTCACGGAGTTAGGAGGTGCATAGGGTGGTAGTGGGAATGGTCTCCACTATCCTAAACCTTAACCAACACTGGTGTGATGGTAAAGTGCATGAGATAATAATTAGTGCTTTGGTGGATATCTCAGAATCCAGGGAGCGAGTGGTGGTGTGGCTTCGTGGTTTTGTGGCACAGGCCAATGTCCAAGCGGTGGCCAGTTCGACCTTGGATCTGGGCTCAAAGGATGGGTGAGCTTCTTGTGCATGTACTTCGATCCAGCAATGGTA